>CM029652.1:39362673-39962673 GCA_017311315.1 Dendrocalamus latiflorus | reverse complement strand
TGGATATAAGATTAATAAAGACTTCGTTCCTTAGTGTTCTCTCTCAATTATTCTCAATTATTCTGGTGTTCTTAGTTGATTGGTTGTGTGGATTGCATTGGTGCTCGCTATTTCCACTACCACAGAAAGGCTAATAGTAGACGGCAAATCACAGACGGTTTTGTGAAACCGTCTGTAATGTAAACTATTACAGACGGTTTTAATTTGAAGGCCGTCTGTGGTATTTGTGGCGGGAAAAAGGAGTATCACAGATGGTTCTTACCTCTGAACCGTCTGTGATACTGGAATATCACAGACGGTTTTTATTAAAAACCGTCTGTGATAATCTGGGATTATCACAGACGGTTTTTTCTTAAAAACCGTCTGTGTTGTGTCGACTATCACAGCCGGTTGTTGTTAAGAACCGTCTGGGAATGTTCACAGACGGTTTTTCACAAAAACCGGCTGTGATGTCCCTTTGTCTGTCATATTCTAGATCAGAGGTTAATATATAAGTACACATTGCTTCAAATAACTTAACTACAGAACTACTGAGACAAGAGATCACAAATTAAAGGCAAATTTATTAATTTCAATTAGAGGCAAATTTATTACAAAAGTCGCACAGGTAAAGAGTTTCCCAGATTGTATTCTTTTGGGCTTCGTAAGCTTCTTCTTCAACTTGGGGACTTGGAGGATCAGCCGCTAAATTCTCGAACGCCGTTAAGATTGCCCTTGTCCTCAGCACTTCCTCCTGCAGCCTGGGCAAATGATCAGCAGCATCCATAATGTCGTAGAGGATAGCATGAAAAGATTCCTCAGAATCTGCCGTTTCTGCTTGATCGGCAAGGCTATCCATTAGTCTCTGCAATGCGTGTAGAGCTTCTTCCGCATTGCGCACATTGTGGAGAAGAACCAGGGTGAGGGCTGTTTCCCTTTCTTGAGCGGCAGCGAGACGCCTCCGTCGACGGCGGAGGATCAGGTCAAGCTGACGGATGCAAGAAAGTCGGGGAAGGAGAGCAGGGCGGGTGCGGAGAAGCTGCTCCAAATGCAAATTGCTGGCCGCCTGTGTAAGGTTACGGCCGAACAATTCGTGATGAACAGATGAGAGGAAGGAGATGATCACAAGAACAGTAGTAGAAGCCATGTTGTATTGTATATTGTATTGTACGTACGTAGAAGAGACCTGGATTAGGCGCGCATATTTAACCTTTAGCACAGATGGTTCGTATACCCAAACATTAATGATATAGACGCTTCGTATAACGATCGAGAGACGTTAACTAGACGATCGAAACACGAAGCGTTCTGGCATCGAAACACGCGCGAAGCGTTCTGGTATGAAGCTTATGACAGACGGTTTATACGGGTAACCGTCTGTGATATTTTCACAGTCGGTTATTAACAAGAACCGTCTGTGATAATTGAGACATCACAGACGGTTCATTTTAAGAACCGTCTGTGAATTTTCACAGATGGTTCTTAATTCGAACCGTCTGTGATAATCTTGCCAACACAGACGGTTCGTGTAACAAACCGTCTGTGATAATCAAAGGTCACCAATAATTGTTGACCAATAATTGGTGTATGTCGCCAATAATTGGTGTATACCCAGGATTTCGATCTCGACCGTCCATTCTCTCCACATGGAATGGCAGGCAGCAGTTCCTCCCACTACTCAGCCCTTATTATTAACCCCATCTACCTTTCCAGCGGTACTAGTCACGCGTGAGTTCATCCACTAGCTAGCTTCCTTCATGCATCTCCCCTCCGCTATGAGCTAGCGCCTCCGTCGCGGCACGGCGGGCGGCTGGACAACACACTCTTGTCGTAAGTGTCGTAAGTGTGTCTTTGTTCAGACGCACCGTCGTGCCATGAAGGGTTCGTTAGCTGTAATAGATTTGAATGTGTTGTTGTGCTTGCCTCTGTATTTGATTGTTTTCAGAGGGTATGGGTAACATTATTTTATTTGCTTGCTTGCCTCTGTATTTGCATGTTCCTCGACGATGCCGACTACTGCCGAGATGTGATGTCCACTCCAACAATCCTTCTTTTTCCTGCAAAATTCAAGGCAATTTTATTACAAAAGTTCAAAAAAAAGACATTCCCAGATTCTTCGGTGAGCAGCCGACATAGCCGACTTTTTCGGTGAGCGACTATCCATCTGCCTCTTTCCACTCCTTTTCTTCATCTCTGGTCTCTGGATCACGTACGCCAGTAGCGATGATTCAGTAGTAGATGAATCATCGCTACTGGCGTACGTGATACAGAGACCAGAGATGTAGAAAAGGAGTGGGAAGAAGCAGATGGATAGTCGCTCACCGAAGAAGTCGGCTATGTCGGCTGCTCAACGAAGAATCTGGGAATGTCTTTTCTTTGCACTATTGTAATAAAATTGCCTTGAAGGACTATCACAGACGGTTCTATACACGAACCGTCTGTGATACGCATAAATCACAGACGGTTGATATTACGAACCGTCTGTGATAATGAGACTATCACAGACGGTTATTTATGCGAACCGTCTATGATAGGCAGAAATCACAGACGGGTAATATTAATAACCGTCGGTGATAATTCACAGACGGGTATTAATACGAACCGTCTGTGATATATAATTTTCACAGACCGTTTGTAGTTGGAACCGTCTGTGATATTCTGCGTAGTATTAATTACTTGGCGTACTTGCTTGAAGGATGTTGACACCGATCTGTCTTCATTGCGCTGCATCGGTGGAGCAAGGCGGCCGGCTTTAGGGAGTTGGGGGTGAAAAATATCACCGTCTTCTTATTGATCTGATCAGAGGTTAGCATACTCAATTACTTAACATTCTTAGTGATCTGATCAGAGATTAGTATTCAATTACTTAACATTCTTAGTGATCTGATCAGAGGTTAGTAGTAGAGGTAATAATCATTTTTGACACCCATTTGTCACTTGTGTAGCGTAGATGGACCGAAGCTGGATGTATATTGAGAACCGTGTGAGTGAAGAGTACATTACTGGCGTGTCTGCCTTTAGAAGGGCGGCCGAGCTGGATATATTGAAGAAGGGGATGAAATATATGTATTGCCCATGTATTGATTGTGATAATCTCAAGATGTTTAGCAACTCAGCGCAGATTGAAGCTCACTTGATTCGAAGGGGTTTCAGAAAAGGGTACAAATGTTGGACCAGTCACGGTGAAGAGAAGAGTACACAAGAAGATAGTTATGACATAGCCGAGGGAGACAACGATATGCCAGTTGTGGACTGTTTTTTCGATCATGAGGATAGGTCGCAGGATGACAATCTGGATCAGATGTTACGTGATGCAGAAGGGAACTATAGTGAGAGAGAGTTTGGTAAATTCGAGGGCTTGATGGAGGACTCCGAGAAACCTTTGTTCCCGGGCTGCAAGCTGCAATACACGAGGTTGTCATCAGTTCTAGAACTGCTAAAATTGAAGGCAAGCAATGGTTGGTCCGACAAGAGTTTCACGGCATTATTAGGTCTCCTAGTGGACATGCTTCCAACGGGAAATGTGTTGCCGAGAACCACCTACCAAGCCAAGAAGATTCTTTGTCCATTAGGAATGGAAGTAGAAAGAATACATGCATGTTGGAATGATTGTATCCTGTACCGTAAAGAGTATGCTAGCTTACATGTTTGTCCGGTGTGCAAAGCATCCCGATACAAGCGTAAAAATGACTCTGATGATGGGAAGGGCATCGAGGTGAAGCAAGGACCTCCTGCTAAGGTGATGTGGTATCTTCCTGTAATCCCCCGTTTGAAGCGTTTATTTGCAAACCGCAAGGATGCAAGATTGATGCGTTGGCACTGCGCGAGCAGCGTAAGAAAGACGGAATGATAAGATATGTTGCTGATTCTGCCCAGTGGAGGAACATCGATAGGATGTTTGTAGATTTCGGTGTGGAACCGAGAAATATAAGGTTTGGGTTGAGTACAGATGGAATGAATCCTTTTGGTAACATGAGCAGCCGACATAGCACCTGGCCCGTGACTCTGCATGTACAACCTTCCTCCTTGGCTGTGTATGAAGCGGAAATATATTTTGATGTCACTACTTATCCAAGGGCCGAAGCAACCTGGCAACGATATTGATGTGTTCGTAGCCCAATTGGTGGAAGATCTTGCAATACTGTGGAATGAAGGGGTACATGTATGGGATGCGGACAAACGAGAGAACTTCACTCTACGGGCCATGTTGTTCTGCACCATTAATGATTTTCCTGCCCTTGGTAACCTGTCAGGGTTGAGTATAAAAGGAGCCAAAGCGTGTCCGCACTGCTTAGATTATACCGAGAGTGTGTGGTTGAACAACTCGCGAAAAACTGTGTACATGCGTCACCGTTCCTTCCAAAGTATCACGCATACCGCAAGATGAAGAAACAATTTGACGGAAAAAATAGGATGACTCAGTACCAAGACCTTTTAGCGGGAAAGAGGTGTATGATATGGTCAAGGATATAAATGTTGTGTTTGGAAAGGGACGTAAATTGAGGAAGAACATGTGGAAAAAGAGGTCAATATTTTGGGACTTGCCTTGTTGGGAGCACTTAGAAGTTCGCAATTGCATCGATGTCATGCACGTAGAGAAGAATGTATGTGACAGTTTGATTGGTCTCTTACTGAACATTCCTGATAAAACAAAGGATGGTGTTAACGCAAGGCGTGACTTGGTCGCTATGAACATCAGGACCGAGTTAGCACCGATAGAGACCGATAAAGGCCGGACGTACCTTCCCCCAGCATGTTACACTCTGTCTAAGTCCGAGAGAACTGAATTGTGCCAGTCCTTAAATGGTGTGAAAGTTCCATCCGGTCACTCGACAAGCATGAAGAAACTCGTTTCCATGGAACATTTGAAATGGATTGGCATGAAGTCTCACGACTGTCATGTGCTAATGACTCAAATGCTACCTGTTGCAATTAGAAGTATTTTGCCGAACAAGGTTCGAGTGACAATCATAAGGCTATGCTATTTCTTCAACGCAATTGCTCAGAAGGTCATTGATCCGGATGGACTAGATGCTCTGCAAACCGAGGTGGTGACAACTCTATGTCATCTAGAGATGTATTTCCCTCCATCATTTTTTGATATCATGGTCCATCTCATTGTCCACCTTGTGAAAGAGATAAAAATATGTGGCCTCGTATTTCTACGTCATATGTACCCTTTTGAGAGGTACATGGGAATTCTGAAGTCCTATGTACGCAATCGATCTCGACCAGAGGGTAGCATCATCGAAGGTTATACAACAGAAGAGGTCATTGAATTCTGCATCGGCTACATGGCTCAGGTAGAGCCGATAGGTGTACCTCTATCTCGTCACGAGGGGAGGCTAGAGGGTATCGGGACTATTGGGAGGAAAGCAATAACTCCGGATCAACATACGTATGCTCAAGCCCATTTCATGGTTTTACAACACATGACTGAAGTGACCCCATATATTGAAGAGCACAAGGACATGCTACGTCAGGAGAATGCAGGCCAATCAGAAGTTTGGATCACGAGACAACACAACTGTCAGTTCAACGAATGGTTCAAGGCGCAATTGACTAGGAGGTCGTCAAGTGAAACACTACAATGGTTGGCAAAAGGGACAAAATTTACAATTGTGACATGGCAAACATACGACATTAATGGCTACACATTTTATACAACAGATCAAGATAGAAAGAGCACAGTGCAGAACTCAGGTGTCTGCATAGATGCCTATGATGCGCACGGCAGTACCGCTGGCCCAAGCTCGTACTACGGGCTTGTAGAGGAGATTTGGGAGCTTGACTACGTAATTTTCAAAATTCCTCTATTTCGGTGCCGTTGGGTCCAACTTCCACGGGGTGTAAAGGTTGACAAGTACGGCGTCACTACCGTGGACCTTGAATGTGTAGGATACAAAGACGAACCATTCGTACTCGCGAGGCAAGTTGTTCAAGTATTTTATGTAACCGACCCGGCAAATAAAAAGCGCCATGTAGTTCTTCAGGGAAAAAGAAGGATTGTCGGGGTTGAGAATGTTGTGGATGAGGAAGAGTACAATCAATTTGATGATTTGCCTCCATTCGGACACGGCATCAGGCTCGAGGAAGAACAAGGCGATGAAGCAAGCTATATGCGTGTCGATCATCGTGAATGGCTTTATTTAAAATGATATAGCCAAAGTGTAATAAATGATATTGGTTATCCTTGTGTTTTTCATAAATGTATATGTATGTTCCATTGTAATTGTAAAATGACTAAGGAACTAAGAAATAGTTATATTTATGGTTATGCTTGCGTTTTTCATAAATGTATCTATGTTCCATATTGTAATTGTAAAATGACATAGGAACCTAGCTGCGGGTATTTATAGTGAACTATCACAGGCGGTTTATCAAAAGAAACCGTCTGTGATAATACATCAGAGACGGTTCTATAGATATAACCGTCTGTGATAATGTCATATCACAGACGGTTATATTGATAGAACCATCTGTGATAGCTCATCTTTAAATACCCGCAGCTAGGTCTGCAGAGTCCGCTCTGGCGCAGTCTCTTGTCTCCACCCTGCAGCGCCCCTGCTAGCTAGGTTTTGCTCCCTCCCACCGCCGGTACCTCCCGACGCCGCCGGTCCCTCCCGACGCCGCTCCCTCCCGACGCCGCCGGTCCCTCCCGACGCCGCTCCCTCCCGACGCCGCCGGTCCTTCCCGACGCCGCCGTTCCCTCCCGACGCCGCTCCCTCCCGACGCCGCCGGTCCCTCCCGACGCCGCTTTATATGCTTCACATGAATTTTATGTTATATGCTTCACATGTTATATGCTTCACATGAATTTTATGTTATATGCTTCACATGTTATATGCTTCACATGTATTTTATGTTATATGCTTCACATGAATTTTATGTTATATGATTCACATGTATTTTATGTAGCATATAATATATGCTGCAGTTGTTTAGCTCACTGTAGGCACTTCATAGAACCTTGTAACAATAATATATGCTGCACTTGTTAGCTGCAAGGTCTATTTAGAAGGCCCATAGCTCACTGCAATTAGTTAATCGTTAGAACTTTGTCAAAGGGCATAAAGCAAGTGACACACTCCAGTGTATCTTGTTCAATGAACTTGATGCACTGGTTTGTGTCACTTGATTCATAGAACTTTGACAAGCTGGGTCCATAGCTCACTTTAGTTAGTTTTTTCTTAGAAGAGAGATGGCATCCACACAGTCTTCGTCGTCGTCATCTGGGTCTCACGCTCCCAAGACTGCGAAATCTAAACGTGGCCGAGGAGTATCGAAAAGGCCAGAGGGCTGAATGACCATCACGGTGGTCTCTCCGAATGGGGTCCCTCTGGAACCGACGAAAGCAGCGTCATCATTTCGGACTACCTGCGGGATAATTGGAAGGCAACGGGTCCCCATCACCATAGCAAGCTGGAAAGATTTGACAAAGGATCACAAAAATCAGCTATGGGAGGAACTTACAAATTCGTTCGAGATCCCACCAGAAGCATAGGGACTCGTGCAACGGCAGGCGCTCCTCGTGGTGGGAAAAGCATGGAAGAATTTTAAGAGCACTCTTGTGACGAAGTACGTGGCCGAGGATGTCACGCCCTTCACGAAGTATCCTTTCGTGTCGCCGGAAACATGGGAGGCCTTTGTGCAGATGAAGACGACGACCGAATTTGTACAACAAAGTGCGGCGCACAAGGATCTCCAGTCACAAAACACGCACCCTCACAGACTCGGCACTGCTGGGTACGCGGGTAAAATCCCGCAATGGAGGATGCAGGATGAGGTCGCAATCCGATCGGAGGCCTCTCCGCCATTTGCCGGGATCGCAAACGAACGCGCTCGAAACTGGTTAAGAGCGAGGTCATCAACCACATCTTCGGGTGTCTCTTTCAAAAACCCCGCAGATGAGGAAGTGTCCCAACGCCTGGTAAAATATGTTAAACAACATAGTTGTTAACACCTCTTGAAATTCATGGGTTCAAAAATAACATGATTAATTGCCTCTTGCAGCAATCATTGACTACCGAATCTTCTCGTGGCTCCTTTGAAGAATATAGGGAGATAGATTTACTATCACAGGCCTTGGGAAACAAGGAGCACCCAGGTCGCACACGAGGCATGGGGGTTTATGTACCTTGGAGGCACGGATTTCCAGATTACTCCGACACATATAGGAGTAGGAAGAGATCCAAGGCGTACCGCAGCGAACAAATAAAACAGGAGCTTCGTGCTCAACTTGAGGAACAACTATCTGCCTCACTTCAAGAGCAGACTGCCTCACTTCGAGGAGAGATAGATTCGTTGCGGAAAGAACTGAGACAAGTCCGCAACCAATCGCAACCCACTCCTAGTACTGCGGTACCCAGTCCCCCTCAACGTCGCAGTAGCTGCGCGTCCACACCAATTTCTGAACATAGCGACGCCCACTTACGTATTGATGACATTCAGGTAATGTACCTCTTTAGAATGGTACATAGATCTCTCTGGTGGATGCCTTAACTCATCTCTTGTATCGTTATGTAGGAGCCCATGCCTTGCAGCCTCAAAGTCAGGCTTGTTGGCTCTATTCCCGTTGACGCTGGGTGCGGCATGGTGTATCCATTGCTGCCAGGGACACTGGTGCACGGTGTACAAATAGACACCGGTTTCATAAAGGTCCAGGTGGACATGATTAATGATATTTTTAAGTCCGTCCCTCTTGAGAAGCCCCCAAACGAAGAGATTAAGACATTAGGGGATGCCGTCCACACATTCATTCAGTGGCCCAAGAGGGACATTGTCCTCGACATGTCCGTGCCACAATCTTCACATCCAGTGGCCCAAGAGGGACGTCGCCCTGGACCTGGCACATCGGCTCCGGTGGCTCCACCTCCAAATCCAGTAAAATCTGTTGCATCGGCTCCCGCCGAGACGCCACCGAGAACATATCATAAGCGAGGCTCCAAGGCCTCCAAGGCTCATGCGAAGAAAATTAAGCCGGGTCCCGTGCCATGGAAGTTTATTCTAGGAGTGTCGTTGGTGCCCGATTCACAATTACGCCAGCTTGGTATGATTTGCAATACATTGCATGCCTGGTACATGGAGAAGTCCAACATGAAGCCAAACCGGCAGAGTGCATTCACTGTGAAATATAACGAGACGCATTTCCTCCATGACTTGGGCTACATCGTCGTGACATTCGAAGATTTATTCTTACTATTCAATCTCGACGAACTCGACGCCTCACTTCTACGATGCTGGACACTGTAAGTGTACTGTACAATGAAGTTCTACATTCACGTTATACAGATAAATGTCATTACTCTTTCTTTATGTATAGATACATGATGCAACAAGCCCGGCAATCGCGACGACCGGTGGGTTTCCTCGACCCTCACTTGGTCTCCGAGCAATCTATCAACGCAGATGCATCCTTCGTGGAAGGTTACATAACGAGGGGATTGATTGCTCACACCGACAAGGAGTACGTCATGGTACCCTTCAACCAAGGGTAAGTGCTTCACTAGTTGCCACACATATGTTTCATTTGTACTTTACATGCAGCATGAACTTAGGATTAATCACTATGGCGACACATATGACTAGGAATCACTGGATTTTGATTGTGATTGTACCAAAGTGGATGTCAGACCCAGATTTTTCAATCCGAATCTTACTGTGTTTCACTGCACTAATCCCTGGATCAGTAGTTAGTGCACACAGGTACATTGCTGAATCATTTCATACATCGCATAATCAACCATTATATTACATAAATTGAAATACACCACGTCGGGTGATAGAGTTTACAAAAGGGGCTGATCAGGCTAAATGTCCTTATTACAAGTACGCACAGCGGAAATATAGCAAAAGCAAACCCAAATCCACAGGCAAGCGACTGGAAGGTACTGTGTGCATTATATGTCACCAGCTAACTAGTAACATACGTGCACACAACGCCGGATGTCCACTTGTCCATGTCTAATCAACGAAGCATACGCCTTAGTTTCCTTCGTCATTCTTCTCCTCCGTAGCAGGAGCTTCCTCGTAGGCATAGTGGTCTTGAGTTCCTGTTTCTGAATTTTTGTCGCAAAAGCGAGCATGAGCACTCCGACCCCGTGCTCAGCAAGCCAATACACAAAATGCAGTATATAACATGTATGGCTAACCAAATGATGGCTTAGGTTTATTTTATTTTTGCGAGGAGTGCTTTTGAATACAATTATATAAAAATTCCTAAGACTTAGCATTTGAATAAAGCATAATGTTCAAGAATATGCAATAATATTAGTGATCCAGACTCCATCCACCGTTACATGGCATCTGCACCATATAGCCATTCTTCAGCGTTATAGCCGCTTAACTTACCATTGGGACGACACCCAGGACAATTCCAAACCAGGGCAGTCCATCGCCCTTCCACTTTTCCATTCCCACCCACCAAGCATTTTGAAATAGAACTATATCTAGTTAAGTTCCCATGTCTGCCCTTGACCGTGGACACGGCTATTCGAATAGTTTTAGACTCTGCAGAGTTTGTACACTTTCACCACAAGAGACAATCAACTCTTTGCCCCACATGATACCTTAGACATGTGGTTGAGTAGACTATCACAGTGACTTTTCAAAGTACCTCGCCCCTTCCATCATTTCACCCTATGGGTCGTTCCCACTTGCGGTGGGTCCCATACGTTGTGCGGGATGTCCTCCTTCTGAACGTCTAGCAGCTGGCTCCCCACCCCTGCTAGCCCGCCACAGCAGAACTTCACCCTACCCGGGTGTCCCATTCAAGCCGTCTCACCGACTGCCGCTTGCACTATCCCACACCTCCTCCTGGAAGGATGACTTTCAGGGTCCGGTAATTCTACTAAGCCAAGTTGTAATTTACAGACTTGTGGTTGTACTGTTTTACACGGGTTGACATGACAAGATTCAGTCCTTAGTGGTATCTGGACGGTTCTACCACAAACCACACTCTCGTGCACACCTGCACCATACCCCCAAACCATCCGCCCAGATATGTAAGCATGTTGGGGTTTTTGGAAACATACAATAATCATATCCAACATTTATCAGTCATTACCACCATGACTGTTCCAACTAAAATCTTTCTCATGATTAAAGTGATGTTTGGCGCTCTCGCGTCCATGAGTATCTAAACAATACTAAGCATGGCATATATTTAGAGACTTATTTTCGAAATGTTACTATTATAATTTTGCTAGGGCGACAAGGTTCACACGTTCCAATATTCCAAAGGAGGTGTAATATTATTCAAGGCAAACGATAGGCATGTAACTAGAATATCAAATTTAGCATGTATTTGTATAAAAATAACAGCATGCAATTTGTTAATTTAAAACAAAGTAATTTGCATGAAATGTAGGTTCAACATGATCAAAGTATTGACTCGCCTTGGTCACAATGGTCGGGTGCTGGATTATCCGGATCTCCTAGTGCTGTGGCCTCGAACTCTTCCTCTTGAGCTTCGTAAGCTATTGTAATCGTGCGCAAAAATTTGGATAAAAAGAAAACATCAAATCAATAAAATATCACCAGAAATTCAAATGAACTCCAAAAATTGTGATTTTAGTTTTATTGGATAGATCTTGAATTTATATGAATTTAGAAATTTGTCTCACTCAATTTGGAGTTAAAATGAGAAAGTTATGATTATTTGAAATTCTCAGTTCAGTTAATTCCATAAAATGGGAAATTTCTGACAGTGGGTCCCACATGTCATTTTTTTTTATTTTAATTCTTTTCTTGCTGTGCCACTGACGAGTGGGTCCAGGTACTGTTCATGGGGTCCATCTGTCAGCAGGGGCTCAGTGCAGAC
The DNA here is from genome assembly GCA_017311315.1 of Dendrocalamus latiflorus. NCBI lineage: Eukaryota > Viridiplantae > Streptophyta > Magnoliopsida > Poales > Poaceae > Dendrocalamus > Dendrocalamus latiflorus. The sequence goes on along the minus strand of CM029652.1, from coordinate 39,950,873 downwards.
GTGCCACTGACCCGTGGGGCCCAGCGGTCAGCCGGCTGCTCTGGTCACACTGGCTGACAGGTGGGACCCACCTGTCAGCGGGGATTTTAAAAGAAATCGCTCGACCGCAGGCGCGGAGCCGGGGCTCGAACGCGCGCCGCGGGAGCGGGGGAAAGAAGAGACTGACGCTGGTAACCAAGTGGGCGGGGAGGCTTTGCCTACCCCATAAGGGTAACTCACCCTCTTGAGGTGGCTCTCGGAGGAGGCCGGCAGAGGAGGAGGAAGACGGCGGCGCCGGCGGCGAGTGGTAGCCGGAGGGGTCCGGGTCGTGCGTAGAATACAATCCTTGCACGATGGAGAGTCTTCTGGTGTAGGCGGCCGGGGTGGAGGAGCACGGTGGCGAGCCGGCGGCGTGCGACGGCGGAGGTTCGGGAAGGAGCCTCGGTGACGGCGAGGTGGAGACCACGGGGGGCACGGGGAAAGGCGGGGATAGCTTCACCTTGCTCCCGCGAAGCTCCAGGAGCTTGGGTTGTCTTTGGGGACGACCGGAATCGGCGGGGAGGGCGGCGCCGGAGCTCGGGAAGAAGGAGTGACCGACGGCAGTTTGGAGGGCTCTCGGGCCAATTACTTATAGGGGAGGGGAGAAAAGAGTAGGGCGAAGCGTTTGGGGCTCCCGGGCGCAGCTTTTATAGCTGGGAGAGGCGCGCGGTGAGGACAGCACCTGGCGCTCCGCCCTGCTCACGCCGACGAGGGGAGGTGAACCAAATCCCGCCGGGATTTTGTAGGAGAGAGGTGGCGGGAGAGGTGAGTCCCCACTCCTGTTGGTGCTTTGAATTTGCTCACGAGGCGAGAGAGAGAGAGAGAGAGCGCGGAGGATTTGCTGCGGCAAGGAGCGAGCGCGAGAGAGAGGAGCGGCGCTGGCGCGTGGAGAAGAAGAGGAGGAAGGAGAAGGAGAGCGCGGGCGGGACCACCAGCCAGAGAAAGAGGCGCGGGGGCAAGACGGGCCACCGGTCGGGGAAGCGTCTGGCGCGTGGGGGCGGGTCCACTGGCCAGCGGAAGCGGGCGCGCACGAGGGAGCGGGCTGCGGGCGCGAGCGCTGGCGCGCTGGGCCGCGGAGCGCTAGCCCAGGCGGGCGTGCTGGCCGCGTGTGGAGAGGAGGCTGGGCCGCGGTGATGGCCGGCCCGGTTTTCCTTTTTCTTTTCTTTTTATTTCATTTTGCTTTTGCATTTGAATTTTGCATGTACATATACATTTACACATATTTTCTGGGGTATGCACATGTATACATATTCTCTGATTTTTGTGTATTAACATATTTGTTTATTTATTTACTCTTTCACCTAATATATGTGTATATATACATATATATATATTGTTTACATGTGTTTGCACATACGTGTAAATGCTAGCCTCCTAAAATTTGCTTGCCCACATTTTAGGGATATTATTTTATGCTTATTTTCATTTCTCAACTTGGTAGTTTATGGATCATCTTTTCAGACTCGTTATCTGATGCTTATGTTTTATTATTTTACGTGTTGATTTCTTTCCTCTTTTCATATTTGAAGTTCCTTCATATTTACAAAAAGCCAATAAACTCCAAATTCAAATAAAAATCAAATAAAACAATCCAGAAACTCCATAATTTATTACTTATATTTTTCGGGATGTTACAGTGGAGCAAGGTAATATACCTTGATTCCCTCCTTAGGATCAACCACGACTTCAGTCGTGTGCAAGAAGTACTTAACAGGTAAACTCATTTCCTCCATACATAACTCTATTGTAATATTTCTTTTGTTTGCCACGGCCGAGGCTAAGTTTTTTGAATCACGTAGGGCGTTTGCCGAATATGTTGCCCAAGGAGGAACACACGACAAATCCAGTGACACGCTACGACACAACACGCGATTTCCGGTACCCGCTACAACACAACAATCCTATATCATACTTTGTTATAATGCCTCTAGAATTGACAATGCCGATGTATGTAATTCTATTTTTGCAGTGCCACCAGCAGCTACAGGGCAACGTATGTGGATTCTACGTTTGCCGCCATATGAAGGAAATCATGGGTACTAAGATCAATGATCCAGAGGTTTGTCAGGTCCTTCCAATAATTATTATTTTCTGATTATATTACACACACATGCTAATTAATGACTTAACATTGCTCCTAGCGACAGCGGGTGAACTTCGACGGAAGTGCATATGATCTTGACAATCTCGTCGAAATTCATGCAATCATCTCCCAATTTTTGCTAGCAGAGGTCATAAATAAGAGGGGAGAGTTCCACGCCGGCGATGGTGATAATTAGATGTTGAAACATTGGATTCAACTGTACAAATCAAACAATTCCTTGAATTGAATTCATTTGTCAGATTTTGTGTAACAATTTTCATTCTATATATGCGATATTGTGATATTGTTACATTCATCTGTGTATCGAATTTTGTTGTAATTTACTATGAGTTGCAATTAACTTATATCTGTCATTTATCTGTAATCTGCTTGCTTGCTTGCTTTCAGAGGGCATGGCTAGCATATCCTGAGGCTAGCCAAGAAACAGCAAATAAAATGGATGATGCACTTGGTATCACAGATGGTTCGTTGTTAAAAACCGTCCGTGATACCATATCACAGACGGTTTCAAAGAGTGCCGTCTGTGGTGTGACTGATATCACAGACGGCCTTTACTACTGACCGTCTGTGATATACACAATATCACAGACGGTTAGTAATACAAACCGTCTGTGATATTGTGTATATCACGACGGTCTTGATTACTAACCGTCTATGATAGACGAGTATCACAGACGATTGTTTATCAAAAACCGTCTGTGATAGTCTTTTATCACAGACGGTTTTTTACAAAAACCGTCTGTGATACAAGACTATCACAAACGGTTTTTGATAAACAACCATCTGTGATACTCGTCTATCACAGACGGTTAGTAATCAAGACCGTCTGTAATGTTTTTATCACAGACGGCTCGGGAACCGTCTGTGATAACCACCAACTATCACTGACACCTAAACACTGACGGTTCAGGAACCGTCTGTGATGACGGTTCCGAACCGTCTGTGATAGGGCTGTCTGTAGCAGTGTTCTCAACATGTTATTAGCACGAATCACTCTATAAGGTGCAAGGTATGCAAATCACAAACCAATCTATTACGCATTGCAATCTCGTAGATCAATCTAGATCGAGTTCATATTCATTTGCAATACCATGATTAGATCAGATGCGTTCTAGTTGATTCTAGTCTTAGATTAATATGAGACTTGCTAGCATGATTTTTATGTACTTCTGTGAATATTTTAGATGAATCTACTAGAATCTAGATTGGTCTTGAAGATAGATTAGAGATCGGGATTGCTTGGGATAACTCGCATAGATCCGGCACAGTGCCGTCACCGTTGGTGCTCGAGGTCACCGACCGCCGTGCCCCCGCGCTCGAAGTCGCCACGAGTCGGCCACCAACTGCCACCTCCACGCCGAGGCCACCACTCAGCCTTCTCATCACCGAGCCGTCGCCGCTTGAAACCGCCGAGACATCGGTTGCCCGAAGCCACAGATGCCGCAAGCCGCTCGAAGTTGCCAATGCCGTTTGACCATCGTTGCGCCACGGCCGCCTTCACACTCGATTGCCAGTGTGCCCGAAGCCATAGCTACTGTGGCAACCTCTGCGCTCGGCTGTCGGTGTGCCTGAAGCATCCGCACCTGTGCCCGAAGCCCAAGGCCGACGCTGGGAGCTGATGCACTTGTACCCAAGGATTCTTGCTTGAAGCCGCCGCCGCCTCCGCTCTCTCCTCCACTTGACGCAGCCGACATGCATGGCCGCCTGAAGTCGCAGCCGGCTCCGCTCGCCTATGCTCGACGTCGTCACTGCACCCGGTCGCCTCCATGCCCGACCGCCTACCGTCGCCTCCGCAAGTCGACCTGAAGCCACCGCCAACTGGCCCCCTTGACCACCACCCGCAGTCGTCAAAATCGGGGAACCGGCCTTCATTCGGGCTGACGAGGTGCATGGGCCAAATGGGCTGAATACGGCCCTATAGCAATTAAAGAAAATTCGGCTACAATTTTGCAAATTAGCCCATGAAGTTTCAGTAAATAATGAATATTTGTAAATTAATTTTTAGATTATATGAGCTTCATTATAATCTTTTAGCACTTTGGTATTATTATGAGCTTTTGGATTTATTTGTTTAGTATATTATTTTTTTCTTATCAGTAATTCCAAAAATTGCTTATTAATTAGTAGAAATCATTACAAATTACTAGAAAATTCCAAAAAATCCTAAATAATGTCTGTTGAATAGATGAAATCCATACCTTACTGATTTAGCAATATTCATTCTTTTTACCTGTCGTAAATTTAGAAATGTGCATGAAAAATGTAGGAAATGCCTGACATCACTAAGGAATTTGTTGAGCACACCCTGAATGGTTGCTACATCCTCACATGGGCAATGGATGTTAAGATCAACTAGACCGCTTGATCACTCGGCGTTGCCATTACCCAACTAGTAGCTAGGGCTCCCACCATTCGTCAGGCTGCCAAATGTGCAGCGCTGCACTTGTTGAGGCACCACATCCATCCAGACCTGAAGTCTAAATAGCTACTAGAAGAGGATTTGTTGGCATTATGGAATTCCCTGAAGGAAAGATATGACCAACAAAGGTCTATCATGCTGCCTAAAGCACAACGTGAATGGACCAACATAAGGTTCCAGGACTTCAAAAAGGTGTTAGCATATAATTCCACCATTCATAAGCTTGTCGCCAAGCTCAGGTTCTGCAACCAGAATGTTACAGACATTGAGATGATAGACAAGACTTCGAACACTTTCCGCCCCATCCACAGGACACTCCAGCAATATTACCACCAGACCAAGTAAAAGAAGTACTCGGAACTGATTACCACTCTTTTCGAGGTAGAGAAGAACGATGGGTTATTGATGGAGAACTATCAGACTTGCCCCACTGGGTCATAGCCACTACCAGAAGCTCATGCTAACTTCCAGAGGACCAGTGGTGGCCAGGTCCATGTAAAGGGACCCAAGCAAAAGGGTGAAAAGTGGAAGAAGCTAAATATGTAGAAGGACCATGGTAAACCCCATTGGACGGGGAAAGGAAGAGAAAAGCAACAAAAGCTAGACCAGGGCAACAAGACGGCCTACGCCCCCGCACCTTGCTACAGGTGTGGTTAGTATGGATCATTGGTCCCGTATTTGTCACACCCCGAAGCACCTAGTAGACCTCTACCAAGAGTCCATTGGCAAGGGCAAGAAGCACCAGGAAAGAAGGCAGAGTCACACTTTGTCGATCAGTCTGATGCTGACAAGTGTGATGCACTGAATGTAGAAATTGAGCTCAACACTACATTAGGGGATGATCACACGGAGATGGACTCCCATGACCTTTATGGCGACCTGCAATAGTGTGTAGGCATATCTTACCTGCAGTAAAATAATTAATCATGCATAGAATAAAATTCATGAATATTATGCTTGACATTTGAAAGAAATGATATGCCTCCGTTCACTAGTTCTTTGTGCATTAATGCCCAGATGGCAATAGGAAAATTGTCCTTCTTGAAGACACAACAAATCTAGTCAAATGTTAAATATCAGAAGGATCACCTTGACTAGAAAATTCTATGAACCTCAAATAAGTACATAATAACTTACACCCAAAGATTAAAGTCTATATATAATCCCATCTTCCATATTACAATGTATATGTAGGTTTCACGCCAATAAAAAGTTTACTCTTGAAGTAGTATAATAGCAATTTATTGCTAAACTGTGGGTTAATTCAAAGCAAATGCTAGAAACAGGTGCTCTTACTCGGAATGTTATGGTTGGCATGAAAAGAGGGGAGGAATTTGGGCACATGAGGAATATTGAAATCCTTGAGGCATAAGAGTAATGACAAGTATAGTTCAGAAGCAAATAAACTTGAATCTATAAATAATCTAATTTATTTGAGAGATAATTGAAACTGCTATCCACATTGTTGGCAAATAAAAATCATTGCAACCATCAAAGGGTAATTGGTTTGTCTCCAACAATATGTTAGTTGCTAGCATGCGACCACATACATGGGAATTACACGGTAGCATGAAGCTGTCACACATATGCCAGATTGGTATGCATTGAAGCATACCATACCCATCCAATATTATACATGCATATTCAAATGCAGTCTGCAACTATAAGGCCACCGGAAGCTATAGCCATTTGCCTGAAGAAAATATAACTCTCAAAATACTATATGACATATTGGATTTTAAATGATCCTGAATGATCTAATTTGTCATACTTATGTGGCATCATAAATTATAACAGGCATATAAATTACCTCCCAATTAATCATATATATTCCTGGCAAATAATTGTTCTATCTGGGTGGTTAAACTATAATTATGTTCTAGTAGAATATATTATATTCCATGAAAATTAATCGATGGCCATATTTTATGTGGCAGTATAATATTTATACTCTTGAGAGCATCCTGTAGATGTATATTGTGTTGTCAAAACATAATATTCTTGACCAGGTCAAAACATGTTGCATTAACATAAAATTTGAAGTTTGATTGATCCAAATTTTAAAACATAGTATGAGCAATTGGATCATAATATTGGTCAATATATGAGAAGCTAGGGTATTTCTGCTGTTGCAGATTAATAACCCACTAGATGTTTGGGATAATCTACTAATAGTAGAGATGTGCAGTTTTAATGCCACTACATTAATAAATTTCTAGCTCACTGCATTAAACCCCCCCCCCAATCAAGGATTAGAGTGTATTAGAATAATTAATCATTTCCCATGCCACCACTAGTAGCTGGGATCAGATTCAATATGAAATTCCATCTATCAAGTGTCTATACTAAGGGATTAGATCAAATCTCGGCATCAGGGGGAAAGAAATGACCAAAATCTTTGAATGCCACCATATTTTCCTAAAGAAAGGTCTTTAGTATAAGATTCATGTACTAACTGAGCTAAATTTAAATTTCGTTGATACTCTTGTACGCTAGAAGCGGGGAGACTACTAGATTTGTTTTTCCATTGCATGGAGAAGTTATATAGTATTTACTTGAAGTAAATGCGTCGCTGAGTTTAGAATACAATGGGTTAAATAGTATATCCATCTTTGCAAAGTTGACTTATTGGTTAGTGATCTACAATCTACGGGGACGCCTGTGGATCTAAGGTCTAGTGACACTAGTCAAAATAATCATTAAACACTCCTTAAATACTCTAGAAGAAGATTCACCTTGAAGGTGAAATACCTCATAAAGAGGCTCATCATGAAGATGGAAACTCCAGTAATTAGCCACGCACATATTACAATACTGGGGAAACATAACGACCAATAATCTTTTATTTGGGAAATGACAAAGATTTGGTGAGTACTAAAAGACACTAAATTATGATGATATTTAGAGAAAGTTCTTGACAACCAATTTGCCTCTAAAATTGCTAGAATTTCTTGTATGAGAACATAAATCCGGAACAACGTCAATGGTTGAGCACTTGAAGTGTTCATATCGGGTAAAAATGAAAGGAAGCAATTGAGGTCGAACCATAATCACAAATGAAAGTCTTGGAACCTGTTAGTTCATACTTGATGAGTCATTATAAAATAATGAGGTGGTGAAAGCGATGGTTCAAGGATCCTTGTAGAGATCAATATTCTCTTGTTATGAATGAAATAATGTTCCATTATATAATAACTCTAGCAAATGATATGAGTAAGATATGCAGTTATCGAATTCTAAAAATCCTTGATGGGATCTCCAATGGGACTCAAAGCTCGATCTTTAAAGGACTCAATGTTTCAACATGAAAATAAATTGCAGCATGTATAAATTAAATTACTAGTTGATCAAAAATTCACCAACGATTATGCGATCCCTAGATGTGGATAAGGACCCATCGAAGACTCGAGGGAATGGAATGAGGAAAACAAAAAAACCAGAAGTATGCCATATAAGCACATATGAAGTGCATCTCCTACCAGAAGCTAATAGAGTGGCAATATCCTTTATTACCATGAAGGTATCATATACATTGGTGTTAATGGCAAATTTATTAATCCCCTAAGTGCCAAAATTAAGACTCATTATATTGATTTTGTGGTAGTATGACCATGTTTTTAGTTCTGCAAAACAGACTTTTGATCGTATAGTACTACTCAGAGATGGTTACTAAATATTAAGACCCTGAAAGGTTTGATAAGTCATATCCTGTAGAAATGTATTGGCATTGCAATTGATTACCCCATATCCTGATTAGGATAAATTTTGCCTGTGTTGCACATATGGATAAGTGATATTTTGGAAAGTTAAGTATATTACTCACAAATTCTTTTATCATCTCTTTATCTAGATGAATAGTGAGGAAAATATTTAGAAGACTATATATTATGGTAATCCCATAGATATACTCACAATATACGGGCCTGTATTCATTTCTTAAAAAGAATTAAAGGCATTGGAATAATGAGACTTTACCAGAAATTATCTTTTGGAGAGCAAATGCTAAATCTTTATAGTGATATATGAGATTCAGAAAATCTTAACTTTAGTCTAACCTAAAAGATATTGACTTGATGATCACTACCTAAACGTTTTACCACTTGTCAGTATTAGTCGAATTGATAGACATGAGAAAGGTCTTGAAGATCATAATAAATCTTGAAGATAAGCACTGTGCTCTTTTTCCCTTTCTAAGTTTTTCCTGAAGTTTTCGCACGTGAAGGTTTTTAATGAGGCAACAAGTGCGGAATGAGAAATGGATGCGATGTACTCTTTTCTCCATCCCTTTTTCCCACTGGATTTTTTAGAGGAATTTTTAATGTGGCATGTGCACGTCATGGTATTCGCCCAAGGGGGAGCATTATGAAACTTAGAAGGTTATGAGACCTAAAAGGTTACATTGTGGGCAAGTACCAAAACTACACTTGTGGGGATTTTAATATAAATAGAGAAGCCTATGTACAAGGCGAATGAATCTGAGATTAATAAAGGCTTCATTCCTTGGTGTTCTCTCTCAATTATTCTTTGGTGTTCTTAGTTGATTGGTTGTGTGAATTGCATTGGTGTTCGTTATTTCTTAACAGAAATGAAGGCAATCGAGATGCATGCCACATATTGTTGTGGCCAAGTGGCAATGGAGATGACCTAGCCAGTGGTGTCCAAGACCCAGTGAGTGGTAAATTAGATTCAGCGAGGGGAGAGCACGACGGTCGCTGGTGACAAATTTGTTACTGATAGATTGGATAAAGCGTATATGAGTAGTCAAGACTCGAGATGAGATGGGAATTTGGAAGTGGGGAAAATGAGGTGGGTGGGAGGGGAAAGAGACAACGAGGGGGCAAGACACTAGGAAAGCTTGGTGGAATGCAAAATTATAAAACGAGTGCTCTCCCTATTGAAAATTGCAGCATTCTTAGACCCCATTCCAAATACCTTCTAGTTTCAAGTTTTGAGAAGTCAAAGGTAGGACCGAAAGGCAATAGAGAGGGATGAATGGTGTCATCTAAAATTTTCCCCAAGTATTATTGACCCTTCTCTCAAATAACTACAAAGTTATAGATAATAGGATCAACAGCCAAAAAACCGAATTAAATCGCTCAAGTAGACAAACTCCAGAGAATTTCCAACTCTTGGCAGACTGACTGGCTACTTGGGGCCAGTTTGACCTCTTGGTGATCTAATCGCCAGCTCTAGGTCGGTCTGACTCGTCCTAGGGAACAGAGTGGTTTGAGTCGGATTTCAACCCGAGGAGATCCAAAAATTGGTGCAACTTTAAAAATACAAGTTCAAATTATATGAAATTTTGCACACTTCTTGCTTAAGGTCTTAAAAACCTATCCCATCCAAGGATGGTAACAATCCATGTTAAAGTTTAGATCTTTTTCATATTTAAGCAAGATTGCACCAAAACCTTGCAAAAAAAAGAAAATGGTGAATATGACTTACTCATGGGTAGGAGATGGCCAAGATGGCTCCAGATATATTTTCGCATGTCACATCAAGAACACCAGAGAAATCAAATCGAAAATCTCAGATCAATGAATCACTCAGAGAGACCAAATCTAGTAAAAAACCAGGCAACTTCATGAACTTGCAACCAGATGCCTTGATGGATAGGAATTGATCTATAAGAATTATCTCCATCGCTTATACATCCTTGGCACAACAAAATCAAGAAGGGGAGAGAGGAGGAAAACAACCAAATCAAGAGCAAATCAATCAACATAAGATGAATCAATGGAGATGAACAAAGATTGATATATTGCTACTTGAGGATAAAGATTTTATTTATAGCCACAACACCTGGAGGACAAGAGAGAGCACATTACAACACTCAACTTCTCTCAAACAATATCCCTAGAACGCTTGGTCTCAATGAGAGGATTGTTGAATGGTCAACTGGTAAGTCTCCATCTCAACCCGTTAAATAGATAGGCTAGCCAGCCTCATCTAACCCTAGCAGATACTATCCAGTTAGCACATGGAGAAAACCCGATAACTGCACAAACATGAGTTTTAACTCATGCACTATACTTATGCACGCTTTTCAAAGAGCATAAACTCGAATTCGCTAAGTCATTAGTGTTGATATAACTTGATGTTCTCAGCTTCTTCTTGACCTAAATCACTCTCCTAAGTGCTGCGATTTTGATTCAAGATAGTTTCTAGTATTTTATTCAACTTACCAAAATACACTTTCTTGACCTAGTCTTCTCCTTCAATTGCAAGTAATCGCCATGCTTGTCATGTGCAGGTGCACCACTGACTTATCACGTGTCGACAAGTCTCTTCTATTCTGATTCCACTGGACCAAGATTACCTAGACTAACCAAACCACTTGGTGCAACCTGCGCTCGAACTTATCTTCAATATTTTCTACCATTCTCATACCGTGCTTGAGCCTAGCCATCTCTCCCGGTATCTTCGATCATTCTGGGTTTCGGTTCCTCCATGAGCGTAGCCTCGATCATTGTTGTTGACCATGGTTGGTTTCAAGTGATCTTTATATCCAAATACAAAGAAATCATTTTTGGATACAAGTTCTTCACAAATTGACCCACATTAGCTATAACATGCCTCATGCAACATATAAACCCTAAGCTAGGTCGATAAAAATCGTCATGAGACTCAAAATCCCCAAAATACAGAAACCGGCTGAAAGCACATGGGCTAGTCAGTTTGACCAGTATTGGCCTCTAGTCAGACCGCTAGGAGCATCCTATCTAACCGCCACCCTTTGGTCGGTTAGACCAGCCTGATTGTCGATTGCCTAAAAAACTGACAATTTGCAAATCCAAATTTCCAACCTTCTCAAATAGCAATGGTCCCTCAAAAGGCCATTTGGAATGCGTTGACTTCTTAATGTGATTTTTTTCTTTTTTTCCTCTTTTTCTTTGCATTGTCCATGGAGATATAACGATATTTTTCATTTTTCTCCCTTTTTAAATTTTTTATTAATTGAATGCATTAGAAAAAACTAACATCCACTATAGTGTTATTTCAGGAAAAATCATCAAAAAAAGTCGAATTGAATGGGGCCTCAAAGCATAAAACAAAGGTGGATTCTCCATACTTTTTCTTGATTGGAAGTATATTGCGGGCTGTTGGGATATGGGTAGGCTACCCTAGCACAAATTAAAATTTTCAACCATGTAAAACAAGAAGTTATGCGTGTAAGAGATCATGGATCATTACCACTAGACACGCAGTGCAGTGAAAGTAGAGTTGAAGCAGCCGATTCAATGAAGAGCACGTCCGTGTAGTAGTAGTAGTCGATCATCCTCCGGCCAACCGTTTCCTCCTCGCGATTGTCCCAATCATTACCGCAGTCACAATAGCATCTCTACCGAGGTATGATTACCTAGCACGGTGGTCCCGCTATTTCATGAACATGAATCCTATTCACGAAATTGCCTTTGAAAGTTTCATCGGATTAATCACTAGTGCAGATTAAAATTTTCTACTGCATAAAACAGGAAGCTATGCAAGAGATCATAGATCGTTAACACTAGATGCGCAGTTCAGCAGAAGTAGAATTAAAGTAGTCGATTCAACGAAGAGCGCGTTGGTGTAGTGGTAGTAGTCGATCGTTCTTCGACCAACCGTCTCCTTCTCATGATCATCGCAATCAGCACCGCAATCACAACAGCACCTCTATCGAGGTTCACGTCCAAGGATGGAACACTGTGCGTCGACGAGCTAACACCAGCGTGCACGGTAGGGGTTATGTGAGGTGACAGCTAGGGTTTCGACGGGTGTGTTTCAGGATGCCTCCCTCAACCCCCACATCTCTCCTTATATAGCCTCCAATCGGATCCTTATCCGATACGAATAGAGATCGTATCCCACTAGGAGACTATCATCCGAACCGTTATTGTTCTAACCCACTAAGTGTATGACCATGTAGGTTCATGTATATTTGGCTATGGGCCGAAAACTACTTTCCGGTCCATAAGTCAGTAGCGGTCCTAAGCAGTACATAACGACTCCCAAACATATATAAAGATCATATCGGGTGAACCTATATAGTAATTATATACTGATCCCTTTGCCTCATGATACTAGATCGAACTCAAGCCGAGAAGCGTGCTATCCTATAATAGCTCGATCCTTTACTCAAATTTGTAGTGGATTACTCAGTTGTGGTTGACTCCTGAACCACATTCGGCATGGCCATACACTTTCTTAATCTAACCACATCAAGGGGTCTAGAGATATTTCTCATGTTATATAGGATGGACAAATTTTATCTTGATCGTTCATATGCCTTCGCATGTTTCATAGTAAACCCGAAAGCTACCTTTATGACCACCTAGTCACGGAGTAGTGTTTGGTAACCCCTAAGTAAACAATTATACATATAGGAAACAATGACGATCTTAGGTCTAAGGATTCTACATACACTATATATGAGACCAACTAATGACACTTAAGAATATAACAATTCCTGTAGTGTCTCATGATGGGTCAATCCAACATCATGTTCTCTAACATGTGTTCACATTATTGATTTGTTATCTCATATCCATGATCCATGAAACATGATCATCAATTAATATATATGTTGATCTGTAAATCATAATTATCCCAAATAATGATATAAGATTGGGGATAATTTAGAGTAACATCAAAACATGAATAAAGAGTTCCACGAACAAATCACATACTTGTTGATCAATACGAAAGACATTTATTCAAGAGGCAAAATAATATATTATTCAAAATAACATAAACATATATAGAAATAATACAATCATCTTTATAAATATCTCTAGGGCGTATCACTACTACGCGCTAGTGTCGAGAGAGATCCAAGGGGCTGGAGTTATAGTAAGATGATGGGGATGGTTAATTAGACTCCATAAATACAAAATTGGGTTGAAGATCCCATAAGCTGACTGCAATGGGTGCCAAGCATTGAATCTTTGGGCGGGTCACCAGATAAATCACGTGACGCAGTGGAATGGAAGTAATAATTAGTGAGGAAGTTAAGATGCATGGATCAAGCATCACATCGTCATGGTTGTGCTTATACACCGCATTGAAATCGGAGGGGACCGATAGGCCCGCCCCTCTCATCGGCCCCTCCAACTCCGCCGGCCAACGGATGCATTCAACAAAAGTTGCAAGCCTGCGAGCTAATTCCATCTACTCCATCCAGGATATATCTCATATTGCTAATTAATCTACATATCTTTACCTTGCTAGCCAGAGTTAGGAAGCTTGACTGTATGTATGTATGTATGTATGTATGTATGCATGCTATCTAAAAATACTAATCCTTTAATTATATGCGGAGGTAGCACTTGATTAATGGAGCAGGTATCTTGCACAGGGGGGAAAACGAGAGAAACTAGCTAGAAAATGCATCCGGCCTTCTCTCTTTCTGTCTATCTCAAAACTCGTCAATGGATAAGACTTAGGAAGAACTGCAGACGAACCATTTAGTTTCTGTAGAGCTATAGCGGATTCGATTTCATGCCACATGCACGTCAAATTATCAATTGACGAGGCACCTACCAGCATCTTTTTAGCTTATTTCTGCTTATAGCTTACGACTTTACTCACAAATAAACATGACAACTTCTCTACCACTATTTCAAAGCGTCTTATCGAAATAGTCTTTTAGAACTGGCTTATCCACAATCGGTTCGTTCGCATGAGCACTCACACTAAGACCAAGAGACATAAGCCGTAGTCATAAACCATAAGACTCGGGCTAAAAGAATAGGCCCAAAACTACTAGTGCACCGCCGGTATGACATGTAAGAGTACCAACCATTGACAAAGTGACACGTGGACCAAAGCCAACAGTTGTTGGGCATGTACAATAGTTTATCTCTTAAGCTATTTTTTATCTGTCCACCTCATCAACCAACATTGATCGAGATGACTGCTCTAGTAGATTGTCTCTTAGAAATATCCCACACAATAAATACTACATTTTGTAATTTTTCTACCACCGGACCCACATATCGGTCTCAACATAGTGTACTAAACTCTCTATCTCCTTCCACCTCTCCCTCCTCAGCCTTCCCAACTATCGATGCCGTCGCCCTTCACCTCCCCTCCCTCCCTCCTTATTTTGCAATGTGTCACCTCCAGAATTGATGGATAAGGCCATGTCTGATGACCATGTCACTAATGAGCTCCTTCCGCCCCTCCAATGATAATGCCACTAACAACTAGATCATGCCGCTCTCTTCCCTACCCTCCCTCACTAGCACTTCCTTCCACTTCAACGAGCCAAAGACAACACCACCGTCGGCCATATCTAAGTAGCAGGCATTCATATCCTACTGGATCTAGACGCCTACCACTCGGATCTAAGCCATCGAACTCTAGATCTAATGTCTTCTTCACGCTTCATCGCCATTATGGATGTCACCACTGTCTTCTTCAACCTGCTCACCATCGTCCATGGAGGTAAATCTCCATCGCCACATTCTAGTTGTCGTCCATCGGCTTGTTGGTCGTGGACCCCACAAACTATGTGGGCAACGAACTGCCCTGCTCAATAGCAAGCGTGGTCATCGCTTTGCCCACTGGTTTGTGTGTTGCTTCATCGTTTCAAGACATGACGACCTCTCTTCTCTCTCCTCGTTCTCTCTCCTCTAGCTCAGCTTTGAGGTGATGTGATAAGCTAACCGACGATTGAGGTGTAACTATTGGAGATACCCTTAGGGCCTATTTGGAACACAGGAATAAAAAATAGAAGAATCTTTACAATCTAAAAAGAACCTACTGGTGGTGATGGTGATGGTATGTCACCCTTCCCAACTCTCTCCTACCTCCCTAAAAAATCTCTAACAAAAATCAATCTACCAAAAACAAATTCCACTTCCCTGAAAATTCTCTAACTAGAAAAAAAACCAACGAAGGTCTATCAAGCGTGCGACAAAGCCGAGGGTGTGGAGGCACGTTACGACCGAGTGTGGAGGAAGCTAAGGGCCTAGGGCCCTAGGCCCGGCAGGCCAATCCTGACGATATCGACTTGACACATCGGTAGTATGATATCTTTTATTTGTAGCAAAGCACAAGCATTAATTCAGCTAATAGGATAAAACATAGGGAAGGTATAGAAATGTAATTGCACCTGGTAAAACAGATGATTGGAAACATTAAAAATTATAGTAAGAGACGTTTGGAATGCGGGGATGAAATCTGCAGGAACTAGGCACATAGGGACAATATAAAAACACTAATAATTTTCCATTTAATCATACTGATAGGTGGGCCCAGGGGCGGAGCCACATCCCGGATAGGGTAGGCTTCAATCCGGGGTGTGAAAAAATATCTAGTGTACAGTCCGGCTAAATTCAGTCTAGTCTGGGTAACATTTTCATGGTCCAGCCCAATAACATAGATCATTCTACTATTGAATCCGGGGCGTAACTAAATTCTGACTCCGCCACTGGGTGGGCCATCTATAAATTGGGGTCCCACCAATCAGTACAAACACATCTTATCCTCCCATCGCGCGCGCTCTCCTGTATGCTCTCATCGTCTCTCGATCTCTCCACGTGACGGTGACGGTAGGGAGGGCTCCGTGGGCCACAGCAGCGGGTTGGCGGGGCGACGCGGAGGTAGCACGGTCTAGGGCGAAGAGAGCGGTGGACCGGCGGGGAGGTTTGCAGCCAGGGAATATGGCGGGGACAGGCCAGCGGGAGGCTCCGTGGACAGGGTTGACGGCGGAGGCGGGCCGGTGACGAGGTCTGTCGTCAAGGGCAAGCACTGCGGTGGCGAGAGGGGCAGGTTGCCGCGGGTTGGCGGGCCTTGGCGGGACCAGGCGCGAGCACCATGGCGATGATGTCCTCTGAGTTTCTCTCTCTTTTTGCCTTGGTCCTACGTGAAAAAAATTGATCTCGGAGTGGATGTCTCAATTCGTGTGAAATCGATGGATTTGGGAAACTTTCCTTTGGTTTACTACGCATCATTCCTCCGTTCCAAATAGCAAATCAGGGAAACTTTCCATAGGAATGGATTCCTTTGGAATTTCTTTGATCTAAGGCCCTGTTTGGAATGCGGGAATTTTTTCCGATTCCTGCGGGAATTGAACTGTTCCTGCAAAATTCCTGTAAAATTCCTGTGAAATTCCTCTGTTCCAAACAGGCCCTAAACGGGGCCTTAGCCAGGTCGCCATTCGGTTTGCTTCTAGCTAGCTAGTCATCTGTATGACACGCACAGCATGGAGAATAAGACTGGCTGCAATGTCTGAGGATCTATGTCTAACCGATCATTAGGTTATTAGATGCACGCACCGGCATGAAGAAAGGGACGCTTTATCTTTAGCAGCAGTGCCATCATCATTCAGAACTGTTCACAAATTTGGCACTGACCATTTTTTTTAAATTTAGCCTTTGGACACTTATTTTTACAAAAAATAATCCTGTTCCTGACCTCGATAAGCACTGCAGGCAACATCTATCACCTACCGCACCAATAGAGCTCAGCAGGCAAACACAGCTCAGTAGGTAGGGAGATTGTGTGGCAGTTGGCTGGGCCCACGGCCTACCGAGCATCACCGGCTCGGCAACGCCCAGCCCCCCTCCCACACAGTCTGTTTAGTTTTTTCTTAATTAGGTAAATACCCATGCTTTCGCATTAAAAAAATCATATTATGTGGACATGTTGGCTCAACATTGTCAGGATTTGGCTGCTCGGCCCACGTGGTCGCATGATGTGCCTCCGCACTCTTGGCTTTGCCATGCACTCGGTAGCACTTTGTTTATTTGTTAAAGAATTTGTAGTGTGGTTGAATTTGTTTGGTTGGTACATTTCTTTTTTGTGAATGAGGGTAGGAATTTTGTAGGAAGGAGAAAGGGGGAGTTCAGAGGGGTATATGAACCACCACCATCAACTTTCTCTGTTAGGTAGGATAGATACGCTATTGCAAAAAAATATCGTAATGGACCATGTCTAGCCCGACATAACATCTCACAATGAATGTGCTAATTACATGGCATACAAGGTTTGGTGAGATGCGTATGTTTACCTCACTACTCTTATGATACAAATGGCAGCATGCACGAATCATCAACCTCAATTACAGCTAAGATAAAAGGTGCACTTTTTAGAATTCATGCTTGCAGTCATTCGTCATATACATTTGGGTCCATCAATGCCTTTACCTTGTCTCCTTTGCGGGCTTTAGCCCTCATGATCCGCGTCCAGTACTTGGCTTCCACAACTTGTATAGGTTTGTCCCAATCGAAAATAACCTAGTTTTCAACAGGGGCATCGGGGACCATCAACGTCTTCCCCTTTTCCTCTACCATCTTGGCATTTCCCTTGTCATCTGGGGTGTAAGATTTCTAGCGTGTCAATCTCTCTGGTGCCACCGTGTAGTTGAGCATATATTTCTACTCGATGAATCCCATGTCGTACATCTCTGGGCCGTCTATCCATGGAAGAAACAGCAATGCTCCGTGGAAAATCATCATGCACGTAGAAGATTAGCGATGTGTGAAATAAAACATACAATGTGATTTGTGAATACATGATACATTCGCTTACAAGAATTTTGTCACACGTGTAGTGTGCCCAAGCGGTGGTGGCTCGGTGTGTGGACTGAAATATATGTGTTGGATTACTGCAGTTGCACTGTGGTCATGGAAACTCTAATAGGACAAGCACATCATTGCAAGAATTATTAGGGTAGGATACCTTCTTCTTCACCACCCACTTCTGCTTCCGAAGCAGCTCTATGTAGTTTGACATCCCTAACAGTGACATAGTGACGTGCTCTACCTATTCTCTCTTATTGCTAGCCTCTTCCCTTGTTTTAGAGATTAGCTTGGGTGGAGTGTTCAATTCGGTTGTGGATTCTGGCCTGGCTTTATAGGTGATCCTTATGTTCTGTTCATGAGTAAATTCTGCCAAATGGTGGTGCACTTATGTCCACGAGAGCAAATGTTGTAGTCATAGGGAAGATCACATCTTTGTCAATTCATAGAGAAAAACGTATACATCTTGTCCATTCTCTATGGAAACTCATGTATGCTATCAGATCACTGAGACAAGGTGTTGCGTGCTATCTGCTCAACGAGAGAAGCTAATATGTGTTGTCAACTCAGTAAAAAAAGCTACTATGTATTGTCAAATCACTGAGGAAATCCAGCGCATGCTGTCCACTCCATGAGAAAAGCTGGTGCGTGCTGTCAACCCAACGACAAAAGCTGTTGTATGTTATCAACTCACCGAAACAGTCTATCACGTTTTGTGAAGCATATGAGAAAAGCGGTCATGTACTGTTGATTCACTCAGAAAACTTGTTCGTTATAAAATTGCATGAAACGCATCGATAAATTTCAAATCATAGTGGTACAATGAGGGCATAGAATTAACGACTACGTAGTTATATTTGACACTTTGAGCGGAAACACACGATCAATGGGACAACGATTCAACATGCTCACTACAAAGTGTTGAGATCGATTGCAACACCAGGTCAAGGGTAGTTCGCTTGTTGTTTCTCCATGCGCTGAAGCTAGTCCTCAGAGAAAGTTAGCCTGTTCGAGGATCGTTGTATGTCGTGCAAGTCGTATTGCGGTAGCCGAGTAGGAACCGGGGCACTGGACAACTACCTGAGTTCAATCTCTTGAGCACTGAACATCTACTACACCTAGTCGTCATGTAACCATTGGAGTCCTATGGAGGGAAATATGTTTCGTTGTGACGACAGAAGGTACAACTGCAGTGCAAAATCTAATTCCAAATAGATGAACTTGTACCATGTGCTCTGTCAAGAATTGACTCGCAGCCCACTCTCGAAACTCTTGCTCAAGGACCAGCACAATTGTACTATTTGACTAGATCGAGGAAGAGTAATCATGGAACGGCAAGGAAACTTGTAATTGTGAGGACCGATGTCACGTGTTGCGTGGATGATGAACCTCCAGGGTACTCCACTGTAGGCTACTCTAGTCTAGGGTAGTCCGTGCCATATTGATGGACCGTATAGCCATCATAGGTCCAATCGTACTAGTGGTCACACTCCCAGAGGATCAGTTGTGCCACAGGTGCATACATGTTGTATTGCACCTGGCACTCTTAGACAGGTGAGTCGATGTCGCTGCCTGAGGGAGCATGTGCCTCAGGCTATCAATGTGTTGAGATGCTTCGCCGTCCCCCTCCCCCCAACCAGGGAGGTCCGACGTTAGGTTGTCTCCATGACGAAGATGGAAGAAGAGTGGTGTCAATGCAAACAGCCCACACAAAGATGATATGTATGAAGAACAAGGAAACTAAGGTAACAAACATGATAAGTTAACAAACAATTTTACTTACAGGTGAACATTGCTGGGTAATGTTGACCCGGTGCTAGTGGCACCTATTGGTGAAGTTCGAACTGTGTCATGACTCATTGGGGGTGTAGGGCTCCACCATATAGGAGAAGACGAGGTGTCAGGTCGTAATCCAGTACTCCTTGTCCTGCTCGTGTTGCTCCGACAAGCCAAAAGACACTGTCTTGGAGATGAACTCTGCGGTCCACACTGTCCACATGACACTACCCTCATGCAAGGTGTCGGACACGTTGTGGAACTCTAGGTACACTCATTGTGGTCTATCCCTGGACCATCCTAGCTCACTAGCAATCCAACAAGTACCCATAGTGGGTCCGTCCACTGGATCGTCGCCATCGTCACGACTGTAGAACCGTGCCTCCAATTGGTATGGGTGCACCTGCACCCAAAAGTATTGCTGACCAACAGGGAAATGCTCCCATGACCACAACTGCAACAAGATGTAGTAGACAACGAGGTTTGGCTTGCCTGTAGCATGCTAAGAGCCATTACACAAACACATGTAGGTCTAGCACAATATAGCTGAACCCTAGCTGTACAGTGGGACCTCATCAGGCTCAGCATTGACCAAGGACTCAACGATGTGGATGTAGCTAGAGAATACCTGATCTCCCTGGGTCGTAGGAAATAGGACCCACACGAACATGAAGAGCAAGTAAGCAACTAGATGGAACCTCACAACCTCTGTAGGCACATCTACTGGGTGTTGTATGTATCATCGTAGCCACAAATGTGGCACTCCATGGATCCTATCCAGAATAGGATGACCAAACTGGTGCAGCAAACGTTTCTTCCAATCGACTGATCTGAGGGGTGGAACCATGGGATGACCTCGTAGTGGCAAACTGGTAAGGTAGGAAACATTCTGCAAAGTGATGGTCCTTCCTCTACCGAAAGTGAAACGTGTAGGTCTTCGCCCTCCATTGGTCAACAAGTGTTGGCAGAAGCAGCAAGTCCAATGCGAATCAATGCCCAATATCCATCACCTTCGCTATGGGCAGCAACCCAGCCCGTCGCAGAACTGAAACGTACTGATCGTCATGAGGCTAGTTCTCTAGAGGTCCCCAAAAAATAAAGCGCTCGGTCCATCACGGCTCTCTCATGCCCGACAACGATGCTGCCCATTCCAAGATGGGTACAGCAACATACCACGCTTGTGACCGTCACCATCAGGCATTCCCTACAATACAGAAAAGAATGTGCCAGTGTTCAACGATACTAAATATTTCCTACCATGACCTAGAATAATTATGAACACGTACATAGCTAAGCTACCAATTATACATACGGCCATGAGCTTATATGCATTATACAGGTATGCACATATATGCATACATATTATACATACATGCTACAACTAACAGTACACACTTCTGCAATCCTGACATCATTTTCTATAATTTTTAGTCACACAAGAGCAATAGATATGTATGTGCAAACTTACATACATATTTCCTATATTACGATGCACAGGGAAGAATTCAAACCACATTGCATATTTCTTTAGCTATTTACAAAAAATAATCATTATACCTACGGCCATGTGATTGTATGCATGTATACAAGTATACACGTATATGCATACATATGTACACACATATATTATAACTAACAATCACTACAAGGTTTTGACCCTAATGCCACGATCAACTTTGCAACGAAACAAAATTTGTTGCAATAGGTAGGGGCTATTGCCACCATTTTCATTTTTGGTTGCGATAGTTGACCATGTTGCCACGCATATTTTTGCGTGGCGATTACCATGCATTTCGTTGCAATTGGTAGGTGCTATCGCCACCATTTATAAAATGGTTGCAAGTACTTGACAATATTGCCACGTAATGAATTTGCATTGTGATTCGTTTGATTTGCGTTGCAATATGTCGACGTTATTGCCACCCTTTTGCTGATGGTTGCGAATACTGGACAGTTTTGCAACGGTTTTGATTCGTTGCATGAATCGTTACTTGTGTTGCAATAGGGTTGTAACTATCGTAACAAAATTTGGGTTCGTTGCATCTTCTAGGGTTGTATTGCCACGGTTGTTAGTCGTTGGTACAGCACCTGAGCCGCACCCCTTCCAAACTCCTGAAGCCAGGCGCAGAAGGCCGAAGCCAAAAAACGGCGCCGACGCCGCCGTTCCTCACTTCGTCGCCTCACCAACTCGCCGACGCCGCCGTGCGCCCCCGCCTCCCGGCGCCGCCCTGCGCCCTCGCCTCCCGGCCCGCTCCGCCTCCGGCCTCCCCGCGCCGTCCCGGATCTTCCCGGCCCGCCCCGCCTCCCCTCTTCGGATCTTCCCGACGCCGCCCCGCGCCCCCGCCTCCCGGCCCGCTCCGCCTCTGGCCTCCCCGCGCCGTCTCGGATCTTCCCGGCCCGCCCCGCCTCCGGCCTCCCCGTTGCCGCCCCGTAAGTCTTCAACTGAAACTGAGAAACTCTGATTTGTTATTATTATGGGATTAGGAATCGGATGAGTATTTACTGGAGTACTGGATGACCGATTGACAGTAGAAATTATCTACTTCTGACTGCATATGAGATAAATGCCGAATTGTATGGTTTTTGCACAATAGAATGCCGAATTGTATGGTTTTTGCACAATAGAATGTCGAATTGTCTGGTTTTTGCACAAGATTGCTGTATACATTTCATGAGTAATTAGTATGGTGTACTGTTGTCCCCTGATTTATTGGTGGATTTAAATATGATTTACTGAAATATGTCGATTGATTCTACGATATAGTTCATGCATCGTCACCTTTGTGCGCTCATTTGTAACAAGAACGTCATTTACCGTGTGGTGTATATGATAAAAGGGGTGAAAAAAAGCGAGCATAAATACCAAAAGTGACATACATTAATGGGACATTATTCACACATTTGGAGTGGCGTTACGAAGCATAATCATTAATGGGGATTTCACGCAAGCAGGGGTGGATTCGGATGCTGCAGCCGAGTAAGAGCTGGTTTCCTGGTTGCTTACGGCAACACAATAGTATTTGGGTTAGTTCCCGAGTCTTTTACTTATACGAGTCCTAGTGGGAGTAGACAGGTTTGTTATATATTGTATTAGAGATTGGGTTTGAGAGATAACAAGAAAGAATTTACCTCCATCTGCTATTGCTTCCGCTATTGCCTCCGTCTCCTGTTATATTTTGTCTCCTCTCCCAGGTTCCCTTCAATCTGCTGGATGTTTTGCACGCCATGGCTGATAGTTGAATTGCGGCCGCGCGGCTGACCGTACGGGATTTGAGGTAATTAAGGCAAGTGCTAATTAAGGTTTGTATTAGCATGTTGGTGGCTGCATTAGGGCATGTACAACCATGTGAACATTAAGTGCTACCATGTTGAAATTATGTACAACTTAAGCACATGTCATACTGACATATATGCAGAGATTTGCCCAGTTCACATGTCATACTGACATATATATAGATTTTTATCCCATATCACCAATTACACCAATTACATCATGTGAACAGGGTGCTTCAAAATCACTTAAAAGAACTGAAAAGTGTCAAAGACAAGGATCCTGCCAAGGCAAGTAAAAAAAATCAAATCCACCCTGCATTGGCAACCTGAAATTATTTTGGCATTGTGTTACTACTTTTGCAGAATTGAACATGGTACAGCACAAAAGGTATAAATCAATAGCAGCTGAGAAAGTAACTAACTTAAACGCACATATGGATGTACAAAATGTTTAACAGAACAGATGATACATTCCCTCACCGATTCCCTCACAGATGATACATGATTCCCTCCAAAAAAAACTGGTGCTAAACACATCTTCACAAGTATGCCATTACCTACTTAATGGACATTCTTGCAGGCACTATGGCACAATTAACCTGCTTTCTGCTTTGACATCGGAAGCTGTCAAGTCTGTTCTGGATAACCAGAATGAAGAGGAAACCTGGGGCTCAGATGCTCTTGATATATTGTTAGAAACATGGAATGTTATTTTGGGGGTATTGTCATTGATCTGTGATTCAAATTCAATATTTTCTTGTGTTTGCCTTTTAATATAGCTTTTCTTTTTCTTGGATTACACCAGAATTTGGCCTTGGTTAAAGAAAAAGTTATCTATGTTAAATTATAATGTAAATCTTTTTTGTTCAACTAGCACCTTAGACCAGGGGATTTGACCTCTGTGGTTAGTTATCATGCCTTCATGACTTAGCAATGTTGATGTTAGTGGATTAACTGTACTATACTTAACCATAACATATTCCTTTGGTATATGCATATTAACATGCTGATTACATATGTATGCTGATTACAAGGGCCCTCTCTAAACTTGGTATTGATTGAGTAAATCGAACAAATAGTGAAATATAACATAGTGATGGATTTGTTGGGTCCATACAAAATAGATGACAAACTGGCCAACATTTGTTTCCAAAATAGCTAAAGCTTATGAATTGGTGAGCTTCTCTACTATCCAAATTTGTTATGGGAAGCCCACATTACTTGCTAAAACTAATGCTGATTACAGCACCTACCTTCACGATGTCACCAACATTTTTACAGTCCCGGACTCCCGGTCGGGCGAGTGCTCAACTGCATCATAATTGAGATAAATCCGTATGGGCTTCTTGACATTTCACAATCTGCAGCACGAGCAAAAAGTGAGATGAATCAATTATCAATATCAATACAAATGCAACTCCTTCTAATAGCACAGGGCCAGAACATATAAGAACTCAAATAGTTAGCAAATTGGAAGAGCAAACAAAGAGCAATCCACCCAAGAAGGTCAAATTTTGATCTATCTGCTTCACTAGTTTAATTGCGACCCAAACACACAAAAATAGATCGGGAGAGACATTCCTTTCCCCAAAAGTGCGTAGCAAAACAGTAAAACCCTACAAAAGGCCAAACCAAATCCCTCAATTTGCCATCCAAAACCTGAAATGCGCATCAATTCATACCAGATCAGGGTTCGCACTTCAATTCTTTGATGATCACGTGCATGCTGGCATAGTAGATCAAGAAAAAGAGAATACGTACACGTATTATACACTTAGCTATTGTGAGTAAGTTAGGAGAGAAAAAAAGTCCAAAGGTGACGGCAGTAAAGTTTTTTAATTCACGCTACAGTACTGTACAGTATTGTTACAGTACCCAAAAAATTGGCTCTGTTTTGTTTTCTGTTTTTTTTGGTTATTTTTATTTTTCAGATTGAACAATTAAAAAGACAAAAAAATTGAGAAAAAGTTTTCGCTGTGCGGTGCAATCATTCACCCCCCTCTGATTGCCATCGACGATCCTACAATATCCTATTACCATTTTTTATGTCTGCTTTACCTGGAACTTTAACCTTACTGTACCGATTTAATGCAGGTGTCAAGCGGAAGCAGGCAGGGCAATCGGATAATATAGCTGGTGTTGTTGGGAAGGTTGGGTCCGTGGTGAAGAGTCGGTGGGCTGTTTTCCAGGAGGCAAGGCAGCAGCATGTCGATTGAAGATAGGAGCTGGATGCGCATGGCGAAGTATACTGCTGAATGGCAAAAAGGATTTAAGGACTTCATTCAGAATACCTTTGGAGGCAGATCTAAAGAAGAAACTGCTCCATGTCCATGTGCTCGTTGCCGTTGCATGTCCTACAGAAATCAAAAAGATGTTCGAAGTCATTTGGTACTTAGAGGGTTCGATGAAAGTTTCATCCAAGGAGAAGGTAATGCTCAAGATTTAGTTGCATGTCCTCAGGAGGATAACCCTGCTGAAGGAGAATACGATGATGGCGAAACAGGTGATGCGCCTGCTAGCAAAGAACTGATTTCTGCACTAATCCGCGGAGCTATACATGGCGAACTCACAGGAAGTGGAGATGAAGAGCCAAATGAGAGTGCAAAGAAGTTCTTTAAGTTATTAACCGAGGCACAAAAGGAACTGTATCCAGGCTGCAAGGAGGCTACAAAGGTTTCTTTCATTATCAGGATCTTTCAGATGAAGTGCATGCATGGTTTTAGTAACAATGGAATACAGTCGATCCTTGATCTGTTCGCGTTGTTCCACCCTGGTATCCCAGACACCTTGGATAAAGTGCGTAAGGTTGTTCGAGATCTTGGACTCGACTACCAAAAGATTCATGCATGTGTGAACGACTGTGTGTTATTTCATGGGGATTATGCTGACTTGGATACATGTCCAACCTGTGGTCAGTCTAGGTGGAAAGGGACCGACTCTTCTGAAGATGCTGAGTCCTCTAGCACTTGTGGCGGACAAAAGCGTTTTCCACGTAAGATCTTGCGGTATTTCCCACTTACTCCTCGGCTGCAAAGATTGTTTATGAGGGAGTCGACATCAAAACTTATGCGTTGGCATAAGGAAGGACTGGTGCGTGATGGGAAAATGCGTCACCCTGCGGACTCGTTGGCATGGAAGCATTTGGATGCCCTGGAGGAGGAATTTGCATCTAACCCTCGCAATGTAAGGCTTGGACTTGCATCTGATGGCTTCAATCCGTTTGGGATGTTGAATGTTGCATACACTACTTGGCCTGTCATCATAATCCCTTATAACTTGCCTCCTTGGTTGTGTTTAAAACAATCGTATTGGATGATGTCAATGCTGATACCAGGGCCCAAATCTCCTGGAATGAACATCGATGTCTATTTGCAGCCACTGATCGATGAGCTAAAGAATCTTTGGGAAAAGGGTGTTCTCACATGGGATGCAAAGGTTAGGAAAAATTTTACCTTACGTGCAGTTCTACTATGGACCATAAACGATTTCCCTGCATATGCCATGCTGTCTGGTTGGAGTACTAAAGGCAAGTTTGCATGTCCTTACTGTCATAAGTATACAGAATACTTATGGTTGAAATTTGGCTGCAAGCATTGCTACCTGGGTCATCGTCGCTTTCTGCCACAGAACCATAGATGGCGCAGGAATAAAAGTAGCTTCAACAACAAGGTAGAAACAAGGGAGGCTCCGGTGCCACTTACTGGTGAAGAGGTTCTGCAGCAATATGACAGTTTTGAGCAACCAAAATTTGGGCAAGGCACAAGGAAGAGGAAGCAGCGTGAAGAAGAAACTAGGTGGCACAATTGGAGGAAGAGGAGTGTATTCTTCCAACTACCGTACTGGGAAAAATTGCTTATTAGGCATAATTTGGATGTCATGCACATCTCCGCCTGAGTGCCACGTCATGTCCTACTTGTCGGTTCTTCATGACCCACTACCTTGTTATGCCCCAACATCTTGCACTAGCTAGGTAGGACCCACATCTTCTGCCTGTAGTTGGGTTGGTCACCATGTCCTGCTAAGTTGCCACGTCATCTCCGCCTGAGTGCCACGTCATGTCCTACTTGTCGGTTCTTCATGACCCACTACCTTGTTATGCCCCAACATCTTGCACTAGCTAGGTAGGACCCACATCTTCTGCCTGTAGTTGGGTTGGTCACCATGTCCTGCTAAGTTGCCACGTCATCTCCGCCTGAGTGCCACGTCATGTCCTACTTGTCGGTTCTTCATGACCCACTACCTTGTTATGCCCCAACATCTTGCACTAGCTAGGTAGGACCCACATCTTCTGCCTGTAGTTGGGTTGGTCACCATGTCCTGCTAAGTTGCCACGTCATCTCCGCCTGAGTGCCACGTCATGTCCTACTTGTCGGTTCTTCATGACCCACTACCTTGTTATGCCCCAACATCTTGCACTAGCTAGGTAGGACCCACATCTTCTGCCTGTAGTTGGGTTGGTCATCATGTCCTGCTAAGTTGCCACGTCATCTCCGCCTGAGTGCCACGTCATCTCCCATTAGTCGGTTCTTCATGTACCGCCTGAGACCAACTAATATCATAATTTCGTTACGTAACTTTTTGACTAAATTTCATTTTGATTGGACCAACTACTTTTTGATTTAGTAAAATCCTTCATCAAATTCGTCTGCCTTCATAGTCTTTCCCACATACATTTTCCTCCAAATAGATTCCCACAAAAACCAAAGACCGCAAAAAAATTTACAACTTAAAAAAAAGCTACAAAAAATTTACAACTAAAAAAAGGCCGCGAAAAAATCCCGCCCAACAACTGTAGATTATCTTTAATCAGCGCCCCCACGCACGCGTCCCACGTTTCCCATAATTGCGATCTATTCCAAAAACCGTGAGGGGAGAGGAGGGGTCCCTTCGTTTTTGCCCTAGCTCAGGTCTGATGGCATCGTCGCCGCCGGACACCGGGAGAGCTGTGACGGCGCCTTCATCCAAGAGGACGCCACCGTCTGCTTCACAACGCGATGGCGCTGGAGAACTCAGGAAACAGCCCGCCAGATCAATGGAACGGCGGCATCATCCTCATATTCAAGCCGTCGTCGAGGAAGAAGATGGAGACGAACACACCGGGTCACTAAGGTTTCGCGAAAGCAGGTATGTAGACGAACACACCGGGTCACTAAGGTTTCGCGAACACACAACGTCCCAACGCCGCTCTTCTGCATCCTACGCCTGCGCCCCCTGCATCTCGCACGCCCCTACCGCGCCGAGCCCCGCGCCCACGCCGTGGCCGTCGCGCTCCATCCCGTGCCCCGCCGCCCGGACCCCTCCAGCAGAGCCCCGCCCCTATTGCGCGCGCCACTCCCCATTCCTCCCCGCTATTCTCCCGCCCGCGCCGTCAGCCCGCCACCGCCGTCTCCTTGCCATTCCGGCTCTCCGGTGAATCCCGGCCAAGGATACTGCACCAAGGCGTGCCCCCACTCCCCACCAACCTACCCTCCGAGTTAATTGAGAATTCATGCACCGAGCTCGCCGTACGGCCCATTTTCCCCATTGCTGGCCACCGTCGCCATTAACGCCGCCTCCTCCGCCACGGTGGTTTTCCCTCCGATTAGTCGCGGTGGGAGCACCCCCTCCATACCCCGAAGCTCCTCCGACCATCGGCCAGAGCCCCCGCCGCCTGTGCGTCACCGGCGCCATGTGCATGCCTGCGCCGCCATGGAGCTCCGCCGTGTCCTGCCTCGCCGCACTTCACCTCGGCCGTGTCCTCCTGCCTTGCCGCGCTTCACACCGGCCGTCTTGCCTGGTCGCATGGCTGCGCCTCTCGCCGTCCATGGCCGTGTACTTGGCCTCCTCCTTGGCGCCACTGAGCCTGATGCCCTGCAACGGCTCTTGCAGACAGTCGTTCATACGCAGCAGCACACCAAAGGAAGTCCATATCGCTGCTGGATATTTTTTTAGTTTTGTTACTTGCGTCTTATTTCCGAACCTCATGCACTACATCGGCAGTCATGATCAAATTGAGTAGGAAATGCTACATTCAACATTTGAAGGCTAATTACTTTATATTGGGTACATGTTCATTCATATATTAAACAAAATGGCCCCCCTACATATTGATGTGAGCTCTGCCACTGTTTATGTCATAGTAATTTTAGTAGACTTCGACAATGATAATGGTAAATATGAACCTTTTTATTACTGCGATATATCTGCTTTATTGATTTGTAACTACATGTATATACACGCAGTGCACCAAAGACTGGAGAGGTTTGGACAATATATTTCCAATGCAAGGGGAAGGATCCAGAAAACGAATTTGTTGATGTACATTTAGATAAAGCTGATGTCACATATTTTAACTTGGCATCTTTTAAAGAACAGCTTGGGTACGGACCTAGGGACTTCATGTACTACAAGATGCGTTGTGGCAGGGATGTAGCAAAACTTGAGGCCATGGGTTATATACGAGATGCAGATACAGTGCTACGTATGAATGAGGCTGAGAGGGAAATCAGGTTGGTACTGTCGAAGGAGCAGGAACATGAGGTAGATGTCGCCATAACACCGATTAAGCGACCAAGGGAGAAGGGAAACAATGATGACTCAAGTACGCTTGAAGACATTGATGCCTACAAGTTGTGGCTAACAAAGCTGCAATCCAAGGATCCAGATACTGGTAAGATTGTTCGATGATTCACTCATGCAAATTGTTATAACAAAGTGTTGCTCTG
Source organism: Dendrocalamus latiflorus (assembly GCA_017311315.1). Classification (NCBI taxonomy): domain Eukaryota; kingdom Viridiplantae; phylum Streptophyta; class Magnoliopsida; order Poales; family Poaceae; genus Dendrocalamus; species Dendrocalamus latiflorus. The sequence continues at coordinate 39,921,074 of CM029652.1, read as the reverse complement.
ACAAGTGGTATTGTATAATCATCATCACTCGCAGATTTAAGGGATGCCTTCAGGGATGAAACAATCGAAACATACAAGGAATGGCTAAGGCATACAGGCCGTCGTCAACACATGCGTAATTAAATATCTTTACTCATTTAAACATGTTTACTGTTCTGCAAACAATAAAATAATTATTAACATGTGTTGGTTGCATTCTTTTTGTAGTATCATTATTGGAAGAAAATACAAATGATGATGACATAACTAAAGGGGAGGAAAATGATAGGCCAAGTCATGCTAGGAAACCAAAAAATCTAGGAGATGGTATGTGCTGCTCCTTCCATTTTATATTTTATATTAAAAACTCTTTTGCTGATCATGGATGTTCCATTATTTCTTAATGTTCAAATAGGAGAAAATTCCAAAACACGTGGAAGAGGATGTCTCAAAGGTCTGACAGTAACCAACAAGAGAATTAGGAATCGGACTCAGAAATTAAAAATCGAATTTAATCCTAGGCTGGGTGGCCCCATTGGTGAGAACCGTCGGTCGTTCGTGGATGAGGTGGTAACGTTTACCAGGAAAAAGGCTCCAGTTATAGGAGTGAAAACGTGGAAGGGTGTGCATCCAAAAGTCAAAATGTCAATAGCAGATGACATACTGGTATGACACTATCTTTTTTATCCATATGTCTTGTTGTCACTAGCTAAAATTTTGTATTCTATTTGTCTTTGCATTGGAACAGCTTAACTGGGACTTACAGAATGTTGAAGAACCTAAAGAAAAGATATGGGCCATTGCCAAGGAGAGGTACAAAGGATGGCGTGCTGCATTTAGTGCTACATACAGGGCTTACCGCACTGACGCTGAAAGAATGAAACATAAGCCTGAAGATTTAGACAATGTTGAGTGGTACTACTTGATCCAGTACTTTGGAAGTGAGAGCTTCCAGGTTTGTAAAATGGTTAAATATCCTTTTCTTTTTACAAATGATCAAATCAGTGTTTTAATCACATCATTTGTAAACCATTTACAGAAGAAGAGCACCAAGAACACTGAAAACCGTAAGAAGCAAAAGACACAGCATCTCATGGGATCCAAACCATTTTCCCAAGTAAGCTATGATCAGGTAATGACAAGCTTTACTGACCTAGTTATTTTTTACAACAGTAAATACCTCATACTACATGTGTTGCCATCTCAGAGAGACCCGACAACTGGTAAGGAGCCTGCTGATTTGGATCTTTGGATGGTTACTCACACCAAGGGCGGGCAATGGTCAAACCCAGATACACTGGAAGTATATGTGAGTGCTAAATATATATATTGTTCTGACTTTATAATTGGTTCATGCTTCATAAAATTTTGGAACACTTCTAATTTTAATCCTTCTAATGTGTTAATTATGTTTCGCTTAGGAAAATGCTCTCGTCAAAATTGCTGAGGCAGAATTATCGAAAGATAAACAATGTCTTACGGTTGAAGAAGAAAATGCACTTTTCCAGAAATACTACAAAGAAACCATAGGAACCAAAACGTACAGATGTCATGGTCATGGATATATGGCGAAATATCCAACACGAACGACTCTATTGAATGAGAGAGAAGAGAATTTAGCCCGTAGCTCAGCTGCAGCCCTACAGCACCGAGAGGAGGTTGAAGATTTAAAACAAAAACTTGCAAATGAAGTTGTTGCAAGGGAAAGAGATAAGGAAGAAAGTATCCGACAAATGCAGGAACTTAGAGAAGAGCTTCGTTTGCAACTTGCACTGCTACAGGTAGTAAATATATTATATGCTTGTCTTTTGTCGATTTTCCCCCTAATGTTGCTTGCCTTTTATATTGAGCAGGCTAACCCAGGAAACACCACCTGTTCACAGCCTCCAAATAGCGCAACTGTGGGCATGAATGACATCACACCACCACGTATAGAAGATGAAGCACAAGAGGTAATAAAAATGCAGCATGTCAACATACGAAATGCATTTGTACACATGTGTATAATGCACAGTGTTGTTATTTTGTTTGTTGGCAGATTCAACCAGCAAGCGTGATGACCACAGTAAAAGAAGTTGATCCACCTACTCGCACCACGGCTACAGCTAATACTACTGTAACAAGAAATCTTTTCCCAACAGACAACAATGACCAACCAGCAGATTCAAATTCTTCACAGCAACAGATAAGGCCTGCTGCAAAAACTCGTAATCAAAAGAAAAAGCTACAGGTATGAATGCCTATATGTGAATTTTGTTTGTTCATTTCAATCAAATTATGTGCCGCATATTGCAAACGGTGGGTGAGTCATATATGCTATGTTGTAAGCATTACTATTGACTTGATTTCATTGCCGAATGATGTTCCTGCTGTACATTGCCTACTATACATTGACTACTGTACATTGCCGAATTTCATTGCCTACTGTACATTGACTAATTATGTTCCTGCTTATAAAATGCAGGAAAGCATGGTGAGCCAAAATAATGAAAGTACTATGGAATATGCGTGCGAGCGTGTGCTGATGGAACATCATGAGATGAATAAGTAAAGCAATACTTCGAGTGAATGAAGAACAATTTCTTTTTTTATTGCAAACATAGTTCAAGACTTGTAGTTTAAGAGGATATTTTTGTTATTGCAAACATATTTATTCTGGCTCAGACATAATTTTCCAGTTATTGAAGGATTGATTTCATATATGTGTTTTGATGATTGAATTTTTTCTTTAATTCTATTGTATCTATGTTGCAACAATAAATTAATATACAAATATCGAACGAAATAGGCGTACACGACGAAAATCTCCTCGTCGCAATAAACTGAAATGCATCAATTGTTGTTTGTCGCAATAAACAATATTGCAACGTAGGTTGTGCAATGCCATAAGACTTAGTAACCACAACCAATGTGTCGTTGCAATACCACTTACTTGCAACCAAAAAATTTACGTGGCAACATAAGTTATTGCAATGAAACATTGTGCGTCGCAATTACGGATATAACCACCAAATGATTTTCGTTGCGGAACTTTGTATTGCAATGGAACATAGTCCGTGGCAATTAGTTCTATTCCCACGTAGCAATGGCGTTGCAATATTGGCTCGTTCTTGCAACACAATGTTTGGTGGCAATATAGTCTATTGCCACAACGTGTGTCGTGGCAACAATTACTAATGCAACGATGCTATTGGTTGCAATATCTCCTATTGCGACCATATCGTGCGTGGCATTTGCTTTTTGTGCTCGTTGCGAAAGTCAAAGTATCGCAACACATCAAAATTGAGTTGCAATAACCTATTGCAACATATTTAAATGCCACGACTCACAACGAAACCGACTTCGAAGCATTTGTTACATATTGCGACCAAAATGCCCATATTGCAACGATTCTTAGGCGTGGCTTTAGGTTAAAATCCTTGTAGTGAATGCATACTTCTGCAATCTTGCCATCATTTTGTATATTTTTTAATCGCAAAAGAGCCATAAATATGTACATGCAGACTTACATACATGTTTTTCTAAATTGTGAACATGCCAAGAACACTAAAAATAACAGCACAATTTCTTCAGCTATTTACAAAAATAATCAGTATCGCCACTAATATGTCCTAAACGTAGTTAATTACAAAATTACACCCATCTACTAAACATGGTTACCAAGTGCATTCACACTACCAAACGACTGTTACGCTAGTGAAATGCTAACGATATATTAAGCACATTACTGGCATGCGAATGAAGCATACCTTTTCTTAAATGTCTTCACACGCTCTACAATACTTCCAACTGCGAAATCTTTTAAATCACATCAAAATCGTCTCGAAAAATTATTACAAACTCCACTTTTAATCTCTCTCCTTTTTCTTCCTTGCCGCTCTCTCACTCGACAGGAAAGAAATCGAGCTGCGTAGCTTCGGATGAGAGGGCAGAGAGCGAGGCACCCATTTTATGCGCGCAGGAGGATGTTCGCGATCGACATCCCCATGATAGTGCATGCACAATGGAGGACCGCAAAATCCCTACCGAATGTGATAGGAATCAAGCGCCGCATCGTCGTGTTTTCATGGTTGGCCACCTCAAGATTCTCCTCGTCCCCTGCCCCTAACCTCTGCCAAGCCCACCTACCTACCAAGCTCTCACTTCTCAGGAGGTGGCGCCCTGCCGCGCTAAGGGGCTTGGCAGTGCCGTGGGCCCCACCATCGTCGCACTGCATGATTCCCTACCGTGGTCGCGTCGACTGTTGCGGTCACCAGATGACACGACAAGTAACTCATGTAGCTACCTAGCTGATAAAGCTATTTTGTAAAAACGAATATTCAGATGTTAATGTTTTTTTAAAAAAATAGCTATAGCACTATTTGTGTGAAGGTCGTCATCATTCACGGACAATACAGGAAGCTCCTCGATCCCACGACGAGTTGATTACGTATATTACTTTGTCAGGTGGAGCATGCATGTCCCCGGTACTAATTTAAATCAAAGACGAGATGCATGTAATAAAGTAACAATATTTCCTCAAAAAAATTAAGAATATTCTGTTCTTGTCATTCATACAGTACTACGTCAGACATGTATTGATGTATATGTCCATTGATCCACGGCTAAATTCCAGTGAGGCATAGTGGGGCGAGCAAGTGCTGATGGCTTGATGGCGATAAGGAGGAGCAATTGAGCCAAGTTTGGACGCTATGCACGATTTGAGAGGTGCCACCTCCCGTGAGGTGAGCCGGCCCTCTGAAACCTCTCCTGTCCATCCATCTTGTTGCAGTCTTCTCGTTGCTTCAGTTCCTCCGTGTAGTGCTACCTTTTGACGAGCCAATAAAGAGGACTAGAGGAGGACAACCACACCATGCATGTTCCAACTTCTCTCGTGGAAAGAGCATATCACATGGGACATGTGGAGTAGATGTATATTCATATGTATGGTGTACCTTCGAAAGCAACACTAAATCAGTAACTATTTTCACTGTTTTAAAAAAATGCATTTTGCGCCTGGCTAATAACGTTGACAACAGGAGGCGTCACAATGATTTTACGTACTATAAGTAACGCAGAAATTAGATTAGTTACGATACAGAGAGAAGCTAAACCTTTGCAAACAAGACGTTCCCAACACACCCTGCTAGATAGACCTGATAGTCGGGCCAGGCTTTTTCGGGCTAGCCCAAAGCCCGGTCGACACGGCATAGGCATGACGCATGGTAGATCGGGCTGGCACGGTACGAATGGTAGGTTGTGCTTAGTCTGGAAAGAAGGCTCAACAGCGACATGGCTCGGCCCGGCAAGAGAGTGGCATGGCGAGTTGGGTGGCACGGAGGCACAACGGCAGCACAGCGATGGGGAGCAGCACGGTGCAACCGAGCGTGTGGTGTGAGAGTAGTTGAAGAGGGGAAAGGGGAGCAAGGACGTGGGAGTACTTGTGGGCGGTCCGGAAAGGCCGGATCCGGCGGTCAGATCCAGTGGTGTGTGGCCGAGGACCATACGGTGGCGATGTTGTCCGTGAAGGCTGGGTCCAGCTGGCACCGTGGGTGTGGAGGGTGAGATGCATCGGCGTCAGGGAAGAAGCAGGCAGGGCGGCCGGGAATGGTGTTGGCGGGGTCTGCTCACCTGCGGCGCCTTCATCCTCAATGACCAGCTCCTTACTACCCTCATCCGGCACCTCGCCTCCAACCACAATACCCTTCATGACCAGCTCCTCACTGCTGCCGTGAGTAAGGAGAGATAGAGAGTGAGGAAAGAGTAAGGAGAGAGCGAGAGAGTGTGGAGAAAGACATGGTGGAGTGGCTTGAAGGGATAGCATCAGCACTCAGCACGGCCTAGACAACGGTTGCCTAGGCCACCTGGTAGCTAGCAATAGCATGTCACCAATAATAAGACAGAGTAGAGACTAGAGAAGAAACAGGCGGGGAGGGAAAGGGGCAACAGTCAAGAACCAGTGACAAGACGGAGCAGATGAACAAGGAACATGCAACATTCTCCTCCCCCATAGCAATAAAACCCACCTCCTTTACTCATTTCTTCACCACCGAAGCACCAAGCTTCTCTTCTCTCTTTACTCTATTCAGTAGTCTCAATAGTCTGTACAACAGAAAGCTCGATGATGTCTGGCGGTATGCTACCAAGGAGTCACAACACGAAGGCGGCGGTGGGAGCGTCCAAGCTCGATAGAGGTATGCTATTGAGGAGTCTAGCACAAAGGCAGCAGCGAGGGGCCTTGCCAAAAGCTCCTGCCCCTGCTCCCCAGTCCTCCTCTGGTTCTAACTCCCGTTGATGCTCTTAGCTCTCACCAAGCATGGAAGATTACATCATAGATGGCCGCATATGGACAATACGGAGGGCTGTAGGAGTACCAGGGCAGTCCGGAGCCAACAGGGACACCAGATTAATTTCTCTCCTCTATCCACAGATGACAATATTGGTGGGTTCAGGTCTAGCACTAACACCGCTGGACAAAGGGCGTCGTGCTGAAAGCATATGACCTGGAGGTAGGAAATCCGAGACCGTGAAACTATATAGATCATAACTTGTAATTATTGGAAAGCTCAATTAACTATTCGTACAGATGGAGGGACGGGGTACTTAAATCGGTACTGCAAAGCATGCGTGAGCAAGATGGGGACACACATGTGAGGGGAGGAGTGCAGACGCAGGTGAACTTCAAGGCCGATGGCTCCATAAGTACTTGGGTGCACAAACCTCTTTCTGCTCATGAGAAAATTTCTAAATATATTATTTTCAAAGATTAACAAATTAGGATGGATGAAAGTCACACGTACGAAAGAATGACTTAATGTAGTTTTTGCTCACAGTACCAATATGTCTGTAGAAGAACTACCACATCTAATATTTTACGAATATATCATAGAGAGCTAGTAGAACTAAAAGAAATATTCCTACAAGTCCAGTTCTCTATTGTTGTAACTTCAGACATTTGAACATTATCGCACCTAAAAAGTGTCTACCTTAGTGTTGTAGCCCGTTATTTAGACAATGATTACAAGTTAAACAAGCGAGTTGTATGGTTTAAGTTAATTAACGAATCATACACGGGAGAGGCCATTGCTAAGCGTATACTAGACATACTTGATGATTTTACGATAAATAATAAGATTATTTCTATAACTCTTAATAACGCATCAGCGAATATGACAGTTATGAACATCCTCACCCTAAGGTTACAGACATATATTGGTGGATATATTCTCCAACAAAGATGTGTATGCCATATCTTCAACCTCGTTGTGTAAGACGGTATGCAAGCGATTGGCGAATATTGAAAATTATCCGTGAAGCCCTTTATTATCTCACAAGCTCCTCACAAATGGTAGCCAGGTTCGTAGAGTACTGCACAACCAATGAATATGACCCAAGAAAATTCAGTCTTGATATGAAGGTGAGGTGGAACTCGACATACATCATACTAAAGAAGGTACAAGGATATGAACATATTATATCTGTCTTTGTCAATGTTAACTATCAAAATAATGAAATAGTAGTTACAAATTTAGATTGACAAATTGATAATCAATTTTGAGAGTTTCTAAGACCTTTTTATAAAATCAACAAATGTTCTATCCAGTATTTACTACCCTATCACTTACATATAAGTTCACTAAATCTAGGGGATCCCATTTTAAGCCATGCTATTACAGCAATAGAAAAAATTTTGTTAAATATTTCAGATCTATTTCACACCTATATTGATTTGCTATCATATTTGATCCTACCAAAAAGTTGGTAGCCGCGAGAGATCAGAGGTCTTACAACAGGCGCAATAGGAAAAGACAAGCTTAACAACCCACATATGGAAGAAGCTAAATGCACTACTACAGAAAGCCTAACATTATACGCCACATCAGAGACGGTTCCTTAAAACCTTCTGTATTAAATACTTTCACAAACGATTTTAGTTTAGAATCGTCTGTATTGTTGCCAGTGATAAAAACCGTCTATGAAAGTGAACTATCATAGACGGTTCATGGTTAAAATCATCTATAAAGTATCACAGACAGTTTTAACCATGAAACGTCTATGATATTATGAAGCATCACATATGGCTTTTAATTTGAACCGTCTGTGATAATTCACAAATGGTTCATTATGAAAAACCTCCTGTGATAATTAATTTATCACAGACGGTTTGTAACTCCGCTATATTAACAACGCGCAGACCTGTCGACCTCCTCTGTCTTAAATTCCAAATTTACACTGCTGCGTTGAGCTGCAGGCAAGGCTTTGAGGCCATTTGGTGAAGGAGATCGACTATTTGCCAAGAGTAATTGTAGATCCATTAAGTTATTGGCTACCTATATTTAGTAATTTTGTTTCTAATTGCATTATAATTTAGATCTCACTTTTGGTGAAAGGAGAATTGAAGATGGTTTAGATCTAGCTAGCTTGATGTAGTGAAAAGATTATTTACATATAGCTACATATAGCTACTTAATTTAGATCATACATATATAATATAGTAATTAATTAATTGAATATGTTATACTAAATTGTTATATGTGTAACGTAAGACCGAAGCTGGATGTACGCTGAGAACCGTGTGAGTGAAGAGTACATTAATGGCGTTTCTGCTTTTACAAGAGCTGTCAGAGAAGATATATTGAATAAGGGGGTGGAATATATGTATTATCCATGCATTAACTACGAGAATCTAAATATGTTTATGAACTAAGAGCATATTGAAGCGCACTTGATTCGAAGGGGTTTCAAAAAGGGGTATGCACATTGGATCAGTCATGGTGAAGAGCAGATTACATAGGAAGGTAGTAATAGTGATATCGCCGATGAAACCAATGATATGCCGCCAGATGCTCATGTCAATTGTTGTTTCGATTCGCATAGTCTGAATGATAACAATCTGGATCAGATGCTTTGCGATGCAGAAGGGAACTGTGATGAGAGAGAGTATGTTAAGTTCTGAGGCTTGATGGTGAACTCAGAGAAACCTTTGTTCACATGCTGCAAGTTAAAATACACAAGGTTGTCAGCCATGCTTGAACTGTTGAAATTGAAGGCAAGTAATGATTGGTCTGATAAGAGTTTCATAGCACTGTTAGGTCTTTTAGCAAACATGCTTGCAGAGGGAAACAAGTTGCCCAAAACTACCTACAAAGTCAAGAAGGTTCCTTGTTCATTGGGAATAGAAGTAGAAAGAATACATGTATGTCCGAACGACTGTATCCTCTATTGTGGGAAGTATGCAAACATGCATGTATGTCTAGTGTGCAACGTATCCCGATACAAGCGCAACAATTAATCAGATGACAGTGAGGGAATAGAGGTGAAGAGAGGACCTCCTGTTAAGGTGGCATGGTATCTTACCGTAATACCCCATCTGAAGCAGTTTTTTGCAAACCCAAAGGAGGCAAAACTGTTGCGTTGGCACTTGGAGGAGCATAAGAAGGATGGAATGCTAAGACACCTTGCTAAGACACATGCATCTACTCGTCGGTTCCACAAAGAACAATACTGAGGTTTGTCAATCTTGTGATAATTATTTCATACGTATTAATTTATATATACATGACATTGATCTTCCTACCGACAGGTTTTGCCCATCGCTACAACTCCATTGAAATAGGTCGATCTCAAACATATTCGAGGACAGTGTGCGTACTTCTTTATGTCTAAAGTTATAAAAGAAGATGGGGAGTTCTACAATGTAGAATGAATTTCACTGGGATAAGATTGAGCTTAATTGTTCATGTGTGTTCTTTCATGGATGAATAATTTATTTTATTTCTGTTAATTGATTTATAAAATAGATGTTCTTATTTCCAAAATGAATGAATGTGAATTAGATGTCTATATAATGTGTTGACCTGCTAGCTTGTTTCAGAGGGCATGGCTAGCATTTCCTAAGGCTAACCAACACACAAAAATAGATTTAGGAACAGAAAAGAATATCATAGACAATTATTAACTCATAACCGTCTGTGATATATTTATTATCATAGATGGTTTATATTAGAGACCGTCTATGATATATTGATTATCACAGATGGTTTCAACTGCAAACCATCTGTAATATTAATATATCATAGATGATTTGTAGTTGAAACTATTTGTGATAATCAATATATCACAAACAGTTTCTAATTAAAACCGTCTATGATAGTCTTCATCATAGGTGGTTCGAAAGCCGTTTGTGATGACCTCGTATTGTTACTCACACATAAACTCAAACGGCTCACAAAACCGTCTGTGATGACATTTTTGAACCGTCTGTGATGACCTTTTATGTAGTAGTGATGTCAAGTCTAGTTCTTCATCCTCTCATCCTTAGGTAGCCCTCAAGTAGAATTCTGTCTCAGAGCTGAACCACTACTTGGAGCACGATTTTGAAAACACCGATCCTAATCTTGCTAGCGGTGGGAAAATAGACTTGCTCGAGTGGCGGAAGAACAATAAGCAGATTTTTTTCATGAAGTATCATTTCGCACAAGATGTTCTACTGGTTTTGGTGTCCACCGTATCTTCAAAAGCAAAATTCAACTTGGTAGGGAGAATAATTGAAGAAAGAAGATCATCCCTCACACCCACGATGGTGGAGGCAATCACATACGTCAAGAACTGAGAATTAGCTAAAGAGCGGCAGCAGCATCAACTGGAGGATCCCAAGATCGTGTAATCATACATTAAGCTAAAACGCATGAACAATCTTGACATTATAGAGTAGTTAGTATGTACGTATGTTGTTATCGTACTCTTTTCCTTGCTCGGGGAGCCCCACTCTGGGACGTAAGGTTTTTAATGAGATAGTAATATTGTATCAATAAAATATCAAGAAAATTCTACTTTTATCTCCAATATTTACGTGCTCATATTTTTATTCAATTACTTCAATTTTAACTTTTCCTTTCCCTTTCCCCCCTCTTTTTCCCTATCCTTTCTCCACTCATTTTTCTTTTCCCGTGTTACGTCAGCACCTCAGTTCTCTCGTTGCACCATTTCTTCTTCTTGGCTCTCTCTCTCTCTCTCTCCATTTTGCGGCCTGTCCCCCTCCTTCGCTCCTCTCCCTCCACTGTGCTGCCATCGCGACATGTCGCCATCCAAATCTATGCCTCTACTCCTTCCCACCACCGCGCTACCACCACCCATTAGTCCTCACCGTTTTGGCTTCATTCGCTGCCCGTCCACCGCCCTACTGCCATCGCTCAGCCACCCGCTCCTTCGCTCCTCCCTCTTCACCACGCCATCGTCGCAACCTATCATCATCTAGATCTGCGCCTCTGCTCCTCCCCTCTACCGCACTATCACAGCCCGCCGATCCTCACCATGCCAACCTCGTTCACCACCCGTCCAACGCCCCACCACTATTGCTGCTCAGCCTCCCCCTCCATTGCTCCTCCTCCTCCTTCATGCCACCTTTGGTCATCCTCCTCCCTCCACCGTCCCTTCCGGCTTCCCCACCACACCCCTCCTCTTCCCCTCTGCCTCCCCCTCCTCTCCCAGTGCCAGCCACCACTCTCGCTCTCCTTTTCGCTACGCTATGTCTAAGTCCAGACCGTCTGGATCCAACCCTGACACAGCCACCTCCCCACTTGCACTGGAGCGGCCACCGTTCCACATCCTGGTCATCAAACATTCGCGAGAATTCAAGCTCTAGACCGAGCGGGGAGAGAGAGCATACTCTACGGCCCCAATGCTCGTCTAGGGGCTCTAGATAGCTTGCACGAGTTCCACATAGTGATAGGGACACAATGGAGGTGGTCGAGACACAAGGTATAATCATAGCACAAAGGTGATGAAGATGACGGCCGACACCGCCTCCATCACCTACAGGTCCATAGGGCAGAGCTTGGGCCAACATGACACGGTGGCGGCCCGTTGTGTCTTGGGCTGTGCTTAGGTCTCTCTAGAGGAGTTGTATCGGCACGGCACGGTAGGGTGGCTGTGCCTGACCAACATGTCCCGAAGCCCATCGGGCCTACTACTAGATGGAAGCAGGACTTCCCAAGTAGCAGTGGCCAAGTTGCTTGTATGGGCATCTCCAAAAGATGGAAACGGACAGGCATTGTGCCTTCAGGCAGCAGCTAGCTGTGCCCTCTTAGCTGGTGTACTGTTTGCCTCGCTTTGCCGCTGCCATTTTCTTGTTCGCCATAACCACCAACACGTACATACACACCAAACAAGCATGTAATCCTTCTATCTGCTGCCCATCTGGCGCGACGGCGATCTGAGTGCTAAGCTCTGGCATGTCCCGAACTCCTTTTTCTCTCTCTTGAAGCCTTGGATGACAATAATGATGGTGACGACGGCGGCAATTACGATGATAACAAAGGGGGTTCAAATGTTAGAAATAGAATTTGGAGGAATTATTAGTCTATTTCTTTTTGACTTATAGTTTTTCTCAAGAAATAAATAGAACGACCTCTCCAATAGTTTTTTTAAAATAACTTATCTAAACAATCTTCTTTGAGTAACTTTAGGATATTCATTACATTTGGCACAAATGCTCACGACCAAAAATCACCCTCCCGGCCAGTTGACGGCGACGTGATACTACCATGCTGCGACCTTTGCTCTCGATCGGTGGACGTCTACCGTGTCTCGACTCGAGAGGTGTGCACAGTTGGAGCAGAAAAAAGTACAGTGCATTGCCTGTTTGGTGTTGTGATGTTGTCAAGCTCGCTCATCTACCTCACTGTCGGAAACAGGCTGCGCGCTGCTGCTAGTACGAACGACCATGTAAACCGGTTTATTTTTATTTCAGTTTTTAATTTTTAATTTATTTTTACTATTTTTAAATTTCGTCCTTTTATAAATTTTGATCTTTTAAGTTTTTTTGCCGATTCATTTTTCTCGTATTCATTTGCATTGTTCGTGATAGCTAATCTATTTTTTATTTTTAAATTTTTTAAATTTAATTACGTCAAATAAGCCACTATCAGTTATAGTGCAATTTCAATTAGCTACAGTAAAATTTCAATTATAAGCTATTTTTCAGCCTAAATGAGCGGCACCTAGATCCCACCGTCATCGGCTCCTCTAATATAATGCAGAGATGGGTGTTCATTTGTACGCCTAGTATCTTCATGTATGTATTAGTGCTCTACTCTATTTTCTACTTATATAGGAGTAAATAATCTGATTCCTCGGTTGTGTAATGGACATCTTATCGTACGTCTTAACCTGAATTTTACGTACTCCGTCTGAGGACCGTCTCTGAGAGGCTTCAGTATATCCATCCGCAGAGTCGTGTCAACAGAAGAGCAGCCTATGGCGGATTAGCTAATTTTTCTTTGGATTGAGAGGGATTGCTGACAGACCGATCGAAGAAGGCGCGCGCATTGAATGCCCTCACATGCCGCAACAGCTCTCCCCAAATAACACCAAGAATGACATTGTCGGCGCGGCGGTCATCCATCTCTTGCATATGTATCGTTGGTCGTTCATCTCCAACCATCCTAGCAGTAGCGCCGGATTGAACGGTCCGGATTGTTTAGCTAACTCAAACAGTATTAGCTGCAGGGCTGAAGACCTGAAATAACGGTATTGTCAGAGTACCGCGTTCTTGCCATCTACTGCATGTGAAAAAAAAGGGATTTTGTATATATCAGTCGTCTAAAGTTGTATTTGGTTTAGGGATAAAATGAGATGAGATGGTCTTATCCCTGGTTTTGGGATGGGATAATCCTATTTTTTGTTTGGTTGGGGGATAGAGTCATCCCTGTTTTTTGTTTGGTTGGAAGGATAAAGTGGGATGGAATAGTCCCATCCTTTGTTTGGATGGAAGGATGAAGGTGGGACATGTGTGGCATTTGAGTTTTTTTAAAAAAAAATTGAAGGCTATTGTTGATATGTTTCTACACATAAGCCTTTGAGTTTTTTTAAAAAAAATTTTAAACAAAACAGTACTTAAAAAAACAAAGAGGTGAGATGACTCTATCCCATGTGGGATGACTCCGTCCCATGAAAAAAAGAGGATTGCCTGGTCCCGGATCTACAAGGAATATTCCTAGTGGGATGTCCTTGACTCTGCTTGTCTCCCATCCAAACACCTACAAAAACGGGTCTATCCCATCCCGTCCCACCTAGTCCTTGCAACCAAACACATGGTAAATTTTTTATGAAATCAGTTGAATTTGGATGCTCCGCCGAGTTGCGCCCCCTCCCTCTTCTTTTCCTCATATAAGGAGATGTTCCGCCTTCTGCAGCCGAAGGCGGCGACGAAGGGTTGTAGAAGGGCAAGGTGGCACGGGAGAAAGGGTGAGGCGGGCGTCGGGGGGAGGACGAGGAGCAGGGTCGGCTGGGGGAAGGATGAGGAGCAAGGTCAGCTCCAGGGTTTAGGGTATGGGAAGTTGTACCCCTGTGCGTCGATTTGTTTCATGTGGGAGGACAGGGATGAGACTAGGTCAAGCGTTGGATCTTGATTCAATGGGCCAAAAAAAGACTGATTTGGAAGAGAAAGCAGTCAAGTCGTACAATTGTGTTAGACAATGTGGTGGTCGAATATTTAGTGATGATGAATAATTGACATTTGTGTTTGTAAAAGTTTTGGTCGATGCGCTCGTGTTGCTGGAGTTTTCAGTTCAGCACTACGACCACAGTAGTCGCTCAAAGTAGATCGACCACGGCAGTCGCTCAAGGCAGATCGATCGCGGCAGTCGCTCAATGCATGTCGACTATGGTTTTCGACCACGACTAGCTTTCGCCATGTTTGGTAATCGATGGTCCAAACGGTCGCTTAAGGCAGATCACCATGGCAGTCGTTCAAGGCAAATCGACCACAGTAGTTGCTCAATGCATATCGACTATGGCTTTTCGACCACGACTGGCTTCGTCCACGTTTGGTAGTCGATGGTCCACGCGGTCTTGTATCGTTGGTCCGAACAGCTCTGTGTTGGGTGGTCCAAACGGTTTTGTCCAATCAGCAGACTTTGACCACATATTCAACTATGGTACTTCGACCATGTCCGACTTCGATCACGGCCGACTTCAACTACGTTAGACTTCAACCATGTCCGACTACGACCACGCCTGGCTTCGACCACGGCAGCTTTCAACTATAGTTTTTTCAACCACTGTAGAACAACCACGCCAGGTAATTGGTAAGCTTCAATCTCAACCAGCGAACTGGTCATAGCTATACTACTTTTCGATGGTCGTAGCTACAATACTTTTCAATGGTCGTAGCTACAATACTTTTCCATGGACGTAGCTACAGTTTCTTGTCTATGGTTGTAGCTAAAATAATTGGTCGATAGCCGAAGACTTCACCAGTCTATATTGGATAGTCGTGAACTTTACTGGTTGTACTCAATAGTCGTAGATTTTTCTTGTCGATAGTCGTAGACTTTGTAGTCAGAAGTCGAAGACTTTATGATAGGTTGCCGTAGGCTTCACGGCCTATGCTTGTAGACTTCATGGTCGATACGAGTGCTTTAACTCTTATTATATTCAAGTACTTCAAGTACTCGTGTTAGACCAGCGATAGGACTAGCTAGTGGTGATCGGTGAATAGTACTAGAAGGATCCGGTACTCGGAAGATGGAAGTACTTGGTGGTGAGATGGTCGGAGTACTTGGTAGTCGGAAGGACTCTGTACTCGATAGTAGTGGTTTTCGTGATTGTGGGCAGCGGTCGGTTGTCAAAGACTTGTGGTATGTGATTGGTACTCGTGGATGGTAGTCTGCTCGATCTCGGTAGTTGGAAGGACTCGGTACTCGTAGATTTTGCTGGTTGGTAGAGATCGATACTCGGTGGCCAGTACTCGATGGATTTGTGGTCGGTAGAGATGCGGATGTATTCCCGAGTGTTTTGATCGGAGTGATGGTAATTTCGGAGTACTTGTTGTTTTCAAGTACTCATTGAGCTAGCAGTCGTATTGAGGTTTGGATAGCAATAGAGTTGGTGGTCGTAATGAGTTGTCTGAAGTAGATTTCTGGATAGCGATGGGATGACCTGTGTGATGCTGATGGATGGTTAACGGTGTGGTTTGTGTGTGTGTGTGTGTGGACTGATGACAGTCAAGTTGTGAAGAACTTGTGTTGGAAAATTTTCTTTGGTCTTTGCATATGCAGGTGGGCATGGTGACGAGGAGAACCGGACTAGGATGGGGAAGTCTGAGGTCCAGGCGGTTAAGTTTGTCACGTGAGGTGGTCGGGCTCACGTTGGAGCATGTGGAAGATCAAAGGTGGTGATTCGCGGAGAAGCTATGGATGGTGCGGTCTAGGAAGCATCGACACGAGCAAGGATGATGTGGCAGAGAAGGTACGGGAGGTGCATTCTCAGAGGCTTTGACACAAGAGTTGATGAGACGTGATGAAGATACAGAAGGTGTTGTCCTGGATGCTTCGTCACATGTTGAGTTAAGAGTTGTGGATAGAGTCCATAACTTGGAAGAGGTAGAGTTTGGTTAAAATCAGTGTTTCAAAGGGTTTCGGATCTCTTGATTTTGGAGGAGACAGGATTGCGTGTCCAGGTTATTATGGACATGGTTGAGATGTCCGTGTTTGAGATAAACAAAGTTTAGAGCACTACGATATAAAAGCAGGGGAGAGGCTAAGTGTTTAGCCGTGGCTTTGAGGAGCCTTTTTGTACTAGGGTTTTTAGGGGTGCCGTATGGGTGCTTTGTAATCAAGGATATGGTTCAAATATAATAGATCAGATCTATTCCAAGGATGGAAATCGCCATTGACGTTGTCTCGTTGTCTCAATTGAAGCACTGCGAGTTCTTGCATCGCTTTTCTGTGTCCACATCATTGTGCTATCGCATCACGTGATCTACGAGCACAGCATTGTCCTCGGCTTGTTCTTATTCGTTCAACTGAAGCTTTCGAGCGGAGGGAGATTTCGACTACGTGTAAGGATGGTTGAAGCAAGCGGTCAAAGCAAGCAGCTATCGAAGCGGACGAATGGTCTAAGAGGAATCGAATGCCGAGCAGTCAGAACCTCCACCGAGCCCGTGCACACGGTCGAGCGTCTTGTAATCGAATTCCACGTCTGTAAGTTAGATTATTTTTCTTATGGCTTGAGATTTGATTTCAGATACCAAGAAACTAAAATAATCATTTACCCTCCTCTAATTATGCCATATGATTCTACAAGTTGCACCCATGCCGATCGAAGCATTCTTCCGATGGAGCAATTAATGGCAGCAAATTAAGATAGATTTAAGCATGGAGATTTCACGTCCCATGCATGCTCACCTAGAGGCCTGAGTACGTACGTACGCTTGTTACTTGCTGGAACAAGTACAGGATTAAGCTCATTATGGGCGCGAGATTATTCTGGCTCCTTCGCTTCCCCACACCATTTAATTTATGGCTTCTCGCCGTACGTATGGTGATGAGGACATCCTTTCCATGGATACAACCATGCCAATTCCAAAACAAGCTCAACAAACTGAAATACAAGGACCAATGACTCGAGCACGAGCACGTCAACTTAACCATCAGGTGAATGCGTTCCTAAGTTTGCATACAAATGTTTCAAAGAATGGAATACTACTTAATTCTTGTGATGATTTAATTATCCTTAGGAACCATGGGGAAGAACCACGTGAGCTCAAGTATAGAAGTGGAACCGTCAAGCATAACCCAAGTCCTATTTGCGAGTTTGACTCGGATTCGGCCTTCCTAACAGTGTCTACTTGAAATGGCCATAACTTTTGATCCAGAAGGTTTCTCGGGGCCCATGAGTACTCGTTGGAAATCTCTTGAAGTCTACTTTCAGATGGAGCTGGCCTCACCTCCAAATTCTATCCGAGTCGATCGAAAACTGCCAAACAAATCACGCCACTTTTCCGGTCTGAGTTAAAGTGGGCCTTGGGCCTGTAATCGAGTCCTATTCAGCTTCCATGTGTTTTGGTCGACCCTCCACCTCCCATATTCTCTTAACTAGGCAGCCGCACCCTCTTCTAGGTTTGGGTTTTGATAGACTAAGTTAGCTTTTGCTACTTCACCTTGTATTCGCGCGTGTCGGCGAGACCGTCCGAATACTTGTCTTCGGAACCCCATCGTGATTCTGTTTCGACTGAAACCTACATGTTTTATTTATAAATTGAGTTGATATTCATCTTGTTCTTGCATGTTCTTCGATTGCTTGCAGGAATAAGTACCCTCGTGGTTAGGTTGATTGTGCGCCGACAAGGTCACGAACAACCTCTGGAGTTGGTGTATCGATCGCTAAGGTGCAACATCCTTGGATGGTTGTAGTCGGGTCGTCAATGCCATCTACTTCCCCAATCGAATCTACCACTTTCATCGAAAGATCGGGATCGCTAGTGCTATCATATGGCAATGCTCAGATGCAATGCATTTCCCGCGCCAGTGCTTGTAGTACTTTGACTTGTTAATACATATTTTTCATTCCTCCCAAAAAACAGCTTTATTCATGTGTTACAGACCTACAGTAAGTAGGAGTAACAATCGGGTCTCCGTCAATATTCGTTACAGCACACGCATCCATGGTCATCTCAGAAAATTGGCCACGCATGCATGTTTCTTCATCGACCATGCATATATACGTATGGACCAGACTGACCGTAACCATACCTCATTGGTCCAATGCTCTGAGATCACACCGTCACCATGACCATGCACACGATGCAGTTACTCAACTATTTTCAATGCCGACATGCATCAAGTTACCCCGGTGACTTCCAAATTTTGATCCTAAATATATGTTATTCTTCAATTTCAAGATAACTTTTATTATCTTTTCCTTATATACCCCTCTCTTTTGGTTATTTTCAAGATCATTTACTGCTATTGTTAGAGTAGTACACATTATCCAAGAGCCATAAATGACCTAATGAAAAAGGATACTTTGGTCATTTATACACTTGCCCTGGTTGAAGTGTAAAATCCTACAACATCATCTATTTAGGAACAAAGAAAGTATTAGAACTGCACGAAGTAAATACCCAGTCATAGATGTTAGAGCTGTATAATAAATCATCTATATTTTCAAATATAAAGATATGAATTGTAGTACATATGCGGGCAACTATGCACACTACCACATATGGAGTCATCACAGACAGTTCATATCTCTCGTCAGAGACAATTTCTGAACCTTCTGATTTATTGCGCCAGTGATAACAGGTAGTTATCACAGACGGCCCCCAAACCATTCGTGATAAATCACAATATAGACAGGTTTTAAAAATAACTATCTGTGATATCCGATATATCACAGATGGCTAATACAAAAAACAAATGTGATGGTCTATGTATCACAGATGGTTTTGTGTTAGAAACCGTCTGTGATAGTTTTTTGTATAGCTAAAAAAATTCTGTTTTTCGGTTAGCCTCAGAAAATGATAGCCATGTCCTCTGAAAACAAACAAGCAGATTACAAATAAAGACAGATAAGCGAAATACAACTCAAAGTGATTTACAACTCAAAATCAATTACAAAAGAATGTTCATGTATATATTGTTGCCAGAGTTACAACTGAATGAATTACAATTTGAATCAATTGTTTGAACATGTATTAAGAGGTGTCGCTGGAGTGAAACTCTCCGCTCAAATGTCTGAAAGTTCGTTTAGATTAAATGTCTTTGATTTGATTGTTATGCCCTGTCGCTAGGAGGAGAAAGTAGTGAGCATATATATTTAAATTGATAATTAATAAATAATTATTGCGAGATTGATAAACCTCTGGATTATTCGTCTTAGCACTCATGATTTCGTGAATATGATGGCAAACGTAGAATACACATAAGTTGCCTTGTAGCTGCTGGTGGTACTACAAAAATAGAATTACATATATAAATATAGTTAGTTCAAGAGATATTATTATAAGTATGATATAGGAATATTGCGTTATAGCGAGTACCAAAAATCGCATCATGTATTGCAGTATGGTGCTTGATTCATTGTGTCTCCCTCCCCTAGTAACATGGTGCTGAACAACCTACGTGATTCTAAAAAGTTATCCTCACCATTTCAAATGAAGGAAAGACTATAACAAAATTATATATGGAGGAAATGAGCATACATGTCTAATGTTTGTTGCACAAGGGTGAAGTTGTGGTTATTCTTGAGTAGGGAATCAAGGTATATTACCTTGTTCTAATTTGGTATAATCACTATAAATCTAGTGCCACCTACTCGTGTACGTCGCCATAGTCATTAAACCTGAGTTCATGTTGCGTATAAAGTATAAATGAAATTTGTATAGCAACTAGTGAAGCACTTACCTTTGTAGGGCATCAGTATGTACTCCTTGTTACCATGAGCAAGTAATCCCGCTGTCATGTAATTCTCTACGTAGGATGCGTCTTGGGTGATGCATTGCTCAGAGATTAAATGTGGGTTAAGAAAACCCATCGATTCTCACAATCGCTGGGCTTCTAATGTAGAACTTGATTGTACACACTTACGTGTCCAACATCGTAGAAGTGAGGGTCGAGGTTGAATAGTTCGAATAAATTGTCGAATCCTACAACGAAGAAGCCCTGCTCATGGAGGGAATGCCTCTCCATGTATCTGATGGTGAATCTAGTAGGCCAATTTGTCCTTCGCCCATTGGTCCTCCACATGCACCAAGCATTCAAATTCCCGCAACTCATTCCAAGCAGGGTAGTAGTGTGTTGGGGACCAATGGCATTCCGAAGGAGTACTTCCAGGGCTTGTGAGGTGCCTCAATGTTCTTCGATTTGGCCTTAGCATCTCGCCTGTGATACGTCTTTCTGGGATATGACTCAACACATTTTTGTTGTTTCTTCAACATTACCTCCATGGGAGCTGACACGGTGGCGTTCTAAAATGGAGGTTGAGATGGAGTCATGGAGGGTTCTATTGGAGAGGCATGGTCGTGTGAAGATTACAGTACTGCAGGGTCCAGGGCGATATTCCTCTTGGGTCACTGGACAAAAGTGTGCACGACATTCTCTAGTGTTATGATGTCTACGTTCAAAGGCTTCTCCAGCGGGGCGGCCATGAAAGGGTCATGTACCATGTCCACCTAGACCTTGGCGTAACCCTGCGCCAGTTGGGCACTGTGCAGCACTGTCTCTTCCTGGCATAGAAATGTCATCCCCTGGCTAGCCTCAATAGGAATAGACCCAACCAGCCACATTTGGAGCTTACAGGGTGTGGGCTCCTACAAAACGATACACAATTAACTAAGACGTCCTACAGGTTTATCTTTGGACCATTCCAAAGAAATACACTGCTTGGATTTCAACGATCGAAAATTGGGCGTTGCTTTGGTTAGATTGGTATGTGAATGTGCAGCTACTCCGACGATGACATAGACTGGCTTCCATAGTAATGGAGGCGGCCTCGCTCTTAACCAATTTTGGGTGCACTCGTCTGTGATCCCAGCAAATGGCGGGGAGGCCTCCGACAGAATTGTCTCCTCGTCCTCCCTCCTTCATTGCGGGAATTTACCTATGTACCCAACAGTGCCGAGTCTGTGGGGGTGAGTGTTTTGTGCCTAGATTGCCTTGTGCACCGTGCTTTCTTCTTGGAATTCAACGATTGTCTTCATGCCCACAAAGGCGTCCCATGTATCCGGATGGATGAAAGGATATTTTATGAACGGCGTCCTATCCTGGTTCACATAATTTGTGACAAGCGTGCTCTTAAAGTTCTTCCATACCTTGCCCATCGCCTGGAGCACCTACCATCGCATGAGGCCCTAGACTTCTCCAATCTTGAAGGACATTGAGACCTCCTCCCAAAACTACTCCTTCTCTTCATGCATCAGAGATTTCTAGCTTGGTGTGGTGATGGGGACCCGTTGCCTTGCAACTATCCTGCATGTGGTCTGGAATGCAGCCACTGCTTTCTTGGGATATATAGGAACCCCAACTTGATTGACCTTTGTAATGGTCATCAAACGCATTTGGCGAAACTGAACCTGAAGACTATGTGGATGTCATCTCGCTTAGTTGCTATCTATGAAATATTTGAATTGCATTTTAGTATGAGCATTTTTCGTACAAATTGAGGAAGGACTAACAAGTTAAGAACGTAGGGGCTGAACAAGCACACATCCTACATAAAGTTTTCTGAGAACATTTACTTGCTACAGTTGACCAAATAATGAAATAACACTGGACTAACTAATATGCTCTTAGAGCTACTTATCACACTAGCTAATCAACACATGCCATAAAAGAAGTCCTCAAAGAAGTTTATCTATATGAATTCAATTAATGTCCATAATAGATATAAATAATGAAGGTTGTGATCTATGCATATGGCAAATGGTCCTAATCATTTCAAGCATTGGATATGGCAAACAGAGTAAAAGGAATACATCAGAATGTATCATGGCGGTGTGCTAGACCCCAAAACAACACTATTACATTAATCTTTTCAGGCATTGCACTTAACTCTTAAGGAAATCTAGTGAACCAATCTTCAATACATACAAATCCATCGAAGCAAGAACCATTTATCTTGTTAATCATCTCAATACAATGATTCTACATCATCACTGGGTGGCACCAAATAGCTAATCCACCAGTAAACTCATGTGGGGAGAGCTAACAGGGGCGAGACCTAGGGTTGGGGCAGAGGTGGTGGTCAAGGAGAGGAGGCCAGTGGTCGAGGAAAAGAGGCCAGTGGACGGCGAGAGGAGAGGAGGCCGAAGGTCGGGGAGAAGAGGCCGACGGTCGGTGGATGAGGTAAATTCTAGGGTTAGGAGTAAGGACGGGGTAGGGTTAGGCGGGTGAGAGCTCACCTTGTCGGGAGTAGCAAACGAGGGGGAGGCCTGTTGCGGTCATTGTGGAAGCCACCGACATCGCCACTGGTGCCTCCGCAAGACGTCAAGGTCGCCTATTGAAGTCACTGAGAGGATGGGTGAGTTAGGTTTTCGCCCTAAGTGTCTGTATATATAGAAGAATATTATCATGGACAATTTTAGGAAACAATCATCTGTGATATGATCATATCACAGATGGTTCTTTATAAAAAAATCATCTATGATATATTATCACAGGCGGTTCTATCAACAAACCATCTGTGGTATGAATTTGTATCATAGACGGTTCTTTCACAAAGCCATCTGTTATATAATATCACAGATGATTCTTTCACAAAACTATTTGTTATATGATATCACAGGCAGTTCTTTCACAAAACCATTTATGATATGAAGCATAGTCAAATATTTCAACAGATCTAGCTTGTCTTTGAACTGAACCATCACACAACAAAACATACTACTGAATCATTCATGAATAAATCTGGCTTTCAATATATCATAAGAAACATAGGTATTCTTTTATAGAATGAAGTACAATAGAAATACAAACACATTGAAAAAGTAAGCAAGCATAAGTTACAGAATTCTTAACATGAATAATTTAGAAATAGATGTACATACCAAGTTTCATAATTCTACTTGGCTATTTCCTTTTTAAAAAAATAGCCCTTCACAATGATCGATATTATATAGCTAGCTTTCTCACTAGGTTCGTCCTCGGGCCTGATGCTATCTTCGAATAGAGGCAACTCATCAAAGTGATTGTACTCTTTCTCATCCATGACATTCTCAACTCTGACAATACTTCTTTTTCCATGAAAAACTACATGACGGTTCTTATTTTTCGGGTCCATTACATAAAAAACTTAAACAACATGATTAGCAAGTATAAATGGTTCATCATTGTATCCAACATGTTCGAGGCCCACAATAGTGACGTTGTACTTATCAACCTTCACACCTTGTGGAAATTAGACCCAACGACACCGAAACATGGGATCTTGAAAAGTACATAGTCGAACTTCCAAATCTCCTCTACGAACTCATAGTAGAAGTTCAACCTATGTTTCATTATGTTTGGCCCAGTGATATTGAACTACTCGCAAAATACATCTATGCGGATATCGTAGTTCTAGACTGTGCTCTTCCTATCCTCGGAGTGCCAACGTAGCACTGTTGCCTTCTTTCAGTTTACAAATAAACACTTTAAATGGAGAATTACTGGCAGATACCACTATACCTCAGCAGGAGATCCTTGCATCACCTCGATGCCCTCACCATCAACAGAGTGATTCTTATGCTTGTATCAGGATACTTTGCATACTGGACATACATGCATATTTGTATACTCTTTACGGTACAAGATATAGTCTTTCGGATATGTGTGTATCTTTTCTACTTCTATTCTCAAGAGACAGAGAACCTTGTTGGCTTGGTACTTAGTTTTGAGCAATATGTTTCCCTCCAAAAGCATGTCCGCTAAGAGATCTAATAACGTCATCACACTCTTGTTGGACCAACCAATTTTTGCCTTCAACTTCAACAATTCAAGCACGGATGACAACCCTGCATATTTCGGCTTGCAGCCTGAGAACAATGGTTTTTCTAAGTCCTCCATCAAGCCATTGAATTTACCAAACTCTCTCTCACTATAGTTCTCTTCTGCATCACTAACATCTGATCCAAATTATCATCATGCGACCTATCCTTATCGAAAGAACAATCAACATCCGGTATATCATTATCTCCCTCAACAATGTTACTACCTTCCTGTATAATCTACTTTTCACCATGAAGTATAACTCTTTTTGAAACACCTTCAAATCAAGCGTGCTTCTATCTATACTGAATTGGTAAACATATTAAGATTCTTGTTATCAATGCATGGATATTACATAAATTATATCCCCCTCTTCAACATATCCTAATCAGCAGCTCTTCTAAAAGTAGACAAACCATCGATGTACTCTTCACTCACACAATTCTCAACGTACATCCAGTTTCGATCAATCTATGCTCCGCATATAACAAATTAATGTTAAATTAGATTAATACTCTCCTAGGTCGATATTACATGTGCGTACACTAGCTAACTTTTATACATAATTGTTATTTACCATAATTTATCCATCTAAAGTAGCTAGCTATGATTCATAAACCAATCCAGCAAGAATTAAAGTAGATAGGAGTGAGACCCACTCTTAAATTGGAGCAAAACTATCAAGTTAGACCTCTCTTTTCTTTCAACTAAAAAGTGCACAGATTTAGTTGGAATATAATGCATTTCAACACATACAGTACCAATTACTAACCTTAGATCACCTAGAACAAATGGATATACAAGTGCCCTTAAAATCTCCGGACTCCTTTCACCAAATCACCTCAGCCGCCGCGCGCTTAAAGACAGAATAGCTATCTGGACGAGTGTATTTAATAATACAGTGAATATTGTAGATGCTTCTATTCAAAACCTATCTGTGATAAGTGAGTCATCACAGATGATTTTTATAAAAAAAATCACCTGTGATGTATCACTAACGGCTTTTCACAAAAACCGTCTAAGATATCACAGACAATTTTTTATATCACAGATGGTCTGTAATAAAAATCGTCTGTGATAAGTAGATCATCACTGACGGTTTTTACTATCGGTTGCAACATAGATGGTCACGCTAGTAAAACCGTCTAAGATAACTACGATGTAGCTTAACATTGATGGATTCTGTAGAATCGTCTGTGATGAGGTGTTCGTATGACCTTCTCTGTAGTAGTGGCGGGCGATACCATTGATCATGGAATATGTGGAAAAAAATGTTTTCGTGGGTCTGTTATGCAAATTAATATATGACCTTGAAAATTCAGAATTGATTAAAGTTTTGTACGTACACATTAATCGGCGGGTTGCGTGTTAACATTGCCACCGGTCGAACTGTTCCTGGCATGGACGCATGTAGGACCAAGCACGTAGACACGTACACATGGTGGAGCGAATTATAAGCCCATCATGCATCAATGATGCATACCTGTCTGCACTAATGCGACGTACAAGTACGCTGCGTAGGTAATGTGAACGAACCAAGTTTTCAAAATTTTGAATTTCAGCTGAATTTGATTTCTTGCCTAATTTGAAGAGTTCGCCAGCTAATTCGCTTTGCCTTCTTGGGTTTTCACTTTCCTCTAACCATTGGTGCCTTTTCCCTTTCCACCTTCTCTCATGTTCCATACTACCACTCGGCTGCGCGCCTTTCTTTACCGCCAGCACAAGCACCTGCGCCAGTGAGAAGTCACCTCTCTCATGATATCACCACACTTGCCAGCACAGCCATCAAAGTGATCACTAAAGCCTCTCGTCCGCCAGCATCGCCACACACGCACCCTGCTCCGCCATGGGTGTCCACTGCTCCCACTGCCTCACTTGAGCTGTAAAGTCTCGCCAAGAACCTACCTAGCCTCCATTAGCCACCAATTGCATGCTCTGGCTCTTCCCTCCCAGCTCTAGCCAAGGAATCATCATTGCCGTCATAGCATCGCCAGTGAGCCCCAAAAGTCGATTCCAACTCTAGCCCCTACTAGAATCAAATTCTCCTTAGCCATAGCATGTTTAGGACACCCCGAACTCAAGTCTAACCTCATCGGCCCACCCCGCCACCCCTAAGTCACCAACGATGTGTGCAACTGTCGTCTAAGCTCGGCCGACGTGGACGAAAGTGTATAAGCCATGCCTAGCCAAATCACCACCGCCAGTAGCCTTCTCGTCATGGATGATTAGAATCCCTTAAGCCTTGTTGAAGCATCAACAGAATGCTGTTGTGCCATGGGCTTGCTACGGCGAGCTCCTATTGCCACTAGATCTCACCAATGTTTCTCGAACCTTAACAAGGCCAAAAATGAAACTCCTAGAGCTTACTGATCCTAAACACACCATTTCTCACCACCAAAGATCATCACTAGAGCTCAATTTCGCTTGTTGCCGCATTCCCCTACTCAGATGCCATGACACCAAGCTGTGCCGAGCCAAGGCAGGCTCAATACTGGTGGGCCAACTCAATTGGCCCAAGGCTAGTGATACATGTGGGCTAAACCCAAAAGCCAAAACCCATAACTATTCAAGCCCAACCCATACTATTCAAACCCGATCCAATACTAGTCAGCTCGATTCACAACCAACAGTAAACGGGTTCAATACTGTTCACCAATGCAATTCGTTAGGAATAGTATCAACTCGGTACTATTCACCAACCTGTTACTATTCACCCAAAGCCTGTTAGGTAAGTTTAGATTCATTTCGACCACTTCAAACCCTTCTAACCCATTTTCAACTCCGTTTGGCCCAACTAAGCACTACGTAAACCCTATTGGACCAAACCCACTTTCTTTAATATCTTTTTTGCATTTTTTATTGTATTTTGTTCTCAACTTGCATTCTGCAAAGCATGAACTTATTTGTATTCGTTCTTTTTCACTAGTATCCGGATTTAGCTAATTGACCAAGGAAGAAGCTACTGAAGCAATTAAAGTGGATGGTGTAAACCTAAAGCCTACAGAAAAATAATCAAAAACTCTAGATAAAGAGGCAAGTCGTATATTTTTTATCATATTGTTCCTACGATATTATTTAATTATCAGTACTTATGTTATTACTAATTATGCATTGTTATTTATTTAAATAATAATTTAGAATAGCATAATAATTAGCTAAGTCCTACCACTAAAAAACCATGTTTTACCTGAAGGCCATATTCACCTTGACAGCCTAATAATAAATTGATGTATAATTATTCATTAGTAGATTAGACCATAAAATATTTTACACTATTAAATTAATTTGGCGTTTTGCCGATAGATTTTAAAATGGCACTAGAGTTAAGGATGACTCATCGGGCTTTGGTATGAATTGGTTGTTCAATGTCATAACGCACTAGGTTTATGACTGGTTGCTTCACTTGTGAAAAGTAAATATTAGAACCTTATACTAAGTAAAGAATACAGAAATCACTCAACCATAAGTTTTGACTCTTCATATCTGGTTTAGTAGCTTCTCAAATCAATTGAATATCCTTAGGAGGATTAGCTTCTCCAATGGTTGGAACGTCCCACGTACAACAAGGTGGTATGGAAGCAGTATATTTCATATTTCACAATAGTAGATATACCCAGAATCGGTTTATGGTTTCCACATTGGCCAGTGGATTACTGACAATAGGTGGCCACGAGCCTACTAGATAAAAGCTAGAAAGAGGAGAGCAGTGAAAGACCTTGTTATCTCAAATCAGTCGCATGCTATCTGGTTACATGTCTATAGCTTGACATTAAAAGTTTGAGATATCTTGTAGGTAAAGTTTGGCAACTCTACAGAGTATAATAAATGGTATTCGAATACGCCGTGCTCCTAGTTAATGAAGTTATGTTTTGTGGGTGATTCCAACAACAAGGTATAAATAGAATTTGGAGGATTTTAATATGAAAATTATGGATGACAAATTCCATGTTAATTAAGTATTGTTTTACTGTTTTAAATACAAAGTTCTCTACCAGCAAACTTGCATCTATTATTATTATATTATACCTGTGACTATTCAATTGAACTCCTTGTATATTAGTTATGTAGCCTCTACATGTGGCTTGCTGAGTACCTAATGTATTCAATCTTGCTCATCAGAACATACATCAAAAGAAGAAAAGATGTTTTAGCTTTCTTCTTACAGTTACGACCGCACTCAAGCATTCTTGCAGGATTTCTTCAGATCTTCTAAAGTTAAGTTTTGAGCTTAGGCGCCCGTAAAGCTTTTGTATTTTGGCCGTTATGTTATATTTTAATCAAGATAATCCCTTTTTAATGCTTATGAGTAGGTATAATACTCTTTCTATTTGTAATTGAATTCTTGGGTTATTGCAGAGAACTTCTCGGCCCTCTTGTCAAAAATGGCGTTGTTACATGCTGGTTTCTGAATGTTACCATAGGTCAATCGAACAATAGTGTTTTATCTGCATGCCTGCCTTTGGGCTGCAAGAGATGATCAATATATAATATGTACGTCAGATACCATGGATTGAGCCGTACGTACATGTCCATCGGTGGGGTTGCAAGCCAACATGGTTCGATGAACTGAACGAGTAACATTGATTAATTGGCATACTAGGTTTACGCGTGCATCGCTCACTCGAGATCATAGAACTCGTATATACTGTGCAATGCACTACTCTTATATATATACAACGGTAATCGCATATTAATGTGTATACTACAGCCCTGGCTGCATAACGCACTACTATAAAAAAGCTAATATTAGAAGCCTCATCACAGATGATTGATCAAAACCTTTAGTATTAAATACAATCACGGATAGTTTTAGTTTAGAGATCATCTGTGTTGCTGACAGTGCTAAAAACCGTCTATGAAAAGCTAATATCACAGACGGTTTAAGGTGAACACCATCTGTGAAGTATTATAGACAGTTCTTAACGAGAACCGTCTATCGTATTACCAAATATCACAGATGATTTTTTATTTAAACCATCTGTGATACTTCATAGATAGTTTGTATTAAAAACTGTCCGTAATAATTAAGTTATTACAGATAGTTTGTATTAAAAACCATCTGTGATAATTTCACTTATTAATTGTAGACCCGTCGAACCTCGCAGATCTGTCTTAAATTGCAAATATGTTCTCACAGGCTGCTTGTTTGAGGAGTTGGGGCTTTGAGGCCATTTGGTGAAAGGAGATCATGAATTTGACAAGAGTGATTGTAGACCCATTTGTTACTAACTATATATAGTTAGTAATTTGTTTCTAATTGCATTATATTTTGGATCTATCTTTCAGTAATAAGAGAACTGAAGATGGTATAGATCTAACTTGATGCAAAGAGAACATTATTTACATCTAGCATGGTTTATGATTTAGAGTTTAACCAATTCATAGTCTATTTCTACTTAATTCAATTCAATTAATTATTCTTGCCACATATAGCTACTTTAGATCACATATAGCTAGTATACTAACTAACTAATTTAATATTTAATACTAAATTGTCATATTCGTAACATATGACCGAAACTGGATGTACGCTAAGAACTGTCTGAGTGAATAATACATTAATGACATGTCTGCTTTTACAAGAGTTGCCGACAATGATATGTTGAATAAAAGGGTGGAATATATGTGTTATCTATGCATTTACTACGAGAATCGAAAGATGTTTAAGAACCGAGCGTAGATCAAAGTACACTTGATTCGAAGGGGTTTTAAAAAGGGTGTGTACGTTGAAGCAGTCATGGTGAAGAGCAAACTATATAGGAATGTAGCAATAATGACATCACCGATGAAATCAACGATATGTCATCGGATGATGTCGATTGTAGTTCCAATGTGGATAAGTTGCATGATGATAAACTGGATCAGATGCTTCGTGATGAAGAAGGGAACTATGATGAGAGAGAATATGTGAAATTCCACGGCTTGATGAAGGACTCAGAGAAACTTTTGTTCACATGCTGCAAGTCAAAGTACACAAGGTTGTCAACCGTGCTTGAACTGCTGAAATTGAAGGCAAGCAATGGTTGGTCCGATAAGAGTTTCATGACACTGTTAGGTCTCTTAGTGAACATGCTTCCGAAGGGAAACGAGTTGCCCAAAACCACCTACAAAGCCAAGAAGATTTTTTGTCCATTGGGAATGGAAGTAGAAGGAATACGTGCATGTTTGAACGACTATATCCTCTAACATAAAGAGTATGCAAATATGCATGTATATCCAGTATGCAATACATCCTGATACTAGCGTAAGAATCAATTAGATAACAGTGAGGGAATAGAGGTGAAGAAAGAACCTCCTGCTAAGGCGGCATGATATCTTCCTGTAATTCCCCATTTAAAGTAGTTTTTGTGAATCTAAAGGAGGCAAAACTGCTACATTGGCACTCAGAGGAGCTTAAGAATGAAGGAATGCTAAGATACTTTACTGATTCTGCCTAGTGGAGAAACACCGATAGGAGATTTATAGACTTCGGTGTAGAACCAAGAAATATAAGGTTTCGATTGAGTACAAATGGAATGAATCCTTTCAGTAATATGACCGGCCAATATAGCACTTGGCTTATGACTCTCTGTATCTACAATCTTCCTCCTTAGTTGTGTATGAAGCGAAAGTATATTTTGTTGTCGATACTTATCCAAGGGCCAAAGAAATTTGGGAATGATATTGATGTGTATTCAGGACCATTGGTGGAAGATCTAAAAATACTGTGAATCGAAGAAGTACAGGTTGGGGCACGTACAAATGAGAGAATTTCATTTTACACTCCTTATTGTTGTGCACCATAAATGATTATCCTGCCCTTACTAACATGTCGGGCCAGAGTACAAAAGGGACCAAAGCATGTACTCACTGCTTAGATGATACCGAGAGTGTGTGACCGAAGCACTCATGTAAAATCATATACATGCGTCACCGTAAGTTCTTTCAGAGGACTCACCCATACCGTAGGATAAAGAGACAATTCGATGGAGAGATGGGGGACAGTCCAACTCCAAGACATTTGAGCGAAAAAGAGGTCTATGATTCGATGAAGAATTTAGATGTTATGCTCAGAAAGGGACATAAATTGAGGACCCGTGAGAAAAATATTTGGAAGAAGAGATCAATATTTTGGGACTTACCTTATGAGAAACACCTAGAAGTTTGTCACTGCATCGACGTCATGCACATATAGAAGAATGCATGTGACAGCTTGATTGGTCTCTTACCGAATATTCGTGAAAAAACAAAGGATGGTGTCAATACATGGCTTGACTTGGTTGATGTGGACATTAGACCTGAGTTAGCATCGATAAAGACCGATAAAGGATGAACGTACCTTCCCATTACTTGTTACACTCTGTCTAAGGCTGAGAGAACTGAATTATACTAGTGCTTGCATGGTGTGAAAGTTTTGTCTGGTACATGAAGAAACTTCTTTCAATGGAAGATTTGAAGTTAATTGGCATGAAATTTCATGGTTGTTATGTGTTAATGACACAGATGCTCCCTATTGCAATTAGAAGTATTTTACCAACTAAGGTCCAAGAGACAATAGTGAGTCACATAAAATTTCCAAAAAATTACACAATTAGGTCGACTATGTCGGAAGGCTGCACGTAAAATTGTGTAATTTTTGGAGATCGTTTGCTATATGTAACAAATACAATAAATATCATAATTGTACGAATTTTTGAGCAACATTCATAGTGGGTAAAATTGTCAAAAATTACACAATTAAGTACATTGTGTCAGGAGACTACACATAAAATTTTATAACTTTTTGGAGCTCATTTGCTATATTTAAAATTTTGACTAAACAGTATAAAAAATAATTAAGACAGGTGCCCGGTGGCGAGACGGGAGGCACCTGGTGCCCAATAGCGGGGCGGCAAGTTAAACGCGTCAGCCCTACCATGTCACCGTCCGGTCATTGGACAGAAAAAATGGCATTTTTACTAATAAAACACGTATATAATTATTTTTGTTATTACGGTTGTAAACTGTATTATATATGTCAAAAATTGGCGTGGACTAGCTAGATACGATATATGATCGATATCAATTACTGAATTGTTTGTCCAGCATGCGTAGCTAGCTAGGCATGGCTCATGCATGCGTGCATGCATGCGGGTGGACAGGAACAGAGAGTAGTATCGAGGCGTGGGTGCAGGAGTCGTTAACCGGCCTGCGATTAATGACCAGGCTGCATCGCACAGCTAAGCTAGTCACACGCGGAGATAGCACGATCAAGCTAGCTGCTCGCCTGAATTCACGAATTTAAGCAGCAAATCCAGTACCTCGAAGCAATCTTGATGTATCTATACTTGCAGTGCAGGTATGTAGTAGGAGTATACGTTACCGGTGCCGAGGCATGCAGAGCCCAGCAGTGCATGTGGCAAGGTCGACTGCTGATCGGAGGAGAGAAGAAGCTGGGGACCCGGACCCAATGACACGATTGATTGGCTCATGAGTGCAGCTAGTAGCCAAAGCTAGGCGGTTCCTCGGTGACCGTGGCTTCAGAGCTTCGGTACGTAGCAATAACTTCGCATCTCTCTGCCGCGCGCGCGCGCGCTACCGGCCAACCTATCTGGTCCGTGCCTACGGTAAGAGGTTCCTGTTGACTTGTACGTGCTGGCTGCGTCTTCTGCTGGTGTGAACTGTAGCGGCTGCTGGGCGCTGGGGTCCGGCCGGGGGCATCGGGTTCGGCGTACGAAAGAAAGGCCAGAATCGAAAGACACTGTCTTATCCGGGTCTTTGAATGCACCTACAGTGCAGTGCTTCCCTCTCCTCTACTGCTGCTGCCCTGCTGCTAGTAGCTACCGGTGGTACGTCGATCCTTATGAACTACGTACGTTGGTCGTCGGGTGGCTGTACTGTGGCAAGTTGGTTCCCAAGGCAAACGGACCAAAAGGATCCCCTACGAGGCTACGACTTCGTGCATGTATTACTCGAGCATACTAGCAGTACCATGCATTCGTGCATGTATGCGGTCCTGATCGTTTTGGCTTCAACTTCTGGTTTATTTTTTACTATTTCTAAATTTCGTCTTTTTTTTAATTTTTTTGGATTTTTTTGAGTTTTTTTACCGTTTCTTTTTTCTCATATTCGTTTGCATTACACGTGATGGGCTAACCCATTTTTTCTATTTTTAAAATTTTTAAAATTTAATTATACCAAATAAGTCACCTTCAGCTACAGTACAATTTCAACCAGCTATAGTGAAATAAATCATAAGCCACAGTCCAACCGATCACCACCAAATCTCGCACTAGTATACTACTTCGTGCATGTATTACTCGAGCATACTAGCAGTACCATGCATTCGTGCATGTATGTATCTCGCACTAGAATACTACTAGCATAATAATACTCGCTCCTACAGTAGTCCTACGTGCATGAGTAGGTGTTTTGTTTCCTTGCTTAATTGCTTCCTGCGGGGAGATTGGAGCATTTGCTCCATACATAAACATGGAATTTGATGATTTGTCCCATTTGTCTCATTGACATGTGAGTCTTGGACCCATATATCAATGAGATATCATAGGACAAATCATCAATTGCAATGAAAGGTGTGGCAAAAGATCAATTATCTCTTTTGATATTGCCATGCCTTCGAAGCTTAACTGTAACCACTAATTCATACTGTAATACATTTATAATATTCAACAAAATTAAAAATTTTAGAAGTATTTCTTTAGACGAATATGTACATATAATTTTTCTGTATTTTATATAAATATTTAAAAAGATATAGTTCCAAAAACGTATTATATTGCAATATATTTATAATACCTAATAAAATTATAATATTATAGAAGTATTTCTTGAGACGAATATATACACATGATTTTTATGTATTTAATGTAAATATTTAAAATGATATGGATAGGTAAAGTCTTAAATTTTTTATTGGACGCTTTGGCATTTCTTCTTCATGATCATCATTTTCCTGCCCTTCTTCTTCGAGGTGATATCCCTTCCTTTTATGTGCGTTCTTCAGCTCTTCGTTGTATGTTTTCCACTTCGGCACTTCACGGCAGATTGTCCAAACATTCTTAAGCACAAAGGGTCCTACCTTTTCATTTTTGTTGTCTTCCAAATAGAACTCGCTGGCTGCATCCATCCACATCTGATCAGAATAGCCACTTGTATACACCCTGCGAGCCTTCACATATGCACATTCAAAGAGGTCACACCACTTATTAATCTTGTGCCATCGATCCTTGGCTTGCTTTGCATTCCTTTTCCTTTCTGACGGGGTGGTCTTGTTGTATGACTTAATAACATCGCCCCAATAGGCGTCGGTCTTCCTATCGGCTCCGGTGGCTGAGTCCGTCGAATTTTCAATCCAAGCACTCATCAGTCTTTCGTCTTCTTTTGGTGTCCACATGATCCGCTTCTCAGTCCTAACCTTTTCGTTGTCGCTATCAACTACAACAGGCTGCTTGTCCGATAGGATTTCCACATCTGGGGGCGAACTTCCTCCATTGGTTTCAGGAAGAGGTACATTGACATGGCTATTGTGACAAGGTGCACCAACCAAATGAAAATTATGTGGCTGGTTGCCGAAGTACGTCATGAAACCACCAGGTGGATATGTGTCTTTATCCCTGCAAAAACAAAATATGCACATTGAGAACACATTGAAACAGAAATTGCCAAATCAGCAAAACTATTCTTTAAAAAGATGAAAGAAATTGCCAACTGAATAAGCTATCCGCCAACTGAATAAGCTATCTTATTGAATTGCTAAACCATAGTCCATACCTCATAACAGAGCTATCATCAATCCCAAATCTAAGATCAATTGCTCCAGACACAATTGCTCCAGACAAAGGGATCATAACAGAGCTAATGGCACATCCATATCATAACAGATATGGCAAATTTAAGATCCAGGATTTCATACATCAAATTTCTTGCAAACACAAATGGCACATCCATATCATAACAGAGCTAAGATCAATCCCAAATCTAAGATCAATTGCTCCAGACAAACTTGGTAATGCATTG
Organism: Dendrocalamus latiflorus; assembly: GCA_017311315.1. NCBI lineage: Eukaryota > Viridiplantae > Streptophyta > Magnoliopsida > Poales > Poaceae > Dendrocalamus > Dendrocalamus latiflorus. Next base: position 39,885,873 of record CM029652.1, on the reverse strand, counting down.
CTGTTATTCCCCTTATATCTTTTTCACAAATTTCTTTATTCCCAATCAATCAATTGAAGCTAGACCTAGATGCAATGAAGCAAAATACAAGTGAATTGCATACGGCAAGAAAAAGATAGAAGAGATTCAGAAAGAGATATATACCGTGTTGGATCCCAAGCTGTTGGACTACCACCACTGGCGGTTGCATCCCACCAGGCTGGAGACGGTGAGGGAGGGAACGCATAGGCACCGGCGGATGAAGGGGCGCCGGTGAAGCCACCTCGGCCACCAGGGGAAGAACTAGAGGCGTCAAAGGGGGGAGATCCACCCATGGAGGAAGCCGTCTTCGAAGCGCCAGATCCAGACAACGACGAAGGGGATGGGCCGCCGGCAGCACGGAAGAGGGCCGCCGCCGGGCCGGATCCGCGGCCATTGCCGCGGACGAAGCTGCTTGCCGCCGCCGCCGCTGAAGACGCCGCTGGACCCTTTCTCTTCCGACCCAGAGCAACATCCTTGGTCTTCCTTGACGGGGGGTCGCTGTTGGGCTCCATCTCGACGGCGACAAATGGCGGCGGAGCCCAGAGAGGAGAGCAATATATGGGGCGAGAGCGAAAGATTTGGCGCGCAAGGAACATCTCGCGCGCGCCCGAAGCTTGATCCGCACGCGCCCACAGATGGATCCGAGCTCGTCGACAGGCCATACAACGGAGCTCAAGCCGGCGGTAATTTCTTGGACCACGAGCGCCCCTCGTCCCCTCGCGAAGCGACGAGCGCAGCCTCGCTCCTCATTCATTACGGAGCTCGGGGGGGTTTTCGCAAAATCCAGCCGATGGAGACGAGGTATGTAGACGCGTTGTACATGCCCTTACCCGCATCCCGCCCCCGCCGCTACGACGCCTGGTTCCCCTCGCTGCGTCTCGGCTCGGATCCCAGCGCCGCACCCGGATCGAACTGGAAGCTTGTTTGATTTTATGGGAGGGGGTCACTAGATTAGTATGTGCCCGATGAAAGAACCTTTACGTGTTCTTGCGTGCTTTTACGTACTCGAACTTTTACGTATCCTTTTCTCAGGCATATGTCTCCAATCAGCACAGCCCTAGGTATATTGCATGGTGCAGCAAAAATCATGAGAATTTCGTACGTGCAACACTTTTTTTCCCTCAGGGACGGTGCGTAGCTGAGGCCTCCAATCAAACATGGATTGTAGTTCCGATGGGGAAAAAAATGGCACGATGGTCTTGCTTGAGGTCCTTTCCTAGATGCTGCGAGGTGGCCCGGGTGTACGCGGCGACCTCCAATCAAACATAGACTGTAGTTCCGATGGGGGGAAAATGCCATGAGGAGGGTTTCCAGGTGAGTTTTTTTTTCCTGTGGTTTATGGTTTATATTTTTAAATTTTAGCTATTTATAAGAGATAATATGTAAAGAAAAACAGTCACATGTAATTTTAGCCGATACAGTTGAATTCAGTACACTTTTTACTACAATCTTCTTATTAATCCTGTTTGGAAAAAATACATCATTTGAAAGCTAGTTATCATAGCATAAGTTATAAGTGGAATAGAACTGAGCCTTTCTTAATACCCTTCCCTAGATGCTGCAAGGTGGCCTGGGGGAGAACGTGGCAGCAGAAAATTTGCTTCCTTCCGTTGGAGAGTTCTTAAATAATTTTTTTATTTCAAACTACAAAATTATATCTGCATTTTTATTTTTTACAAAACTAACCACCTATAGCTTGACCGTTGGTCGACTAGACACTGTTGCCCAATGGCCCAATGACATACAGGCAGTACCTCTACTGTTAGATGACAGGGATACAGTCACCCAACGGTCAGACCATATGTGCTATCACCCAACATGCTCAAACCAAGAATCGAATCAATGTGATCGACAGACCGTGGTTGAAACATCATGGTCGACTAACGTGCTCGAAATATAGTGGTCGAAACAACGTGGTCATTTGTGAGTGGTCGAAGCATCATGGTCTAAACACCGTCGTCGAAGATTAGTGAGTGATCGAAGAGAACAACGTGGTCCATGATTGATGGTGTTGTCGTCGAACGGTTGATCGATAGGTATTTACTTTTATAAAAAATATAGATATAATTTTGTATTTTTAAATACAAAATTGTTTAGAAAACTCGGAGAGCATGCACCGAGCAGATGAGGTAGCAATCTCCGTCGGAAGAGCGCGCGCGCAACAGCAGCTCTTGTCTTTTCCGATGGAGCTGCTCAATGCTGCGTGCACTGTGAGGCAGATCCCGTGAGGTCACACGCGCACCAGCTGGGTACCGGACACACCACACCATAGGTTGTTGCATCAATCGGGTGGCCAGCCGGGCCCGCGCACAGTGAGTGTGACGACCCAAGCAATTAGGCATGCACCGTCGAGGAAGCAACCCAACCGCCTGCTGTGGGGGATGGGATCATGGGATCGAATCGGCGAGCGAGCGAGGATACGGACACGTTCATTTGGTTTTTTTTCTTGTTTTTGCTTTCTCGACAAAATAAATAAGATGTTTTTTCAAATGATTTTTCTAAATAGTTTTTAAAATTTAAAATCATATATTTCGTACGCGTCGATGACTCCGTCGTGTCTTAGAAAATACAAATAAAAACGATCGGCCGTAAACAAAAGCAGGCCCTAGTTGGATGGATCGCCCGGCCGACGGAGTGGTAAACGTTGCTGTTGCTGCCTGCGTTGCACGCTGCCGGTGGGGTGGGGCCCACGCGCAGTGACCAGACGGCCGGACCTCTAGGGCAGTGCATCCGCGCGCCATGCATGCACGCACGCAGGACATCGTTCGATCGAGCACCAGGGACAGGGAGGCGCAGACAGGGCCACGAGGTGTACACGTACGTATACCGGTATACGCGCAGCACAGTGCGCACCGAGACTAGCACACGGGGTACGTACGTATACGCACAGCACAGTGCGCGCCGAGACTAGCACACGGGGTACGTACGTATACGCACAGCACAGTGCGCACCCAGACTAGCACACGGGGTACGTACGGTGCTGATTACTGCCTTGTTGGAAAGGGTTACGAATCGTAAATATTAAATGACGCCAAAATCTATACCAATCAATCTCTCCGTTCTTTTTTTACTTCGCGTTTTTTATTTTTTACAGTATTTGATATACGACTTTGATAACTATTTTTATAACTTTTATATTAAAATATAATAATAAAATTATAATATTATAAAAAATATTTTAACGATAAATCTAATGATATAATTTTTATATATCAAATCTAAATAGTTTTAAACCAATTTAATCGGCACACATTCAAGGACATCAAGTAAAAAGAACGAGGGTGGCTGGAAGGGAGGCACTGTGGAGTAGAGATGGCAACGGGTAAATACCCATCGGGTATTGCCATTCCATACCCGTACCCGTTAGGTGTAAATTTACCCGTCGGGTTACCCGTATCCGCACGCGGGTAGGAAAATTTACCCATACCCGTACCCGCGCGGGTATTACTACCCGACGGGTAACCCGTACCCGCAAGCATACCCGGTTCAACACATAAGAATATCATCAATTTAGACATTCATTAATCATACATGCCAAGCACAAAAGCGTCTAATGATCAAAATTAGTACATCACATAAACATACTTGACATGACCATATCAACATATGACAAACAAATAAACAATCAACAACAAGTAGATAATAAAATTAACATTTGAGTGGGATGTCTAGTTGTCTAATGCGGGTATTCATTACCCGCGGGTAGGCGGGTATGGGTAGTATATACCCACACCCGCACCCGCCTACCCGGCGGGTAGAGGATTTCACCCAATAACGTACCTGTTGTGGCTACAGACCAAACAGAGAGAGAGATGGTAGTGGAGAGTTGGGAGACAATGACCGTAATGGCCTGGCCTCTCCCCATGGCCTGTATCCATATATATGTACACATGAGGAGTGCTTTTACAGTTATACCCTTACATCTGGTCATCCCCTCCAGGGGCACTTATGTCATTACACATGGCCTATTCTGGGCTTTATAACCTCCTACCAGGCCTGCTGGGTTTAGGTGGGGGGCCACCCCTACAACAGTACCCATGGGTACATAAAATTTTTCATACCCGTCTCTTTATCGGGTAAAACCCGTCGGGTATTCGGGTATCGGGTACCATTGCCATCTCTACTGTGGAGAGAGGAGAAGAAAGAGAAAATGAGATTATGAGAGGAAGAAAACGGGGAAGGAGAAGGCGATAAAGGCTGACATGTGGGTCCATTGAATTTTTAAAATTTGTTTTCTGATAGGAAGGGATATGGTAGCCACCTGGCATCCACACCAGCGAACCTTGCATATGTAGATGCCAAATAAGCCAAAACCATCGTGGTTTATGGTGAGGAGGTGCTTTGCTCTAGTTCTAAGAGTTGAAGGTGAAAAAATGACCGGTTTTAGAGTTAATGGGTGTTTTTTGGACTCGAACATAAGTTAATGGCTGTAAAATGGACTTTTTCCAAAACAAAAATTGTCAGAATTTGTTGTACGATCGAGGTTGTATTACCAACGATCGAAGCTCTTAACTCACCAATATAAGACAATAAACAAGAACACAACATGTAGTTCCAATCTTCTCCCAACTTTATTGTTCTTTTGTCTATATGTTTGTATGTACAATGAGAACCCCCTACCCCCTTATATAGGTGGAGGAGATCTCCCTTCATGCATGAATAAATAATATGTGATTAAACTAGGTAATGGGTTTTGTGGGTCGCCAACCTTCTAATAGGCTTTTGTTTAGATAAAGTGTCTATTCTTGTCGGACCCTTGGATGGGACAAATATACAACACAAATTCTCACATAATCTTTTAAAAAAGAAAATCTTGGCCATCAAGTGTTGCAATCTACGGCTTGGATTGCATTTTACTGACACGACAAAGTTGTATTCATGTATCATTATATGGTAGGATCAAAGAGTTTAACTGGAAAATGCAATACACATTTCATCAAGACCCAAGCCCGGATCAGGAAGTCCGAATAAGGCTAGAATATAACGGATTTTGGAAAAAAAATTTGTACGATTTCAGTTCAATTTCCGCAGAAACAAGAAAAACTTTGCCTTCCAAATGGATTTGGAAGCGAACACGCCAGAGTTCCGTAGAATTCATGTAGGATCAAAGCGGGTAGATTTGGCCCAGATTAAATGAAGGTTTCGTGGTCCACTGTTTACAAGGCCCTAATTAAGGTGGTGATCGGTTCGGCTGAAAGCCTCATGGCTTATGGCTGAAAGCACTGTAGCTGGCTGAAAAAAGCACTGTAGCTGACAGAGGCTTATTTACCATAATTAAATTTAAAAAAATTTAAAAATAGAAAAAAACATATTAGCCCATCACGTATAATGTAAACAAATACGAGGAAAAAAAGAACCAGTAAAAAAACTAAAAAAAAGCCAAAAATTCAGAAAAAGATGAAATTTATGAATAGTGCAAAAATAAGCTGAAGCCAGAAGCTGAAGCCATATTGATCAGGGCCTAAGTTTAGCATAATCCACATTCTATCTCTTTAGGGGATGCTCCAACTAGCTTTTGACTTAATCTTTTGACTATAACTTTTGATTGAAATTGTACCGTAGCGGCCGTTAGTTTTTCTAAGAAAAATAAAAAAATATAAAAAAATGAAAAACCCCATTATATCATCACGGACAATGCAAATAACCAAGAAGAAAAATGTAAAAGACAAAAAAGTCATAAAAATTAAAATAAATTAAAATTAGAAGTCGGTGCGTTTTAAATAATTTTTTATTTAAATAAACTAAAAGTAAAAAAAAATGAAAGTTAGAAAGAGAAATAAGCTCCACATCGTTGCTACTACTATACGGCTCCATCCCACTTGAATTAAAATTCTCCGCCTGCACGCGCGCAGGTGGGAGCCACCAGCATGCCCAATCCTGTTGTCACGCCGCGAAGAAGCCAGCATTTAAAACGCTACGCTCAGCATCCATGTACGTAAGTATTCTCAACAGTAACGCATGCCACTAGGGGAGCCCCCTTTACTAGTACTAGTACTTTTTTACCTGGGGTTGACAAGAATTTTGAAGTGTAAACCAGAGTTGGGGAGAAATAAAAAGAAGAAATCAATCACGACAAGGCAAAGATGAAGCCCCGTTTTTTGGCCCGTTGATTTGTTCGAAAGTCAAAATAAATAGTATGATTTTGTTAAACAGATTTTTAAATAATTTTATAAGTCTAAAATTATATACACTGTCCGTATTAACATCTCTATCATTCAGTGGCGGACCCAGGATTTTAACAAAGGGTATGCCACACTAAAATTTTTTATATGCAATTCGGTAAAACCATTTGCCAATTCGGTAAATAATTATAAAATTTGCACGGTAATTCGGTATACAAGCACTAAATAATATGATAAGTCTTAAATTCAAGGATTAAGTTGGAAACTTGCACAAATTACAATATAAGTAGTTCAAACACCATACTAATAGTCTCAAATATATATAAAAGAGACTTACAATACTACTTGTATATATTCCAGTAAAATTCCAACGGGAATTATATATTCCAACGGGAATTACTACATAAAAGGATTCCAACGGGAATTATATATTCCAGTAAAATTCCGTTGTTCCAAATATACCTGAATCTACTTAATCCATTTCTCCTTCAACAGTGCGGTGCAATAATGAGTTTGTTTGTATGATTGCCCTTCAAATTAACATGAATTTGTACTTGTATGCCCTTTGGTTCCATCTCTACTTGTTATGTTCCAACTTCCAAGGGTATAAAATACAGGAAAAAACGTACAAATTCATACACCTATAGCGATAGCCACTTAGTCGCTATAGCTAGTATGTACTGTTTACTGTTCAGGAATACTGTACGTTGGTACGGCGTACCTTGGCTATGGGCGTGAAGATGCTGCCCTGCGGCGGCTTGTTGCGGTAGAAGAAGACGCAGCCGCCGGCGACGAGGCTGACGACGCCGAGTGCCAGGATGGCGGCGGAGACCCCGAACCCGACGTCCATCCCGGACCGCGTCTACACCCAGACTAGCACAGTGAGCACCACCAGCTCGCCGACGCAGAAGCTGAAGTAGGCCGCGTTGAAGCAGTTGGACAGCCGCTTCCCGCTGCCGGCCGCGTCGTCGCCGCCCCGCCGGAACTGGTCGGCGCCGTGCGCGATGATGTTGGGCTTCAGGCACCCGCTGCCCACCACCACCAGGTACAGTGCCGCGAAGAATATGCCCGCCTTCACCCTTTCCGCCTCCTCGCACCGCCCGCCACTGCCGACACTCGCCGCCATCATGACGCACGGCTGGCCCCAGGGTATGCCGTGGCCCACCCGACGTACCCTGTGGGTCCGCCCCTGCTATCATTTATTATCTCCACAAAAAACATAAACAAAAAATTATTGACCATGGCCCAAGAGAAGAGTCGAAAAAGGAGGGGCGTTTGACGGGCCAAACGTTGGGGTCGCGTGTTTTCGGGAGTAAGTGGTTTTAAGCAAAATAGTAGTTTTTGACAGTGAAACAGGAAACCATGCTCTACTACTATTGATCACAGCAAAATACAGACTGTAAGAACACGAACAACAGCAGAGTTCCTCGGATTGATAAAGATGACCTACAGCTAGTAACAAATTTTGGCCCTGTCATAAATCCTTCACCCGTTATGGCCTCTTTCAGAGCAAGTCTTATAATACAGCCTTCAGCTGGCTGTATAGATACTTACAGCCCACTTATCAGCCTACTCATATAGTAGTTACAGCCAGCTGAAGGCTGTATGACCTACCCCTTCCTCTCACAAAGTTTCTTGGTTCTTGTGCTTCAGCTGGCTGTAAGTAGGGGTGAAAACGGGTTGGATTCAGACGGATATTGTTGTTACCATATCCTAACCCATATTTTTTTCTCCGGATTCGATGTCGGATCGGTCGGGATTAACCCATTTCGTTTGCACCCCTACTTGTTTGTAAGGAATGCATACAGTGCAGTAAATGGAGTAGGACGCACTGACTTGATGTTACTATTTAATAGCTGATGTGAAAAATTTTATTTTACCATTGCAAAAGAAAATGAAACGTCAAATAGTAGCACTAACATGAAATCAAACTTGAAGATGTATCGGATTCGGACGAATATTCGGATTCGGACGGATATTGCTGTTACCATATCCTAACCCATATTTTTTTCTCCGGATTCGGTACTAGTCGGATTCGGTACCAATCGGATTCGGTGCCGGATCGGTCGGGATTAACCCGACCCGTTTTCACCCCTAGCTGTAAGCTTACAGCCCACCTCTCTTCTCTCTCCTCCTCTCTCTCCTCCACCTCAGCATATAGCCAGCTTACAGCCTCTTATAATACTTGCTCTCATGCGCCGTAATTTTTCTAGTTCCTTACAGAAATCAAATTGTTTTATATAAAATTCTTATAAAACTTTTGCAAAATTCCTGCTTTTCTCCTTTTTTTTTTGTTTCTGTCATTCCGTGTGCTCTGTGTTTTTTTACACGAGGATGTGCACATCCATCGGTGAGAAATATACGCGGGGTGTGATAAAAGAAAAATAAAACGATGGATGATCAAACCGGCGAGTTGTCAATTGTAATCAGTCAGTAATTGCTGCAATAGCACTAGTAGAAATACAAGCGGTACAGATTGAATTTTCTGGGTGTTACAACTCGATTTAGACGCCCTCCGTTTCCTAAATAGGCGTCGATCGATCTTACACGTCCACCAACGCACGTCTGCAAAAAAGATTGCACGACCCTCTTCATTATATCACTTACTGTTACTTAGATGGTGTGTACTGCTCTAGTCCATGCTAGGTAGTAAATGATATTGTAAATAGTTAAAGTGGAGGAGTATGAAAGGAAAATGATAAAAAGTCATCTCAAAATTATAGAATGACATGTATTTAGAAATAAAATTTGAAAGCTACAATAACATGTATTTGGAAATGGAGAGTAATAAACTACTAATATATATATATATATATATATATATATATATATATATATATATATATATATATATATATATATATATATATATATATATATATATATATATATATATATATATATATATATATATATATATATATATATATATATATATATATATATATATATATATATATATATATATATATATATATATATATATATATATATATATATATATATATTAGTAGTTTATTACTCTCCATTTCCAAATACATGTTATTGTAGCTTTCAAATTTTATATATATATATATATATATATATATATATATATATATATATATATATATATATATATATATATATATATATATATATATATATATATATATATATATATATATATATATATATATATATATATGAAAAATCCCTTTTACTCCCGAGTGTAATTACACCCACCTCTAATATACCACCTAAATAAACTTGAAATACTCTTTTATCACTTTAGGTATACTCATATACTAATTATAAGATATTCTAATGTGGACCATATGAAAAAATTGCAAGGGAGTTCATAGTTTTTAGCGTATTTTGTAAATATCTTTATATACGTACATAAAAAGGAGTATGTTGAAACAAATGTACATACCACCTTTGAAAAATTGTATATATATATATATAGAAAAAAAGAGAGAAGATAGCTATACTAGTAATATACAAGTGCTACAGCCTACGGTCATGCGATCCTTGTTTGGAATTACGTGCAGACAGTGAGTGAGGCTTGGCTCAACCAAGACAGCTAAACTTTTGTTTGTTGTGTGGCGCGAGAGATGGCAACCATTTTTGTTTCCAAGGGAGGGGAACATCTTACCTGGAGGAGTGGAGGAAGCCAGCGTCATTTCGCATCAACCTCCTCCTGTGGGTGGGACATGCAGAGCGCTGGAGCTGAAGAAGAAACAGCCTAGAGGTAGATGAGACAAGGGCCATCAGAGCCCAGTCCAACCAAATCAGTGAGAGCAAACATACAAAACGGCTAGAGCACACAGCGGATTTAGAGAAACGAAACTAGACCAAAACATTACTTACATACAATACTACCAAACTAACAGTCCTTTCATTTTTTTTTTGGGGAACATGCTCCTCTTCTATCTTAACAAATAGTTATCAACAAAGCAGCTCATTTGGGATTTCGTGGAGAAAACGGAGTCTCGAGGTACTATCACCTGATTTCGTCGCAGAAAAAAACAAGAATTATTATCAGCTTGGAATATCAAAACACATCTACTTTTATGAAACTGCATCGGGCGTTTGAGGTCAGTAGCAATCCTGTAAATTTCGGAGGCCAACTATATTTGAATCCACAAGTTCAATGGGATTGGACTGATAACGACAAAAAAGACACCGGTCCAATTTCGGCGTGATCCACTTTAAACATTGGCTTGAACGTGAGACGGTTACGTTCATGCATTCGTCGACTAGACGAGTTAAATAGGAGTCACACCGATAAAATCTATTGTCTCAAGACTGTAAGAATTCTTCACTTCAATAACTATGATAAGCAAGCTATAGAGATTAGAGTCTAATCGCCTCTAGAGAAATCCTAAAAAAGCCCAAGCCAAACGGTACTTGGCACCTCAGAGCGGTACTATCATCATGTAAGGTATGATACTACCACTACGCTATTATCACTATGTAACAAACGGTACAACCTTTCTCTCAGATAAGTACAAAAAATTCAGCTTGAACAAGATCAAAAACCACACAACTTTCACATGAAAAATCCAAATGATTTAAAATTTGAATCAAAGCAAGATCATAACCTTAAGAACCTAAAACAACAAGAGATTTTGCAAGGTCACAAAAAGGTTAGGACCTTTTGGCTCCTAAAAATCTATTGTAGCAAAACCAGGCTCAAACCACAAAATGAGCCAACTCTCAAATTGAAACTCAAAATCACTTAAAACTTGGCATACACCTTCTTTAGGATGTCACAAACCTATTTCAAATAATGATCAAGAAAATTATTGCCAAAGTTTTGACCTTTTTTCATTTGAATGAAAGTTGCAGAAAAACCAGGGGAAATGAAGAATATAACATGCTCATAGGTGGAGGATGGCCAAGATGGTTCTAAATGTATTTTCATATATCACAACAAGCAAGAATACCCAAAGATTTAAGGCAAAGACACTCGAATTAAGAAATCACTTGGAGAGGCCAAATCCAAGTGAAATCGGGCCACTTAAAGAACTTGTCAAACCTAATACCTAAATAGATGAGAATTGATTTTCATGGGACATCTCTATCACTTAAACATTCTTGGTATAAAGCAAGGTCAAGAAAGGAAGAGAAAATATCAAAACTAATAAGATTAAGAGCAAATCAACCAAGACAACAAAGACACATGAGAGATGAATAAAGCTGATGTATTGCTATTTGAGAATACAGGTTTTACAGCCACTTACCTTGAGGACAAGAGAGTACACCACAACACTCGCACTTCTCAAACCATAACCCTAGAACACTCTTCCATAAGTAAAGCTAAGATAGTTGGATGGTTCACTGACAAGTCTCCACCTCGACCTATTAAATAGACGATGCAACTGGCCCTATATAACCTGAATGGATACTATCCACTTAGCATAAATGGAGAAAACTGTTAACCCCATAAAACACAGGTTTTACTCACACATTATGTTGGGCAAAATGGGTATTTCCCTCATTTTCAAGTAAAGAAAATAAAGGAAAAGGAAATTGGCCTGGGGCGTACTTGTAAGAGAGGGAGAGAGGAGATAAAGGGATAGGCGATCGGTTCGGCTCCTTATATCGGGCCGGTGCTTTCTTGTCACTGCTTCTCCCTCTTCTTCAGTGGAAGCCTCGGCTTCTCCCTTCGTGGGCGCCGCCATAATCTCACTTGTGGGTTTGCCTCTTGGATCCTTTAATTAAAATGGGAAGAGAGCTCACCACCCAGATTTGCAATTTCACTGGCTATTTGGTCTTTTGGGATTTGGTTGGGAGAGAGCTCGGCGGTGGCGCTTACATGATTGCTGAGCTATGGTGCTTTTACTCCTTGTTCGCCATTCTCACTTGCTGGGCAGTGTGTTTGCACACGGTGTTCTTGTGGTTCTTCGGATCGATCTTGGCTGGGTAGTGTGTTTGCACACTTAAATTTTATGTTTAATGGTAAATATTAAAGAGCTAGCTGGTTCTCTCTAAAATGTGGCATGAGGCTTAAACTGTTGTGCAGGAAATACCACGTAGGATTACTACTATATTTTTCGGTCACAAATACATATTGTTTTAGACGTCGATACAGTCCGGTAAATACAATTTATGAAATTAAATAAAATTATAATATTATGAAAGTATTTTTAAAATTAATATATATATATAATTTTTATATATTTAATTTAAATATTTAAAAAGACACTGATAGTTAAATTCGAAAAGTTTAACCGCAGACGTCCTCGAGGGAGTAGATCTTCGTCCTGACGACCGTAAACCTGGTCTCGTGCACGGAACGGAGAGCACGCACAAGAAAGAGGTGAGCGCGAGTTGGCATCTATAAAACCACCACCTCCACTTCCCCCGTCCGCCCTCCCACTCCCACTAGTAACGCACGCCACGCATCCGACTCACTCCTCCTCACTGCCACCGTACCGCTCCCCTGGCCCACCACCACCGCCGCGGCGCCTGCATGGGCGACCACCGGGCCCGACTCGCCGGCGCCGGCGAGCTCCGGCCGCCGGAGCCGCCGCTCGACCCGCTCGAGTTCCTCTCCCGCTCCTGGAGCGCCTCCGCCGTCGACGTCCCCCGCGCGGCGCGGGGGCTCCCCCCGCCGCCGCCGACCCCTCCGCCGGCTGCCGCCCTCGTCGGCCCCATCGCCGAGGAGGCCGCCTGCGAGCTCGACGACGGGGGCGGCTTCGCCTCCGCCTCGGCCGCCGCCGCGGGGAACTCCTTCTCCTTCGCCTCCGCGGCCACCTCGCAGCTCATCATGGAACGGATCCTCGCGCAATCGGTGAGCCCATCGGTTCGTCTCGTTTCTTCCCCTGTTTTTTTTTGTTCCTTAAAAGGATCGGATAAAAATCACAATTCATTTAAAAGAAAAATTACTCGTTTTCAATTCGTAGCCGGAGATTCCTTTTTATGGCAACATCTGGACTCCATTTTTTTTGTTCAACAAAAAGGCCAGCGCTTTGGTCGTTTTTTATTGGGGATTTCGACTCCTTGATTTTTTCTCTCTCTCCTGAGCTGCATTCTGCTGCGAATTGGTTGGTATTTCCCACTTTTCTGCGGGTGGGTTACCCTACACGTACGTTTCTCTGATGAGTTCGTGATTTCTTTCTTTCACCTGTAATCTCTTGAGGTTTCCTTGCGTACGTTCCGGTACAAATTTGTACAGAATCCAGCCTTTTTCATGGGAATTAATGGATCTTCCCCCCAGCCTGCCGGTTTCATTCTCCGATCGAATTCCAACTTTGTTCCGTTAATTTATTTCTTTTTCGTGGGTTTCTTTTCCTTTGTTTTCCCTCTGACCCCATGTTGGGACAAGAAGAAACGGCCAAACCAGAGATTCTGGGCAATAGAACGAGTGTAATCCTCACATTTTGTGTTTAACTACGCGGCTTAGTCCCAGTTTAATGATCAGGACAGCCATTTACCACCAACTCCTTTGTTCTTCTGAGAACTAAATTTCATTCAGCTCTGCGTTAAATAGCAGGAAAAGAAAACCAAAGCTTGATGCTTTTTCTTCTTCTTCATTTAGATCGTCTGTGCAAGCTAAAGCGCTAAACTTGATGTCTCAAACATACTTATTTGTGTTGCAACTGGCAGCAGGAAGTGGCGCCGCTCACCTCCGGCAGGCTCTCGCATAGCAGCGGCCCTCTCAACGGCGGTGGCTCCCTCTCCGACAGCCCGCCGTTCTCGCCGGAGATTGATGACTCAAAGGTCAATTCTTGCCACCTTTGTACTAGTAGTTTCTACCACTTGTGCTTGTGATGTACCACTGTCAGTTGCAGTACTTTGCTGCAATTTTTAATGCCTAAACTATCACTAAACTGCAGGCTTGTGGTTCCCTAATTGTTGTTTATTAGTACTAAGTCATTAGATGTTTTTAAGTGTTTTAATAGTCAGGGAAAATATACAAGGACCAAGGCACTGCTCTGCCTGACTAATGGGCGCAGTGTTTGCCGTGAAAGATTCTCTACAACTTCAAAAAACCAAAAAGAAATTGGAGTCGTGCGTCTGACTAATGGTCGTGTGCTTGTTTTGTGGGAAATCATCTTTGGTGTGCTCCACACCTTCATAAAACCGAAAAGAAAATTAAAAATGAAGCTTTTGTGCAACTTTTTACTAGTTCAATTGTCCTCGCTACCCTATATATATTTTCTGGGAAAATATGTTCTGTCTACCTACTTCTTCCACACGAATTGTAGCTATGTTTAAGCTTTTATTTTGTAATTCATGACAAGCCTATGCTTTCCGTTCACTTATATAAAATTACTCTTAAGTGCTAATCAAGGTATATAGTAAGTACAACTCTGCGCGTCGAAGTAAAATAGTAAATACTTCTGCACAGATTTATGTGCTGAAGAAGTGATATCACAAATTTTACCCACTGAATATCACAATACTTTTTAAAGATTAGTCAGCCCTGCTCCAAACGGCTGCTTCTTGCTTATTTTGGCTTTCGGCTTATTTAAGCCATAAGCCATTTGAAATACGCGGGTTTCTAATTTTGGCTTATTTTCAGCTTTTTTGCTTTTTCTTTTTTTTCCTTATTCCTTTGTATTGTCTGTGGCGATATAATATTTTTAATTTTTTATTCATTTTATCTATTTTGTAGAAAAAGCTAACATTCGCTACAGTGCAATTTCAATCTTAAGCCATAAGGCACAGCTAGAGCTTAAGCTATGAGCCACTTGGAGCACTTTGTCCTTTTTGGATGAGATACTGTTTACTTGGTCCGAAGTCCATAGAGCAATGGATTGTGTCAAAGAGCGGAACTTTTCACATAACCATTTTTCTTTAAATTTAGCTCCAGACACCAGTTTTGCAAATCTAGCCTCCTTCCCCCTGAGCGCGGCAGCCGCGGCGCCTGCCGTGCTATAACAGTTTAGCAGGTCTTGTTGAGCTACCAAAGCTCGGCAACACCTGCCGAGCAATGACTACGTGGCTTAGTACTAATTAATCATTATATTATATGGTTAGTACTAATTAAACATGATTAACACTATTTAATTACTACGTGGCTTGTCGGCGTCCTGCCGAACCGGGCATAAGGAGGGGGTTTTGTAGAAAGGGACATTGGGACTAAGTTTGTAAAAAGAAATTGGTTCCAGTGCCATTTGGATAAACAGTTCCAAAAACAAAATAGTTTTGCTATTGTACAGTCGACTGAAAATTTTTTATCTCTTAGTCACCTGAAGTTGCACTTTAAGTCATCTAAAGTTGCAGTGTACTAATTCTTCCCTCCTAAAATTGCACTCTCAGTCACCTAAAGTTACAGTATAAAAAGTGACTGAAAATGAAAGGAAAAAACAGACACTTGCAATAGTCACTCCCAAAACAAAATTCTTTGTTGCGGTAAAAGAAGAGGCGAGGCTACAAGCGTCATTTGTCCAAGAAAATAACTAATGGAAGCTGGGGGACTGCCTGGGACAAAGAGACCAGCCTTGCAGCCTTTCCTGTGCACAAAATTTTCTAGAGAGAGAGAACAAAATACAGAGCTAACAACGGAACCCCCGTAGGGATACCTTTCTCTCCTTCCAAGACACTGACCTCTAACCCTTTTCTTTTTCCCCACATCTTTTGTTTTGCCCAATCCCTTTTGCTTTCTCTCTTAAGAGTTGGTGATCTGGGTGCCCATTGTGGAAATTGTTTGCCATAGACATGTCTTTTTCCATCTCCCCTGCCGACAACTCCTGTATTGCAGATTGAAGTCTGTTTCCATTCACATGCCGAATATGTAGATCCCTCTATTGGATGAAACTGTACTAAATGCTTGTTTACTTGCTTGCATGGCTTGTTCCCTTGCAATGCCCATGAACACCACTTCTACAAATTTACACTAAATGCAATTACTTCTGTGTCAGTGTTATTCACATGCATATCATTGAACAATTGAACAGTGTGATGATACGGCTCTGTGTTATTCGCATGCATATTATTGAACAATTGAACAGTGTGATGATATGTTTATAAATTTGTAAGTTTGAGACAGGAATGCTAGAGAAATCTGCTTGACCTCTTCTTGGTTTGAGGAAAGAACCCTCTTTTCCTAAATATAGGATCCTGTTGCCAATCTGTCAACAAAAGTGACTCCTTCCCTCTTCCTTTCTTGCTCTTGGTTCTTCATGCCTTGCCTTGTTTTCATCTTTCTTGTACCGTGTTCTCTTTTTCACCGTAGTAGTTGTTAAAGTGTCACTTCCGGTTGTGCGCTCACAACAATAATTGTTTGTTCTCACTTCCTTCTGTTCTCTCAGCATGCTACCTTCACAATGTCCAAGGTAATTTTGCAAAACAGGACAGTATGGTGCTAGAACAATGTGCTTGGATATCTAGAGACAACGAAATCTTTCACACAGACAGACCAGCCAAGAAATTGGCCCATCTCATCTGACAAATTCTTAATTTGGAAAGAATCTTTCTTAAAATATTCCTTGAACCATCTATTTAGCTTATATTATAAATAAAGCAATGTGAAATGCATTCATAGATTCAACTGTTCCATGGCTCCCCTAGTTTTGGTTTAAGGGAAAAAAGGGCCCAAGAATGCCCCCACACTGCTGCTGTTCCACATGCCCCCAACCCCAAGAGAGGTCTTATGAGAGGTCAAGGTCAAAGATTTGATTAGGATAGGCAAGCAACAAGCCATACACAGGGGTACTCAGGTAATTCCAGCTAAGGTAATCACAGCTGTACAGCCCCTCTAACCTCTCCCTTTGCACTGCTAAGTTTTTTTTATCTTACTTCTGTATGGTGTGACCTACTGTCATCTAGCTTCCCAAGCAGTAGAGTTGTGGTAAGATGGATTTTGTTGTTTGCTTGGTTTGTGTGGTAAAGAAGCTTTGATTCCCGCTACCATCTCAGTGCTTGTCTCTGGCCTCTGGTCTCCTGCTTTTGCAAGCAAACACTGTGGCATGTCCAGTCTGCCCATGTCACTCCATCTACCCATTTCTCTCTCTGGGTAAAAAGTAGCAGGCTTGCAGGCATGCAGTCCTTGCCTTTAGGTTTCTCCCTTTTCTGCATGATGAGGCTAGTTGTGCCTTTTTGGTCCCTAATCAAGTGTTATTCCTTCAGCTTTCTAATTTAATGTAATGATGCACATGCATTCTTTTATCTGATCTAGGACTAATATTGTCTTCTTGGAAAAGCTTCTTATTGGATTTTGCTGATGGCTTTTTATTGTGGGAGATTGGATCATATACCCTCCCTTTAGTTGGGAAATTGAGGATTTACCCTCCACATCTCAATGACACGTGAGGTCATCATAAGTCACTGACACGTGGGCCAGGAGGGTAAATCCTCAATTTCCATCTAAATGGAGGGTATATGATCAATTGCCAGTTTTATTGTAGCTTATGGCTTTTGGCTAAAAATGAATAGTGATGACTGGAAGAAGTGGCTTTTAAAAGGAGGGGCGAGTGGGGGAAAGGTGAGGGAGAGATGCGTGCTCGTGACGGGAGCGAGAGGAGGGAGGTGCGTGATGCACCCTTGACCCCCTGCTTTATCTCTGGAGCGAGATGGTAGCGAGATGAGTGGAGAAACCGCTTCGAGAAGCTGGGTGTTCGTATTGATTTTCTACTTTTCTAAGCAGAAACCAATACGAACAGAGTCTTAGGCTCTCTCCTCCATTGCTTCATGATTGTGTCGATTGTCTTCTATGATTATACATTGTTTACTTGTGTATGCTGTAGTATATGACGCGCTTAGCTCAACATTTCGACTTATTCGAGACTATAGATTAACATTGTGCAAACACAGTGGTTTGTACTGGCCAATGAATTTCACTGTCTTGAATAATTATCAGTACTATGAGTTAAGGACCCACCAGAGAAATTTTGATTTGTTCTGTCACTTCAAGGTCTGGGCCTAGTTGCAATTCATTTATCACCTTGTATGTAATGAATTTATAATTTGCAACACATTTTCCTACCAATTTTATGCGTGAATCGAAATAGAAAATTTTGTAGAATCTCTTTTGTTTCTTCTACAATATTTTTCATGTGACTATGAACCAATTATTGGAAAATCATAGCAATATCCTTCTGATTGGACCGAGTGATCTGGGCTAATCGTGGGTTATTTCAAAAATATGCAGTACTCCAGAGCAGTGAGCACGCCGAAGCTACAGGCATACCGAGGCAGCAATAAGACAGTTGGTCGGTGGCTCAAGGATAGGAAGGAGAAGAAGAAAGAGGAGACACGAGCACATAATGCACAGGTCCATGCCGCTGTTTCACTTGCAGCCGTGGCCGCGGCGGTTGCAGCTGTGGCTGCTGCGACTGCTGCAACCTCAGGATCTGGCAAGGGTGATCGTGCAGCTCGCACTGACATGGCTGTGGCGTCTGCTGCAACACTTGTGGCTGCACAATGTGTAGAGGCTGCGGAGTCCATGGGAGCTGAGCGTGAGCATTTGGAGGCAGTTGTTGGCTCAGCAGTGAACGTCAGGACACCTGGAGACATTGTCACTGTCACAGCTGCTGCTGCTACTGGTTTGCCACTTCCACCAGATGTAATAACTATTTCTTAATCCTGAGTTAGATAATCATGTAATGGTCTGTTGGTTGCAGCATTGAGAGGTGCAGCTACATTGAAAGCAAGGGCTTTGAAGGAGGTGTGGAACATAGCGGCTGTGATCCCAGTAGAGAAGGGCACAATGGGAGGAGGGCACCATCACAAGCAGAGTGTGCACAAGCAGCATCACAAGTTGGAGAGCAACGGTAGTAGTGTTAGTGATGACCTTTCGCTCGAGGAGGAGAACAACTTCCTGGGCTTGTGCAGCCAAGAGCTGCTTGCTCGCGGCACTGAGCTCCTCAAGCGCACACGGAAAGGTGCTGATTGGTGATCTTTCTGTTTCATGATGTGTTAAAAGAAATGTACATTTACTGATGTTGCTGTTTCATGATCATTTTACTTACAGGTGTACTGCACTGGAAGATCGTATCAGTCTACATCAACCGAATGGGCCTGGTAAATGCTTGTTCTCTAGAATTGTAGTAAACTTTTGTGGTAATCGTGAACTTTTGCTTAGTTATGATGGCATGTTTGCAGGTCATGCTCAAAATGAAGAGCCGGCATGTTGCTGGGACAATCACCAAGAAGAAGAAAAGTAAGTGGCGAGCAAGCACGGCAGTGAAAACATCCCACTGTTTGTCCATGGCACTTAGGTCTGATCCATGTCTACTGTGCAGGCGTGGTGATAGATGTGTGCAAGGACGTTGCGGCATGGCCAGGACGGCACCTGCTCGAGGATGGTGAGCACCGCCGTTACTTCGGCCTTAGGACGGCCGAGCACCGGGTAATCGAGTTCGAGTGCACCAGCCAGAGGGAGTACGAAATGTGGACAAAGGGCGTGGCGCGCCTCCTCAGCATTGCCGGTGAGCGGAAGCGCTCTGTGTGACTAGCCCGTCAGCGCCAACCTGCCGATGCCGGGGTCGGCCAAGCCACATCTGTTTGCTAGGCTGTAGATGTGAAGTGAAGGCAACAGAACAGCATGGGCAATGGGTTGCACCCTCTGTCCCACAGAGTTATGTAGCTAGGGCTCCTGTTGTTGTTGTTGTTGTTAGGGCAGGAATTAAATTAAAGGCGGTGTGTTTGTGTTCATGTGGGGAATGCAATGCATGGGGTTCCATCCCTCATAGTAAGAAGAGAAAGGGGAGTAGTGAGCTGAAGGGTTGTGCATTCTGTGCTCTTTCCTTTCTGGTTTCTTATCCTTTTGTTCTGTCTGCTGTAAGTTTTGCTTTTCCCTCATTTGGGGTGTGACTATACACACATCTATCTGGAGCAGTGGCAGGAAAAGATAAATGCTTTGTTCTGTTATTATTTAGTAAAGCATCTGTTTATTCCATTTCTGATTGTTCTGTGTATGCATCTTTACCGTTTGGTATAGCGTTAATCTAACTTCGTCTCTTTAAATGGGGTTCTGTGAGCTTGTGCTGTATGAGTTAAAGATGTGGTTTTCATTGATCTAGCTAACTGCTTGTACAGGAGCGAAGAGTTGAGGCATTTTGTCTTGGTTGGTACTCCTGATTGGCCCTTAACCACTCTTAATTCTGAAAGAGAATCTAGTGATCTGCACTGTGGTAATGTTGCGGTTTAGAATCTTTGACTGAAAGCAAAAGCTGTTTTTGTTCCTTCAACATCATCTGCCCCTCCTGCCTAGCTGAGATCAGGGCCCAGTAAAGCTGTTGCCTCATGCATTCCCTGGGGCCCTTCTCTGCTCTGGATGCAGATGATTTGTTGGTGATGATTGTACTCCATTGTTTTGTTCTGTTTCCTCTCGAGCTAGGATAACATTCCCTCCCAACTGTAGGAAGAAGCAGCATACAAATTGCAAATTCAGGACCACCTTAATGTTGGGAGTTTGGTTCAGAGGACCACACAATTTGAGCCATTAAAGTCGTTGCAAAATATCCATTATTTGTTATTTGTAGGTGTTTCATTTTGAAACGATTTTCTTCTTCAACATGCAATGTGGTTTTCTTTCTTCTTTTTTGACGAGAACATGTGAACTAAAAAGAAAGCTAGGAACATTCTGATCTAGACTCTGCGTCCCAGCGGCTTCTCAAGTAATCATCTCAAAAGGAAAATGCAAATCCCGCATGCCCATTTTTACTTTAGAGTTTTAACTCCTCGGTGCATGAAGCTGCTCACAGCAGCTCAATTACCAAGGACATGTGACAATGGAACAATGTGATGTTCTTTTCCATTCTCGAGATTGGTGAGATAAAGATCTTTTTTTTTTCAGCTTTGCAAGCTACAGGGACTGCCGTATCCGATGCAATGCCAAGCTTATGGAACCTGGATTGAAGCGATCCAATGCAAAAGGGAATACATCTCCTCTCTTTGGCAAGAGAAAAGAACAGCTCAGTGATCACGAACATTACTTGAAACCTTGGTTGCCGAAACGAGAGAATGTTGCCGCTTTTGCTCCGGAGAACTAAACTGTTTATAAAGAAAGAAGAGCCTTTGCTGAGGTTCTTGTGGTCAGGAAAGATGCATGGATAAGACTGCAGCAAAAGGAGATGAGAGAGAGACACGAGGTCCTTTCAGGCCGTCATTCAGAGGAGATGAGATGCTGCAGTTACATGCTGCTCTTTTGGCAAATCAGCTGACGGATTGGATACGGAGGTCCTGCAAAGCAAAGCAAAGCCTTTGTCGTGTAACCTCTGATGCAGTGACCAATGCAAATTAAATTAGGGCTGTGAAAAAAAAAAGATAAGAGAGAGTTGGAGAGGCTACTCCAGGTCGGCTTGAGCTCAACTCAGCCAAGCTCAAGCCCATATAAGTTCGCTCGAGCTTGGCTCGCCTCGATGAGAGCCTATTCAAATCAAGCTCAAACTCATTGGAGTCATGTACTAATACATAGATGTATGCTTACCAATGAGTTACTAAGCATAGCGGATCCAACCCAAGCTCGAGCTAAAAAGCTACTTTTATCTTTCTGAGCGGAAAAAGAGGCTATAGTTGGTAGTTGTAGCTTTTCCAAGGAGGCTGTTTGGCAACCTAGTTTTTTGTTAGACTGGCTAACTAACTATATATAAATGGCAAAATCTTTGAAATACTCTTTGAGGGTTCTAAAGGCTTGTTTATTTGCTGATTTAGAGTAAATATTGATGTTTATGTTTTTCTTGCGAAAATATTGATTAAACAACTTACTTTTATTAAGCTATGAGCAATTAAGCAAGATTTTGCAACATAAAAAAAATCACATTTAGAAGGTGAAATGCACATTTTATTTATACAAACAGTACTGATCACAAAATGTGCAATGTCCACTATCACATCTTGGAGCCGAACACTACCAACAAATGGTCACATAGCAAAACACATTCATACCCTATTAGCCATCAAAGAATCATATATGAAATCACGAAGAACATCCATGTCCCCATTGTCCACCGACATGTCCTTTACACCAACCCACTGTTAGTTCAAAAAAAAAAAGACAACAAAGCCACTGCCATCATCTAACAGAAATTAACATAGCCAACCCACTGTCATCATCCAACAAAAAGGTAACATAGCCAACCCACTGTCAACATATGAAATATGTAACTTAACTGTGTAACATAGCAGGCCACTCCCATGATCTAACAACAATATCAGATTACAACTGAATGTTATCTGGTACTATATGCTCGGTAGGTTGCAAGTAATGAATCTTGTTCCAAGTGACTTATTAGTTTTAGCCCAATTGAGAGACCATGTACAAGATTTAGTATATGTTTGTGATAAACAATTGACACTGTAGTTGGGTTGAATTTATTTTTTTGCAAAAGTTTTAGAAAATTCAGATCTTAGAGTTGCTGTCAATGTTCCTGGAGGGACCGATTAGACCGCTGGGCAGAAGTGGTTTGACTAGCCTATAAATGGCAGTTTGACTAGTGGTCCGGTGTGATTGGATGTTAGATGGCAGTCCAACTATCAGGGCGGTATGACCGATTTTTAGTTGGCGACTACTTTTTTTAGATAGCATATTTTGGAGTTGGGCTCGGGCGGTTTGACCGGATGTTGTGAGCAGTCCGATCGGATGTGAGTAGCTAGTATGATCAGCATTGAAAATGCGGTCACACCGGTTGGTTGGTTAGACTGGCCAGTGGCTGGCAGTCTGACCATGGTGGTCCTATTGGCCTAAGGAAAGCAGTCCGACCGGTGGATGTGGCTAGAGAACAGGTTAAGTTGAGCTGAGTTGGTTTGAGGTCAGTTCATGGTTTGGGAGCTATGCGGGTCTGTGTTGAATTGTATGATGCATGATTTTGATTAACGCGAGTCAAGTGCATGGAACTTGTGCTCGGTATGGTTGCTTGGTTTTTGATGTTCAGGTGGCTTGGAGGATGTAGCGATCGATGACAATGGATCGAGACTAGGTGGGAAATTGAGGTCCGGTGTGATCATGTAAGTCTGGGTGAAGCTATGTGGTTCAAGGAGGAAGCATAGAGAAGACAATGATCATGAAGAGGTGAGTTGGTACATGTGGTACATTAAGTAACAAGGCTGACGCATGTAGAGGCGGTTCAAGGAAGTCCGAATATGTGAAGACATGATAGCTAGTCATTGGGCACTACAAGCAGCGTGTCAAAGCATATAGAGATGCTTTAAGGTGAAGGTGAAGATGGAGTCAAGAGAAGGTGCCCAGAAGCTTCATCGAGGGTATTTTAGTAGTTGGCCAAATACCAGGTTAGTACCTTAATGAAAACCGCGGCACGAAGAGGCACAAGGTAGGCTTAATAGGATGGACCCATTAGGGTTGTTACTTGCTATTAAGATGGGAGGAGAGGAGGTGGTAGATCCAAGAATTCTAGGTTTTAGGTTTTTATACTACCACGTTGTCTCCTTCCATGGTTGTGTGAGAGAGAACTTGAGTGTGAAAAGAGTGGAGTTTTGGTTGTACCTTGTAATCATTCATGAGTATGTAAACCTCATGCTCCACTGGAATAGATCAAAGTTTTGTCTCAATCATGTTCTTGTTTGTGTTCTTACTTGGTTTTGTTTATTCTTAAGCTAGATTTGTAATTTTGGATTCGTGGGAGTTCTATCCTAATCTCTTTCTTAAATTATCTTGCTAAGACATGTAAGAATAGATCTATAAGACCTCATGCCTTAGATCCTCATGAGTAAGACATAATTTGAGTTTTAAGGTTTTATGTGTTCTTGTTAACTATATTCGACTCTTTTTTAATTTAGTGAATTCAAGCCCAAGAATCTTGTGTTGGGTTAAGTTCTTATTACCTTGAAAAAGTATCACGCAAAACTTAAAAGTGTTTGGATGAGAATTGGGTAAGTTCTTGATATTTGAGTTTTTGATCTGAGGGATTTTTCAGGTCTAGGAATAGAGGACCAGCCCTAGACCTACGATCTGATCGACTTACCGATCAGCCCGGTCATAGGCCAATAGGCAAACTAGCCAATGGTCAGACCGACCTCAATGGCGGTCTGATCGGGCCTATGCAGTAAGCTGTTGATTTTGTTGGTTCTTGTCTCTAGCTTTATTTTGCTTATCTTAGTTAGTGTGATTTGAACTTGGTGACTATCATTGTTACCTGAGTAAAGATATTGAATATCTTATAGGGGAAAAGTTTTGAGAATCATTCACCCCACTCTAATTGCCAACATCAGTTCTACAAGTGGTATCAAAGCTTGCTTCAGGTCTTACTCATATATTTTAATTGGTCTTAAGAGCCATGGCATTAGATAGATATTCCACCAAGCCATCCATATTTGATGAGGATGGCTACATACATTTAAGCTCAAGGCTATACAATTTGAAAAAAGGTCAAGAATTCATATATTGTCCCTGCTAATGATCAGATCACTCTGGAAAATCTTTTGGATGTGGAGGCAAACAACAAGGTTAGGAACCTCCTAATGCAGGGACTCAGCATAAAACAAGTTTGACCGCATGTCTCATCTCACTTCGGCACATGATATCTGGCAGACTCTCACTAATTACCAGGAGGGCTCTACATCTATCAAGGAGGTGAGTTAGAACTAGTTCAGGAAACAATACCAGAAGTTTGATATGAAACCTAGAGTCTTTGGATGAGTTCTTTCTTGACTTCACAAGATCCTTAGTAACTTGTGTGCTGTCAAGGTGATCAATCCCAACTCTGAAAATATATGTTAAGTCCTTGGAGCCTTGGATATGTCAGTTTGGGACATAAAAGTCACTTTCATCAATGACACTATTGTCATGCATGATCTCACATTGGATAAGATTTATTCCAGGTTGAAGGCTCATGAGATCGACTTGCTCTCTTGCAAGAACAAGTCATAGTCGATGGTTTTTTAACTGATCCTACTAAGAGTCTTTCTTTTGACCCAGTTGAATCTGCTTCTTCTGGATTCTCTTTATTTACCTTGGATGCTATGTGATGATCTTCTTGAGTAGATTCCCGATAATGACCTAGCCTCCTATCCACCAAGTTCACTAGAGCATTAAACACAGTGAGTATGAGAAAGAGAGGAGGAGAAGGTCCTATCCGGTGCTTTGAGTGTGGTGATCTTAATCACATTAGAGCCTACTGAGTACCACAACCATCCACTACCTCGGGATGCCAAGCCGAAGAAACACAACTACCGCAAGGTATCCACCGAGTCATGTCTGCTCTCGAGCAACTTGACTTGAGTGACTTGGACTATGGGACCGAGGAGGAGGAGGATGAGCTACGAGGTAAGAAGACAGATGACTTCACCAGTATGTGCTTCATGGTGAGCACCGATGACATCTCTGGCAAGAATTATCTTTACAACGATCCTGATGAGGTCAAACAGGGGAGGAAGGAGAACATATGGCTAGTGGACTCCGGATACTCTCGACACATGACCAAAAATTTAAGATGGTTTTTCTCCCTCACTCTAGCATCCGGCGATGAGTTGATCACATTTGGGGATGTTTCTACCGGGGCCGTGATGGCCAAGGGCACAGTCCGTGTCAATGATAACTTCATATTAAATGATATAGCCCTGGTAGTAAGCTCAAGTATAATTTGCTTTTAGTCTCACAACTAATAGATAATGGTCTTGAGGTGAGCTTTAGGAGGAATGCTTGTAGAGTTCTATATCTATATGGGGATCTAGTCTTTCTGATTTCTCATCTTGGGAGAGTTTTTAGTACTGATTTTGCTGAGTCTTCCTCTTATGGGCTTAAGTGTCTTATTACTTCAGAGTCTAGAGATCTAGTTTTTTTGGCACTGTAGGCTTGGATACATTGGTTGTGATCACTTAGCATAGGTCAGTAGCATAGATCTGATTAGGGGATTACCTAAGCTCAAAGGTAGGAAGGACTTAGTCTACTTTCCCCATAGGCATGATAAGATGGTTGTTGCTTTACGTCCGCCTCTTACTATAGTCATGATAGATGACCTAGGACAACTCTTGCACATGGACACTATAAGTCCTTCTAGGGTTTAGTCAGTAGGAGGGAAGTGGTATGTACTAGTCATCATTGATGATTACTTTAGATACTCTTGGGTTTACTTTCTATCATCTAAGGATGAGACATTTGGTTATTTTAGATGGTTAGTCCTTAGATTATTAGTTCATCTTTCAGGAACCCTTAAGGTCATTAGGAGTGACAATGAGACTGAATTCAAGAACTGATCTTTCTCTTTCTTCTGCATTGAGCATGATCTAAAGTATTAGTTCTCCTCTTCTAGAGTTCCCCAGCAGAATAGTGTAGTTGAGAGGAAGAACATGACTTTAGTTGAGATATCTAGTACTATGTTAGATGAGCATGCCACTCCTAGGAAGTATTGGGCTGAGGCCATCTCCACTGCCTATTATGTATCTAACAGGGTATTCTTAAGAGCCTCATTGCGCAAAACTTCCTATGAGTTGACATTTGATCGTAGGCCTAGTGTGCCTCACTTTAGAGTCTTCAGTTGCAAGTGTTTCATTCTTAAATATGGTAATCTTGATAAGTTTGAGTCTAAGTCTTCAGATACAATCTTTCTAGGCTATCCTGCTCATTCTCAAGGCTATTGTGTATTTAATCTTAAGGCTAACAAAATTGTGAAGACCTGCGAGATTATTTTTGATGAGGTTAGTCTAGGGACTAGACCAGACATTACATGTTCATAGGTTCTTAGAGATTGAGAGGGCATCTTCCTTGAGGAGTATGATAAAGAAGATGAGGCTGTTGATCTACTTCCTCTTCAGGCAACGAAAGCACCTGCTTCAACCACTTCATCTTCAGCTGGACATCTTACCCTACTTCTTCCTCAATATCATGTGGCTCTACCTCCACAGCCCATTGGCCACCTTGACTTTAGGAATGCCTCAACATCTCCAGTAGCGACATCCTCTAAATCAGGTCATTGGAGGTATTCATTAGTGAGTTACCCACTCCAGGTTCATCTCTTCTGACTCATATGCTCATTCTACTTTCATTACTTCCTTTGAGTCCCGTAATGTTACCCATACACTTACCGATGAGTCTTGGATCAATGATATTCATGAGTTAGAGAACTAAGTATGCTTTCAAGAACAAACAGAGTGAGGATGGGGTAGTTATATGAATAAGGCTAAACTTGTAGCTCAGGGCTTCACCTAGGTAGGGGCTTAGACTTTAAGGAGACATCTGCACTTGTAGCCAGATTAGAAGCCATTAGGATTCTCATAATATTTGCAGCCTTCAAGGGTCTTAGACTGTACTAGATGGATGTTAAGAGTATCTTTCTTTTTGGTTTCATAGAAGAAGAAGTATATGTCACACAACCTCTTGGGTTTGAGAGTCCAAAGTTTACAAATAATATCTACAAACTATCCAAAGCCTTATATAGTGTGAAGTAATCTCATAGAACTTATTATGATAGGCTTAAGTCATTTATGTTAAAAAATAATTTTTAAATGGGCAAAGTAGACAAAACAATGTTCACCCTCATGCATGGTAGTGATCTTCTCTTAGTTCAAATCTATGTAACTCATGCTTTAGTTTCAATGTTTTTAGACAACATGAGCAGGAAGCTCGAGATGAGCATGATGGAGGAGTTGACTTACTTCCTTGGATTCTAAATCAAGTGGATGAAGCAAGATACATTTGTGCATCAAGCCAAGTACAACAAGGATAAGGTTCGATGCTTTGACATGGGAAGTAACAAATTGATCTCTACCCTGATGGCTTCTACATCGAGTTGGACCTAGATAAGGACAGTAAGCCTATTGATCAGAAAGAGTTTGCTCAGTAGGGACTTGCAAGCACTTCTTGAGCTGAGACATATGGAAAATATCTTGCACCTCTGAAAGTCCGGGTTATAGATCCAATTGGTACGCTACTTCTCTGTCACATCCTAGGTTATTATTTCAAAAATAATAATAAAATAATTTTTAATTTAATTTCAAATAAAAAGTGTTATTTTATTTACCTGTTTTTCAGCTTAAAAGGCTTCTCTTTGAAAAGTAATTTATGTAAAAACAAATAAATTATTAAATAAAGTATATTTTGAATTTTTATACAAATTATAATTTAAATTAATTATTTGAAGTTATTTGGCTTTTATTTGGTTTTTTCTGTGAATGTTTGGAATTTAAAAATTCAAGTTTGAAATTAAAAAGTATTTTATGTAAAAAAAATAAAGACCAACTTTATTATGGAAATAATTTTGAAGTCCAAAATAACTTTAGGAATTTTTGTGATTTTTTTTGTAATTGTTTGGGCTTTATTTGCTATTTTAGGAGCTCAATTTAATTTTCCAAAAAATAAAGAATAAATTCCCATCAGTCAACCATCCTAAGGTTGCTCTTGCGAGAACACGCTTAACCCTAAGTTTCTACTCAGCCAGCTACCAAGTCACCATCTTTCCTTGCTTGGATGACCACCCATTCTTCCTTCCTTTCATTCCCTTAAACCTGAGACACTATTCATCTTCAACCTCAGATCGATCAGACAGATTGAGACTGCACGACACCTTTCTCTCCTCTCGGAATCGAGTGTTCTTAATCTAGACCAAAATTGCTTCCCAACGTTGATTCGTCGCTTCCGGTGAGTTTTAGCCTATAACATCATCTCTGTACGATTTGTTTTGTCACGTTCTACACTGTGTTTCCCTCCTTTTCTCCAAAAACCCTCCACAAATTTTCGCCACTGACATCTAGCCATGGCCGCCTAGGGCACTTCGCGTTCCCATCTATCCAATGATGTTTTCTCCAATCCTTTCATGTTAAAACGTGCCAAACCATCCTATGTAACTACCTTCCAAGTGGATTTGGTGTACGTTCACCGAGCACTGAGATATCAAGTTTTTTGTTTTTCTTTACCATTCTCGTTCGAACATCGATTGTGTGGCCTCCAGTGAGTTTCCGGCTTAGCTGATAATTTTTTTTGCTTCACAATGTCACGTTCTAGCCCATACTCACCCTACTTCTCCATGTTCCATTCCCAGGTATTATTTCTCTCTCCTACCCATGTCGTTGTCGCCACCATTGTCATTGCAGGTCCCACCGACCAACGCCGCCTCCAACCATATCTTCCTCGGGACCATGGGGTTCTATTTTGCCCCTTTGGCTGGCCTCCCTTGGCTCTCCCTTGTGTGCGCAAGCCATGCCAAACCATGCTCTATAACCTCCATGGATGCTCTTTGTAGGGGTGGCAATTTGACCCGTTGGGGTGGGGCCCCACAGGGAAATCCCCATGGGGGCTGGGGACAAGGGTTGTTTATGCCCCATGGGGGACTAGGGATGGGGTCATGTTACTGTAGCAGGGAGGGCGCAGGGCATGACATGCTCCCACAGGGGCCCCCGGGGTCCCAAAAAACCCTAGAATGTTACTTTGGGACGACCGGGCATGAAGATTAATGAATCCACCCCCTGGCGGAGGCTTGGCCATGTGACCACGACTCGCCTCACCTCTTTGGCTCTTTCTCCTCCTATCCTTGGCTCTCCTAGAGGCAGCGACTTGGCCACAAGACCATCGATGATCAGCCTTCGGCCACTACCGCACAGTAGCCACTGCTCAGTCCGCTCCATCATTGGGTCGTCGGTTCGCTCCACCACTCCACCGCAAGGTGCTGCCATTGCATCACAAGGTAACTCACTAACGACACTCGATGCTGACTCCCAGACTCCCAGTCCCAGATTTGGAGATCTCCTCTGTATTCCCCATATTTCTCTTTCTTTAAGGGTAGATTTGCCCTTCGTCCATTGTGATTTCGAGCAAACGAGTTTGGCTTCGACTTCCGTAGTTCGGCCATTGTGATTCCAAGTTCCAAATCCAAATCTGTGGAGACTAGAGAGCACGAGCAGAGGCTACACAGCTGCCTGCCAGGTACACCACTCATCTCTCACGTGTACCTAATCAATCACATTAACATGCATTAGTTATTTAGTTTAATTTACATGGTAGGACCGTAGGAAATCATAGATCTAATCATATAAGGTTTCATTTTTGTGCACACACTTTTGCCATCATTCAAATTAGTTCTCGTTAATTATTAATGTAAGGTTTTCGTTTCATCTTTGTAGTAAAAAGGTTTAGACAGAGAATTAAAGATGTCAACTCAAGCCAATAGCTCATCGTAAGCCGCACCCACACAGGCACAGAGCTTTGTCGTAGCTCCTCATGCGGCCTCAACCCCACAATCATCAGAAGGCATAGATGTTCAAGAATCATAGAGCACACATCAATTAGCTGCAGTGAAGAGAAAACTAAAATCTCCAGTGTGGGAAGAATTTATTAGAGTACAAGTAGGTGGTAAATGGAAAGCTGAGTGTGTTTGGTGTCACCATAAACATGGAGGAGAGACAAAAAATGGAACCAAGCACTTGCACGACCACCTTGCTTGTTGTGCTGTTCGACAACCAACCAAAGGCCCAAAACAAGCCCAATAGAGATTTTCAAGAAATGAGGATGGACAAGTGAGTGTGGAGAATTACATATTTGACCAAGAAGTTGCTAGAAAAGAACTTGCACTGATGATGTGTATTCATGAATACCTTTTGGCTATGGTTGATCATTCTGGCTTCTGAAGATTTTGTTCTGCATTACAACCATTGTTCAAGAAAGTGTCAAGAAGCACAATCAGAAAGGACATTTTGGCTATGTATGAAGCCCAAAAGAACTCGATGGTGAAGTGCTTTGCAATGTGCCAAAGCCGTGTGGCCATCACTATAGACATGTGGACAGCGGATCACCAAAAGCGAGGCTACATGGCTGTCACTACACATTTCATTGATGACTCTTGAAACTTAAAAAGCTTCCTTTTGAGGTAATATTCAAGCTCATATAACCATTGTTATTTTTATTACCAATTTACTATCATCGCATGCTTCCTTTCTAGAGTGTCAGTAATGAGATATTCTGATCTTCCTTCTATTTAGGTTCATTTATGTGCCAACCCCACATACTGCTGATATAATTAGCAATGTCCTTCATGAACATTTCATTGATTGGCAAATTGAGAGGAAACTATCCATAGTGATTCTTGACAATTGCTCCACAAATGATGCTCTTATGGATAAGTTGCTAGAAAAGTATTCTTAACTTTGGCGAGTCAAGAAAGTATATGAAATGTTTCAAAATAAAATATAAAAATATAGTTTAGACTTAGGCAAATGGTTAGGTGGTGGGTGCTTGCTGGCACATATTTTCGGTGACACAATGTTGATGCTTGGCACAAGGGGTATGTGGGAAGTGCCGAAGTCAATTAAGGACCGGTTTGTGAGCTACTGCTACAAAGTCCAATCGTACTATCATAAGGCTGGTATGGGATATTTCTGGCTGACTAATTTATGGGTCCCAATCTGAGTTTCGCTACAGGTTGAATGTGAGTGTGGCGTAGGCCATGAGAAGTCTCACATGGCACAAGAGGGGGTCCTGATCTCGTGGATGCCTTATTAGGATGAAACTTTAGTGGAGGCGTGGCCAGGTTCATGACTTTGCATTGTAAATGCCTTGTCATGATCTCTTCACCACACACCAAAGAAAGTGTGCTAATCACGTGGCAATATGAGTTGATCATGTCTTGTGGGTAAAGTTATACAACCCCTGCAAAGTGTATAAACTATCCTAGATAGCTGTGCCCACAGTCATGGATATGCTGAGTAAAGTTTTTTCACAGATCAGACATTATTTTTCAAAATGGTTTATCAAAAGCTTATGGATGGATGAAATCCATATAAGATCTTTTAGAAAAGATGGTCCTGGTGGGATGTCTGTGGTTAGGTTGGTGTCAGGTTGGTGACCGAACCAGCGATATTATTTTGTTTAAATTACTGCCTTTACTTACTATGTTAAATTGTATACTTTTTAATCTATTTAATGTATTTCTTTAAATTCTTCTTTACGCACAATTAATCCTAGATGCCATCACTTGTCAGCCTTACATTATTATTGCATTTTCTGTGTAACTTACGGAGTGCAACTTTATACTCACACTTGCTATCTCTACTCAGAGGAGGACTAATTCAACTTTGGTGAGGACCAGGACGAGTAGGCTGTGTCTTACTATCGTTTGTCTATGAGTAGGCTTGTTGGGCTTGTTTTGCTTCGATTTTTACCTTTCGCTACTTATATTTAAATTTGGCTTATGGGCCATTGATGTAAACTTTGGCCTTAAGGCCTATATTTAGTTAATGAATAAATGTCATTATGGTTAATATTTATCTTTGCTGTTCACTGTGTGTATTAGCTGATCCTAGACTAGTGCGATTTACAAAGAGGATCTAGGAGTCGTTGCTCTGTGGTTTGACATTCTCCTTTCCTTGCAATTATCTGGCACGATCCGATGTACCTCGATGCCAACTTTCCCCGGATGTGAAAGCGGTATGTGTAGGAACCCAGATTTTACAATCCGGAATCTTTTGTGATTCCATCGCACTATTCTCTGGATCAGTAGATAGTGCTTACAGATACAGAAATGAACATCAAAATACATATCATGAGGAAGCGTAGATATAATAGTAAACTTACACATGGGCCGATTAGGCTGAAATCAATTAAATGCAGCAGCGGAAATGAAGCACACAGGTGGGACCCTCAGGACATGCCCACAGGCAGCCAACTGGAGGTTCGCAACCTAGCCCTTGACATCTTCATCTTCTTTGACTTCTTGACCAAAAATTGCTGAAGCGCATTGGTCTGATTCTTGATTCTGGATTTGTTGTGAGAGCGAGTGTGAGCACAAACCACCGTGCTCTGTGAGCCAATACACAGAATGAAAATAAATAGTATGCATGGCTTATCAAAGGAGAGGCTCGGGTAATTTTATTTGCCATAAATCGCTTTTAGTAGCATTAATACTATTTAATCATAGTGTTATCGTTGCTGCCTAAAACTCCACACAACGATTGCCATAATTAACTTGATCCACCGAAGATACACTTTCTTTATTGATTGCTGTCTAGACTCCAAACAACGAGTATCATCATTTACTTAATCCAACAAACACACACTTTCTATATTGCTAACAATCCAATCTTGTGATTGCTGTTCATCAACTCTTCACTTCTAACTCTAACGATTCTCTAACATAATTACTTTCAAAACCACCAATATCATTTGTATCAGGACTTTCTAACAATTCAATCCTTTCGGTTATTGATCCAAACCATAATTTGCTCTTCCAGTAACCAACTGTATTTTCCATTACCCATCTCTAACTAATTCCCTAGTATACATCCATCAGGAACATTATTGATCATGTCTATACTCCAAATATCATATCTCCAAATTCCAAAAATTCAATTGACTCATCTAGTAATCGCTTAAATCCTATTAATCCCATAATCGCCAATATCTCCCAAGAATTTTATATTAGTTATCAGTGTCGTAATCCAGCAAGTACCTTTGCACTCCCTAATTCTTCAAAAATCATTCAAATCATCTATCTAGCCTATCTATTCATTTAGACTCCACCAATTTATTTCTCCCAAAATCCACACTATTGTATCCTTTTTATGATCGACATGAATCCACCAACAACTTTATGTGTTTACCACAAACAACCATCTTCTTTACTTACAACTCTGTTTATTCTTCCTGACATTTTATTTTGTGAGAGGTATTATCATTATTTAAAAATATAATACATAGAAATTTCCTGAGACCTAGCAGTTTTGAACAAAAATATAATATGTAAGAGAATGCAATAATAACAGCGATTCAGATTCCATCCACCGTTACATGGTCTCTGCACCATATGCTAGACCTTCAGCGTTATAGCCGCTTATATTATCACTGGGATGACACTCAGGGCAACTCAAAACAAGGCTTTTCACTGCCATCCACTTTCCCATTCCACCCACCAAGATTTTCGAAATAGAACTATATCTTGTTAAGTTCCCGTGTCCGCCCCTGACCGTGGGCACGGCTATTCGAATAGTTTTGACTCTGCAGAGTTTGCAAACTTTACCCACAAAAGACAGTTCACTCGTTGCCCCACACGATTCCTTAGTCATGCGGTTGAGCAAACTATCACAATAACCGTTCAAAATACCTTGCCCTTCCATCATTCACCCTATGGGTCGCTCCGACTTGTGGTGGGTTCCATACGTTGTACGTGATGTTCCCCTCCTATGCGCCTAACAGCTGGCTGCCCACACTGCTAGCATGCCGTAGAAGAACTTCACCCTCAACGAGTGTCCCATTCAAGCCCGCCACACAGACAGCCGCTTGCACTACCTCACCTCCACCTGTGAGGATGACTTTCAGGGTCCAGTAAATCTACTAAGCCAATTTGTACTTTACAGACTTGTGGTTGTACTTGTTTTACACAGGAGGTCATGACAAGATTCAGTTCTTAGAGTTATCTGGGTGGTTCTACCACTAACCACACTCTCGTGCACCACTGCACCATACCCCTGAACCATCCGCCTAGATAGATAAGCAGTTTGAGGTTTTTGAGAAGCATAAAATAATCATATCCAACATATACCAGTCATTACCACCATGACTGCACAAGCAAGTTTCCTCATGATTAAAAGTGATGCTTGGGGCATTTCAACGCTCCTGAATGTCTAAGCAATACTAAGCAAGGCGTATATTTATGAACTTATTTTTGAAAGGTTACTATTATAATTTTACTAGGGTGACAAGGTTCACATATTCAAATCTTCCAAAGGAGGTGTAATATAATCAAGTTAAATAGTGGGCATATAACTAGAATCTTAAACATGTATTTGCATATAAAATAATAGCATGCAATTTGATAATTTAAACAAAAGTAATTTGCAGAAAATGTAGGTTCAACATGATCAAAGTATTGACTCGCCTTGCGCGGTTTACCGCGGTCTTGAGCTGACTCAAGCGTTCTCATCGTTGGTCTTTATTTTCACCTCGATCTTGATCTCACTCGATTCCATTGCATCTTCAGGACTCCACTTTCTAATTACGCGCTAAACAACTGAATCCAAACAATTGCAAATAACTCAAAAGATCCAAATAAATCCAATTGAACTTGATTAGCTTTTATTATGATTAAACGGGTGATTTAAGGTTGGTTGGGCACGGAGTATTTGACGGAGTCAAAGAGGTTGTGAAGTGACAAATGGCTAAGAAAGATCCAAGGAAAGTTTATATGAAGGAATATTCTCGGGGATATTCTGCTTAGGACTCAAGGATGGTCATGCATAGCTGGCTTTAGAGTATCATGATTCGATCTTTTTATTCCATAACTTATTTTATCATTTTTATATTTATTTAGGAAGTTCCAAGCATTAGGTTAGTCCCATAGACTGGTGTAGGAGCTTAGTGCATTAAATTCGTCTTTAGGGTATGTATTACTCATAACTTAGGTTATGGTATTTTATGGGGTTTTATTTACCAATTATTCGAGGTGTACACCTAATGGTTAATTTTAATGATTCAGTGCCGCACGTGCATATCTAATTATCTCATTGATGTTTAATAGAAATCTTTAGTATATTCTTATTTGCTACTCTTCTGCAGCTATTGGTCATAATATTACATGTTTCTTCGGATCGTTTATTAGTGAGATTATCTAAACGTCCGATGACCTAGGGCTACTATACTTTAGCATCTATATACTGACATGACGTTTCATTTGGAGATACTTTGAGGACCCACTGTCATTGTTACTTTATCCTTTGCATTAGCATCTTGCATATTTTAATTAAACTTCCATTTACATAGGACCGAGTTCGCTATACCCAAATTTTATTCCACTAAATTCATCGTTGAGATTTATTTCATACAAGAATTTTGTATTTCTTTAAATAGAAATTGCTAAAAAGGGGATTTTCGAAATTCATCAACAATGCGTTCACATTCCTCTGGGTTCTCCAGTGAGGTTTGGAGAATTTTGAGTTCTTTCTGTGAGTATTCTTTGTTTTGACTAGGATTGAAAAGGGATGTTATGGATTGAATGTGTAAAAGAAGCAGTATATTGATAAGAGACTGTATTCCAAAGTCAAAAGAGCAACGTGCTAATGGTGAAAATTTTATTAGGGCCTTCTAATTTAAATGTTTATGGTCACGTCCTATTGTTTAATTAATTTTATGAAGAGGCCTAATTTAATTAAACCTACCGTTGAGATTTATTTAATGGCAGCATGTTAAATGTTAGGGCATACATTATGGTCCAGGGTAATCCTTTTAATTTAAAACCTTGCTTTTATAGTTATCAATTTTATTCCCCTTAAATTTAACTTGGATGTGTGTGTGTGTGTATTAGAATCCTTATTAAATTTGGACATTAAACAAAATCATATTTTATCAATGCCTTTAATTGATAATTAGACATCAATAAATATTCAAGCTATAATAATTGCTCATAAAATAAATAACCCGATATTAAATCTTAGTTAATCTTATTTTATATCCTAATTAAATTTACTAACTTCTCTAAATTATTTCCTAATTTTCCTAATTTTTTCTAAATTAAAAAGGGTTAGAGAAAACAAAATAAAAAGAGGAGAAGGATATGCAGCTGACAGGGTTCGATCCCAAGATCTCAACTGTGAGTGTGTTAGGCGCACGCTGGTGACCAACGGGGCCACTGGTGTTTCTTGACTAGGAGAGGGGGACAAAATAGATAAGGCGATGCACGGGCCTGGGCAAAATAGAGCAAAAACAGGGGAGGTTTGGGCGGCACTGGTTCGACGGCGTCTCCGGAGGGGATTGGCCAGGGAGGCGCCGGTGACCTGAAAAGCGGTTTCTGGGGGAGGAGAGGAAGCCCAGGGAGGTGGCGCGTGGGTCGGGGCGGTGACGAGGCGGGAGGGCGACGTTGCGGGGCGGCCGGCGGTGAAGGGGAATGGGGCACCGGCGGCCAGAAGGGAGAGAGAAGGGGGCGCACGAGTAATAGGGGGCCACAAGGAACTCACCCCGGTGGTTGACGGCGCCGGAGGAGTGCCAAGGTTGGCCAGCGGCGGGGACCCGGGGCGGCGCAAGCTTGTGCACGGCGCCGGTGAGCTACAGTGGGGAAACGAGCGAGGCAGTGCCCGGGGAAGCTCGGTGGCGACTTGGTGATGCTCCGGGTGAAGTGAATCGAGCCGAGGTGCGGTGGGTAGGAAACGGAGGCGGTGACGGCGGTTTTGGCCGGAGACGAGGAAGAACGCTGTTGCGGCAAGCTCGAGCCACCGGAGTCCAATTACTTGCGGGAAGAGGGAGAAGGCTTCCGGGGGCTCGCCATGACGCGATCGGTTTGCGTGGGCTCCGCCGGAGTGGCCGGGGCGGCGTGGAGGCGCGGCGGCTGGTGCTTTTGGCTGGCGCGAGTGAGCTTGAGCCGAGCATGGGAACGAAGGGGGAGGCGCAGGGAAGTAAGGGGCAGCCGGGTCCTACTTATAGCTCGGAGGGGGCGCCGCTGTAGAGCCACTTTGGCTAGTGACAAAGCGCAAGCGTTGGGATGGCGAGAGAGCGGAAGAAGATAAGGGAGGCGCGGTGATGCGACAGGGCGCGGCTGCAGGGCAGGGCAGTGCATGGCAGGGCTACAACTTTTCGCACGCGCGCTGCATGTTGCGATGAAGCAGAGCAGGGAGCAGAGCGCAGCGCAGAGGAAAGAGCAGGGAGGAGGAGGAAAAGAAAAAGAAGGGGCGGGCACTCGCAGTGATAGAAAGGGAAGGAGGGAGAGAGAAGAGGGAAGGGGCCCACTGGCAGTGAAAAGGAGTGGGAGGGGGAAAGAAAAAGGAAAGAGAGAAGGAAAAAGGAGTGGGGCCCACATGGCATAGAGAAAAAAGAGGGGAAATAAGGGGGAGAGAAAAGGGGGAAAGGGTAGGAAAGAAAAGCCAATAAAAGTTTAAATTCTTCCTCTTATTATTATTGATTTGGATTTTTAATTCATGAAATTTGAATTTATACTTAAATTGACTTTCTGGCTTAACATGGTGGCAAACGGATTTATAAAATTTATTTTCACTTAATTTGGCCACCCGATTTTTGGTTCTTAATTCGAAGATGAATCTTAGGTTTGTGTTTAGATTTCCTGGATTTAAATTCATAACTCCCTTGCTTCGGACTTTTCATTTCTTTTATTATTATTATGATTTTAGTCTTTCATATATTTGACTTATTATTTTTAAATTAATGTTGTAGCTAATTTGTGCATATACATATATAGGCTTATGAATATCCCACCTTTGACTTTGACTTTTGAATTCAGGATTTTTTTACTTTGAATTCATGATCTGTAATGTTTACATGTTCATTATTTGCACTTGGGATTATCCCTGACTATTAATTTGCATGCCACCAAACTCAAAAGGTTGCAAATAAACATTCAGAAGAAATTTGAATGCCAGCAAAATGCAAGAAATTTTTTAATAATTCCATATTTTTGAACTTCCAGAATTTGGGAAGTTACAGTATGTGCCTCTGAGGGGTGAGACTTAGATACACATAGTCATTTGGCTTGAAACTTAAATCCATATGACAGTAATCAGCATAGCTCTTCTTTCTTGATTGCACTTCCTTCAATCGGGTCCTAATCAATCATACTAGTTCCTTGGCTTCCTTGATTGGTGCTGGTCCAACACTTGTCTTTTCCTAGTCTCAATCCAGTTGAGAGGGGTCCTACACTTCCATACATGGCTTCAAAAGGTGACATTTGTATGCTTGATTGATAACTGTTGTTGTATGAAAATTCGGTGTACGACAAACATTTCTCCCAATTTGGTCCATAGGATAGCATGCAAGCTCTAAGCATATCCTCCAAAATATAATTTATTCTCTTAGTTTGACCTCCAGTCGGTGGGTGGAATGTTGTACTAAAAGATAAATTGGTGCAAAAAGCCTTTTGCAAACTCCAAAAAATATGAGGTAAATTGAGTACCTTGATCCAATATGATCCTTTTTAGCACTCCATGCAAACATAGAATCAATGACATATATAGCTCATCCAGCTTGGCTCTCTAATCGGTAGTCTTTACCAGAATAAAGTGAGCTACTTTGGTCAATCGGTCCACTATAATCTATATCGAATCATGTCCTTTTTGTGATCGTGGGAGTCTGGTGATAAAGTGCATACTAACCTCGTCCCATTTCTACTCAGGTATTGATAGTGGTTGCAACAATCCTACTAGTCGTTGATGTTTGGCTTTCACTCGTAGACACACATCACAAGTGGGAACAAACCTTGCTATCTCTCTTTTCATTCCCGACCACCAAAACCTTTCCTTCTGGTCTTGATACATTTTTATACTTCCAGGGTGTATGGTATATGGCAATTCATGAGCTTTTGTAAGGATTAATTTCTTGCACTCCTTGTCATTTGACACCACCAAGTGCTTTTTATACCAAACGGTACCATTCTCATCCTTACAAAATTCTGAGATCGCTCCCTACCTCATGCTAGCCTTCATTTTCCTGACATCCCTTCCTTCTTTTTGGGCTATTTTAATTTGCTCCTCCAAAGTGGGTTTTACCTCTATTGCAGCCACATGCCCTTCCTCTACTAGCTCTAGGTTGAGTCATTGAAATTCCTCATATAATGCCTGATGACTCTCTTTGACCATGACATTGCTGCAATAGATTTTTGGCTCAAGGCATCAACCATAGCATTTGCCTTACCAGAGTGATAATGTATGCCAAAATCATAATTCTTGATTAATTATATCCATCTTCTTTGTCTTAGATTTAGATCTGATTGAGTGAATATATACTTCAAACTCTTGTGGTACGTATATATGTCGCAATGATTACTAATAAGGTAATATCACCAAACCTTCAGAGCATGCACCACTACCGCCAATTCTAAGTCATGGGTGGGATAATTAACTTCGTGAGTCCTCAATTGTTAGGAGGCATAAGCTACAACTTTGCCTTCTTGCATCAACACGTATCTAAGTCCATGGCGAGATGCATCATAATACAAGTCAAAATTTATGTTTATATCTTGTAGGACTAACACCGGGGCGGTGGTCAATATTTTCTTTAGTTCTTGAAAGCTTTACTCACACTCCACTATCCATTCAAATTTCTTTTCATTCTTCAGGAGCTGAGTCATTGGTCTTGCGATCTTGGAGAAGTTCTCGATGAACCTATGGTAGTATCTGGCTAAACCAAGGAAACTGCAGATGTCCATAACGGTCTTGGTCTGCTCTCAGTCTAACATATCTTTAACCTTACTAAGGTCCACTACAACTCCACCTTTGAATAGCACATGACCCAAAAATCCTACATCTTTCAACTAAAATTCGCACTTGCTAAACTTCGCATACAAGTTGTGCTCTCAAAGCTTTTCCAATACCAATTGTAAATGATATTCATGCTCTTCTTCACTCCTCAAATATATGAGTATACCATCTATAAATACCACCAAAATTTTGTCCAAAAACTTCATAAATACTTTATTCATGAGGTTCATAAAGTATGCAGGAGCATTGGTCAATTCGAAGGATACGAGGATGTACTCGTATAGTTCGTAACGAGTGATGAAGGCTGTCTTTGGGATATCCTCTGATCTAATTTTGAGTTAAAAATATTCTAATCTCATGTCAATTTTGAAGAAAACTTGGGATCCATTCATTTGGTCAAATAAATCATCGATCCATGGTAGTGGGTACTTGTGCTTGATGTTTACCTCATTCAGAGATTGGTAATCAACACATTCTTAAATTACCATCCTTCTTCTTCATAAACAGCACCATGATCCCTAAAGTGATGAACTTAGTCTAATGAATCCTTTAGCTTGCTACTCCCTAAGTTGCTCCTTCGACCCAGCTAGCTCATCCGCATGCATTCTATACAATCTTTTCAAAATCGATGTCGTACCGGGCAACAACTCGATCACGAATTACATGCTCTATCTAGTGGCATCCCATGCAATTATTCTAAAAATACATTGGGATACTTACATACAACTGGTGCTTGACTTAACTCATTTCTTAAAAGACAATTGAGAGAGGGAAGAGAAGGCTCAACTCGGTTGGAAGCAAACTTCACCAAACTCCCATCTCCACCAATAAGGGTGATTGATCTACTAGCACAATCTATTTGTCCTTTATGTTGGACAGCCAATCCATCTCTAGGTTGACATCTTACTCTTGTGATTCAAGCACTAATAAGTTTGTTGGAAATGTTATCCCATTAATTTCTATTTCAACCCTCAAACAAACCAACTTCGTTCTCATTTTTGAACCCAATGATTGCACTATCATAGGGTTATCTAGCAAATCAATTTGCATATGTTGTTTCATGGATATGAATGAATGAGATGCTCTAGAATCAAACAAAGCATTGCAGGGGCTGATTTGACAAGAAACAACCTAGCACCACATCGGGTGCATCCTGAGCCTCTTCGATGGTCACGTGGTTCACTCAGCCTCTACTGAAGTTCTAAGCAGACCTCAGGGCTCAGTCCTAAGGTGCAGGGCTCCACAGGCTTGTCCTTGTACTTGCTACTTGATAGGAGCATGCGGTGGCACATTCGGGACAACCCCTTGTCCTTTCTTCGGGCATTGATTCACATAGTGGCCATACTCACCACAATTGAAGCAATCGACACCCTTTCTGCCCCCAGAGGGCTGGCCATCATAGAAGGCTAAGGCATGGGCAAACGGACAGCGGATGGCTGCCACATGCATGGTCTCTCCGAATTGCTGCTTGCTGATTTTTGTGCATCTCACTTACGTTTGCGCGACTCCTCGAGTATGCGACACTTATACTCCCATGTGATAGCCTTATTAACTAAGGTCTAGAAGTTGAGAAGTCTAATGTAGCAAGTACTAGATGAATTTCTTGGTTGAGATGCTCCTGAAAAAGCTCCAGCTTCCTAGCCTTATCCGGGACATCGGTATGAGTATATCGGGAAAGATAGTTGAAGCGATGCATATACTCAGTCACAGACATGCTACCTTGCCTCAGAGATTTAAACTCTCTCTTCTCGCTATTCATAAGGCCGATTGGAATGTGCACCTTACTAAAAGCCTTCTTGAAAGCGGTCCAAGTGATCACTTGTCCTTCTGGGTGCATTGCGTTGAAATTATCCCACCATGCATTTACGACTCCTTGAAGTTGATACGAGGCAACAAGTACTCTCTCATTGTCAGTACACTGAGCAATGACCAACTTCTTCTCCACAACCTGCAACCAATTGTCAGTGTCAAGTGGATCCTTTGAATGGGAAAAGGCCGGTGGCTAAGTCCGCAAGAAGTCACCTAACTTAGACTGAGCTTGATTGGTGGTGGCCCCTCCTTCTTTGGCTGCCATAGGGGCTGCACCAAGGTTGGTGGTGTTCTAAGAGATCTGTTGAAGGATGAGGGTTTGAGTAACTCATGTCATGTTGGGCCATTGAAGTTGGCCCGGACAACTCAACTCATGTTGATCGCCATGCTGATTTTGGTGATGTTCTTGCCCCTCATTTGGATTAGGTTGCAGTGGGTTAGGTCATTGAGGTGGATGGGATGGTTTAATGGTTGCCGGCTGTGATCCAGATGCTTCTGTATTGCCCAATAGTTGATTCATCGAATGGGTCTACATTATGTTGACAAACCACTTATTTACTAATGATCTTAAGGGTAAGAGAAACAAACTTACGAAGCAAGGGACAACAGGGGCATGGTACTTAATTTTTTTTTGCAAAATATAGCAACCAAATAGAAGATAAATGAAAAACAACACAAATGGATAGCACAAAAGTAATTTAACGTATCAATAGGTTTTTGCATGGCTTGTAAAGTACAACCCTATGAGCAAATAGACAAACCATACAATACATAAGTAGCATATTACAACCATCACATGACAACATCTCCTACATGCACGCAGGCATTACAAAAAGGTACTTAGCTCACACAAAAGGTCATCAACTAACGAGCTCTACCATTCTAGCCCTAAAGGTCTAGTCCTCGCTACCGTCAATCATCTTGGCAAAAAAAGTCCCCTTCATCCTGCTCGAATTCCTTTGGGACACTTAGAGTTGGGACACAATGGCATTTCATGGTGAGGAAACTCTCACCTCCAGCACCAACGAGAGCATACACATGATGTCAACCCATCGCGGACATGTGGGGGCAGAGTGCAACTGATTTGTGGTGAGGGGCCAGCTCATGAAGTGTTGTGCCACCTTGAATGGGTAGCTAGACAGCGCGGGTCAGTGCAGAAATTGGATCTCCATAAAGCACCCTACACTCTTCCAACCCTATCACAACAAATGGTTTGATGCGCCTCTCAAGGGATGCCACCCAGCACGAGCCACTACTAGCTCACGCACCACCTGGTGGTGATACCCATCCAAGTCAACAATGAAGTCTGCAAGGTAACGGAGGGTTAGATCGGTCTCACCGAGGTTGTTGCAGTAGAGGTTGTAGTCTCTGACCTTTGGATGTGACGGGTGGTAGCGGTACATGTTGGAAAGCTCCAAAAGCATGTGGCGAAGATGAAGTATGTCTGTGTATGCAGAATCATTGATGGCCATAAAGAGAGTGGATACATATCCTTCGAAGCAATGCAGAGGTCCTCCATTGTGAGCCCAGGCATGAATAAGCACCTCTGCATGGTACTCATTTGACACTTGGCTAGTTACGATCCGGTACACCGAGTACTTTGAGTTCCT
The DNA here is from genome assembly GCA_017311315.1 of Dendrocalamus latiflorus. NCBI lineage: Eukaryota > Viridiplantae > Streptophyta > Magnoliopsida > Poales > Poaceae > Dendrocalamus > Dendrocalamus latiflorus. Next base: position 39,842,303 of record CM029652.1, on the reverse strand, counting down.
GTGGGGACGGCGTGCTGCAGCATGTTGGCCATGATACCGAGCAACTCTCTCATCTCTGTCATGGTTGAGAAGTGGCAAAGCACCCACTGGACCATCTACAATTTTGAAAGAGGGAAGTATTAGCAACCATTTTATAAATCAAAGGAGAATAAGGATACGAAAAGATGCTAAGTAAAAAGGAATGTGCATTAGCAAATATATCTTGCATTTTTCATACACACTTGATAATATTTGTAAATAAAAATTTAAATCCACAAGTCCTTAAACTAACAGCCACTTCTAACTTAAGGTCCAACCTACAGTCAATATGGCTCTGATACCAACGCTGTCGGACCTGGGAAATTAACTCCAATCATATGTGTTTATCATTCTAGTCCCATAATCAGTGGCTAGCACACACATACAATAATATTAATATCACATCCATATATGATTAAATAAGCAGAGTAGCATGATATAATTAACAGTCGAAACTAAGTCATAAGCGATTAGTTTTACAACAAAAAGGGCCAATCAACAAAATAATTCTATAACATAAATGGTTTAGTGAAAACGAAGATAAAAGAGGCATCAAACTCCAGTAAGTATACCTCAGCCCATCCACAGGCAACTGACTGGGGTAAGACCCCAGTAATTAGTGTCATCAGTGCCAAAAACCACTATGTAAAAGTAACCGTATAACATGTCTTCTTCCACATCTTCTGAATATGTTCAACAAGCAATCATGTGAATATGAAATCGTACTCTGTATGACTTTTAAGAAAATGTTATATAATATGCAAGGCTATGTCAAGGGAGATGGCTATCCCACAAGTCTTCCATTTTTTTTGCACAAGACAAGCTTTTATTTGCAATAATAAATAATAGTTTGCAACCAGAATTTGTAAATTTGTCATTGATAATCAAATAAAAGTAAAGTACAATTAACAACAATTAAATGAGAGGTTTGCTACCCCCAAAATAATAAAATAGCAGCAAAACCCTTTTGCTGATCAAGCTATGTATGGATTTCCCCATCCATACATACCCTAAACCACTTTTCAAAACATAAAACTATTAAGGTGGGGGATTTACTATGTTGTCCATGACTGGGAACACAACTATTTGATTAGATTTATACTCTGTAGAGGTCATACAACTTTTATCCATATGAGATAAACATCCCACCATATCAACACATGTCACGCGATACCATCGATATCTGATTTGAGAGTCTATGACAAAGCCTTTACATTACCACTTCTAACAAGCTACGCTATGATACTTCCTCAAGATATGGAGTACCCCTCTGATACCCTAAGGCTAATAAGTTGTGTTGGTAGACCTTGCTTACCTAGCAGGGTCCCTATGAACATGGAGTAAGCCCTCCATGCCCGCACTAACCCAATTTTCACCTATAATCTACCACCTGCGGTTTATTGTTAGATCCTGGCAACTTATTATGTTAGGGCCTTCCCATAAAAGGCATATGTGGTTTGTACATTATTTCTTGGATCTAATTACATCACAGACTGGCTCTGTGGTGACTCGGATGAGACTACCACATACCGAAGGCACCGGTCTCAACATACATCCGCCCAAGGCTAAATCAAATTTTCAATTTTATTTTCTAACTAAAATAATAGAAGTATCACCTCTGGACCATTTTCAGGTATTTCCCATAATTTGATAATTTTGACAAATTTTATCAATCTAGCACAACTAGTATCGATGAGCATAGCTAAGCATCAACTACTTCATTCAATATATAAGTTTCACACTTTACTAACAATGGATAATAATGCTAAGGTGACTACAACAAAGGTATCAATTTATCAAGATGGGATCAATGAAACAATCCAGATACAACTACCAACCTTACCAATATAGCAATTTTACCAAAATTATGTGCATACATAATAGTTTTAAAACCCATAGTACATAACAGTGAATTAAAGATCAACATGGTACAAAGAGGTGCTTGCCTTGCCTGTTGAGCTATTGTTCTTGCTCTGGAGTGGCGTTGGAGATTTCCGTAACGTCGGTATATACTCAGTAAAAGGAAAATAACATAATTAAGATCCAAATAAATTCAAACATATATAAAATCCAAATATTATTGCATGTTATGAAATGTCATGATTTTACAAAAGTTTAGAAACAAGGTTCACTCAATTTGGAGTTTGGATGCAAAAGTTATGAATGTTTGAATTTGGTTCTGTTTAGAAAATGCTAAAAAGAAAACAGAAAATGTTGTGTACGAATTTTATTTTCATTTCTATTTTATTTCTAAAGGAAAAAACATATTTATTTCGTCATTAGGCTGATAGGTGGGGCCTACTAGTTAGAATTATATTATTTTACAAAATAAACTGACAAGCAAGGTCCACATGTCAGTGACACAGTTCTTGAAAAAGGTTTAAATTTATTTTTTAATTAATTAACCTACCGGGACTGTATGTCAACGACTTACTAACCTTAATTACTTCCGTTAACGCTAACCTTAACTCTAATTGCACGAGCCCACATGCCAGAGGGAGAAAGGAGAGAAGGCAAAGTAGAGGAACTCTGGCCGGGCTTAGTTCCGAGCTTGCCAACATTGATGCAGCGGTGGAGCAGCCTTAGAAACTAGCAAAATAGAATAATGAGATCCAGCTAAACCTATAAGTGGTAACAGTGGAAGGAGGTAGCAGTGTGAAGTGGTGAGTAAGCTTGGTCAAGCAGCAGTGTTGATGCAAGATAGCAGAGCAAGCTAACCGGGTCATAACGCGAGCTAAAGGGAGTCTGGGTGGTGCTATGGCAGCTGGTGCGGTGACCTAGGGTCATCAAAATAACATCGGTGGCGATTTCCATTGCGGTGCCATGGACAGTGATGGTGATGATGGCAAAGAAGACTCGCTCGAGGCAAAATAAAGACCACACGGACATCATCAACTCACCACAAGCACGAAGATGATATTGGCAGCGTCAGAGTGGAGGGTGGCACTCGACAGCAGTGAACTCAACTAGGGGAATGGCTACAAGAAGGCATGCATCAACTTGCATGCATGTGGGAGATGGTGGAAATGGAAGGAATCAGACAAGGACTCACTAGAGTGGAGGAAATCAATGGGAATAGTGGTGGTGGCCGAAAATAGTGGAGATGCACGGCTTGGGGTTTCACTACGAAATTGATGAAATTGTCTAAGGGGAAAGCATAAGTGGGCTATGGAACACGATGTGACTTGAGTGGCACGAAGCCAAACTCACTAGAGTGGTGGAATCACGGTGGCATAGAAGGGTGTGGCGGCCAGAGAGGAAGATGACGATGGCAACATTGCTCCTCGCAGCTTCTTCTATGAAGGCAAGCATGGCAGAGGTAAGGGTGAAGCTCAAGGAGGAGAATGACGTGTGTGTCAAGCAAGGAGAGCTTACCAGCAGCAACCCAATTATCCAAACAAAACATGTATGGCCATTCAAAAATTGGCTTTGACAGCAGGGAACAAAACATGTATGGCCATTCAAAAATTCGTTTGGTTGATTTCGTGTGCATCCCTAAAATGCCGCCATGACGTTAGCACGGGTACTATACTAGTAAATAAATAGTACGTCAGTCTCAAAGCTTTGAGAAGCTGGAGCTGGCCACTGACTGTTGAAGTCCAAATCTATGCAGTGCGACATAGCAGCTGAAGTGAAGTAAAAGCAGAGGAAAAACAGTGTGTAGTGATTTGTCAACTACTCGATCTTGTTACGTACATTCCTTTCGTTCGTCATGACGCATGCATGAAGAAATGGGCTCGGTACTAGGCGCATCCTTTGTGCTGCGCTCGAGAGACAGGCAGGCAGGCAGGCCGTATGATGGGGATGGCCGACCGGTACGGCTAAACGGCGGCGACTTTTCGTACTGGTTGGAAACTCCATTTCTTTCGTACGCTGCTCGCCGTTGAGATGTCCCAAAATAAAGCAATACTTTCTTTGATCTTTGCAGTGAAGGCGAACAAGTATTTGGTGTGATTGGGATGTCTTTTTCGAAGTGGAAAACAACCACAGCTGTTTCTGGGTTGATCTCCCCCGTCTCCCATCTTTGAAACAGTACTAATCTCTCCCTCTAAAGTTGCTTCGACTGGAGACGCAAAACGCCGAAAGTTGCGTACGTGCAGGAACCACCGTGCATTAGTTTGCAACAAAGCCATAACAGAGCTAACAAATCTGCCTCGAGATTCACAAAAAAAATAGCTACACACACAAGGACATCGATCCTAGACCATGGTATCGTCGGTCCATCTTAACCAAAAGAATCTTCTACAGCAGACCCAGCCTATGACGGCCCAAATGTAAAGTCGGGCAGTATACTTAAATCTAGCATGAGGGCAATCAATAATTGGCTCAGCCCAACCAGCCCAATCCATTGCGAAGGCCCTGCCTGGTACGGTAAGCTTGGCCCAAAAAGTTTAGGCATATCCGTTCTTGGCTTTTTTAAAAAAGAAATTACTACGGTAGACTCAAGACAAAAATACGGTCCCGAGCATAAATTTACGCAGAATCTAATTAATTGGACGGTGTTGATCATCAGGGACAAGCGAGTGTAAGGCTATGTCCGTATTAGTTTCTAATTCTAGCTTCTATTTAAAAAAGCTAATATGAATATCTGGTTTTTAAAATGGCTTTTCCACTCCTCTCGCGACCATCTCGCTCCGGGAATAAAGCAGGAGATTACAGATACATCACGCACCCATTTCTCTCGCTCTCATCACACGCACGCATCACTCCCTTGCTTTTCCACCACCCACTTCCTCCTCCTAAAAGTCACTTACTTCGGTCACTACTATTTACTTTCAGCCAAAAGTCATAAGTCACACCCAAAATCCATCAGCAAAAGTCAATACAAACGCTCCCTAAATGACAAGGTCAAAAGTAAGCCAGTACCTACATGCCCATAGACATTCCCTAGCATGATTGGGTGCATCCATTTCGGTCACAACTAATGGTTTATAGCCGTAGCGTGAGTGTTTATGCGAATGAATCGAATACTAATAAGCCGCTTCAAAAAGGGCGACAAAGAAGTCGTCTCATTTATTTATTTGGAGTAAGTCAATAAGCCACAAGTCATAAGTTAAAAAGAAGAGCACAATTATATAGTTTAGTGGTATGATGACAAGTCATGTACATCGTGCATGTACAAACATAAGACAAAAAGAACTTAGAGAACAGATATAAGAGCTGTTTATATTGGTTTCTACTTTTGATTTCTGCTAAAAAAATCAGAAATCAATATGAACAGTCGACTTTTCAAAGCGGCTTCTCCACTCTTTGTGCTCCTACCTCACTTTAGGGATAGAGTAAGGGATCATGTGCGCTTCATGCACACACTTCTCTCGCTTCCTGCACTTTTCTTTCTCATTTTTTCACTGTTTATTTTCTTCTTCTAAAAGATAATTATTTTAGCCACTACCATTATTTATTTTCATGAATCTCAACTAATACAAATCGATGGATGATGCCACACTACTATTATTTATTTTCATGAGCCTCAACTGATACAAATCGATGGATGATGCCACAAACATAGGACAAAAACAATATTGTATATTGTATTCTTTGAGGCTCCTATCACATCATGAAAATTTGAAAATGTTGTTTGTGTGGTCGGATCGGATGCAGCCAAGGCTGTGCCTCGAAAAAATTTGAGCAGCTCACATGCACCTCATGGACATCGCATCTTCTGAACTCTGCTCAATCATTGCGTCCATTTTCCTGGGGTAAACTAATAAATTCAAAACAAAAGATTCTGTTGATCGGCACTTTTGTCGTATGTGCTAATGTGCAGTGAGGCATGTCGTATGTGCATATATTAACGTTATAAGCTATATGTGATATGAAAATATATATTTTATGTATAATTTGTGAAAACTACGCACGTACTACCAAATGCTTCAATACCAATTTTCTGGATTGAGTTAAGAGCTCTCTCAGTTGGTGCTATGAATGAACTTTGGGGGAAAAAAAGAAATTTCAGAAAAACACACACATACGCTAACTAGGTAAAACTATCACAAAAGCATACTTTAAGCATCAGTTTTAAAAACCACACCTACCTTTGCTGGCGTTTTACAAAACACACTTTTAAACACTGTCATCGTATCCAGCGAGTCTAACAGATTAGATCGACTCATCAATCTCATAAGACTATGCCGTTTCCATTTCTTGACCTAGAGATAATTGCCATGCTATGCTAGACGAGAGCTCACACACCAACATGAGCGATTACATAACTGGGGCACTGATCGAAAGGCCCCACTCAAGTACGTTGGTACTTTGCCTTCAACCATCTTCTACAAATAACTAACTTGCATGACTCAAGACACACAGCCCACCTCGCTCTGCAGTCATGTTAATATATCTTATTCAGCATGACAACCACCCCTAGATCAACAAATGAAAACATAATAGTCTTGTAAGACTGATAAGTGGACTCGACAGTGGCGGAACTAGACCTCAGGCTAGCTAGGCTGTAGTTCAAGGTCTGGCAACCAAAGCCCATATAAAGTTTATGAAAAATCATAAAAAAAAAATAAAGTTAATCTAAGAGTCGGTCCAAAAGCAGCTAGCTTGGTCCAAGACTTAGACTGATTCTGCCCTTGGGACTCGGCCTATTAGGCCATTGGATGTGACGATAGATGCTTAAATGTGTGATTTTTGTGACATATTATGCACAGAGAAGTGTGGTTCTTCGAAACCGTTGTTTAAAAGTGTCGTCTTATTCTAGTTCGTAACAGGTAGCCTGATTTTGTAAAAACTAATAAAAAAGGTAAAATACTGTCAAAGGTCTTCTTAGATGAGGCACGAATCATGATACACAAATTATGAGTTGATAAAGACATGGCCACCAAAGCTTTGCTGAAATAGAGTAGCTTGCTTGGATGATGATATGATTAGTAATCTTTATCTAATTTTTTTATAGACAAAAACGCGTGTCAAGGCAAATCGCTTTATCCTAAAAGATAAACAGGGAGGGGTTTGAACAGTAGTTGCAGCTGCTGAGCTGAGCGCAGTCCGGTCCAATACCGTAAATTTTTTGCTTTTTAGCCCAAATTTTGAAAGTTTTTTTACATATGGACCCCTAAAGAAAAGATTTGCAAAAATGGACCCTTACCACAGCGCCAAAGTATATGGCGCCCCAGGTATACAGCACGGCGCCATATGCTTTGGCGCCGTTCGTGGCCACGTAGGATCCACGGTGGCACATCTCGGCGCCAGAGCACATGGCGCCGTGCTATGCACCAACGGCGCTAACGGCCGTGGCGCCGTGCTCTGGGACTTAAGCCCGAGCACGGCCCCCCGGCCCCCCACCCCCTCACTCTCTTCAGCCCGAGCCGAGAGCAACCGCCGCCGCCGCCACTCTCTTCCCCCTCAAAATCTACTCAAACCCATCCGTTTTTCTCGCGATTTTGCTTCCAAATCGAGTAAGCAAGGTGAACCCCCTCCTTTCCCTTGATTTTTTTTGCAATAAATATGGATTATTTGAGGTACATTTCGTGTGGCAAGATTTGAAACCCTAGATGAAATTAGTTCAATTTGGCTCGGTTTTAGGTTGGATTTTCAATACATATGCGGTAAGAGTAGTAATGTTTATAGATTCATTTTTAGGGTTTGATTTTTAGAAATACATATGTTTTTAGGGTTTGATTTAGAAATAGATATGTTTTTAGGGTTTGATTTGAGCGAGATTGATGAAAGTTTAGATTTAGGGTTTGATTTAGAAATAGATATGTTTTTAGGGTTTGATTTGAGCAAGATTGATGAAAGTTTAGATTTAGGGTTTGATTTACAAATACATATGTTTTTAGGGTTTGATTTGAGCGAGATTGATGAAAGTTTAGATTTAGGGTTTGATTTACAAATACAGATGTTTTTAGGGTTTGATTTGAGCGAGATTGATGAAAGTTTAGATTTAGGGTTTGATTTACAAATACATATATTTTTAGGGTTTGATTTGAGCGAGATTAATGAAAGTTTAGATTTAGGGTTTGATTTACAAATACATATGTTTTTAGGGTTTGATTTGAGCGAGATTGATGAATGTTAAGAAATACATATGTTTTTAGGGTTTGATTTAGAAATACATATGTTTTTAGGGTTTGATTTGAGCGAGATTGATGAATATTTAGAAATACATATGTTTTTACGGTTTTTTGTTATTCTTATCATTAACGTATTTTTGAATGCACAGGATGACGAGGTACCGGCTACTAGACGAGTTCTACGAGAGGGAGCACCGCGGCAGGCTCACGGAGGACGGTCAGGTACGTGTGTTGTCGAAATATACATGTGTTTTCATCACGCAGCTAACTTTTATAGCAATTTTCAGGAACTTCACATGCTTCGTTGTCGAACCCATGATGGGTTCCACTTGATGCGATACGACGACCGCTATACCCTACTGCTTCGCCGTGCTGGGCTTCACACGGTCGCCAACCTAGTACGGTGGGGCATGCCGGTCTTTAACCCCGCAACTTTGATCGCACTCGTCGACAGGTGCATTGTAACATCCTGATTTTCAGAGCCTTTTTGAAGCTTTTAAAATAAAATTCACCATTTGGATTTTTCTGGAATTAATTAAAACTTAATTGGAATTTTCATTAATTAAAAAGATTTAATGTGATTAAATCAAACATTAATATTTGCCAAAAATATTTTATTTGAGTTCCTTGTGTCACAAAGAATTTTCCTGTATTTTCTGGGATTTTTCGGAGTTTGTTTGAGCTCAATTTGAAATTTCCAAAAAAAAAAAAAGAAACAGGAGAGAGAATGAACAGTACCCGCGGGGTACTGTTCATCATCGTCTCCAGCGCGCTGAGTCCCGATCGATGCCCTGCTCTGTACAGTTTTTTTCCCGTTTTTCTCTCTCTTCGTAACTTCCAATCCGGAGATTATCTCAATATCCTCCCAAAAGGAAAGTTGTGCCAAATCATGCAAGGAATCCATCCCAATTGACCTCTTTCCATTTCGTTCATCCGTTTGCCTTTTATCTCCTATTTTCCAAAACGGACTCTAAACCGAAATACGCGAATTGGAGCCGGTTTCTACCTCTTCCAAGCCTATAAATAGGACCCCTTGACCCCTCTAAACTCATCCCAAGCCGTGGCAAGTCCCTCAAAGCTCAGGACGCCGTCGGCATCGAGGCCCTTTGGTCCCGAATTTGCTCGTCGCGTCTCGAGCTATTCGGTGAGTTTTTCTGTGATCCTTTCGCGTCACATTGTGCCATCATATGACATCTACCTTCTTGTCAAGTTAATTTGGTTTTGGTGCAGCCAATCTCCCGGAATCAAGTTTTCCCCAATCTAGGTCAAGAGCGCTTCCCGACGTCGATTCGTCGCCTCCGGTAAGCTTTAGCCCTTGCCGTAATTTTTCTTAGACTTGTCTCGTCGCGTTCTACGCCGTGCTCACTTCCGTTTCCCCAAAAAGCCTCCAAAAAGTTTTGCCTCCGAACCTCGCCATGTCCGCCAATGGCATCACGTGTCCCCCATCTACCCGGTGATGTTTTCACCAATCCGTTCGCGTCACTTTGTGCCAAACCATCCCAGGTAGCTACCCTCCAAATGGTTTTAGATTTCGTTCACCGAGCACCGAGATATTAAGTTTTTCCTTTTTCCTTCCCGACGTCGTTCAAACGTCGATTGCGCCGTCTCCAGTGGGTTTCTGACCGAGCCGACAATTTTTCTAGCTTCGCCAAGCCGCGTTCTAGCCCGTGCTCACCCTACGCCTCCATGTCCTATGCCCGAGTTTTATTCCTCTCTCCTACCCATGTCGTTGTAGCCGCCCGTGCCGTCAACGGTCTCCGTTTGGCGTGCAGTCAGTTCCTATGTGTGCCTTGGGTCCCTAGCAACCCATTTTGCTAGTTAGATTCATCTCCCATGCCTCCTCTCGCCAGCGCTAGCCTTCTCGCCAAAAGTACTGTTCTCGGATGAACAGTAATATCTGTGAATTTCCAGCATTTTCTCGCCCCGGCAAACTTTAGATCGCTCGTTCTCCTTCGTCCGAACTCCGATTGACCCGAATCTTTTTCCTAAATTCATATAAAATTGAGATCTATCTTTTGGTTCTGGGTTTGCAGTTTTTGGAGTTCATTTGAATTTTATTTGAATTTATTTTGTTTGTTTTGTCGTTTCGCGCGTAGAACCCGACGTCGCCGAAGATTTTGTCGAACCGCAGCAAGAGGGACCAACCAGTGCACAAGAAGGCAAGTCTCCTTTGACCATTTCGAGCCTATGCTTTTGAAATGTTTTTAAAATATTTTAAATTATGTGCATTGCTATTTACATAAAGTCACTAGTTCAAGTCTTTAGGAACTAGTTATTCCAACTTGCTATGCCCTCCATTGAAATTGAATGCCATGTACTCTTGTCACCATAGAACTCCCTTTGTCTCATTAATGAGAGTATTTAATTACTTGTTGATGTTAGTATGGTAGTATAATGCTTAGTCATGCTATCTAATATCCTTTGGAAAATCTTGAAAATGGGAAATTATGGTTTATTATTGAACCCTTGTGTTTGAAAGTGAGTGGCAATTGGAGTTGTCACTGTGATTTTAAAATAAAATAAAAATGTGAAAGTTGGTTTAGATTAGGGTGGATGGCTGTTTGGGTTGGTGCAGTAAGCACGAGAACTTGTTAAGTGTATGTTCCACCCTAGTCAATTAAGGACCGACGCTTGTGTTTGTCCAAACTGAGCATTAACCGTACAACCACAAGTCTATATGGGTACGACCTAGCTAACTAACCTATAAAGGTGTAGTTTAGATATCACCAGTGGTGTATTGAGTGCCAGGGTGTACTGGTTACTCATAGTGAGGGACAGGGTTTACTGTACTCATATGGCGCAAGAGGGGGCTTCAGATTGGGCGGATTTAACCCTTCTGCGGTGAAACCTCAGCGGGTGGTCTCTAGCTATACTGGAGTAGGTGAAAGGCTTTGTGATATTTTATCTGGGTCTCATGCCAAAGGAAGCATGTTGACTATGAAGATAATTTATCTCTTGTGGGTAAAGTTGTACAACCTCTGCAGAGTGTAAAACTATTCGAATAGCCGTGCCCACGGTCAAGGGCGGGCAAGGAATGCATTCACATGGTAGATTTCTGGCTTTGTTTTAAAATCAAAAGTTTTGTATTCCGAGGGTGGAGGGAACTCTCGGAAGGGAATCCTGGCGGATGGAGCCAGAGAGGGTGGATGGAACCCGCAGTTTAAAACTTGACCAATGGTAATTGGTTAGCTAGTGTTGGTAGTTGGAACCTTCACTAGAAAGTTAATTCTGTTAAAACATTTACTTCATTAATTGTTGCCTTCGAAAATAACTAGTAGTATTTGAGTTTTCAAATATTGCTTTGTGCAAAAGAACCATATGGCCCTCCTTTGTTAAGCCTTGCATCTATGCATTTTTCCCAAGACTTGCGGAGTACTTTATGTACTCACATGCTACACTTAAAAATAACATCTCAGAGGAAGTTGAAGCTCAAGAAGGTGACTACGACTACTGCTTCGCGTGTGGCTGTGATGGATTCTTCCCGGAGGACTAGGTCGCGCTTCCCCAGTCAATTGCCTGTGGCGAATTGATGGGTCGTCCTCGAGTTTTATTTGCTTCCGCTTTATTTCTTGTGTGCGAGGTCTTAAACCTCCCTTGTAATAATGAGACCCGGTGGTCAGTACTCTTATTTATTGTAATAAATCGTTGATGGTGATGTTTTCCATTCTGTTTGACTGTGTGCACTAGCTTTGATCTGGGACTAGTGCTGTAATACACAGAGGGTCCGGGTTCGGAAATCTGGGGTCCCGACAGAGGTGGTATCAGAGCCAATTTGACTGTAGGACGTGACCTAGTTAGAATGGTCGTTAGTAGAAGAGCTTCAAAATTTATTTTATAAAATAAAAATTTAATAATGTGCTACCCTTGTCTTTTCTTATCTTTCTATCCTTACCTTCGTCATGGTATTCTTCCTTATCTATCTGGTTATTGACTTTTTGGGAATGGTAATTATATCCCCTTCCCTCTGTAATTTCTATAGATGGATCGATGAGGTTGCGTCTGAAAAGCACTTGGAGAATCCTTGGAGACCTAGAGTATACGGAAGACAACAAATTATTGGGAAGTACTCTTGTCGGGAAAGCCGTGATAATCAGTGCATGTCAAGTTAGGTAATTTGGAGAATTGTTGCTAGAGTGATATATTTGGATCCATAATTGACAAGATTGAATAATATTCGAGAGGATTGAGATAAAAGGTATATTTGTGGATACCAATTGATTATAAATAAATCTAACGAGTGTCATCTTTGTGGATTGACTAGAGATTAAATACAAAGTTGAACTTGAGGGAGCTAATTAGATCATGGGAGGAGTCTAAACTTTGCCTTGGATTTATTATCTAGGATTGAAAGGAGCAACTGGATGTAAAACAAGATTTTTGTTGGAGGGATTACTTGTGATCGTTGGAGAATTAGAATTAAGAGATTGATCCACTAAAGGGAGAGATTAAAAGATTAAGAAGTTGAATTATCATTCATGATAACAATTTTGAGTGATTTGGTTGAATCATGAGGAGTAGATGAAGTTTGTGGAGTTAATCGATTATCAGAGTTTGGTGGACCTATTGATGATAAGTGGATACTAGTGGAATTAGATATCTTGGTGGATTAGTTTTATCTTTGCAAAGTGGACATTGAATTGGTGTGTCAAATTGAATTTTGTAGATTTAAATGATCATGGCTAGATAATTGGATTTTAACTAATGGGATTAACTAGGTCGTTTAAGGATGTTCGACCTGGAGGATTTAAATTAATTTTGGGAGATAGATTGTTCAATAAGAATTAATTGAGAGATCGTCCGATAAGAATTAATTGAGGTATTTGAATTCATTCAAATTTGGTGGAACCAAAATGATGATTATCAAGAGAGTGGTTTTGGTGGATTAATGAATATTAAATTATTGCTTAGATGATCTTAAAATTTATTGAAGGTTGAATTAATTTTATATTATTTGACAAGAGTTATGGATCTGTTGGACTAGATAATGATCATAAAATAATTGGTGGAAATCACAAACTACAATGTTATTGGATTCTTGTTAGAAAATTCTATAGTTTGCTGTCGATTCAAATTAGAGCAGAGAATAAAAGTTTATGAGATTACTTGTCGAAATCAATAAGGTGCATTTGTGCTATATGATTTTGGAATCAAGAATTTTTGAAGAGTTGAAATAATTATGTCCTTCTCGGATGAACACCTGCGGAAGTTAAGCCCTTTTTGGTGGAATTTTGAATTAATCAATATGATAAGGCCAATTGAAGTTAATCCAAAGCTTGCAGGCAACTAAAGATGTACCCCTCCGATTTGTTGATTGTCTTCCGTATTCCTCGGTTAAAGGAATACTTCAGAGTACCGAAGAACAAGTTAGAATCATGAAGAAGCAAGGACTAGTTCTTTAGTTGTAGTACCCAAGTAAAGTCTTACGATTTTAGAACGCTATATATATTACTTGCTTGTGTGTTAGGTGGACTGTACCAAGTCTTTGTATACTTGTAGTACAGCTATCCTTAAAAAAAATTTGATTTCAAGCTAAGCTTCTCCTAGTTGATCTCTCTTGTGTGTTGGTTTGGGATGTTGTTTAGTTTTCCCCCTAATCTCTTACCTATGCTAGTTTCCTCTTATCTTTTGCTGTCCCCGGACCGCTTCAGATGGTGAACACAAGGAGCAACCCTGGCAGCAGACGTGATGCCAATGCCCAGCCAGACAACAACATTCCACCACCTCCTGCTCAGGCCCCCAGCTTAGAACAGATGATGGCCATGCAACTGCAGCTACTTCAAGCCCTAGCTCAAAACCAGGTGCAGCAAGCTCCACAAGCACCCAACCAAGCTTCCCAGTCTAAGTTGGGAGAATTTATGAGGACAAGGCCTCCTACTTTTGCTGGTTCCGTGGATCCTTTGGAGGCAGATGATTGGATCAAGGATGTGGAGAGGAAGTTGGTCCTAGCTCAGTGCAGTGACTCCGAAAAGGTGTTGTATGCTGCTCACCAACTTAAAGGAATTGCTGCTAATTGGTGGGAAAATTACCGCGCCGCTCATCAGAATGCACAAACCATCACTTGGGATGAGTTTGTTGAGGCTTTCCGCACTGCCCATATTCCTACGGGAATAATGGAAATGAAGAAAAGGGAATTCTATCAACTGCAGCAAGGAAACCTCAGCGTCTCGGAATACCTGAACCAGTTCACCCAACTGTCCAGGTATGCGTCAGAAGATGTTGCATCAGAGTCAACGAAGATTTGGAGGTTTATGCAAGGACTTGATCCCAACCTCAAGGTGCAGTTGGTGTCCAAAGATTTTCCGACATTTCAGCATATGGTAAACAAGGCCCTTGTCCAGGAAGACGCTCAATATCAATTGCAGGACTCTCGTAAGAGAAAGATGGCTTTTCAGGCACAATATAATGCAAGCAGTTCAAAACCCCGAATGAATCCACCCCAGTTCAACAAAGCTCCAGCAGCCGCAGATGCACCAGGAACTCCAGGATCTGCGCCTCGTTCAGAGATGCAAGAACCCCGCATCTTCACCGGAGTCCGACCTCAGAAAAGCAGCACCTCAGCCTTTGGAGTGCAATGTTTTCGATGTCACGAGATGGGGCATTATGCAAGCAATTGCCCACAGAAGCCTCAGATTAACACCCCAATTCCTTTCAATTTGGGATTTACACCAGCGCGAACTCCAGTTGTAGGACAAGGACGGGGAGTATCTCCAACTGCAGGAAAAGCTCCAAGAACTCCGCAATCACAAGGAAGAGGACAAGTTAACCACATCAACGCAAAAGGTGCCCCAGGGGCAGCAATCATGCTTGGTAAGTTTCAATTTGGTTCAAAGCAAAAAGCAGCTTGAGAACACTGCAAGGAACCAAGAGCTGCGTTTTCCTCTCCTATCTTTTCCTAGTCCGTCCGAATCTCGGGGACGAGATTCTTTCTAAGGGGGGTAGATTTGTAACATCCTGATTTTCAGAGCCTTTTTGAAGCTTTTAAAATAAAATTCACCATTTGGATTTTTCTGGAATTAATTAAAACTTAATTGGAATTTTCATTAATTAAAAAGATTTAATGTGATTAAATCAAACATTAATATTTGCCAAAAATATTTTATTTGAGTTCCTTGTGTCACAAAGAATTTTCCTGTATTTTCTGGGATTTTTCGGAGTTTGTTTGAGCTCAATTTGAAATTTCCAAAAAAAAAAAAAGAAACAGGAGAGAGAATGAACAGTACCCGCGGGGTACTGTTCATCATCGTCTCCAGCGCGCTGAGTCCCGATCGATGCCCTGCTCTGTACAGTTTTTTTCCCGTTTTTCTCTCTCTTCGTAACTTCCAATCCGGAGATTATCTCAATATCCTCCCAAAAGGAAAGTTGTGCCAAATCATGCAAGGAATCCATCCCAATTGACCTCTTTCCATTTCGTTCATCCGTTTGCCTTTTATCTCCTATTTTCCAAAACGGACTCTAAACCGAAATACGCGAATTGGAGCCGGTTTCTACCTCTTCCAAGCCTATAAATAGGACCCCTTGACCCCTCTAAACTCATCCCAAGCCGTGGCAAGTCCCTCAAAGCTCAGGACGCCGTCGGCATCGAGGCCCTTTGGTCCCGAATTTGCTCGTCGCGTCTCGAGCTATTCGGTGAGTTTTTCTGTGATCCTTTCGCGTCACATTGTGCCATCATATGACATCTACCTTCTTGTCAAGTTAATTTGGTTTTGGTGCAGCCAATCTCCCGGAATCAAGTTTTCCCCAATCTAGGTCAAGAGCGCTTCCCGACGTCGATTCGTCGCCTCCGGTAAGCTTTAGCCCTTGCCGTAATTTTTCTTAGACTTGTCTCGTCGCGTTCTACGCCGTGCTCACTTCCGTTTCCCCAAAAAGCCTCCAAAAAGTTTTGCCTCCGAACCTCGCCATGTCCGCCAATGGCATCACGTGTCCCCCATCTACCCGGTGATGTTTTCACCAATCCGTTCGCGTCACTTTGTGCCAAACCATCCCAGGTAGCTACCCTCCAAATGGTTTTAGATTTCGTTCACCGAGCACCGAGATATTAAGTTTTTCCTTTTTCCTTCCCGACGTCGTTCAAACGTCGATTGCGCCGTCTCCAGTGGGTTTCTGACCGAGCCGACAATTTTTCTAGCTTCGCCAAGCCGCGTTCTAGCCCGTGCTCACCCTACGCCTCCATGTCCTATGCCCGAGTTTTATTCCTCTCTCCTACCCATGTCGTTGTAGCCGCCCGTGCCGTCAACGGTCTCCGTTTGGCGTGCAGTCAGTTCCTATGTGTGCCTTGGGTCCCTAGCAACCCATTTTGCTAGTTAGATTCATCTCCCATGCCTCCTCTCGCCAGCGCTAGCCTTCTCGCCAAAAGTACTGTTCTCGGATGAACAGTAATATCTGTGAATTTCCAGCATTTTCTCGCCCCGGCAAACTTTAGATCGCTCGTTCTCCTTCGTCCGAACTCCGATTGACCCGAATCTTTTTCCTAAATTCATATAAAATTGAGATCTATCTTTTGGTTCTGGGTTTGCAGTTTTTGGAGTTCATTTGAATTTTATTTGAATTTATTTTGTTTGTTTTGTCGTTTCGCGCGTAGAACCCGACGTCGCCGAAGATTTTGTCGAACCGCAGCAAGAGGGACCAACCAGTGCACAAGAAGGCAAGTCTCCTTTGACCATTTCGAGCCTATGCTTTTGAAATGTTTTTAAAATATTTTAAATTATGTGCATTGCTATTTACATAAAGTCACTAGTTCAAGTCTTTAGGAACTAGTTATTCCAACTTGCTATGCCCTCCATTGAAATTGAATGCCATGTACTCTTGTCACCATAGAACTCCCTTTGTCTCATTAATGAGAGTATTTAATTACTTGTTGATGTTAGTATGGTAGTATAATGCTTAGTCATGCTATCTAATATCCTTTGGAAAATCTTGAAAATGGGAAATTATGGTTTATTATTGAACCCTTGTGTTTGAAAGTGAGTGGCAATTGGAGTTGTCACTGTGATTTTAAAATAAAATAAAAATGTGAAAGTTGGTTTAGATTAGGGTGGATGGCTGTTTGGGTTGGTGCAGTAAGCACGAGAACTTGTTAAGTGTATGTTCCACCCTAGTCAATTAAGGACCGACGCTTGTGTTTGTCCAAACTGAGCATTAACCGTACAACCACAAGTCTATATGGGTACGACCTAGCTAACTAACCTATAAAGGTGTAGTTTAGATATCACCAGTGGTGTATTGAGTGCCAGGGTGTACTGGTTACTCATAGTGAGGGACAGGGTTTACTGTACTCATATGGCGCAAGAGGGGGCTTCAGATTGGGCGGATTTAACCCTTCTGCGGTGAAACCTCAGCGGGTGGTCTCTAGCTATACTGGAGTAGGTGAAAGGCTTTGTGATATTTTATCTGGGTCTCATGCCAAAGGAAGCATGTTGACTATGAAGATAATTTATCTCTTGTGGGTAAAGTTGTACAACCTCTGCAGAGTGTAAAACTATTCGAATAGCCGTGCCCACGGTCAAGGGCGGGCAAGGAATGCATTCACATGGTAGATTTCTGGCTTTGTTTTAAAATCAAAAGTTTTGTATTCCGAGGGTGGAGGGAACTCTCGGAAGGGAATCCTGGCGGATGGAGCCAGAGAGGGTGGATGGAACCCGCAGTTTAAAACTTGACCAATGGTAATTGGTTAGCTAGTGTTGGTAGTTGGAACCTTCACTAGAAAGTTAATTCTGTTAAAACATTTACTTCATTAATTGTTGCCTTCGAAAATAACTAGTAGTATTTGAGTTTTCAAATATTGCTTTGTGCAAAAGAACCATATGGCCCTCCTTTGTTAAGCCTTGCATCTATGCATTTTTCCCAAGACTTGCGGAGTACTTTATGTACTCACATGCTACACTTAAAAATAACATCTCAGAGGAAGTTGAAGCTCAAGAAGGTGACTACGACTACTGCTTCGCGTGTGGCTGTGATGGATTCTTCCCGGAGGACTAGGTCGCGCTTCCCCAGTCAATTGCCTGTGGCGAATTGATGGGTCGTCCTCGAGTTTTATTTGCTTCCGCTTTATTTCTTGTGTGCGAGGTCTTAAACCTCCCTTGTAATAATGAGACCCGGTGGTCAGTACTCTTATTTATTGTAATAAATCGTTGATGGTGATGTTTTCCATTCTGTTTGACTGTGTGCACTAGCTTTGATCTGGGACTAGTGCTGTAATACACAGAGGGTCCGGGTTTGATAATCCGGAGGCCCGACATGCATTTTCTCTATTGGATCCATTTGTTTTCGTTTTTATATTCTTACGTACGTAACTAATTTTTTCTCTGTGTACTATTAACAGGTGGAGGCCAGAGACTCACACGTTCCACCTTCCCTGTGGGGAGATGACCGTCACGCTGCAGGACGTGGCGATGATTCTTGGACTTCCCATTAGGGGACAGCCGGTGGTCGGCCCGGCGGTGTCTGAGGGTTGGAGGGCATGTCTGGAGGCCTTTCTGGGCACGGCATTACCTCCTGTCCCAGAGAATGCCAGGCGAGGCCACGTCTCGGGGGTCCACATTAGATGGTTGCGGGATACATTTGGTGCATGCCCTGCGGTCGCGGACGACGCCATGGTGACCTACCACTACCGCGCTTGGGTCTACGCCACCCTGCCACCCGCTACAGGCTGAGGCAGCAGTGGACCGATGTCGACTACGCGGACCTCGCTTCGTCCGAGGATGAGGACACTGCGTACGACAGGCGTGCGAGGGAGGGCACAGTGGTCGAGGCCGCTTCGATTCTCGATCGAGTGGTACGGAAAGCATGATATTTACAATACTTTGGTTCCATACGTTTATCTCGCACTTATGTTTACTTATTTATTTAGGGGACTTCTCTCCAAACCTCGGTGCGTGAGATCGACGAGGTTCTCGGCCACCTGGACAGCGAGAGCCACCCCTTGAGGGACTTCCTGCTGGTACGAAGATAATTCGTTAGGTTAGATCCATTCAACATGTATGCAATTATGACATATCATTACTTGCAGAGATTTCGATGTCGGCTCAGTCGGGTGGCAGGTCGTTGTGGTTGCGCGCACGCTCGGATGTGATCATACCGGCGGCCTCCCAGCGCTCGGGTGCCTCAGCCGCTACAGCCTCGTCATCACACGCCGGCAGGCGCCAGTCCACGAGGAGCTCGTCACGCACTCCGACTTTCAGTCAGGGCGATGACGACGACGACGACGAGGCGGAGCAGGATGACGAGGAGGAGCATGAGGACGAGGAGGAGTACGAGGACGAGGAGGCATCTACCCACGACGAGATTGGGATGTCGCAGATGCCCAACGCACCATCTACTCAAGCTTCGCAGCAGCCTCGTCGTTCGGCTCGTCCCCCGAGCACGTACACTCCAGGGTCTAATGCCCTGGCCAAGGGAAAGGCCAAGAGGCAGTGACTTATTGATGTTTTCAGACTTTTGACAGTTATGTGATATTTTGAGACTTTTGATACTTATGTGATGTTATGTAATATTTTGAGACTATTGATAATTATGCGATGTTGTCATTTGCATTTTCAGATGTTTTATGTGTGAATGTATATGTTTGCTGTTTTGTATATGTATGTGCATATGTTTTGCAAAAAACATCAAAGCTTGCTGTTTTTTCTGGTGTAGCCAGCACGGCGCCAAATCTGCTGACGCCGTATATAGAAGTCTCGGCGCCAAAGCGTCTGGCGCCGCACGAGGCACAGACGGCGCCCGACTGTTTGGCGCCATGATATGCGACCTTGCACCAAAACTATTTCTGGCTAAGTGCCAGAGCACGGCGCCACGGCCGTTAGCGCCGTTGTTGCACAGCACGGCGCGTGCTCTGGCGCCGAGCTGTGCCACCGTGGATCCTACGTGGCCACGCACGGCGCCAAAGCATATGACGCCGTGCTATGTACCTGGGGCGTCATATACTTTGGCGCCGTGGTAAGAGTCCATTTTTACAAATATTTTCTCCAGAGGTCTACATGTAAATTTTTTTCAAAATTTAAGATAAAAAGCAAAAAATTTACTCTCCAGTACCACCACCATCGTCCCAAACACGTTGGAAGGGTCCTTTCCCAAAACAAAAGAATGACCTTTTCCGCCACCCGCACTCCGTGACAGTTTGTCCTTGCTTCCTTCCTTCTCTTCGTTTGCTGGTTGCTGCGCGCATCTGTTCACTCCGTTCGTGCGTGCGTCCGCCTCCCCCGCTTACCGGACCGCACCCACCTTCTCCTCTCCCCCGTCGTCGGAGAGCGCGGCGCGAGGCCCCTACTCCCCGCGGGCGCCACTCGTTGGACGGCGATGCAGGTTGGCGGCGGCGGAGGAGGAGGGGACGCGGGGGACACGCGGGGCCGGCACCGGATCCGGGCCGAGCTCAAGAAGCTCGAGCAAGAAGCGCGATTCCTCGAGGTCCGCCTTCTTCTTCCTTGTTTCTTTAATTTTCATCTCCCCAAATTCCTTTCTTTTTCTTCTTCTTCCGGAGTTGTTGTATACTGGTAAGCAATTTTCTTTGTCCTCGGGAAGAACAAAGAAAGGAGGTTTCCTTAGGCCTTTAGGACTCCTTTTAGGGGATTCGTGGTGTGTGAACCGGCGAAATGGCACAATGTTTCTAAGCATATAAACTAGCTGCAACATGTTGTCTGATAATTCCTAAGGCTCCAATCCCTTATGAATTATCATTTAGGCAAGAAACCTATGTCATGGCTGTGCCAGCCTCCGAGGTTGCTTCTTGTGTGTTCGTTCCTTTTTACATCACAACTTTCTTGTTTCCCATGGGTTGGGGGGTGGGGGAAAGCGGTCAAGCGCATGTGCATGTTCGGTGTGCTTTTCTTTGCGGCCTGGTCCTGCACTCCTGCTGCACATTTTCTTGCGGCAAATATTCAATTCCCGTACCCTTTTGTGGGCCTTTTTCTGGTGGGGACAAAAAAAAAAGCACAGCAAATATTCAGCTGCATCAAATGATTGGGCACAGACAGTGTGCTGAAGACTGGACTACTTATGCACATGGTGATACTGGGGGACCTGTTCGCCTGGGAAACCATGTTTTATAATTTTTGAGATCCCATATTTAATACCAATTAGAGGGAGAAAGTAGTGTTGGATGAAAGTGAAAACTGAAGCACAAGGATTCTCTGAAGTACTCTCTTATAATCATTAGAATTTACTAAGCAAGAAGTAGAATTGATTATAATAAGCCTTTTCAATTAATGCCTTAGCATGACATTCTAGATGGCCGTATGTTTGGTGACAACATGGTATGTTGACTCAACAATGTGCAGTCATAAAACTGAGCAATTGCTTAACTAGTGCTGTCTGTAAGTAACAATCTGATTTTTTGACCTCAGCTGTCCTGCTGACACTGTTCTTTGGCAGTCCTTACTACATATCAAATTGGTTAATTTCCATCAAAATAGTTTACTTTCGTGCTTTGAAAGTTCTACTGATGTTTCTTCCATTACCTGCAACACGTAAGGAGCATTTTAATATTGCTGCCGCTTGCAAAACATGATAATCGTATAGGGACCCTGACAATTTGAAGATATCGTAGCTCTGTCAACAGATAGAGGAACTTCTCCTGTATGTTATTTGAGTTATTAGCTAACTTTTCATCAATTTTGTTTCCACCTTGCAAGCAGTCTCTTTAAGATGGATTTCTTTGCATCACTCAAAATTCTTATTCAGTAAAGTTATTGGAATTAGAGGCCAGATGAGTATCATCATGTGCTCTATCCCATCATATAATCTATATTTTGAAGACAAGGAGCATAATCTTGCAAGATGAGTGTTTGCCTGTGTTGGTATACTGTAAGTCCATAAAATTGTTTTGGTGTCTTCTGTGAAATCTGTTGTATTTCCTTATGTGAAGGACTCTTACAAGTTCTAAAGCATATGAGTAATAACTCTTGATTAAGGTGGAATACAATGTGTAGTTCTTATTTGGTGGTAAATCCTGTTGTCAACATCCTTCTCTAGTCTAGCTAGAAATAACAACAGTCAGATGGAATCGGTTTACTTTAGTGAAGCGCCAAATGAGCACTCCATTTTATGTTTGGTACAGTGTAATTGCATGGTCTCATTCCTGCTCCCATTGTAGGCAGCTTTTTTCTATCAGCATCAGATCTGTCACATGGCATATCGGCCTTTGTACTTTTGTAGAGTTGAGTTTACCCTACTTAACCGAGCTAGTCGTATACCTCGTCGGTAAAAGCAGTACATTCTAATGAGAGTTTAACTACAATTAGTAACACTATCGGGTTCATTTGTTAGGATTCCAAAAGTGTCAATCTTGTAGAACTACCTCTTTTATTGCTAAATCATGATAATTTATCATTTCTATGAAACGAATACACAGTTTGTTGTTTTAGGCTGCTGTCATTGCCTTTTGACTTAAATTGGATTACAGTGCAAGTGTGGAACACATGGCCTGACTCTTGCCATTTTTTTGTACAAATAAAAGAGGATGCTTCATTTGTGACAAATTTATTTCTTACAGTCGAGCTTATCCATTAGCTGCACATTACATGAATGCAAAAAGAGAAAGCTACTTGCATAGCAGAATAAAGCATAAGTTGTCAAATAAAATCATATTAAATTTCTTGGTGCTATAGACATTAGACATACTAGATTTCTTCACTTTCCGTTCTGGACATCATTATCTGTAGATCTGGCAAAGAATTCTTTTTTCTTAAAATCTAGAATTATGTACAACTGGCAAGGATGTCTTTTTTCCTCTATAACTTTGTTGTCTGCCATCCCCTACCAAATCAGCAATGTTTCTCAATGTGACTGCATGCAGGAGGAACTTGAAGAGCTTGAGAAAACAGATAAGGTATCAACAGCATTGCAAGAGTACGTGTCAGAGGAAAACTCAATCAATTCCATTATTAGTTAATTATGCTATGGTGTTACTCCTTGAAAAGCATCTGTAGCGTGGTTTATTGTTGGAGACTGACTGCATTATTAGCTTTCACCAGGTTTCTTGTAACAATTGAAAGCAACGCTGATCCTCTACTTCCAGTGTAACCACAGAAACATCCTTCGATTGTTTTTATACATATATATTTACCTCATAGTCTTGCACCTTTTTTCTGTTACTGCAGAACTACTGGCCCTGCTTACCAGTCTTGGGATAGGTGGTTCGAAGGCCCGCAAGATCTGCGTAGATGCAAATGCTGGTTTTTGTGATCCTTGGCAAGGAATTCAGAGAAACACCAAAGAACAAGAGGCAATGGTTGCTGTGAAGTGTATATTGTTTTTTTGTCACCCCAGCATGAAGGGTATTCATTTAAGGTGAGGAGGGGATTCTTTTCCTTGATTGAGGCTGTTAACAAGCTCTGTTGAAGGAGTGGCATGAGAAGAGAACCGTGGAATATAGAAGCAGCATTGTGAGAGTTGACTACAACTTTGTTCTTCAACTAGTTCTTTCTATTGAATTCTTGTGCATGGGAGCATGGTTAACCTGTGTTTCTGTTGTTGGTGAAGTATGAGACCTTAACTGGAATGCCTAGTCTGAGAAACTATATCTGATTTGCCTGTGAGGCTAGTTTTATTTATTTTCAGTTAGTTATCAGGTTGTTAATTCTTGTGAAAATCATTGCTGAACAGTGACAACTGACTTTCACTATTTTAGAAACTTGTGACCAAGAAGACATGGGTTTAGAGTAAGTACAATAATGCTGACTAGGTCGCCTCTAGCGAAATCCACGTCAACACAATCCTATGTGGAAGAGAGAGAAAAGAGGAGAGAGAGGCAAGCTGCCCCTTATATAAGAGGTAACCTTTAGCACATCATACGAGGAGAGAGAGGCAAGCTGCCCCTCATGCAAGAGGTGACCCCTGATATATTTATGCAAGTATTAAATGTTTGAGTGCTTTAGTAGAGGTAACCTCTACTCAACTTATTGTATTAGCTACCTCCACCATGAGCCACGTGTACTCTTTTTGCTTATTTGACTAGTTCTAGAGGTAGCAGCCACCTCTTCTATTAAACTTACTCTAAAAGAACATTGCTATTTTTGTGGGTCTGTTTGGAAGGTGAGCTAAAATTTTTTAGGGTCTTCTAGTTGAATGTCTATGCGTTGCTATATATTAAACAAATTATACGATCAAGCTGTTGCTGGCCACGCCCTCGGCTCCACCTTGGCGCCCGCTCGGCTTCTGCTCCGATCCGCGTCGTGCCTCCACCGCCCAAGTTCGGCCTACACCACATCCTCGCCTATGGCACCATGCCTAGTCAAGTTGCACTGCAGCTTGTGTCGCGTCTTTGTCGTCATGCAGGGAGGCAACAAAGAGAATAGGTCCGCAACCTCACTTGATGGCAACGAAGAGAATAGGTCCGACAGAGGAGGTTGTTAGGATAAAAATAAATTTTGTTAGAAGTTAACTTGTTTGTTAGGATATTTTTTCTTTTTCTTTGTTAGAAGTTTTTTAGAGAGGTGAAAGGTAGTAAAGATTTGGAACACAGGAATTGCACATGAAATAATTCAATTCCCGTTGGAAGTAAATTTCCGCGTTCAAAAGGATGCATTTTTATGTCCAAAGGAGCCTTAGTCACCAATCCTATATTTCTATACCTAGTTTATTGGGCCTAAATGCAACACGGTGTTTGACTTTGACCCACAGGAGCATGGCCTTAAAAGCCCAACTACCTTGGCCCAGCCCAATAATGGATTGATTCTCTGGCCACAAGTGAAGTGACCTTATCCAAAAGAAAACCATGGCGCAAACAGCACAAGCTCCAAAACCACAGCCGAAAACCCAAGCAGAGCAACTCCAAGGAACAGAGGATGGCAATGGCGCCGTTGCACACGTGCGCTTCCTCCTCCACTCCTCTCCTCCCCTCCTCCCCCTCCATCTCCGCCTTCCTCGCCTCCCACCCGACCCTCACCCTTCTCCACACGCAATGCGCCACCATGGCGCACCTGCGCCAGCTCCACGCCGCGCTCGTCAAGTCCGGTCTCGCCAGGGACCCCATCGCTGCCAGCCGCGCCATCGCCTTCTGCGCTGGAGAAGGCCGCGACGCCGCCTACGCCGCGCACCTCGTCAGGCACCACCCGAGACCCAACGCCTTCATGTGGAACACCGCCATACGGGCGCTGTCCGACGGGCCCGGCCCGGACGCGGCATTCGCGCTCTTCCTTGACATGCTCCAGTCGCCCACGCCACCGGAGCGGCGCACGTTCCCGTCTCTTTTCGCGGCCTACGCACGACTCGGCCGCGCGGACGACGGCGCGGCGCTCCACGGCATGGTGCTCAAGCTCGGCCTCGGCGGGGACGCGTACATACGCAACTCCATGATCGCCATGTACGCGTCCTGCGGCCGCGCTGACGAGGCGTTGGCACTGTTCGGGCAGTGCCAGGCGTTCGATGTGGTGGCGTGCAACAGCGTGATCGTGGCGCTCGCGAGGGCCGGGCGCGTCGACGAGGCGCGCGCGGTGTTCGACGGCATGCCGGCCCGGACCGTGGCGACGTGGAGCGCCATGGTGAGCGCGTACGCCCGCGCCGCGAGGTGTCACGACGCCGTGGAGCTCTTCTCCGTGATGCAGGCGGACGGCGTGGAGCCGAACGCCAACGTGCTCGTCAGCGTGCTCGGCTGCTGCGCCAGCCTCGGCGCTCTGGAGCAGGGCTCGTGGGTGCACGCGTACATGGACAAGCACGGCGTCGCCATGAACGCGCTCGTGGTCACCGCCCTCGTGGACATGTACTGCAAGTGTGGCTCCATACACAAGGCTCGCCAGGTGTTCGACTCCTCAAGATCGCAAGGCTTGGCCAAGCTGTCGTGTTGGAACTCCATGATGCTTGGGCTTGCAGTGCACGGGCAATGCCAGGAAGCGGTCGACTTGTTCTCCGAGCTGGGATCTTACGGCCTACGCCCTGACAACGTCACCTTCATCGCGATCTTGATGGCTTACGGCCACTCCGGCATGGCCAACGAGGCGAAGGCCGTGTTCGAATCAATGGCGAGCGAGTACGGCGTCGTGCCTTTGATCGAGCACTACGGTTGCCTCGTCGATGCGCTCGCCCGGGCCGGGAGGCTCCGGGAGGCCGAGGACGCGATCCGGGCAATGCCGATGAGGCCGGACGCGGCCATTTGGGGCGCCCTGCTGTCCGGATGCCGCTTGCACGGCGACGCCGAGGCGGGGGCGCGCGCGGCAAGGGAAGCCATGCGGTGCGACCCGCGGGACAGTGGCGCGTACGTGCTCGCGGCGAGCGTGTTGGCACGCGACGGCGAGGTCGGCGGCGGGGCGGGCGTGAGGGGAAGGATGCGGGAGGAGGGCGTGGCCAAAGTGCCGGGGTGTAGCATGATAGAGGTGAATGGCGTTGTACACGAGTTCGTGAGCTAGTATATACTACTACTGTTGATTGTACTAGGTGCATGCATGCTGGAATCGAGTGACAGGTACGTACATAGCTATGGTAAAATGTACAGATGTACTCATTTAAGCATGCAACTGAAACTCTGAAAAAGCAAATTCATTTGTACATACAAGCATGGAGCCATGGAGATGGCAGGTACTAAGGTACCTATGATAAAGGTAAACTACCTATATTCTGCATCGAGTGAACCTTCAAGCCCTCGAAGCCCAAATCCAGTCTCTCCCGCCTCCCTGCAAAACGTGAAGATCGATCTTCTTCATGCACTCTCTTCTTTGCTGTTACCCTAGACCTTTATAATCCAAATCCATCTCTCTGATGTGAACTGCGACAACTAAGGGATTACGCACAAGAAGAAGATCCGTCGAAGTCAAGCACTAGTTTTCTTACGCTTTATTTGCATCTAATACAGGATGCATCTCTCCACTGTATGTCTTCTTTTTCTTTGAGATTATGTTAACTAATGTCTTTACCGATTATGTGAGTTCTTCAATGCCTTTACCCATCTTCCTCCTCGCAGCCGACTGTCGCTGCAGATGAGCGCACAAGAACGTGATGCAGCGGTCGTCTACGGCGACAGCGGTGGTGACAGGCTGGTTGCGGCAGCGCCCAAGTGGAGGACTGCAAGAGGAGAGGACGAGGGGGTCCAAAGGAATGTGCCATGGCGGGCCTGGGCTTAAGATGGGCGTGGAGCCGTGGACTGCATTTTCCCGTGTGGCTGCGTGCAATTTGCCAATTTCTCACTCGAGCCCCGCGTCGCATGGGCATCCTAAGGCCGAATCGTCGTCTGTATAGCGGCGACAATTTGTGAGCGATGAAGCTGTTTTCGTGTTTGGAAATGAACACTGGGAAGAAAACATCAAACACAAAATCACCATCAACTCTTTATACAAAGAAAAAAGTGTAAACTATTACACCTCCGGAACATGCTGATTAGAGCTTCTGCTTCAGACTTCTATCTTCTTGCATTCTTTTTTTTAAAAAATGATTTTGTTAGTTTTTTTGTCTTTTCTTTCCTCGCGATGGGAAAAACATGGAAAAACCTTTAAGAGCATGCTCATCACGCAAGATGTGACCAAGTATCACACACCATTCATGAGGTATCCTTTCTTGTCACTAAAAACATGGAAAGCCTTCATGCGGATGAAGACGACGACCGAAATTCAATAGTAAAGTAGGGTGCACAAGGCTCTCCAAGCACAAAACACTCACCCCTATAGACACGGCACCGCTGGGTATGGAGGTAAAATCTTGTAATGGAGGATGCGGGATGAGGTCGCAATCTGATCAGAGGTCTCCCCACTATTTGCCGGGATCACAAACGAGCGCACCCGAAACTGGTTAAGAGCGAGGTCATCAACCATGTCTTCGGGTGTATCCTTTTTCAAAAACCCCACAGACGAGGAAGTCTCCCAACGCCTAGTAAGATATGTTAAACTACCTAGTTGTTAATAGGTCCATAATTTTATGGGGTTTAAAATAACATGATTGCCTCTTGCAGCAAACATTGACTAACGTATCTTCCCAAGGCTCTTTCGAAGCAGCCAGGGAGGAGGATATACTATCCACGGCCCTTTGAAATAAGGAGCACCTGGGTCACACACGAGACCTGGGAGTTTACATTCCTTGGAGGCACGGATTCCCAAACGACTCTAAGGCGTATAGGAGTTGGAAGAGATCCAAGACCGAGTATGAGGAACAAATGAAATAGAGCTTCGTACACAATTTAAGGAACAAATGAAATAGAGCTTCGTACCATTATTGTGGTACCCAATCCCCCTCAACGTCGGAGTAGCTGTGCATCTGTGCCACTTTCTAAACATAGCAACACCTACTTATCTATTGACGTCATCTAGGTAATGTACCTCTCTAGAATACTACATCGGTAGACCTAGTAGACGCCTTAACTCAACGTGTATCATTATGTAGAAACTCACATCGTGCATCCTTAGAGTCAAGCTTGTTGGCTCCATTCCCGTTGGCGCTAGGCAGGGGATGGCGTTTTCGTGCCTGCTAGGGACATAGATGCATGGTTCCTAGTTAGGGACCGGTTTCGTGAAGGTCCAGGTGGATATCATTAATGATGTTTTTAAGGCCATTCCACCTGAGAAGCCCCAACAAAGAGATCATGATACTAGGGGATGTTGCCTACACATTCATCTAGTAGCCCAAAAGGGATATCGCCCTGGGCCCTTCTGTGTCGCGGTCTCCACATGACCATGTTTGTCAAACAAAACCCTCTGTGACTCCACCTCAAGCCCCACTTCAGAAGGCCATCGCATTGGTTCCCGTGGAGATGATGCTGGAGATGTATCGCAAGCGAGACTCTAAGGCCCAACCGAAGAATATTAAGGCGCCTCCCAATCCTTGGAAGTACAAGCTCAGAGTGACGTTGATCCCTGTGTCACAATTACCTAACCTTAGACTGGTTTGCAGGACTTTGTATGCTTGGTACATGCAGAGGTCCAACAGGAAGCCAAACCGGCAAATTGGATTCATCATGAGATACACAGAGCCGCATTTCCTCTATGACTCGGCTACTTCATTGTGACCTTCGAAGACTTATTTTTACAATTCAATCTTGACGATGCCTCACTTCTATGATGCTGGACACTATAAGTATAATATAAAATTAAGTTCTACATTCACATAATACAGATAAATATCATAACTCATTGCTTATGTATAGATCCATGATCCAACAAGTCCAGCGATAGTGAGAACCGGTGGGTTTCCTCGATTCCCTACTTAGGAACAACCATAACATTACCTGTGTGCAACAAACAATTGACATGTAAACTCATTTCCTCTATACATAACTCTATTGTAGTATTCCCTTCGTTTGCAATAGCCGATGCTAACTTATTGGAATCATGTAGGTCGTTCAGTGCTTACGTTGCCTGGGGAGGGAGACACATGGAATCTAGTGCCACATTGCGACACAGGATGCAATTTTCGGTACCCGCTACAACACTTCGTAATAATGGCTCTAGGACATATAATGCTTATGCATGTAATTCTATTTTTGTAGTGCTACCAGTATCTTTGGTTGTGTTTGATTGATGTATCAGCTCTCAGTATAGATCGATACTAGATCTCCAACGTGCAACTAGTCTCTTAGCTACCGTATAGTTAATTTCTTGGATACGATTGCTCTTCTCAAATGTCCTTTTTTTTTGTCCATTTTCCCTTGCTTATATCTTCTGAAAGGATCGAAAGAACCGGCTCAATATCTTTTTTTGTGTTCATAGAGTTAATTTTAATGGCGCCCCAGTAATGCTTACTTTCAGAGTTTCAGTATATACATCCAGTAACCATTATATATGTTGTCAATCAAGGCAGTTCGGATCCAAGATTTATGAGATGGGTGTTTAGAGTTAATAAAATATTATTAACAGTAAAAAGGAAATGTCATCAGTAGAAAAATCAAAGTACAAATTATTCCAACCAAAAATATCTCAAAATAATATAGAAAAAATTACAAAATAGTTGAGCAAAATATAATTTTAACTCTATGACCCTTCATGCAATTTTAAAGGTAGCTATTTCATTGGTTCTCACAACCACCTTACTAATTTATTCAAATTTTTATGCTATCTAACCAACACTATGTACAAAGATTTCAAATCTGCAAACTTCTTCATTTTTGAAGGTTTTATGATCTACATTTCTCAATGACACAATCATTCAATAAACTATTCGGGATTTGCCGACTTTAGAATAGAGAGGGAGAGTGGGAGACCGAACGTAACTCATCCGGGAATGAGATCTTGCCACAACGTTGTGCGTTTCATACCTCCATGCTCTCTACATTGCCACGCAACTCATTGCGTCACTTTTCTGCTCACCTGTACCGCCTCTCATCCTCACTTCGCTCCTAGATCACACATGTAGCATTGATTTGGGAATTGGTTTGCTTTCTCGCTAGCTCGTCGACGCCGGTCGCCACTGTGCGCCGCGCACTCCCTCTCTCTTTCCTTGGCCACCACCGTGTGTGGCCGTTATGGGTTTGCGCCACTGCAATACTACTTCGTGCCTCTCGTGTGGTCAGCTCTCTCACCCTCTATGTGCGCGCCACTGCCGTGTTGAGAGAGAGAGATGAGCCAGGTAGAGTTAGGACTTGGGTGACCAATTGGGGCCTTAGGAAATTTGGATTGTGGTGGGTTTGGTAGGCATAGAGGGAGCTTTAGTGGGCTGAGAGCGGGATGTGTGGGTCGGATTAGATTGATTTATATTTTTGGGTACAAATACTTAGCATTTTGGCTCAATTAAAAGTATATATGTCTAATACATCTAAGTATATACTGTATTGTTTAAAATAATAATAGACATTAAGCTGAACACCTATGAATTATAAGGAAACGCCCCTGAGTCAAGTGGATATATAGATGTCGATTAATTGGCATGCATGCTTTAGTTAACATATATACCTTTTCCCGGCCGGCGCAGCATGCATAGATTGAGATATTTGGCTCTTGCTAACCTTCAAATTAATTACCGAGTAATTTGACTTTCCTAAGTCACAGTGCATCGACTCAACCGGCGTCAATAAGCTAAATTGCAAGCCTGACCTTCAGTATTTGGAACAAAACAGCTCAACAAAACAAGACAATAGCGTGTCCAGTACAAACTTATACTGAACAGCACAGCTACCGGAATGCATCACCCTTCAACATCCCTAAACTAGTTAATCCAGGTGTCGCTAGTATTAATTGATTTCATATCTTAATTAACCTCCACCAGGTCAATTCTGTTCCATTACAATATACACTACAGAAAGCCTCATAGTAGACGCCTCATCACAGACGGTTTTGTGAAACCGTCTGTGATGAACACTATTACAGACGGTTGTAATTTGGAGGCCGTCTGTGGTATTTGTGGCGGGAAAAAGGAGTATCACAGACGGTCGGTCTATATTAAGAACCGTCTGTGATAATCCCAGATTATCACAGACGGTTTGGTTATCACAGACGGGTTTTAATTAAAAACCGTCTGTGATAATGGCACTAAGGCATTTATTGCGCTGCTCAGACCACATCTGTCTTCATTTCGATCCAGATCTAGCCACTGCTGCGCACTTTTTTCACTCGGGAGGAAGCTAGGCGATTTCAGGCCAGTTAATTTGGTGGGAAGAGGCAGAGATTGAGCTTTGAAGATTCATATTTTCCTGGTTGCTCTAGATATGGTTAGTAATGAAATTTATTTTTTCTTTAATTGCATTACAATTTTGGTCTAAGTAATCCATGAATGTTATTGAAGATGGTTAATTTGCAAAATTGTTGGTTATATAATAGCTGTTGTGTTTATAATATGAATTGAGCTAGCAAATTAAGTCTCAATATAATAAATGTGGCCGGTATATATGTAGTAATAATTAGTTAATCTAAATTTTAATACTAAGTTGTTATATATGTACGTAACGTAGGACCGAAGCTGGATGTATGCCGCGAGCCGTGTGAGTGAAGAGTACATTAATGACGTGTCTGCTTTTATAAGAGCCGCCGAGGAGGATATGTTGAATAAGGGGGTGGAATATATGTGCTGTCCATGCACTAACTGCGAGAATTTGAAGATGTTTAAGAACCGAGGGCAAATTGAAGCGCACTTGATTCGGAGGGGTTTCAAAAAGGATTATACGTGTTGGACCAGTCATGGCGAAGTGAATGATCATATGCCGCCAGATGACATCGCCGGTGAAGTGAATGATATGCCGCCGGATGACATCACCGGTGAAGTAAATGACATGCCACCGGATGATGTCGATTGTCGTTTGGATTCGGATAGGTTGTACGATGATAATCTGGATCAGATGCTTCGCGATGTAGAAGAGAACTATGATGAGAGAGAGTATGTTAAATTCCGGGGCTTGATGGAGGACTCGGAGAAACTTTTGTACACGGGCTGCAAGTACACGAGGTTGTCGGCCGTGCTTGAACTGTTGAAATTGAAGGCAAGCAACAGTTGGTCCGACAAGAGTTTCACGGCGCTGCTAGGTCTTTTAGCGGACATGCTTCCGGAGGGAAATGAGTTGCCTAAAACCACGTATAAAGCCAAGAAGGTTCTTTGTCCGTTGGGAATGGAAGTAGAAAGAATACATGCATGCCCGAACGACTGTATCTTCTACCGTAAAGAGTATGCAAACATGCATGTATGTCCGGTGTGCAACGCATCCCGATACAAACGTAACAATCAATCAGATGATGGCAAGGGAACAGAGGCGAAGAAAGGACCTCCTGCTAAGGTGGCATGGTATTTTCCTATAATTCACCATTTGAAAAGGTTTTTTGCAAATCTAAAGGAGGCAAAACTGCTGCGTTGGCACTCGGAGGAGCGCAAGAAGGATGGAATGCTAAGACACCTTGCTGATTCCGCGCAGTGGAGAAATATCGATAGGAGTTTTGCAGACTTCGGTGCAGAACTAAGGAATATAAGGTTTGGACTGAGTACAGATGGAATGAATCCTTTCAGTAGCATGAGCAGTCGACATAGCACATGGCCCGTGACTCTCTGCATCTATAACCTTCCTCCTTGGTTGTGTATGAAGCGAAAGTATATTTTGTTGTCGATACTTATCCAAGGGCCAAAACAACCTGGGAATGATATTGATGTGTTCCTAGCACCGTTCTAAAAGTACTGTGGAACGAAGGGGTACAAGTATGGGATGCATACAAACGAGAGAACTTCACTCTGCGCTCCTTATTGTTCTGCACCATAAATGATTATCCTGCCCTTGGTAACCTATCGGGCCATAGTACAAAAGGTGCCAAAGCTTGTACTCACTGTTTAGATTGTACCGAGAATGTGTGGCTGAACCACTCACGCAAAACCGTCTACATGCGTCACCGCCGGTTCCTTCGAAGGGCTCACCCATACCGCAAGATGAAGAAACAATTTGACGGAGAGAAGGAAGACGGTTCAGCTCCAAGGCATTTAAGGGGACACGAGGTTTATGATATGGTTAAGGATTTAGATGTTGTCCTCGAAAAAGGACGTAAATTGAGGGCTCATGAGAAGAACACCTGGAAGAAGAGATCAATATTTTGGGACTTACCTTATTGGGAGTACCTAGATGTTCGACACTGCATCGACGTCATGCACGTAGAAAAGAATGTATGCGACAGCTTGATTGGTCTCTTACTGAACATCCGTGATAAAACAAAGGACGGCGTCAACGCACGGCTTGACTTGGCTGACATGGATATCAGGCCTGAGTTAGCACCGACAAGCACTGATAATGGACGAACGTACCTTCCCCCTGCGTGTTACACTCTGTCCAAGGCTGAGAAAACAGAACTGTGCCAGTGCTTGCATGGTGTCAAAGTTCCGTCTGGTTACTCCGGCAACGTGAAGAAACTTGTTTCGATGCAAGATTTGAAGTTAAATGGCATGAAGTCTCATGATTTTCATGTGCTAATGACACAGATGCTCCCTATTGTAATTAGAAATATTTTGCCGATCAAAGTCCAAGAGACAATCATGAGGCTATGTTATTTCTTTAACACAATTGCTCAGAAGGTCATCGATCCCGAAGGACTAGATGCTCTGCAAGACGAGGTGGTGATGACTCTATGTCACCTTGAAATGTATTTCCCTCCTTCGTTTTTCGATATCATGGTCCATCTCATTGTTCACGTTGTGTGGGAGATAAAAATGTGCGGGCCCGTATTCCTACATAGCATGTACCCATTTGAGAGGTTCATGGGAATTCTCAAGTCCTACGTACGGAATCGTTCTCGGCCGGAGGGCAGCATCGTCGAAGGTTATGCAAGCGAAGAGGTCATTGAGTTTTGTGTCGATTATGCTTAGATTCAACCGATAGGTGTCTCTCAATCTCGTCATGAGGGGAGGCTGAAGGGTCTCGGAACTATCGGAAGGAAAGCAATCACTCTAGATATGGACACGTATACTCAAGCCCATTTCACGGTGTTGCAACACATGACTGAAGTGACGCCTTATGTGGACCAGCACAAGGATGTGCTTCGGCAACAGAATCCGGAGCGGCCGGATATTTGGATCATGAGGCAACACAATCGTCGGTTCAACCAATGGTTGAAGGAGCAAATCGCTAGGAGCTCGCCAAGTGAGACGCTGACATGGTTGGCAAAAGGGCCGACATTTACAGTTATGACATGGCAAGGATATGACATAAATGGGTACACATTCTATACGCAGTCTCCGGATGTCAAGAGCACTAACCAGAACAGCGGTGCCCGCATAGATGCATTCAGTACCGATGGGTCGAGAAACTCGTACTATGGCTTCATAGAAGAGATTTGGGAGCTCGACTATGTGGTTTTCAAGATCCCCTTATTTCGCTGCCGTTGGGTGGATCTCCCACAGGTGAAGGTTGACAAGTACGGTGTCACGACCGTGGACCTCCAACGTGTCAGGTACAAAGACGAACCATTCGTACTCGCCAATCAAGTTGTTCAAGTTTTCTATGTAACCGACCCGACAAATAAGAAACGCCATGTAGTTCTTCATGGAAAAAGGAGAATTGTCGGAGTGGAGAATGTAGTGGACGAGGAGGAATACAATCAATTTGACGAGTTACCTCCTTTTGGAAATGGCATAAGGGTCGACGATGAACAACGTGACGAAACTAGTTACGTACGCATTGATCATGATGAAGGGCTAATTTTTAAAGAAAATAAGCAAGTACAATAAAAATGTATATGTGAAAATGTGTGACAATTTTGAGATGTATATGTGAAAATGTCTGATGTAGTCAATTTTGAGATGTATATGTGAAAATATGTGATATAGTCAATTTTGAGATGTATATGTGAAAATGTGTGACAAAATGCATATGTGAAAATGTATATGTGTATTGGCATTTATGTATATGTGATGTATATGTGTGATGTACATGTGAATTGGCATGCATTTATGTATAGAGCAATGCTGCAGTGTGATGTATTTGAGAATGACAAAATGTATCAAGAAATACACTGTGTGAATACAGCTGGTTGGTGTTGTATATGAATGCAGCTGTTTGGTGGTTGATATGAATGCAGCTGTAGTTATTGGTGTTGTCTTAATAACTACAGTCGCAAAGGCTTATCACAGACGGTTCTGAACTTAGAACCGTCTGTGATATCAATATCACAGACGGTTCTAAGTTTAGAACCGTCTGTGATAACCTCCCTATATATACCCACTGGCTAGGGTTTTTCGTGTGCGCTGCGCAGTTATTCGATCTAGATCTAATTAAATCCCGAGCTCGTCGTCGCCTCCGCCTCCCCGAGCCCTCGCCAGCCGCCTCCCCGAGCCCGTCGCCGCCGCCGTCCCCGAGTCCGTCGCTGGCCGCCTCCGTCGAGCCCGTCGCCGGCAGCCTCCCCCGAGCCCGTCGCCGTCCGCCTCCCCCAAGCCCCTCGTCGAGCCCGTCGTCGTCCGCCTCCCCCGAGCCCCTCGTCGAGCCCGTCGCCGTCCGCCTCCCCCAAGCCCCTCGTCGAGCCCGTCGCCGGCCGCCTCCCCCGAGCCCCTCATTGAGCCCCTCGCCGGCCACCTCCCCTCGATTATCGTCTGCATTGTGAGCACTTTCTATGATGGACTAGGGTTTTGAGCATTGTGAGCATTGTTTACTGCAGTAGCTTAATTAGTTTGCTATTTGGTACATATTACATTGGTACATTGTTTACTGCAGTAGCTTAGTTTAATTTGCTATTTGGTACATACTACATTGGTACATTGTTTACTGCAGTAGCTTAGTTTAATTTGCTATTTGGTACATACTACATTGGTACATTGTTTACTGCAGTAGCTTAGTTTAATTTGCTATTTGGTACATACTACATTGGTACATTATTTACTGCAGTTGCTTAGTTTAATTTGCTATTTGGTACATACTACATTGGTACATTGTTTACTGCAGTTGCTTAGTTTACATTGGTACATATTACATTGCTTATTATGTTAGTATATAGTATATAGTATATAGTATAGGCACATAACCCCTCTCTCTGTCCACATCACCCCCTCCCTTCTCCCCCTTCCCTCTACTCCTCTCCTCTCTCCCTTCTCCCCCTTCCCTCTACTCCTCTCCTCTCTTCCCTCTACTCCTCGCCGGCCACCTCCCCGAGCCCCCCGTCGTCGTGCAAGTCTGTTAATCTTCCATATATTGCTTGTGGGATCGGTTGTTACTCGATGATGATATAAATCATATACTGAGATTGGTTGAATTAGTCTTTGAGCTCTAATTACTGTCAACTCTATTATCACAATTAAGTTTGTACTCTGGAAGACATTCTCTAGACATTGATATATTGTTCTTGTGCCATTCGGTTCTTGCTGTTTTCATATTATACCAAATCCATATACTGATCTGTTAGGAATTAATTTTGACAAGTTAAAGACTATTTCATTGAGTGAAAGTTAACTTGTATTTGCATGGATTTGCTTTATTACATACTGCTGTCTGAATATATACATGCTGGATATATTGATCTTGAGATTGTAGAGTTTGTATCTGAGCTCAAATGACTGAATTCATTATTTGGCATAACCAATCAAGGAAGAGTATATGATTCAGTAGCGGGACGGCCAAGATTAATCTTGTGCAACCCTACAATTTGAGAGCACAAATTAATCAATTCAAACTTTGAGAGCTTGTTGCTTCATATTGCTAGTTGCTTCATATTGCTTGTTGCTTCATATTGCTGTTATTGATTCTATTATTGATGTTTGTTGCTTCATATTGCTACCATTATATTTGTATATATCGCCAATATTGAGCGAAATAGATAGATATTGCACCTTCTTATCTTATGGTATGACACTTTCTCGTCTTATCCTAATAGACCCACAAAATGAGCAACATGTCACCCGCGCATTCTTCAACACCATCGCCGGAGGCGTCCGCTCCAACATCAAGACGCCAAGGAAGAGGGATATCGAAGAAGCCTGAGGGCCGACAGACCATCACAGCGGTGGATGCATCTGGGGTCTCTATCCTTCCTCAGAAAGCAGTAAACGCATTCCGAAGCATAGTCGGAATAGTTGCACGAGAACGAATTGAGATCACATACAATTCGTGGAAGAACGTGCCTGACCCTCGGAAATGTGAGCTGTGGACCGAAATTTTGGCATCGTTCGAGTTCCCAGAAGAACACCTATACGCTGTGCAACGACAAACCTACCTAGCGACGTGCAAAGCATGGAAGAACTTCAAGAGCACGCTTGTTAGAAAATACGTGGAGACGGACGAAACGCCTTTTCATAAATACCTATTCCTGGAACCACAATAGGAAGAGTTCAAGGCGATGAAGATGTCCGAGGATTTCAAAAGTACAAGTACGGCGCACAAGGCCCTCCAGGCAAAAAACTCACACCTCCACAGACTTGGCACAGCTGGGTATGCGGGTAAAATACCGCAGTGGAGGAAGGAGGATAACTTGGCAGCTGCACATGACTTCGCCCCGCCATTTTCCAATATCCCGGATGACCGCGCTCGAAATTGGATTAGAGCAAGGTCATCTACAACGACATCGGGGGACATCTCCTTTCGAAACCCTGCAGACCAGCAAGTGTCCCAGCGCCTGGTAAGATATCGATCGAACTACGTAGCTTGTAATTACTCCACAACTTCGTACGAATTGAAATGACATGTCGTGCTCTTGCAGGAAGAGCTGAGTTTTGAATCTACCCTGGGATTATTCCAGGGAACAAGGGAGAATGATATGCTCTCCGTGGCCCTGGGAAACAAGGAGCACCCGGGTCGTATGAGAGGACTTGGGCTTTACGTTCCTTGGAAACATGGTTTCCAAGATGACTCCGGAATGTATCGGCATAGGAAGAGAAACAAAGCCGAGCGTGACGCACAGCTACGAGAAGAGATCAAGGAATCTCTTAGAGAGGAGCTAATGGGTGAGCTGGCTTATGTAATCAGAGATGAGGTGCGGAAACAAACAGAAAGTCAGCAGGCCGCTACCGCCGCTCCTGTGCTAGCTAGCCCGCACAACCGTCCGAGTAGCTGCGCATCCAATCCGACGCAAACCCAGGCCATATTTCCTGTGGACGACATCCTGGTAATAATTATTAACTCTCGAATGCTTGCTCCATTGATAGGCCTATTCAAGTAGCTAATTTTGTATCATTATGTAGGAGCCTACGAAGTGCAGGCTCCAAGTGAGATATGGCTCCATTCCCTTGTACGCTGCTTGGGGCCAGGCATATTCGTCTGGTATCGGGGCCATGGTACACGGTCAAGCTTTAGCGCCAGGCTTCGCAAAAGTTAATGTGGATGGTGTGCATGTCAATTTTGAGGTGGTCTCGCTACCGAAGCCCCCCAACGACGAGATCGTGACTCTAGGACAGGCCATTGGAACATTCATCTAGTGGCCCAAAAGCGACATCTCCCTGGAGGCTTCTTCACCGGTGGCAGGACCAGAGCAACATGCACTGGTGCCATCTCCATTACAAGACCAGTCGGTTCCACTACCGGTAACTGCACCGGTGCCATCTCCATTACAAGACCAATCAGTTCCATCACCCGAAACTGCAACGGTGCTATCTCCACGGGTACTACTCTCGCCAGAGCAACTTGCACCGCTGCTACCTTCAAAGTCGACTACCGTGAAGTCGAAATATACCCGAGGCAGCAAGGCCAGCAAGGGCAAAGCAAAGAAAACCAATGATGATATACCGTACATACCTTTGACCAGCAAATTCGTGCTTGGCGAGTTGTTGCTCGAGCAAAAAGCCCTCGAACGCCTAGCATATAGTTGCATACAATTGCACACGTGGTATATGCAGCAGTCCAATAAGCCAGAGGGAGAACGGACCTCAAGTATTACTGTCAAATTCACGTCGGATGATTTCCACCACAGTCTTCAAGAGTGTATGTTCGTGGTCGCCTTTGAGGATTTATTCGATCTGTTCACGCTCAACGCTCTCGACGTCTCAATCATTCGATGCCGGACGCTGTAAGTGTGTACAATCACAGTCTCCGTTCATGTCATACCGATAAATGTCATATCTAATTTGTTGCTTTCGTGTGTATATATATATACATGCTGACTAAAGCTAGATTATCCAACTCATCAGTTGGTTTCTTGGACCCACACTTGGTCGCCAAGGATACCATCGACTGGGATACAACCCTTGTCGAGAGGTACATTGCAGCATGACTGATGGGTTGCCTCAAAAAGGAATATGTACTTATGCCCTTCCATCAGAACTTTCATTGGATTTTAATAGTAATTGTACCAGAATGGAACAAGGTATGTTACCTTGATTCCCTAAGTAGGAATAAAATGGACTTCACAGTTGTCAGCCAAGTAATCGATAGGTAAGTACATATTCTCCATACATACCTATATTGTACTCTTTCTTTCCTTCCGAATGACTAAGGTTAACTTTTTCGAATCACGTAGGGCATTCGCGATATACATTGAAATGGGAGGTGACTCGAAGCGCGGGGCCAAAGGCCTGCTGACACATGCTCGAGATTTTAAGGTATTTGTTATTTCACATTAATTAATCCTATGCAACAACCTCTTGAACTAACACATTCCATTTTTTGCAGTGCCACCAGCAGCAGCCGGGCAACACATGTGGATACTATGTTTGCCAACATATGGAACTACTCCTCGATTCCTCGAGGATCACCAATTCTAAGGTTTGTCAATCTTCCCATAATTACTTCATACTTATCACGTTACACATATACGCACATTGATATTCCTATCGACAG
This sequence comes from Dendrocalamus latiflorus, assembly GCA_017311315.1. NCBI lineage: Eukaryota > Viridiplantae > Streptophyta > Magnoliopsida > Poales > Poaceae > Dendrocalamus > Dendrocalamus latiflorus. The sequence goes on along the minus strand of CM029652.1, from coordinate 39,802,208 downwards.
ACTGCGTACATCTCGTCAACTCCATTGAAACAACCTGATCTTGGACGGATTCGAGCAGAGTTGGCGTACTTTTTGCTGACTCAAGTCATAAAGCCAGAAGGCCGGTTCCACTCCGCACCATAGATACATAATCAACGAACCTTTTTTAAGTGCAAATGCAGTGTATATCTTTTGTAATTGTGTATTTGTTAATGGATATTTTATTTCAATTCAATTAATTGATTTGCGAAATGGATGTTTTATGTTTGTGATCAAATGAAGTGCGTTGTCAATTGGATGTTTTATGTGTGTGAAATGAATTGAGATGTGAAATGTATCTGAAATGAAATGAGATGTGTGAATTGTATGTTTTATGTCTGTGATTATCTGCTTGTTTCAGAGGGCATGGCTAGCATTTCCTGAGGCTAGCCAATAAACAGAAATAGATTTAGAATTTGGAGGAAGGAATATCACAGACGGTTTTTCATTAAAAACCGTCTGTGATAATCATATATCACAGACGGTTTTTACTTAAAAACCGTCTGTGATATGTGATAATCACATACGGTTTTTAATGAAAAACCGTCTGTGATATCTGATAATCGCAGACGGTTTTAAAACCGTCTGTGATAACCTTGGATTATCACTGATCCATAAATTCAGACGGTTCAGTAACCGTCTGTGATGACGTTTCTGAACCGTCTGTAATGTGGTTTTCTGTAGTAGTGTATTATATATCATCAAGTGTTAACACCACCATCGGCCATCGCATCACGATTAAACCAACGTCTTGACAGCGAATGGCGAATCTAAAGCTAGATTTTCCTTTCACAGGCGATCACTATCTGGCAAATGGATTGCCTACGTACTGACGTGTAGTTAATTTATGATTAATCAGGAAGGATTGTTTACTGATTATTGTCACTTTCTAATATTACATTAGAGGTAGCTGCATTGTCAATTTCTAATATTACATTATGATTAATCAGGAAGGATTGTTTTCCTTTTAGAGTACGTATTTAGATGTGTCTTAACTGGAATATCAATGAACCATGCATGCTAATTATGCCCGCAAGCGCTAGATAGCCGCAAATGTCAATGGCGACAAGTGATCGTCAATGGGGTTCTTTTTTTTTTAAAAAAAAGAAGGTATATTGTTCTACATGCATGCAGATTGAGTTGCTATGTGCGTTGTAGAACATTTTCTATATGCATATTCCATCAATCATTTCACTTCCTTGTAAATTAGTTTGCAGAATTAATTTATACTGCTTTCACCCATGTTGTCATCCATATTCTAAATAAGCAGTAAGCATGCAATATCACGCCAGCATCCTGATCATGGCATTTTTGTTGATTTCAGGAAAGGGAGAAATGAAAAAGTAGAAATATTGTGGTTTGCCGGAAAGCTGCTATATGCCGAGTGTCTGAATCTTTGCCGAGTGCAATATATCGGACACTCAGTAAATCACCTCTTTGCCGAGTGCCTCCATAGGGACACTCGGCGAACATAATACACTCGGCACACAATATCTTTGCCGAGTGTTTTTACCATGACACTCGGCAAAAGAAGCTCTTTGCCGAGTGCTGACAATAAAACACTCGGCACCAACCGCCGTCCGTTAGAGGTCAGCCGCCGCCGTTAGACCTTTGCCGAGTGTCTGGAGCTGACACTCGGCAAAGAGCTCTTTGCCGAGTGTTTTGTTTGCGGCACTCGGCAAAGAAATAAAAACCTTTTCCTCTCCTACCCTTCAAACTTTTTCTACTCTCCACATACAAAATATGGTACTCCATGTTAAAATTTGGTATATTTTTGTATTTGTTTGGTATATTTATTTAATTAATTGCATTTTAAGCAATTTTTTGAATCAAGTCAAATTTGAACTGCAAGTGATTCAAATAATAGGAAAAAATGAGTAGAAAAATGATATTCATGTTATTCAGCCCAGTTTGAGGCCTTACCTGTTAAATGAAAAGGAATTTTGAACATCTTGTTCAGGAAACACGACCACAAACGTGTGGCCGGATGGTTTTTAAATTTTTAAAAAAGCAAACGAAGTCTAAAAATCATGAGATTTGTCAAGATGTCATGATATTATACGTGGAGGCTGTGGTAAAAAATTGATAAGATTTCGCATAAGTTATCACGTACGATGCTTACAATCTGAATCAATTCTGAAGAAGAAGCGTAGAGTTGAGACGGATCCGGTAAGATTTGGAGTGAAAGTGACGGTCGAATTGTGGTTTGACTACAAAACTTTTTGTACAGGCAATAGACAACAGAGATTGTTTCATGTGAAATTTTGGTAATTTTTCGGATCCATTTGATAATTTTAATTTTTAAACTGCAACTGCAATTATAGAATTTTACTTGATATAAATTGAATTTGAGCTATAACTGCATGAAATAATGGTCTAATATTCGTAGAAGCATCGAATATGCATTGTTGAGTGAATTTGACAAGGCATTTTCGAAGTACATTCGAACAAATTTGTAAAACACGCTATGGAAAAGATAGAGAGGAAAGGAAGTTTAATTAAAAAAAATCTGTGCCGAGTGTCTTGTGGGCGACACTCGGCAAAGGAGGATGTTTGCCGAGTGTATTATGGGCGGCACTCGGCAACGAGGAGAGGTTTGCCGAGTGCCCGATCGGGGGCACTCGGCAAACAGTAGAAACAACACATTAATAATTTCCCCGCGGCCGTGCTCACACACGCAACACCCGCGCCCCGCACGCCCGCCGCCGCCCCGCACACCCGCCGCCGCGCCCGCGCCCGCTCGCCCCGGACGCCCGCCGCCGCCCCGCCCCCGCCCGCTTCGACCCCCGCGGCTGGCCGCCGCCCGACGCCTCCGCCGCCCGACGCCTCCCCCGCGGCCGCCCGCCGCCTGACGCCTCCCCCGACTCTCACCTCGGCGCCGCCGCTCTGCTCCAGCATCGGCATCATCCTCTCCACCGACATCGACGGCGACATCTCCCCCGAGTCCCCTTCAGCGCCGCCGCCGGCCAGCACTTCATCCACACCACGGCGCCGCCGACGCTGCTCATCTCAGCTTCTATTTCTTCGGTTCATCTCTAGATCCTCTCCCTTTATCTCTTTTCTGCTCTTAATTACTGCTCAGTAATAGCGTATTGTTGACTACTAATTTCTGTTAATTGTGCACTGTTAAACTGTTGATTACTGATGCTATATGAACTGTGAATGTCTGGGCAGCAATGTGATTGTGTTCTGTTATGTCAAACTGTGATGTATGCATGTGTTCAGTATGTCTGTGTTTAGTACTTGTGTAGGGTATGCCCTGTTATGCAGTTGTCATAATTGATATCTATGTTTGTGTGTTGTTGTGCTCGAATTACTTGTGGACTACCTTGCATGTTCCTGGTAGTTAGGGGATGATTTACTGGTGATCGACATTATGCATTGCTACTAGTTAGTCGTCGAAGTTCTAGCAATTTTATTCTCTGCATGTTATCCATCCTCCTTGTATTTACTGTGGTGAGGTTGTCCTTCCCTCCCTTCTCTGATTGGTCGGCCCAGTTTATTCTCTGGTTAGGCGTAACCTAGTTAGGCGTCTCCCGTTCGAAAGAGATACGGTTGGAAATATGCCGATCTTTGCATATCTATAACCGTATCTGTTTTGAATTGTCCACGTTTGCTGGATAGCCCGAGGATGCGTACATGGGGTTAGTTTCCATGGTCTACTCCGATCCGTGACAGAGTTTCGGCAGCATCTCCCTGTTGTTCTCCGGATACACAATCTCCCTGCCAGGACGTGTATTTGGAGAACAGCGGGGAGGTGCTGCCGAAATTCTGTCTCGGATAGGAGTAGAGCATGGAAACTAACCTCCTCTACGCATCCGCGGGTGGGATTAGGACCTATCTTCACCTATTAGATAGGAGAAAGATCGTGTAGATGCATTTGATTCTTATATTACTCCTTGATATGTTAGAGGATGGATGACCGTGAGTGGATGTACACGGGCCGCTCAAGTCAGGGTTCGTTGTCCGATGAATGGATTGAGAAGACCGATGCTTTCTTGGAACTAGCATTTGCCAAGGTTAAAGGAGCGCGTGCCACTTGGTGTCCCTGCAGCAGATGTGCAAACACGCGTAGACAAACAAAGGAGGTCATGGGTAAACATCTTTGCAAGTTTGGATTTACGGCAGACTATACCCGGTGGATCTACCACGGTGAATCCGATCGTATGAGAGAGGAGGTCGTGAGACCACGCGTCGAGGATTATGATGCTGATGGCGGGGTAGGAGACATGTTAAATGACTATCATGAAGCACACTTCGCTGAAGGACGTAGGGAGGAGGAGCCAGAGGCAACCGCAAAGGCGTATTACGACATGTTGTCTGCGGCACAGAAACCCCTTCATGGCCAGACGAAGGTTTCTCAACTGGATGGCATTGGACGCGTAATGGCCTTGAAGTCCCAATTTAGCTTGAGTCGAGACGCCTTCGATGCTATGTTGACAGTTTTTGGCAGCATACTTCCGGAGGGTCACATTCTGCCAAAGAGCATGTACGAGTCAAAGAAACTCCTTCGTGCACTTAAGATGCCATATGAGCAGATACATGCTTGTCCGAAGGGGTGCATCCTATTTAGGAAAGAACACGCGGAAGCAAAGTACTGTGGAAAGTGTGGATCCTCTAGGTTCCTGGAGGTGGACTCTGGTGATGGTCAGAAGAGGCAGCTTGCGATCCCCGTGAAAATCCTACGGTACCTTCCGTTCATACCGAGGATCCAACGGCTATACATGACCGAGGAAACCGCGAAACAGATGACATGGCACAAAAATGGACGTCGATACAATCCTGAGAAGCTGGTACATCCATCCGATGGTGAAGCATGGACCCACTTTGATGTGATTCATCATGAGAAAGCTGTAGAGGCTCGTAATGTACGTGTTGCGCTGGCAACAGATGGGTTCAATCCTTATGGAATGATGGCCGCCCCATACACTTGTTGGCCCGTGTTCGTTATCCCCCTCAATCTCCCCCCCGGCGTCCTCTTCCAACGACAGAACATATTCTTGTCATTGATAATTCCTGAACACCCGGGGAATAATATGGGTGTGTTCATGGAGCCTGTGATTGATGAATTGGTCCGTGCTTGGGAGGAAGGGGTATGGACATACGACCGAGCTACAAAGAGAAACTTCAAAATGCATGTTTGGTACCACTACTCCCTGCATGACTTCCCGGCGTATGGGATATTCTGCGGCTGGTGTGTTCACGGGAAGTTCCCATGCCCAGTATGCAAGGCAGCTCTGAAGTTCATTTGGTTGCTGAAGGGTGGCAAGTATTCTTCGTTCGACAAACATCGACAATTCCTCCCTCTTGACCATGCATTCAGACGAGACATCAAGAACTTTACGAAAGGTGTCGTAGTTATAGACCCTGCACCGCAGATGATGACCGGTGCCGCGGTTCGTGCTCAGATAGATGCTCTCGAGGTCAATCAAGAAGGTGGTTTTGTGGGATATGGTGAGCAACATGCATGGACTCATAAGTCGGGCTTGTTGAGGCTCCCCTATTTTGATGACCTTCTTCTTCCACATAACATTGATGTAATGCATACTGAAAAGAATGTCGCCGAGGCACTTTGGGCAACAATCATGGACATTCCTGATAAGACAAAGGACAACATTAAGGCTAGAGTGGATCTGGCAACGTTATGCGATAGACCAAAGCAAGAAATGAAGTCTCCTAGAGGCGGCAGGACATGGAGAAAGCCTAAGGCCGAATTCGTCTTGACCAGGCCCCAAAGGAGGGAAGTACTAGAATGGTTCCAAAAGTTAATGTTCCCTGATGGGTATGCAGCGAATCTGAGGAGGGGAGTGAACTTATCTACTATGCGAATCAATGGGCTCAAGAGTCATGACTACCACATATGGCTTGAGCGGCTTCTTCCGGTGATGGTTCGAGGCTATGTCCCTGAGCATGTCTGGCTAGTGCTGGCAGAGTTGAGCAATTTCTTCCGCCAGCTTTGTGCCAAGGAGTTATCTCGGACCGTGATTGCAGACTTGGAAAGAATGGCACCTGTGTTGCTCTGTAAGTTGGAGAAGATCTTTCCACCCGGCTTCTTCAATCCGATGCAGCATTTGATTTTGCACCTCCCGTATGAGGCACGAATGGGGGGGCCCGTGCAGGGTCGTTGGTGCTATCCAATTGAGAGATGTCTAAAGGTTCATCGAACTAAATGTAAAAATAAATGCAAAATTGAGGCTTCCGTTGCAGAGGCATACATTTTGGAGGAGGTGTCAAACTTCACAACAACGTACTATGGTGACAACCTTCCTAGCGTGCACAATCCACCCCGTCGTTACAATGCTGGCGAAAATGAATCGAACCTCAGCATTTTCCGAGTGCAACTCGGAAGTGCAAGTGATGCGACCCCCAAGACCTTGAAACATGAAGAGTGGCGCACTATCATGCTATATGTGTTGAACAACCTTTCCGAAGTGGAGCCGTACATGCGGTAAGTTGTCAACAAACTTGTTCTCGAGTAGTCACTATTCTGCATCCAACCCCCTTGTTTCTCGTTGGTGCAGGGATTTTCATCATCAATTCTGGCGTGAATCAAGGGAACCTACCCCGCAGGAAGCTGAGACCCTTCTTAGCCACGGTGCGGGAAATGGAATGCCCGATTTCATTTCTTGGTTCAAACAGAAGGTACTGTCCAAGTTGCTCGTACTTAGTTTGACATTACAAGTTGCTCGTACGGGCGAATAATATAACGAACTATCCTGCTTGAGCATGCAGGGCCAAACCGATGCGTCTATGAGTGCCGAGTTGAGACAGGTTGCCGATGGCTGTGCCTATAGGGTAAGCTCATTTACCTGTTATGACGTGAATGGATATCGCTTTCACACAACAAGACATGAGCAGAGTCAGCCCAATCGAAGAACCACAAATACCGGAGTTTTTACGCCTGGCCTTGATGGGGTCGAGTATTATGGAAGAATTGAAGAAATATACGAACTCACGTTTCATGGTTGCAAACCTCTTAATCCTGTCATATTCAAATGCCATTGGTTTGATCCTGAAGTAACGAGACGGACCCCTAATCTTGGGCTAGTCGAAATTCGACAGTCATCCGTCTTACCAGGAGACGATGTGTATATTGTGCCCCAACAGGCCACGCAAGTTTATTATCTCTCATACCCGTGCAAAAAAGACGACCGTCTTAAGGGTTGGGATGTTGTGTACAAGGTATCGCCACACGGTAAACTACCTGTCCCAAACAATGAAGATTACAATTTTGACCCAAACACATATGACGGAGCGTTCTTTCAAGAAGAGGGGCTAGAAGGGAGTTTTGAGATAGACTTAACCGAAGCGATCGGAATGGAAGTAGACAATGAAAGGGTTGTTGACGAGGACGCTGGAGATGAGGTTCAAAATGTGAAGGACTTAGAATTACTTCAGCGATTACATTTAGGCAATGACAGTGATGACAACATTGCTCCTTCGAATAGTGTTGATTATATGGACATGGCTGATAGTGATGATGAGACTTATGATCCAGCTAATCCCGATCATGATGATTATTTCTAATACATGTAATACTTTGTTATTTTCTAATTATGTTTTGTTTATTTTGCATCTCTTTCTAAAGTACGTCTTGTTTATCTGTGCTTATTGGTTTACTCTTTTTAATTGCAGGTGATTGAACAAAGATGGTGGGCGGTATGAGGAACGTAAGGTCGCTTTACCAAAGACGGCACGATGCAGCTGAGCAGTCGGGGAGCAGGAGTAGGAGGAGCGGGAGGAGCAGCAGGAGGAGCAGGAGCACTCTTGAGAGGGAGCGGGAGGAGGAGCAGGAGCGGGAGGAGGAGGAGCAGGAGGAGGAGGAGGAGGCGGCAGGGGGTTCCGCTTCCTCTGGTTCGTCGGGTGTCTGGTTGCGAGGTCCCTCGACCCTCCCGAGGCGACCGATACCTCGTGAGAGACGCCCGCTAATTCAACCCACTGGGGCTAGGTAAGTAACTTTAGATGTTATCACTACTTTTTCATTTGATATGTTGAAAATCACAATAGAAACTAATAATTTATCTTAATCACTTGGGCAGGGGTTGGACGCTTGTGGCTGCAGGTGATCACAAACGCCATGTCAATGGCATCCTGGGTCTTTTGTGCAGGCTACACTTCCCTGGCCTGGTTGCGTTTGGCGGAGGGCAGGAGCCGGCCTACACGTGGGACCACTACGTCGCCTTCCCCGATTTACCAGATCGGGATGGCAGGGTATTTGCCAACAAGGCGGCGCGGGTGACGACCGAGCTGTGGGTAAGTCTTCCTCGCACTACATTGCTCAATACATCACATTCATTGGACATTCTTGAAATAATGACTGGATACATCGCGTCTATATGCTGGATTTCTTCAGATGCCAGGAGGGATATGAGGCCAAGGCGGCTAGTGTGGCTCACAAAGCCTGTTATAAACTCGTGAAGGACATGCATTACGAGGCGCGCGTCCAGGCCATCGTAACATACAACGCTACCTACCTTGGAGTGAAGATCAACAAAACTCAAGCAAGAAACATGAGGCTGACCCGGGAAGACTACATGCAGGTAAATATAGAACATTAATACTGATTTTTTCTGAGATTAAGTACGCTTAATTTGATCTTCTTATATGTTATATACTTGATGACGTGTAGGTGCCTCCGTGGTGGTGCGCCCAGCATCTCCAGTGCTGGGCACAGATGGTGGACAAGTGGTGCGCCGCCGAGTGGGAGGAGACGCACAACGCTTGCCGGGAGCGGCGTTTGATGATGCCAGGTGCACCACACCATCAAGGAAACCGTAGCCTCGACGAATTCGCAGCTACATGGGTACGCGAATTCATTTCTTTATTATAACGCTCAATTCTGCATAATTTCTAATCATCTTGTTGTTTTTTTCGCAGTCGTCGTCACATGGTGGCCAGCCTTGCTCCCAGTTCAAGGCATGGGCTTTGGCCCACAAGGGCAAGGCGACGTCCGACTACAACCCGGAGGACCCGCCCTCGGTGTACAGCAATGCGACCGTCCACAGCCGCCTCAGTGAGTACACATCGATGGCAAGGGCGGTCCATGGGCCAGAGTACGATCCGAGCACCCAGGACCTTGATGGAGAAGTCGTCATGAGGGTGGGAGGAGGCAAGAAGCTTGGGCGGTACTGGATTGGCGACAGCACACTCGACACGGCCACTACTCCCACTCTCACCCAGATTCGAGCAAGGAGCACGAGCTCAAGCCCGGCCATACGCCCACGGCCGGACACTGCACAGTCCCGGATGGAGGCACTCCAGGTTATTTCTGTTTTATTCGTCGTTCATTAATTTTTACATACCTTTGCTTTGCATTGTAACATTGGGGTGAAATATTGTAGGCCCAGCTGGAAGAAGAGAAGAGGCTACGGGAGGAGATGGCGACGAGGATGGAGGCCGATCGGCAGAGGAATGAGGCCGAGCGGCAGAGGATGACGCAGATGTTTTAGTGGATGCAAAGTCTTGGCGAGAGGATGGGTCAACCTCTGCCACCGGAGCTATTCCCTCCACCTCCTCCTGCAACTACTCCTGTGAGTTTCTAGTGGAGTATGAATGTTTAAGTTTGTATGTTCCTACCTTAAATCTTGTCTCACACATGCAATCTCTTCTCCTTTGTGCAGAATCAATCAGCGGCTTCGAATAATTTGCCTCATGACCCACCACATCAGTCGGGGTGATATATTGTGACTATATGTGATATTGTGACTTGTGATATGTGATATATTGTGACTTGTGGTGATATATGTGATATATTGTGACTTGTGGTGATATATTGTGGACTATTGTGACTTGTGGTGATATATTGTGGACTATATGTGATATATGTGATTACTTGTGGACTATATGTGATTACTTGTTGATATATCTGTGATATTGTGACTTGTTTGAGTGGGGGTGCAATAAACAATTAAAATAGGCAGTTTTTGGCCACTTTGCCGTGTGTTACACTCGGCAAAGGGAGGCTTTGCCGAGTGTCATGGTAAAAACACTCGGCAAAGTAACGTTTCTGGGCATTCTGGGAACATACTTTGCCGAGTGTTGTGGTTTTGCCGAGTGTCATGGTAAAAACACTCGGCAAAGTAACGTTTCTGGGCATTCTGGGAACGTACTATGCCGAGTGTTGTGAGTTTGCCGAGTGTCGTGGTAAAAACACTCGGCAAAGTTTTACACTTTGCCGAGTGTCGTTACCATGACACTCGGCAAAGTTTTAAACTTTGCCGAGTGTCTTTACCATGACACTCGGCAAAGTTTTAAACTTTGCCGAGTGTCTTTACCATGACACTCGGCAAAGTGTAAAGCTTTGCCGAGTGCCATTCCGTCCTGGCACTCGGCAAACGACGCCGTCACCGTGTTCTCGCCGTCCACTGTCCTTTTTTTGCCGAGGGTCGTTTCGGCACTCGGCAAAGGCTTTGCCGAGTGCTCGATGAAAAGCTCTCGGCAAAGAGCTCTTTGCCGTCAGAAACTATGACGTGTGAACTATGCCGTGGGTGGCACTCGGCAAAGACTTTGCCGAGTGTTTCTCGTGCTTTGCCGAGTGCCACCGGCACTCGGCAAAGCTGCTGAACCCGGTATCACTTGCTTTCACTGCAAGAAATGTTATTTGCGACTGAAAATATCTAATTAAGTCACATATATTGCAATATCTGGTGCATCCTACCTACGTCATTACACCACAAGACAGTGTTGCATCGAGGGCAATTGTTCTGTCGGGAAAAAACAGTCTTTGAGGGCTAACTGTCTGTGGGTATGGACTTCAGCTCTCAAGAGTGTTGAGGTGTAGTTTGTGTATATATAGCAAGTATATATTATCCAAGGTGTTGCCGCCGGGAGATTTCCGGATAGTAGCATCATGTCCCTACAGAGGTGCAAAGATCAAGCATACGGTGGACTAAGGTGTGTGCCAGCCGATTTGATCGGAATCGACAAAGAAATGCGAACTGACAGGGATTGCCGATAGGAAGATAATTTGGGCGAAAGTCGATATTGAACGACACATTAATGTGAAACAATATCGACCAAGGTGTGCCAATTGATTTGACTGAAATCAGTATATAAGGAGATGCGAACCGGCGGGGATCGCCGATAAAAAGATTACTTAGACGAAAGTTGATCTTGAATGACATATCAATGCAAAGCAATATCTAATAGAAACAATCTCAGATAGGTGTAAATTGATTTCTGGATAGCAGCACTGCGTCCCTACGGAGGGTGCAAAGGTCAAGCACAGGTGAACCAAGATGTGCCAGCCGATTTGACCGAAATCAGCAAGAAGATACGAAACGGTAGGGATCGCCGATAGTAAGATAGCTTAAACGAAATTTGACTCTGAAAGACATGTCGATGCGAAGCAATATCAAACAGAAATAATTCTTAGATAGGTGTAAACCGATGAAGGTTAACACATCAATATAAAGCAATATTGATCATCATCGAATTACAGAGGGTAGATTGGATCTACAGGATAAAACTAAAAAGTTACTCTTAAGATATAGAAAAAAAAATAAGAATACATCATTAGGTAAATTTTGGGCGGTCGAGGATGATTCTGAAGAGAGCTCCCGGACAGAGAGCCTCCGTGCGTCGGCCCGACGCTCTGATCCCCTAGGCGTATCTTCTTGCCGCTCACGTTACGAAGTTTTGGTTTCCTTTCTTGCGCACGGGAGAAGGAACGCGCTGATCCTGAACTTCTTCGCAAAGTCGGTTGCTTGGCATTAATCCATCTGTCCATCGCATAGGACCCACATGCAGTAGCTTGAGTATGTGAATCAACAAGTTGGCCAATGCTCCTTATTCTTTGCCGTCCTTCACCTAAAACATAAAAACATGTGTAGTTGTCATACTTTGACGTCCTTCACCTAAATAACGTGTAATAATGCTTTGCTAGGATGACAAGAAACGGCACATATATACTTTTTTTTTCTTTTGGGAACTCGGCACATATATAGTTGGTGGCGTAGAAAAAGAAAATTAAACAGTACGTACCGAATGATTGAAACCAAGTAAACAACTTGCCAATATCAAGATGGAAAAAATGATCCGGGTTTTCGACTGCTACAGACAGCTTTATCACAGACGGTTCGGAACCGTCATCACAAACGGTTCCTGAACCGTCAGTGTTTAGGTGTCAGTGATAGTTGGTGGTTATCACAGACGGTTCCCGAGCCGTCTGTGATAAAAACATTACAGATAGTCTTGATTACTAACCGTCTATGATAGGCGAGTATCACAGACGGTTTTTTATAAACAACCGTCGGTGATACTCGTCTATCACAGACGGTTAGTAATCAAGACCGTCTGTGATATACACAATATCACAGACGGTTTGTATTACTAACCGTCTGTGATATTGTGTATATCACAGACGGTCAGTAGTAAAAGCCGTCTGTGATATCAGTCACACCACAGACGGCACTCTTTGAAACCGTCTGTGATATGGTATCACAGACGATTTTTAACAACGAACCGTCTGTGATACCAAGTGCATCATCCATTTTATATGATGTTTCTTGGCTAGCCTCAGGATATGCTAGCCATGCCCTCTGAAAGCAAGCAGATTACAGATAAATGACATATATAAGTTAATTGCAACTCATAGTAAATTACAACAAAATTCGATACACAGATGAATGTAACAATATCGCATATATAGAATGAAAATTGTTACACAAAATCTGACAAATGAATTCAATTGAAGGAATTGTTTGATTTGTACAGTTGAATCCAATGTTTCAACATCTAATTATCACCATCGCCGGCGTGGAACTCTCCCCTCTTATTTATGACCTCTGCTAGCAAGAATTGGGAGATGATTGCACGAATATCGACGAGATTGTCAAGATCATATGCACTTCCGTCGAAGTTCACCCGCTGTCGCTAGGAGCAATGTTAAGTCATTAATTAGCATGTGTGTGTAATATAATCAGAAAATAATAATTATTGGAAGGACCTGACAAACCTCTGGATCATTGATCTTAGTACCCATGATTTCCATCATATGGCGGCAAACGTAGAATCCACATACGTTGCCCTGTAGCTGCTGGTGGCACTGCAAAAATAGAATTACATACATCGGTATTGTCAATTCTAGAGGCATTATTACAAAGTATGATATAGGATTGTTGTGTTGTAGCGGGTACCGGAAATCGCGTGTTGTGTCGTAGCGTGTCACTGGATTTGTCGTGTGTTCCTCTTTGGGCAACATATTCGGCAAACGCCCTACGTGATTCAAAAAACTTAGCCTCGGCCGTGGCAAACAAAAGAAATATTACAATAGAGTTATGTATGGAGGAAATGAGTTTACCTGTTAAGTACTTCTTGCACACGACTGAAGTCGTGGTTGCTCCTAAGGAGAGAATCAAGGTATATTACCTTGCTCCACTTTGGTACAATCACAATCAAAATCCAGTGATTCCTAGTCATATGTGTCGCCATAGTGATTAATCCTAAGTTCATGCTGCATGTAAAGTACAAATGAAACATATGTGTGGCAACTAGTGAAGCACTTACCCTTGGTTGAAGGGTACCATGACGTACTCCTTGTCGGTGTGAGCAATCAATCCTCTCGTTATGTAACCTTCCACGAAGGATGCATCTGCGTTGATAGATTGCTCGGAGACCAAGTGAGGGTCGAGGAAACCCACCGGTCGTCGCAATTTCCGGGCTTGTTGGATCATGTATCTATACATAAAGAAAGAGTAATGACATTTATCTGTATAACGTGAATGTAGAACTTCATTGTACAGTACACTTACAGTGTCCAGCATCGTAGAAGTGAGGCGTCGAGTTCGTCGAGATTGAATAGTAAGAATAAATCTTCGAATGTCACGACGATGTAGCCCAAGTCATGGAGGAAATGCGTCTCGTTATATTTCACAGTGAATGCACTCTGCCGGTTTGGCTTCATGTTGGACTTCTCCATGTACCAGGCATGCAATGTATTGCAAATCATACCAAGCTGGCGTAATTGTGAATCGGGCACCAACGACACTCCTAGAATAAACTTCCATGGCACGGGACCCGGCTTAATTTTCTTCGCATGAGCCTTGGAGGCCTTGGAGCCTCGCTTATGATATGTTCTCGGTGGCGTCTCGGCGGGAGCCGATGCAACAGACTTTACTGGATTTGAAGGTGGAGGTGGAGCCACCGGAGCCGATGTGCCAGGTCCAGGGCGACGTCCCTCTTGGGCCACTGGATGTGAAGATTGTGGCACGGACATGTCGAGGACGATGTCCCTCTTGGGCCACTGAATGAATGTGTGGACGGCATCCCCTAATGTCTTAATCTCTTCGTTTGGGGGCTTCTCAAGAAGGACGGACTTAAAAATATCATTAATCATGTCCACCTGGACCTTTATGAAACCGATGTCTACTTGTACACCGTGCACCAGCGTCCCTGGCAGCAATGGATACACCATGCCGCGCCCAGCATCAACGGGAATAGAGCCAACAGGCCTGACTCTGAGGCTGCAAGGGATGGGCTCCTACATAACGATACAAGAGATGAGTTAAGGCGTCCACCAGAGAGATCTATGTACCATTCTAAAGAGGTACATTACCTGAATGTCATCAATACGTAAGTGGTCGTCGCTATGTTCAGAAATTGGTGTGGACGCGCAGCTACTGCGACGTTGAGGGGGACTGGGTACCGCAGTACTAGGAGTGGGTTGCGATTGGTTGCGGACTTGTCTCAGTTCTTCCCGCAACGAATCTATCTCTCCTCGAAGTGAGGCAGTCTGCTCTTGAAGTGAGGCAGATAGTTGTTCCTCAAGTTGAGCACGAAGCTCCTGTTTTATTTGTTCGTCGCGGTACGCCTTGGATCTCTTCCTACTCCTATATGTGTCGGAGTAATCTGGAAATCCGTGCCTCCAAGGTACATAAACTCCCATGCCTCGTGTGCGACCTGGGTGCTCCTTGTTTCCCAAGGCCTGTGATAGTAAATCTATCTCCCTATAATCTTCAAAGGAGCCACGAGAAGATTCGGTAGTCAATGATTGCTGTAAGAGGCAATTAATCATGTTATTTTTGAACCCATGAATTTCAAGAGGTGTTAACAACTATGTTGTTTAACATATTTTACCATGCGTTGGAACACTTCCTCATCTGCGGGGTTTTTGAAAGAGACACCCGAAGATGTGGTTGATGACCTCGCTCTTAACCAGTTTCGAGCGCGCTCGTTTGCGATCCCGGCAAATGGCGGAGAGGCCTCCGATCGGATTGCGACCTCATCCTGCATCCTCCATTGCGGGATTTTACCCGCGTACCCAGCAGTGCCGAGTCTGTGAGGGTGCGTGTTTTGTGACTGGAGATCCTTGTGCGCCGCACTTTGTTGTACAAATTCGGTCGTCGTCTTCATCTGCACAAAGGCCTCCCATGTTTCCGGTGACACGAAAGGATACTTCGTGAAGGGCGTGACATCCTCGGCCACGTACTTCGTCACAAGAGTGCTCTTAAAATTCTTCCATGCTTTTCCCATCGCGAGGAGCGCCTGCCGTTGCACGAGTCCATGTGCTTCTGCTGGGATCTCGAACGAATTTGTAAGTTCCTCCCATAGCTGATTTTTGTGATCCTTTGTCAAATCTTTCCAGCTTGCTATGGTGATGGGGACCCGTTGCCTTCCAATTATCCCGCAGGTAGTCCGAAATGATGACGCTGCTTTCGTCGGTTCCAGAGGGACCCCATTCGGAGAGACCACCGTGATGGTCATTCGGCCCTCTGGCCTTTTCGATACTCCTCGGCCACGTTTAGATTTCGTAGTCTTGGGAGCGTGAGACCCAGATGACGACGACGAAGACTGTGCGGACGCCATCTCTCTTCTAAGAAAAAACTAACAGAAGTGAGCTATGGACCCAGCTTGTCAAAGTTCTATGAATCAAGTGACACAAACCAGTGCATCAAGATCATTGAACAAGATACACTGGAGTGTGTCACTTGCTTTATGCCCTTTGACAAAGTTCTAACGATTAACTAATTGCAGTGAGCTATGGGCCTTCTAAATAGACCTTGCAGCTAACAAGTGCAGCATATATTATTGTTACAAGGTTCTATGAAGTGCCTACAGTGAGCTAAACAACTGCAGCATATATTATATGCTACATAAAATACATGTGAAGCATATAACATAAAATTCATGTGAAGCATATAACATAAAATACATGTGAAGCATATAACATAAAATACATGTGAAGCATATAACATAAAATACATGTGAAGCATATAACATGTGAAGCATATAACATGTGAAGCATATAACATAAAATTCATGTGAAGCATATAACATAAAGCTAACATGTGAAGCATATAACATAAAATTCATGTGAATCATATAACATGTGAAGCATATAACATAAAATTCATGTGAAGCATATAACATAAAATTCATGTGAAGCATATAACATAAAGCTAACATGTGAAGCATATAACATAAAATTCATGTGAAGCATATAACATAAAATTCATGTGAAGCATATAACATAAAGCTAACATGTGAAACATATAACATAAAATTCATGTGAAGCATATAACATGTGAAGCATATAACATGTGAATCACATAACATAAAATTCATGTGAAGCATATAACATGTGAAGCATATAATATAAAATTCATGTGAAGCATATAACATAAAGCTAACATGTGAAGCATATAACATAAAATTCATGTGAAGCATATAACATAAAATTCATGTGAAGCATATAACATGTGAAGCATATAACATAAAATTCATGTGAAGCATATAACATAAAGCTCACATGTGAAGCATATAACATAGAATTCATGTGAAGCATATAACATGTGAAGCATATAACATGTGAAGCATATAACATAAAATTCATGTGAAGCATATAACATGTGAAGCATATAACATGTGAAGCATATAAAGCGGCGTCGGGAGGGACCGGCGGCGTCGGGAGGGAGCGGCGTCGGGAGGGAACGGCGGCGTCGGGAGGGAGCGGCGACGGGAGGGACCGGCGGCGTCGGGAGGGAGCGGCGTCGGGAGGGAACGGCGGCGTCGGGAGGGAGCGGCGGTGGGAGGGAGCAAAACCTAGCTAGCATGGGCGCTGCAGGGCGGAGACAAGAGACTGCGCCAGAGCGGACTCCGCAGACCTAGCTGCGGGTATTTAAAGATGAGCTATCACAGACGGTTCTATCAATATAACCGTCTGTGATATGACATTATCACAGACGGTTATATTTATAGAACCGTCTGTGATGTATTATCACAGACGGTTTCTTTTGATAAACCGCCTGTGATAGTTCACTATAAATACCCGCAGCTAGCTAGGTTCCTATGTCATTTTACAATTACAATATGGAACATAGATACATTTATGAAAAACGCAAGCATAACCATAAATATAACTATTTCTTAGTTCCTTAGTCATTTTACAATTACAATGGAATAACCAATATCACTTTGGCTATATAACATAGATACATTTATGAAAAACACAAGCATAACCAATATCATTTATTACACTTTGGCTATATCATTTTAAATAAAGCCCTTCACGATGATCGACACGCATATAGCTTGCTTCATCGCCTTGTTCTTCCTCGAGCCTGATGCCGTGTCCGAATGGAGGCAAATCATCAAATTGATTGTACTCTTCCTCATCCACAATATTCTCAACCCCGACAATCCTTCTTTTTCCCTGAAGAACTACATGGCACTTCTTATTTGCCGGGTCGGTTACATAAAATACTTGAACAACTTGCCTCGCGAGTACGAATGGTTCGTCTTTGTATCCTACACATTCGAGGTCCAGGGTAGTGACGCCGTACTTGTCAACCTTTACACCCCGTGGAAGTTGGACCCAACGGCACCGAAATAGAGGAATTTTGAAAATTATGTAGTCAAGCTCCCAAATCTCCTCTACAAGCCCGTAGTACGAGCTTGGGCCAGCGGTACTGCCGTGCGCATCATAGGCATCTATGCGGACACCTGAGTTCTGCACTGTGCTCTTTCTATCTTGATCTGTTGTATAAAATGTGTAGCCATTAATGTCGTATGCTTGCCATGTCACAATTGTAAATTTTGGCCCTTTTGCCAACCATTGTAGTGTTTCACTTGACGACCTCCTAGTCAATTGCGCCTTGAACCATTCGTTGAACTGACGGTTGTGTTGTCTCGTGATCCAAACTTCTGACTGGCCTGCATTCTCCTGACGTAGCATGTTGAGAGACCAGGTGGTCGTGACTCCATGTGAATGATGAGTAATTGACAAAGGTTTAGGATAGTCGAGTTTGGTTTGAGTGGTTCGGAGTCGAGCCGTTGCGTGGCGCAATCGGGCTCGGTCGGACTTTGGTCAAACTTGGTCATTTGGGCTTAGGATGTATATTCTAATGTTTCGACAGGTTTGGACTTCGTCTGTGGTAAGTGTGATGGTATTTACGCTTTCATGTGTCGAGCGGTGCTATTTGACGTGTTTCTTGTCTGTGTGACTGCAGGACGTCGAGTTGGAGTCGTGGCGAGACACGGTGGACCGGACTAGGCGCAGGTGGCGCTGAGGTCAGAACGGTCGGGATGTGTCGAAGACGACGTGGACTCGAGGTGGTTGCGAGGCGTGCGAGGCAAGGAGCGCGGAAGCTTCCCGGAAGGTGCAGAAGGGGCGAATCAGGAAATTCGCAAGGCTGCACAAGCGGGAGCGGGCTCCGTTGGACGTAGCGGGCGTAACGGGGCGGAGACCCGTTAGCCAGGCGCTATAAAAGGAGAGGAGGGGCTGCATGCCCTCCTTGAGCATTTTGGAGGGAATTAGGGTTAGCTCTAGTCAAAAGAGGCTTTAGGAGTTGGTTTTCCTTTAGTCATTAGTGGTTGGAGAGGCAGAGTCTGGTGCTCACTCTGTCCCCTACGATGTGTTCTAGGTGATAGAACAGAGGTGTGTTCTTCCTCCCTCATGTGTTCTTGAGTGGTGTTCTTGAGTAGAGAGGGAGAGGATGGATTGAGGAGTTTGTAATCTTTCCTTTTGTATCAAGTCGGGGTATCGGAACTCCTATGTATTCCCTGTGATTCAAGAAATGAAATCTGAAGTTTGGTTTTCCGTGTTCGTAGCTTCTGTTCTTCAGTTTCCTCTTTGCAAGATTTCTTGATTTTCGTGGTTCTGAGTTCTTGCCTGCTGGAGAGTGCCAAAATGGGTTGCTATGACATGGGTGATGCTCAAAAGCCATTTGGCTATTTAATCCCAAGAGCAAACCGAGTTTGATTCTCATATTTCAGTTTTGGCCTCCTCTGTTCTTGTTCTTCGTTTCTTGGTTTTGGTCCAGATTTTGTTTCCCTTGTTGAGATGGCTTGAAATTTGGTATGGAGAGTCCAGAGGCTATTAATTAGCTACCCTCGAAATTTCATAGCCAAAGGATCAACGGTTGGGGAGTAATTTGAGTTTTGGCTCAGCTCGGGCAAAATTTCAGAGTTTTACCCAAATCTGAAATTCTTGTTTCTTGGAGTGGTTTTCTTGTTTTTGGCTCTTGGCTTATTCTTCTGGGAGTGTTCCCTAGCTATCCTCAAAGTTTCTCAAGCCAACAATCCAAGAATCTTGCGATTCTCTCAGTTTTTCTGAAATTTCAGTTTGCTGATTTTCTCGAGAGGTACTACCGCTCGTCCTAGCGGTACTACCGGTTTTGTTCGGACTAGTCCGATCGGCAGCGAAGAAACGTTCGGACAAGTCCGATCGTCGTGCGGTACTACCGCTCCGTGAGAGGTACTACCGCTCCTCGAGAGGTACTACCGCTCAGAGGTACTACCGCTCGTCTCAGCGGTACTACCGCTTGCAGTCAGACTGGCTCTGAATTTTTTTTCTTGGCTGCTTCTTTTTGGATCTGGTTTTTCCTTGTTGCCTTGACTTCCAGTAGTGCATATCTTCTATCTTCATAGCTTCCATAGCTATTGGAGAAGAAGTATAAGCGTGGGTACTTGAGGGGCGAATTTAATTTTTGAGAGCGCCATTCACCCCCGCTCTGTCGCCATTTCGGTCCAACACATGTCCTTGTGCTCTTCAATATATGGGGTCACTTCAATCATGTGTTGTAAAACCATGAAATGGGCTTGAGCATACGTATGTTGATCCGGAGTTATTGCTTTCCTCCCAATAGTCCCGATACCCTCTAGCCTCCCCTCATGACGAGATAGAGGTACACCTATCGGGTCTACCTGAGCCATGTAGCCGATGCAGAATTCAATGACCTCTTCTGTTGTATAACCTTCGATGATGCTACCCTCCGGTCGAGATCGATTGCGTACATAGGACTTCAGAATTCCCATGTACCTCTCGAAAGGGTACATATGACGTAGAAATACGGGGCCACATATTTTTATCTCTTTCACAAGGTGGACAATGAGATGGACCATGATATCAAAAAATGATGGAGGGAAATACATCTCTAGATGACATAGAGCTGTCACCACCTCGGTTTGCAGAGCATCTAGTCCATCCGGATCAATGACCTTTTGAGCAATTGCGTTGAAGAAATAGCATAGCCTTATGATTGTCACTCGAACCTTGTTCGGCAAAATACTTCTAATTGCAACAGGTACCATTTGAGTCATTAGCACATGACAGTCGTGAGACTTCATGCCAATCAATTTCAAATGTTCCATGGAAACAAGTTTCTTCATGCTTGTCGAGTGACCGAATGGAACTTTCACACCATTTAAGGACTGGCACAATTCAGTTCTCTCGGACTTAGACAGAGTGTAACATGCTGGGGGAAGGTAGGTCCGACCTTTATCGGTCTCTATCGGTGCTAACTCGGTCCTGATGTTCATAGCGACCAAGTCACGCCTTGCGTTAACACCATCCTTTGTTTTGTCAGGAATGTTCAGTAAGAGACCAATCAAACTGTCACATACATTCTTCTCTACGTGCATGACATCGATGCAATTGCGAACTTCTAAGTGCTCCCAATAAGGCAAGTCCCAAAATATTGACCTCTTTTTCCACATGTTCTTCCTCAATTTACGTCCCTTTCCAAACATAACATTTATATCCTTGACCATATCATACACCTCTTTCCCGCTAAAAGGTCTTGGTACTGAGTCATTCTCTTTTTTCCGTCAAATTGTTTCTTCATCTTGCGGTATGGGTGATACTTTGGAAGGAACCTACGGGACGCATGTACAAAGTTTTTCGCGAGTTGTTCAACCACACACTCTCGGTATAATCTAAGCAGTGCGGACACGCTTTGGCTCCTTTTATACTCAACCCTGACAGGTTACCAAGGGCAGGAAAATCATTAATGGTGCAGAACAACATGGCCCGTAGAGTGAAGTTCTCTCGTTTGTCCGCATCCCATACATGTACCCCTTCATTCCACAGTATTGCAAGATCTTCCACCAATGGGGCTAGGAACACATCAATATCGTTGCCAGGTTGCTCCGGCCCTTGGATAAGTAGTGACATCAAAATATATTTCCGCTTCATACACAGCCAAGGAGGAAGGTTGTACATGCACAGAGTCACGGGCCAGGTGCTATGTCGGCTGCTCATGTTACCAAAAGGATTCATTCCATCTGTACTCAACACAAACCTTATATTTCTCGGTTCCACACCGAAATCTACAAACATCCTATCGATGTTCCTCCACTGGGCAGAATCAGCAACATGTCTTATCATTCCGTCTTTCTTACGCTGCTCGCAGTGCCAACGCATCAATCTTGCATCCTTGCGGTTTGCAAATAAACGCTTCAAACGGGGGATTACAGGAAGATACCACATCACCTTAGCAGGAGGTCCTTGCTTCACCTCGATGCCCTTCCCATCATCAGAGTCATTTTTACGCTTGTATCGGGATGCTTTGCACACCGGACAAACATGTAAGCTAGCATACTCTTTACGGTACAGGATACAATCATTCCGACATGCATGTATTCTTTCTACTTCCATTCCAAATGGACAAAGAATCTTCTTGGCTTGGTAGGTGGTTCTCGGCAACACATTTCCCGTTGGAAGCATGTCCACTAGGAGACCTAATAATGCCGTGAAACTCTTGTCGGACCAACCATTGCTTGCCTTCAATTTTAGCAGTTCTAGAACTGATGACAACCTCGTGTATTGCGGCTTGCAGCCCGGGAACAAAGGTTTCTCGGAGTCCTCCATCAAGCCCTCGAATTTACCAAACTCTCTCTCACTATAGTTCCCTTCTGCATCACGTAACATCTGATCCAGATTGTCATCCTGCGACCTATCCTCATGATCGTAAGAACTGTCCACAACTGGCATATCGTTGTCTCCCTCGGCTATGTCATAACTATCTTCTTGTGTACTATTCTCTTCACCGTGACTGGTCCAACATTTGTACCCTTTTCTGAAACCCCTTCGAATCAAGTGAGCTTCAATCTGCGCTGAGTTGCTAAACATCTTGAGATTATCACAATCAATACATGGGCAATACATATATTTTATCCCCTTCTTCAACATATCCAGCTCGACTGCCCTTCTAAAGGCAGACACGCCAGTAATGTACTCTTCACTCACACGGTTCTCAATATACATCCAGCTTAGGTCCATCTACGCTACACAAGTGACAAATGGGTGTCAAAAATGATTATTACCTCTACTACTAACTTCTGATCAGATCACTAAGAATGTTAAGTAATTGAATACTAATCTCTCATCAGATCACTAAGAATGTTAAGTAATTGAGTATGCTAACCTCTGATCAGATCAATAAGAAGACGGTGATATTTTTTCACCCCCAACTCCCTAAAGCCGGCCGCCTTGCTCCACCGATGCAGCGCAATGAAGACAGATCGGTGTCGACATCCTTCAAGCAAGTACGCCAAGTAATTAATACTACGCAGAATATCACAGACGGTTCCAACTACAAACGGTCTGTGAAAATTATATATCACAGACGGTTCGTTTTAATACCCGTCTGTGAAGTATCACCGACGGTTATTAATATTAACCGTCTGTGATGTACATAATATCACAGACGGTTCGAAATATCAACCGTCTTGATTTATGCGTATCACAGACGGTTCGTGTATAGAACCGTCTATGATAGTTCTTCACAGACGGTTTACACTACAAACCGTCTGTGATAGTTACGGATGAACTGTTTCGTCAGGCGCATGACTGCCAACTCGAAGCATATATAGCATAGCATTCGAGGCACATCCGAGGCCTGCTGCTGTGTCCTGAGGAATGCCAAGAGCTGGTCTTCAGATGTGGCTGCCACATCTGAAGGTCAGCTCTTGGCATTCCTCAAGACACAGCTGCAGGCCTCGGATATGCCTCGAATGCTATGCTATATATGCTTCGAGTTGGCAGTCATGCCCTGACGAAACAGTTCATCTTTTCCGACAAAATTCAAAGCAATTTTATTACAATAGTGCAAAGAAAAGACATTTCCAGATTCTTCGTTGAGCAGCCGACATAGCCGACTTCTTCGGTGAGCGACTATCCATCTGCTTCTTCCCACTCCTTTTCTACATCTCTGGTCTCTGTATCATGTACGCCAGTAGCGACGATTCATCTACTACTGAATCATCGCTACTGGCGTACGTGATCCAGAGACCAGAGATGAAGAAAAGGAGTGGAAAGAGGCAGATGGATAGTCGCTCACCGAAGAAGTCGGCTATGTCGGCTGCTCACCGAAGAATCTGGGAATGTCTTTTTTTTGAACTTTTGTAATAAAATTGCCTTGAATTTTGCAGAAAAAAGAAGAATTGTTGGAGTGGACATCACATCTCGGCAGTAGTCCGCATCGTCGAGGAACATGCAAATACAGAGGCAAGCAAGCAAATAAAATAATGTTACCCATACCCTCTGAAAACAATCAAATACAGAGGCAAGCACAACAACACATTCAAATCTATTACAGCTAACGAACCCTTCATGGCACGACGGTGCGTCTGAACAAAGACACACTTACGACACTTACGGTAAGAGTGTGTTGTCCAGCCGCCCGCCGTGCCGCGACGGAGGCGCTAGCTCATAGCGGAGGGGAGATGCATGAAGGAAGCTAGATAGTGGATGAACTCACGCGTGACTAGTACCGCTGGAAAGGTAGATGGGGTTATTAATAAGGGCTGAGTAGTGGGAGGAACTGCTGCCTGCCATTCCATGTGGAGAGAATGGACGGTCGAGATCGAAATCCTGGGTATACACCAATTATTGGTCAACAATTATTGGTGGCCTGTGATTATCACAGACGGTTTGTTACACGAACCGTCTGTGTTGGCAAGATTATCACAGACGGTTTGAATTAAGAACCGTCTGTGAAACTTCACAGACGGTTCTTAATACGAACCGTCTGTGATGTCTCAATTATCACAGACGGTTCGTGTTAATAACCGACTGTGACAATATCACAGACGGTTACCCGTATAAACCGTCTGTCATAAGCTTCATACCAGAACGCTTCGCGCGTGTTTCGATGCCAGAACGCTTCGTGTTTCGATCGTCTAGTTAACGTTTGGGTATATGAAGTGTCTATATCATTAATGTTTGGGTATACGAACCGTCTGTGCTAAAGGTTAAATATGCGCGCCTAATCCAAGTCTCTTCTACGTACGTACAATACAATATACAATACAACATGGCTTCTACTACTGTTCTTGTGACCATCTCCTTCCTCTCATCTGTTCATCACGAATTGTTCGGCCGGAACCTTACACAGGCGGCCAGCAATTTGCATCTGGAGCAGCTTCTCCGCACCCGCCCTGCTCTCCTTCCCCGACTTTCTTGCATCCGTCACTTGACCTGATCCTCCGCCGTCGACAGAGGCGTCTCGCTGCCGCTCAAGAAAGGGAAACAACCCTCACCCTGGTTCTTCTCCACAATGTGCGCAATGCGGAAGAAGCTCTACACGCATTGCAGAGACTGATGGATAGCCTTGCCGATCAAGCAGAAACGGCAGATTCTGAGGAATCGTTTCATGCTATCATCTACGATATTATGGATGCTGCTGATCATTTGCCCAGGCTGCACGAGGAAGTGCTGAGGACAAGGGCAATCTTAACGGCGTTCGAGAATTTAGCGGCTGATCCTCCAAGTCCCCAAGTTGAAGAAGAAGCTTACGAAGCCCAAAAGAATACAATCTGGGAAACTCTTTACCTGTGCGACATTTGTAATAAATTTGCCTCTAATTGAAATTAATAAATTTGCCTTTAATTTGTGATCTCTTGTCTCAGTAGTTCTGTAGTTAAGTTATCAGAAGCAATGTGTACTTATATATTAACCTCTGATCTAGAATATGACAGACAAAGGGACATCACAGCCGGTTCTTGTGAAAAACCGTCTGTGAACATTCCCAGACGGTTCTTAACAACAACCGGCTGTGATAGTCGACACAACACAGACGGTTTTTAATAAACAACCGTCTGTGATAATCCCACATTATCACAGACGGTTTTTAATAAAAACCGTCTGTGATATTCCAGTATCACAGACGGTTCAGCGGTAAGAACCGTCTGTGATACTCCTTTTTCCCGCCACAAATACCACAGACGGCCTTCAAATTAAAACCGTCTGTAATAGTTTACATTACAGACGGTTTCACAAAACCGTCTGTGATTTGCCGTCTACTATTAGCCTTTCTGTAGTAGTGATCCAGATGAGCTTGCTCTTTGATATATATATACGATCGACAGCTCTCCATCACCTCATCCCCATGGTATGTTTCCTCGCAAACCAAGAAGAAGAAGACCATGCATGGCATGCGCGCATCTAGCTAGCTATAGCTTTCCCCCTCAAATATAGCTATAAGAGCATGCGTTAACGTTCGGAGGCACCATGCAATCAGACCCGATCTATAGTAGACAAGAAATCAAGACGTATTGTCTTGATTTTTATTGATAGGAAGCATAAAGGACTACATATACTGATCAACTCGGCTTCGGCTTCTGGCTTCTGGCTTATTTTTCACTATTCATAAGTTTCATCTTTTTCTGAACTTTTGGGTTTTTGTTGAGCTTTTTTGCCGGTTCTTTTTTTCCCCGTATTTGTTTGTATTATACGTAATGGGCTAACATATATTTTTTTATTTTTTTTTAAATTTAATTATGCTAAATAAGTCTCTATCAGCTATAGTGCTTTTTTCAGCCAACTACAGTGTTTTCAGCCATAGGCCACGAGCTTTTCAGCCGAACCGATCACCACCACGTATATCTTCAAGTATCTCGATCAAATGCTAGCACAAATTCTCCAAAAGATAAGGGCCTCTTTGGATTGTAGGATTTTCATAGGGATTTTGGAGGATTTCGATTCCTCAGAATTTTTTTCATATGGTACTCTTCGGAACATAGGAATGAGGTTGCTAAATTCCTATGGAATGCTTTCCTATGCCCTAATTCCATAGGAAAACTAGCATGTGGTTAGACCTCTTGGAAAAATTCCTTTAAGAAGTTCAATTCATCCTCTTCCCCCCCCCCCCTCTCTCTCTCTACACTCTCTTCAAGAAATGTTTTCCTCCAAAATTCCTGTGTTTTTCCTATGAACTATCCAAACATATTTGCTCTCCCATTCCTGTGGGACTCTATTGTATGTGATATTCTATTCATGTGTTTTTTCTATTTCTGTTTTTTTTTCAATTCATGCGCTCCAAAGAGAGTTTTAAAAAACTGCTAGCACAATTAGTACATTTTTGTAGAAGCTACATGGTATGGGCCTGTTCTTTTCGGCTGCGGCTTATGGCTTTTGGCTGAAAATTTTGAATTTTGACTGCTTACGGTACAGATTACGGAGAGACAGATGCTCACTTGCAATTTTGGCCGGTACAGATATTGGGTTTTTATTGTGTAGATCGCTTAACTTGTAGACCCCATCTTGAGAAAATACTCCGTTTGAAAGTTAGGTACTGTAGCAAAAGCCAAAAGACGTCTGGCTTCTCTCCTGCCGAACAGGCCCTATATTCTTTTAGACTATGACTTATAACTTTACATCTTATTAGTCTAATAAATAGTAAGGTAAAGATAGCTAAATTTTAATTTAGGTAGCCAAGTAGAGGTGGCTCTCTTTTGAAAATCTAATAACCATCTGCTTGTCCGTGCGAACCTTTATGAACGCTTTGATCTATTTTTTTAACACCATCACTTTGATCTTTTGTGACCATCTACCTGTCGATCCAACTGCATGTCCATGTTGTCCAATGAGTGATATTATCTACTTAGCTATGACAGGACAATTATCTAGATAAATATCATAATATGGGGGGGGGGACACAATACTTGTAGGAATAAGACACTATTGTAGAAAAGCTCATTATAAACGGTTCGAAAATGTCATCACAAACGGTTTTATGAACCGTCTATACTTATAGGTCAATAATACCATAAGAGCATTATAAACAGTTTTTGAACCGTCTGTGATAAGGATTATCACAGACGGTTCTTAACTAGAACTGTCTGTGATAATAGTTATCACAGACGGTTCTTACTAGTCTATTATCACAAACGGTTCTAGTTAAGAACTATCTATTATTGCTTTCTCGCAATATCATAAATAGACCTCCTTCATTACATCAACATTATCTACTTGCGCTATTGTGGGATCAAGGATACCGACTAGAGGGGGGTGAATAGGAGGTTTTTAAAAAAATTTCTTGTTCACTTGATTAATTCTTCACAATTTAAATAGCAAGAATATAAAGAAATTAATCCTACACAATTCTAGTCAAGATTAGCAATCCTAGCTCTAAGCAAGCGAATGATCACAATGAAGTAAATAAACAAGAGCTAAGAAGGAGATGAACACAACCGATATTTTACCGTGGTGTTCGGAAACTTGCTGGTTTTCCCTAGTCCACGTTGGCGTTAGCCCGAACAAATCGGACCGGCTCCACGAATTAAGCCGAAGCACCTCGATCACTAGTGGTAGCTCTTCCCCGCTCTGGGTAGGTGAGCTCCGACCTTCACAAATCACCGGGTCTTCTCACAAGCTTCTTGAGAAGATCACCGATCGAACCTCCGCCCAATCGTCCAAGTGCCGGCAAGCACTAAGAGTAATGAATCCGGACTTCACTTGAATGCAATCTAGTGCCAATTGGATCAACTAATGAATTCTAGCACTATTTGCTCAACCACCTCAAATTTAATGCACAAAGTGAGAATGAGGGTGGAGTCAATGCTCTAGGGCTCAAGAAATATGCAATGAGTCTCTAACCTTAGCCCTTGTGCAGTGGTGGGGGTATTTATAACCTCCACCAACCAAATCTAGCCGTTTGGCATAATTTCCTGAAAAATTTAGGATGAGCAGGACTACCGCCCCCATGGGCCGGTACTACCGCTGCCAAATCTTCGCAGCAGAACGGCTATGTCAAAACTCTGCAGTGACCGTTGGATTTGGCGGCGCGGTACTACCGCCGTTGTAATTCGCGGTACTACCGCTCTGCGGTAGTTCCGCAAAATCGGTGCGGTACTACCGCTCTGGCCGAAATCCAAAAGGTCCCAAATTTGGCGCTCTCTGGAAAAAACGTTCCGCTCTGAGTCCGGAGCTACCGGATCCCGGAAGTACCGCTCTGAATAGCGGAACTACCACTCCCTGTGGTAGTTCCGGCGTTGAAATCGCCGGTACTTCCGCTCTGCGAAATTTCCGAAACCATCCGGAGGTGCTCTCTGGAAAAAAAACGTTCCGCTCACCCTCCGGATCTACCGAACTCCGGAAGTACCGCTTCAAAATGCAGAACTACCGCTCCTTGCGGTAGTTCCGGCGTTGAAACCGCCAGTACTTCCACTCTCATAAAATCTAAAATGCATCTGGGGGTGCTCTTTGGAAAAAAGGCTCCGCTCAAAAACCCGGAGCTTCCGCTCGCCGATACTACCGCTTCTGAGCGCGGAACTACCGCTCTCCGGTAGTTCCGACGTTCAAATTTGCGGTACTACCGCACGTCCAGACAGAGCACAGACTAAGTTTTAAATTTGATTTTTGATGAATGCATGCTTCTAATATTGATCCAAATGGCACAAAGAATTTGCATTCAAGCTACTCGCCATGATTCCTCTTTATGGTACGATTATCTACCCTATAATCCAGCCTTCCATATTTCTCCTAAGACCGGTAAAATTAAAAAGGAGATCATACACTAAGTATACCTTTGTCTTGAGCCAATTTGGGTCTTCATATATCCTTTGGCTTGCAACTTGTCGCTCACATGTGGACTAACATTTCGCATGCTCATAAAACACATTAGTCTCATATTCACATGAATTTATTAATTACCAAAACCATTTTTAGGGGCCTATATGCTTTCAGCTATAAAACAACATAATCAGATACTGCAGATAAACCAAAGCAGGTCTATTTATGATTGGCACTATGTCTTTGGTGGCTCATTGTTTAGGTTGTAGGTGCTGCTATTTTGGTATTTTGGTATGCCATGGTCGTAGGCTGTGGTCGTATGTCGTGGTTGTATACCGTGGTCGTATGCGCCTAGTCTATTAGCAGCCATGTGCGCCGCTTCATCCTGCAATAAAACATGAATTTTAATAAGGGCTGAAACCCTAGTCATGCATCAATCATCACAAGAACTAATTAAGGCATCAACAATTAATTTTCACACGCATGAGCATCAAGATTTCACATGGCTAAAACCTTAACCATCCAACTATTTCGTAATTTCATATCCAAGCATCAAGGAAGAGAGGGGAGGGGTGGGGGATATATCATCGGCGATGAAGGAGAGGCCGACGGCGTTAGCGTCACCGCGTTGTGGCACGATAGTGACACTACACAAGACACTCTTACGACAAGAGTGCCGTATGTAGTGGACCGTGGTGTCACAACCGGAGGCAGAAGAGCTCGGGGAGGTAGTCAGCGTCATTGGGGGAGGCAACGCTTCAATCGGTTTGGGGGAGCTAGCTAGGCGGCGCTTTGGTTTGGAGTGTTTGGAGGAGGTGTGTGGGCAGCATATATAAGCGCATTTGGGTAGTGGAATCGATTAGCAGTTAAGAGGTCATCAAGCCACTTCAGTTTGAAAGTTTGGATAAAGGGGGAGGCGAAATCGGGTGGCAAAATATCATAGATGGTTTTTAATACAAACCGTCTGTGAAGAGATAATATCACAGATGATTCTTGTTCTCACATATTGTTTTCAACATAAACCATCGGTGATATTATCTCTACACAGATGGTTTTTAGCGCTGCTAGTAACACAGATGATTGCTAAACTAAAATCAACTGTGATTGTATTTAATACTGATGGTTTTGGTTAACTGTCTGTGATGATGCGTCCAGCATTAGCATTTTTGTAGTAGTGAGAGTTAACTTGAGATTGAACAAATTAGAAATTAATGTTGGTCTAAGATATAGTTAAGGTAAGGTTTGTTTGGTTTTTAAATGAGGTATAGTCCCCGAGATTTTTTTTGCAAGATGTAGTGAAAACTACAAAACCAACCACCATAATCTTTGAGAATTTGAACTCTTCCAGTCGATGACATTTTAACACAACAAGAACAAAGACACATGTTTTAATTTGTCCAATAGTCATTGCAACATGCCTTGTTGTTCAAAAGTTGATTGGGATGTGCCAAATAAGGTAGCGACAGATTAGATTTACTACAATATCAAGCCAATCAAGTTGACGAAGATATGTATGCACACTGGCCAATGCATCCATCTAGGTGAATATCTGGTTTAAAGTAGCAAGATGCTTTGCCAGAAAATATCTCCGGGCCCTTTGTCATGTCAATCAACTCTCTATATTTCTGCTACTAAAAAATACGAGTTAATGGTGGTCCATTCTCCCATCACCTCGTCTAATCTAACCACATGATAGGATCTGAGCCATCTGTCTCATGCCCCTCCCCTCATCTCTTTCTCTCTCTCAAGATCAAACCGCCCCTTCCCTCCACTTCCCTCTTTAGTTATGATCATCACACCCCTCGATTAATGGTACATTCTTTTACCTTCGTCTACCTTCTTGTCGGGCTTTCCATGCTCCCTTCCTCTTCTCTCCCGTATCCTTCCTTTTCTCGCCCCTCAGCCTCCTCCACTCCATATCTATCGGCTAACCTCTCCCTTTCCCTCTCGTCTCTCGGTGCCACCTCCCCACCCTCTCGACCACTCTACTTCCCTCCCCTCCCCATCATTCTCCTCCGTCCACCCCACCACTTCTTGGGCCCATCCCTCCTAGATCCAACTATGTCACTTTTCCTCCACCTAATCCTACCTAGATGACTACCACCTATGAGATCCAGTTCAATAGCCCCTCCCTCTCCTTTGATGCTTCTTGAGCATACTAGGGCCCAGATCCAAGGGGAACCCCTCGATCTCTCCAGACAAAGATGGAGAGGAGGTCCACAAAGAAGGAGACACAGGAGTCAGAGACTGGGGAGAGATGTGCGCCTGTGTGGCGCTACCAATCCAAAAACTACCATGCGTCCACAATCAGAGTGCCACAACTCTAATAATCCCTACTCCCACAAATTCTCTCCTAGTCAATGCATGGTGGTGACCGCCCCCACGCCGCGCCCACACTGACCACCGCGTTAGTTGTCCTTCAAGCAAGGAGCTGACACCATCACTATCTATTGGGATCGAAACTGGGAGGTCACCGATGAAGACGGCAGCATAGGCACCAAACCCTAACCCACAGCCATCAGGCACGACGGTGCTAGCGGCGGTATTGTCTTCCATGAGCTCTTTGACTCTGTGTGCACTGGTTCATCACCTTTCGCATGCCTACCAAGCTCCCCGCTAGTCCCCTTGGCAGCAGAATTAGGTTTAGGGGAATGGGCAGATCGATGAGCGAATTAGCCCTTGCATTCATGAGGTAAGGAGGATAGGCTGCTTAGGCTAATCTCAAGTAGCCCCTCGTCATCGCACCCTTGTTGGGTAGCCTTACAGGAGGAGTAACTGTAACACCCTAGGAACCACACTACCCCAAGATACTACTAAATTACACTTACAACCCATTGGATTACAGAGAAAGAATCCGGCAGCATCTCCCCAAGAACAAAGGCTACACGAAAGCATGACAACACTACATATCATAGGAGATAGTAATCAGCATAAGAACATAAATCAGTGCACTGATATCCTTCATCAGCCTAGTTTTGGTTGCTCAAACCCTACTAAATCCAAACACGATCTAGCATCATTAAATTACAATTAAAATAAATCCTCTAACTTATTACAGCAAAACTCAAGAAGACTTATGTGATGGTGCCGTGCTGCTCTACCCTTTTCAAGCATGCTCAAGGGTCACCTGGGAGAGAGAATACAAGGGTGAGATAAAATCTCAGCAAGTAAATTGTTTAACAAGTTAATTAAACTGCAGATGATTAAGCATCAAGTTGAGAACTTGTGGTACAATGATAAAGTATTAACAATTAATTCTCATCATCCTCATTGCCATGCTAGTCCTGTCTAGAGTCCAGGGCACTAGTTCCCCTAATCATCACTTGATAAACATGAGAACTTGTTTTGGGCAGTCACGGGAAGTACGTGTCTAAATACTTATGGTAACTTATATTACGCTTCTCAAAACCCTAAAAATCTACTATACCTATTTGGGCGGATGGTAAGAATGGTGGGTGTGGATGTAACACAAGGTTGCGGTTAGTGGAATGAACCACCCAGACAAATTAAGAACTTAATCATGTGTGGACCCCTCCGTGTACAACAGTGCAACTGCAAGCTGGTATAGTGTAGGCTTGGCTGAATAATTTACTAGACTCTCTAGTCATCTCATGGAGAATGTGTAGGGGGTATTAAAAGCCCCACATGGAACGGGACACCGGATGTAGGTGACATTGCATAGGCTAGCGTATGTGGAGAGTGGAGTCCGACTGTGCTAACCTATGGTAGACATCCCGCACAACCTATAGAAGCAACCCCATAGGAGTGACATGCTAGAGAGCGAGGTATTGTAAAGGCCTCGTGACAACTTCTGGACCTACATGTCCAAGGAATCATATGGGCCCATCGAGCTGATTGTCTCTTGTGAGTAAAGATGTACAGTCTCTGCAGAGTATACAAACTATTCGAATAGCCGTGCCCACGGTCAAGGATAGACATGGAACTCTTCCTCGAGTTAGTTCTATTTCAAAACTTTTGAGGGTGGGAATAAAAATTTGTCAGGTGGATGTAACCTGACTTTGGTGATTTTCCCTGGAGGGATGTACTCCAGTGTTGGTATTAAGGTGTAAGTAACCTGCTAATCAAAAGTAAGCATTTGTGGTTGGAACCATGAAATCGGTGGATGGAACCTACCCCATTCAAATTTATTGCACATTATCTATTATTTAAGCATAAGTTTTTGTGAAATGCTAGGTCATAGGAGCTTCTAAATATAAATATTCCAAAAGTCGCTTTACGCAAATAAAGAACCCAAGCCACCCTTGTTTAACCTTGCATCAGTAATTATATGCATTCTGTGTGTTGACTCGCGGAGCACGTTGAAATGTGCTCACCCTCGCTCTTAAAACCCCATTCAGAAGCCGTGAATTAAGGACACTATGGCTACTACGACGACCAGGATGCTGAAGGGAATGAAGGTGGAGAGGACTAGGTTAGGTTTTGGTAGTCTTGCCCCTCGCCCCAGTTCAGTTGACCAGGCTAGTTTGTGGGTGTGTCTGTTATTAGTTAGCTCTCTGATTAATAGCAGTGACACCTAAGTTGACCCAGTCACTTGCCTGTGGCGAGTTGTGCCTTATCCCGCTTATGTACGTTCCCGCTTCCGCCCTTTATGTATTGTATCCACTTGGCCTGACGGCCCTGATGTAAACTCGACCCGACGTGGTCTATGTGAACTCTGATAATGTAATGTATGGTTTTGTCGTGTATTAAATGATGCAGCCATGTATCTGTGAGCATTATGGCCCCGTTTGGCACAGCTCTAGCTCTGAGATCTATGTTGGATCTGTAGTTTGTTGACTAAATTAAAGTGATTTAAATATTTTTATTTAATATATAATATAAATGAAATGAGTCATGTAAATGCACTTAACATGCATGTAACTCTAGATCCAGGATTTCCTAGAGCTACAGATGACCAACTCTAGGAAATCTACAGATTTCCTAGAGCTAGAGTTCTGTCAAACAGGACCTATCTATTGATCTAGGAAATAGTGCAGTGATTTCACAGAAGATTCCATGTTGGTAAACTTAGGGTCCGACATATGCGTGCAGAGCCGAACGACAAGGACAAAATATCAGGTAAGAAGAAGCTAAAGTGTAGTGCTTAGTGCTCGCCGCGATAAGCATTGTTCATTAATCTGAAATAATTCTGAGTGCTCGTGTTGGAACTCCCTAAAGTTTTCAATAGTAAACTGGCGTCAATTTGTTGGCAATGGCTAGTGGGGTTAGTTTAATAGATGAATAGAAACCAGTGCTTGTTTTGATTAATATAAGCTGGTAAAGATACACGTATGCTGCTTTGCTAGTCTTGTTTATGGTTCGGTTCCTCTTTTCCGTAGTGCAATTGCTTGCTTTGCATAGTTAATTCTCCCCATGATGTATGATAAAGGCACGTGTACTCGAAAGCAGATCGATACGTACGAAAAGCTACGAATTTCAGTATATTTTGGAAGGATATTGTGTACGTTTCGTGCGTCCTCTAGAGTTTGTCTGTACAGAAAATGTCCTTGAAACTTTATGAAAATGTTCTTCAATGTAACTGTTGAGGAACCGACGCTGGAGATCAGTCCGAGCGATTCCTCTGCTTAAAACAAGAACGAATCAATCACAGAATCACAGAATAATAGATTGAACACAGAGAGATAGAGAGAACTCCTGGTCTTTCTTTATTGCTTTAGATTGCATCGGGATACATAATGAGGGGGGTCTAGGTCCCTATTTATAGTCTACGGTGGGGGTGCCCAATTAGATAAGAACTCGAGATAGAGTCCTGGTTTCTTAACACTCCCCCTTGGGCACTCACCCAACATGCTCATGCCTCGTCAAAACTCCATAAAAACCCAGTGGGAAAAATTTGGAGAAAGAGTACATGATACATGTGATGCTGCGATGCACGAATTGCCTCGTTAAAAACCTTGGTCGAGAAACTTCATGGAAAACTCGTCAAGGGAAAAAGAGTACAATTCACCCAAATTCATTTGGTCTGCAAGACTTTATCTTTGGGTACTTAATCTTCATGATCAAGATTTATTAGCGGGCTTGTGAGAATTCTCCCCCTGAATTCTGCACTTCTCTAAGTCTCATCATTCCAATTCCACGCGCGCACCTTTCAAAGCTAGATGCGGGGAGTGACTTAGTGAATAAATCTGCGAGATTTTCACATGACTTAGTATGCAGTACTTTAATCTCGTCCATCTTTTGCAATTCATGTGCATAGAAGAACTTGGGGTTGATATGCTTTGTGAGATGACTCTTCACATAGCCCGTTTGCACTTGTGCAACGCAAGCTACATTATCTTCATAGATAATTGTTGGGGTTTGCACAATGTTCATCCCACATGACTGCTGGATGTGGTGAATCATTCGGCGGAGCCAAGCGCACTCTCGTGCGGCTTCATACAGTGCTATAATTTCTGAGTGGTTCATCGAAGTAGCTACCAGGCTTTGCTTAGACGATTTCCATGAAATTGCAGTTCCACCACACAGGAATACATAGCCTGTTTGTGACTTAGCGGTATGCGGGTCTGACAGATACCCAGCATCTGCATAGCCAATCAAGTTCAGATCTTGATTCTTTCTGTAAAACAATCCGAGGTCCTTGCTACCTTGGAGGTATCGGAAAGTGTCCTTTATGCCCTGCCAATGCCTGTTGGTGGGCTCTGCACTGTACCTTGCTAACAGGTTCACGGCAAACGCAATGTCCGGTCTAGTGCAGTTTGCTAAATACATGAGCGCTCCCACTGCACTCAAGTATGGGAATTCCGGTCCCAGGACTTCCTCCCCCTCTTCCTTTGGTCGGAAAGGATCATTTTCTTGCTGTAAAGACCTACCGATCATCGGTACTTTCGAGGGAAATGCCTTCTCAAAGTCAAACCTTTCAAGCACCTTCTGGGTGTAGGTCGACTGATGTATCAAGACTCCTTCAGGAACATGCTCAAGCTGCAGGCCTAAGCAAAAGTTGGTCTTGCCCAAATCTTTCATTTCAAATTCTGACTCCAAGTAGGAGCTTGCTTCTTTTATGTCTTCGGCTGTCCCGATGATATTCAGATCATCTACATACACAGAGATTATACAGAATCTATTCTGGGATCGCCGTATAAATACACAAGGATAGTCTTCATTGTTCGTGTAGCCTTTCTTGCAGAGAAAGTCGCTCAAGCGATTATACCACATTCTTCCAGATTGTTTCAGTCCATACAGTGACTTTCTGAGTTTCACACTGTACAGATTTCTATTTGCTCTGTTTTGGTTCGGGGGAGATATTCCTTCAGGGACTCTCATATAAATCACCGAATCCAAGTTATCATAAAGGTATGCATTCACAACATCCATTAATTTCATTTCTAAGTTCAAGTTCACTGCCATTGAGATCAAATATCTAAAGGTAATTCCACTCGTGACTAGGGAGTAGGTTTCTTCATAATCAACTTCCAGGATGTTGAGTGAAACCTTAGGCTACTAGCCTTGCTTTGTATCTCACTACTTCATTTCTTTCATTTCTCTTTCGAACAAATACCCACTTGTGCCCTACGGGGTGTATGTGGGGAGGTGTGCGGCATACGGGCCCAAACACCTCTCTTTTATTCAGAGATAGCAATTCAGTTGCTATTGCCTTCTTCCAATCTTCCCAATCTGATCTTTTCTTACATTCAGCGAGCGATGCAGGCTCGGGATCAAGATCGATGATGGTGGCAATTTTCTTTGCGAAGTAGATATCGATATTAGCTGTTGTCTTATTCAGGGACTCTCCCGTGTGCACATAATTTATAGCTATTTCTTCATGAGTTGCTTCTTCTGGAGCGATTGCTTCTGCTGGAGCTTCATCTTGCGCATCGCTTCTTTCAATTGCGGTGGCAAGTCCCTTTAGTTTTTCGGCTCCGATGTGTGCGCACACATCCATGCCGATGGGGATATTCAGATCCGGTATGCCCTTTTCTGAAGGTGTCATACTTGTGCCAGGTCTCAACTGGCTCCCCTTCTCATTCTGGGGGACTTCAATGATCGGCTGTGATAAATCTCTCTTATCCTTTTTCA
The DNA here is from genome assembly GCA_017311315.1 of Dendrocalamus latiflorus. Taxonomy (NCBI): domain Eukaryota; kingdom Viridiplantae; phylum Streptophyta; class Magnoliopsida; order Poales; family Poaceae; genus Dendrocalamus; species Dendrocalamus latiflorus. Next base: position 39,765,145 of record CM029652.1, on the reverse strand, counting down.
CCAGGCGTCCCCGGTTACTAAGGATTCGAGGAACCGGAGTTCTCGTCCTCTTTTTTTATTTTTCTGAGGCCTCTGGACGAGATTAGGGATACCTTCTATTTCTTTGGTATTTCAACCCTCTCCAGTGCAGTGCGTGCAGGCACATGCGACTTAGTCACGCTCTTCAAATCACTAAAGTGATCAGGCAGTTGATTTGCTAATGCTCGCAAATCAATTGTCTTCTGGACTTCTGTTGTCTTCTGGACTTCTATTGTCTTCTAGACTTCTCTATTTGCTTTACTAATGTCTTCTGGACTTCTCTAGTGCGCGGGTCATCTGCATGGATTCCCCAGGCTTGCCACGTAATTTTCCGACATTCTTTATCAAGGGGTTGATTTCCTCCCCCTAATGTTGGGAAATATTCGGTGGTAACACTTGCGCTAGTTGCATAGGTGAATGGATGTTGTAGGCCGAAGGTCTAAAGTTGATGAGATTCGCTGTATGGAGGACTTCGTGTCCCCAACATATAGCTGGCAAATTACTTTTATGCAAGAGGGGTCGGGCAATAACAAAATTCTTTAAATTAAAGCCTCTGCCAGACCATTCTGGGTATGGACATGCGGTACCGAATGCTCAATTGCAATTCCCATCGCCATGCAATAATCATCAAATGCCTTTGAAGTAAATTCTCCGGCATTGTCCATTCGGATGGACTTGATATGATGATCTGGAAACACATTTCTGATGCGAATGATCTGCGAGATCAATTTTTCAAAGGCGAGGTTCCTTGTGGACAACAAAACCCACATATGACAACTTCGAGGAAGCGTCAATGAGCACCATAAAATTCTTAAATAACCCTAAGATGGGCTGAATGGGACCACAAATGTCTCCCTGGATACGTTCCAGGAATGCAGGGACTTCATCCTTCACTTACAGAGTGGAGGGTCTAGTATTTAGTTTCCCGGTGGCACATGCAGGGCACACAAAATCTTCATGATTCGGGAAATTCTTCAAATTAATATTATGCCCATGCAAGTTATTTATTATGTTTCTCATCATCCTAAGACCTGGGTGGCCTAATCTGTCATGCCAGAGACAGAAGAGTTCAGAGCTTCTACACACTATTTTCAGAACAGTGTACGCTGCAGGCGCTTTAATATTGGTATAATATAGCCCAGTGAAGGAAGTTTTTCTAATATTCTTTTGCCATTCTCTTCACGCTTCGTGATGAGTAGGTATTTCTTACCGTACTCTTCTTTAGTCTCAACGTGGAAACCGTTGGCGCAAAAATTCTTAAAACTTAGGAGAGTTCTAGTCGATTTTGGGTACAATAAGGCTTCTTCAATGACCAAAATTGTGCCCATTATGGCTCTTTCCGAACCAATTATACATGCATCGCTTCTGGCGATTGTTGTAAGACTGCCAGTGCTCTTACGAATCGACTGAAAATACTCAATCTCTCTTAAGATGATATACGTTGTGCCGCTGCTGGCTAAGCACACTTCCTTTATAGGGCGCTACACGTGTTCCAATATAGGGTATTTTATTAACATGCATGAGAAGGCAATCAACACATAAATAAAATACTCCAATATCAGAACATATCATGCCATCATAAAACTGAATAAATGAATGAATTCTTCAAGTATCATCCAACCATCACGAGAAGATAACAATTCTTAAGTACCATCCATGCAAATTCTAACATATTCTTCCATACAAAATAAATGACAATTAAAGTCGAAATGCATTCAGTGCACTAGACTTCTTCTGCTATTTTTTTTCGGGTTTACATTCTCTGCAAGAGAAATTATGGCATTGGCTGCTTCTAGGTCGAGAGGGGGTGCTGCTGCCTGGATGGTCTAAACCTCCATTAACGCGGGCAGTTGCTCGGAACTCTCCCCCTCAACCGATGCAAAGTGGGCTTCATGCTGTCATTTGCCATCCCGTTTTGGCTTGCTAGCCTTATTCTCATGTGGAGCATCTGATTTGCCTTTCTGGGCTACGGCCTTACCCTTCCTTCCCCTTTTCTCTATCAAGGGCTTTCACACCTTGTTGCTTCCGGCGTTGGCTTCACGGCCAGTGGAGCTCTCAGATGGCTGAGTGACTTAGTTCTTGCGGAGAACTTCGTCCTGAGCTTCCGCAACTTGCATCATATCAATCAATTCGGCATATTCCTCATAGCCGTCTTGACGATAATTGCGTGCGGATTATACTGCATTGGGGTGGAAGGATTTTCTCAATTTTCTGTATTGGGGTACAAATCCTGTGCAAGGCAGAATTGTTTTCCCTGACCGTCTTAAAGTCGGCAAACCTTAGTCTGATCCATTCTTACTCTGTTTGGGAAAGAATAGTGTACTTTAGCCTCTTAAACCGCTTCTTGAGTGCGGTCCAGAGTGCGAGCGCGCTTTTCTCCGCCATATACTCATTCTTGAGAGTGAGGCAGAGGTGGTGTCTGAGAAAATGAAGTGCCTGGTCATTCTCCTCAGGTTTGGGTTGAGCGTCATTCAGTCTGCCAATCCCAATAGCAGCGCGGAGCTTCCTGGCTCCAAGCACAATCTCGACATCGGATGTCTACGTCAGATAGTTTTGGCCATGCTGGGCCAGCTCCTCGAACTCCCAGTTCGTGATGCTAGTCATTTAAATGTGTATAAGTCTACTGCTGGTAGACACGCACGGAATAATTCACTGCGGGTAAATAAATGGTACAAAAGATTCTCGCAATGTTTCATAATTTTCTATGTATTTTCTATAATTTTACTGCTAATTTCAGTGATTAAAAGCAATTTTCAGCAATTACAATTAACCAAAACAGTAAATAAATACAGAAAATACATAAAACAATAATGGCATAAATAAATAAGCTTCAATGCAAAAATTGATGCAAAATTCGGATTCCCGAGGCCCTTTTATGCTAAAATATGAAATTTCAGCAAATTCTGCAATCCCATAGGGTGATTACGCAAATTTCCAGTTCAGAGAAAAATTCACGCAATTTTCTGATTTACAGAGGGGTTTTCTGCAAAATTCTGGACCCGCTCGCAAATTTGAGGGTTTATACGCAATTTCGGAATTACGAAACCTTTTCTGCAAACATTCGGGACTTGAATAAATAATTAAGGGCCAAGAAGAAAATTACTGAGAACCGAAGGGCTTTTGCGAAAAATCGCCACGGTCCAGATCTCATCCCCCTTCCCCCAGCCCATGCGGCCCACCATTCTTTCGGCCAACTGGCCTTTAAGCGGCCTGTGCAGCCCGTGCGGCCCGCCAGCCCATATAACCGGAGGGGAGGGGTGCTGTAGGGTTTCCCCTCCCTCACTCAACTCGGGCGGCGGCGGCACCAGATGAGCGGCGACCGGGCGGTGGCACGGCCACGGCGGGCTGCTTTGGGTGACGGACTCGGGTGCGCCAACGGTCGGCGAAGCGGCGCACGAGGGCGATGGGCGCGACGGCTCGGGGGAAGACCGGCTCGGGCCGTCCGACGGCGCATCGGCATCGCACGGCTACAGGCCGGCAAGGCGGAGGCGCGGGGCTCGAGTAGCTCGGCGGCGGCAGCCGGCACGGGGCGGCGGCCGACGAACACGCGTGCGGGCGTGGGAGACAAGGCGCCGGCGGCTGCGGACGGGCGCGGTGGAAGGCCGAGCGGCGCGACCACTCAGAAGGCCGAGCGGCGGCCGGCGGGGAAGGCCAAGCGACGGCCGGCGCGAGAAGACTTTGGCGTGCGGGCCAGATCGGGGCGCGGTCGTCGGCCGGGGGCGGCGGCTTGCGGGCCGGAGTCAACCGGGACGGCAGCGCGGGTTGCTGGAGCCGGCGGAAGCGCCGTTCGGGGCGAGCGACCAGGTGGCGGCGACGGCCGGCGGCCCGCACGGTCGGGCGAGCGGCGCTACTTCGGGTAGCGGCGTCCGGGAGGCGGAGGCGCGTTCGGGCGCGGGACCTGGACCGGCGGTGGCACCAAGTGTATGCGGGCACGGGTGCGGCACGGGGAAGCCGGCGGCGGCGCCTAGGCCGAGGCAAGCGTACAGCTGCGAGCCAGCGGCCACATGCGGGTGGCGTTGAGGAGGAGCCAGGCGGCGCGCTGGGACCCCAAGCGGCGGCGGCCATACGGGGCGCGCGCGCAATGAGGAGCCAGCCAGGTCCATGGCCGGCAGCCAGCGCATGCGGGCGCAACAGCGGGGGGTTTTTTTTTGAGATGCTATGGTCATGCTGGACCGAACAGAAAAGATGCAATTTTTCACTTCCCCTTTCATGCAATGTCTGTGCGGGAAATAAATAGTAACATAATGCATAATTTCCGTACAATGATCATGCAGGATCAAATCATGCAAAATTAAACAGAATTCATGCAGGTATTTTTCGTTTTCCAATCTAGATGCAATCAACATCTACCCTGTTTTCGTAATCTACCGATCGACATTGTGTCGGCGATTTCAGATCTGCTCGCGGTAGATTTAGGGCGGATTTGCATCGTTCTACAGTGCAATCAACATCTACCCTGTTTCACAATCTACCGATCGGCATTGTGCCGGCGACTTCAAGTCTGCTCGCGGTAGATTAGGGCGGATTTGCACCGTAGAATTTCAATCTAGAACGCGAAAAGAAAATACAGATTCAAAAGCGATCTAGAAAATTCAATCTGTGCTTCGATGATTACCTCGTTCACCGGAGCGAAGTCGTGCTGATAACGTGTTGAGGAACCGACGCTGGAGACCAGTCCGAGCGATTCCTCTGCTTAAAACAAGAACGAATCAATCACAGAATCACAGAATAATAGATTGAACACAAAGAGGTAGAGAGAACTCCTGGTCTTTCTTTATTGCTTTAGATTGCATCGGGATACATAATGAGGGGGGTCTAGGTCCCTATTTATAGTCTACGGTGGGGGTGCCCAATTAGATAAGGACTCGAGATAGAGTCCTGGTTTCTTAACAGTAACAACTCCTTCAAAAGAATTTTCGGTAGAATAATATTCTATGGAAATCACATGCATGTTTTTCTCAAGATCCAAAGTTTTTGGAACAGCTAATTAGTAGTGTCAGCTGATATAAGCATATTATCAGTGATTGGCACTACCAGAATCTACTGGTTCCCCTACCGCCTGTATTTCCCTATGTGTTTTCACTAAACACAGGGAAAATTTTCCGGTGCAAGAAGAGAAACGTAGGAAAGTTAAAAGACTTTTGGAACGATTTGGGAGTTCCCCGGGTGCACACCTCGTAGCCGCACACAGAAGGCTAGAACATATTCTTTTTTACTTCAGTTTATAATTTATAAATATGTTTTTTGACTATCAATAAGAAAAAGTATATAAACACAGATAACTTACGTGTAGTTTTGTTCGATATAATGAAGTTATTATAGAATGTACTGCAAGTAATTTATAAATCATGTCTTTTATTGTGTCCTCTCGCATCATATTGTGTCCCACCAATTTATCAATCTACCCACAGAAGTTGATGTGCTTTATTTTCTTGTAACTCACAAAAACGACCCTTTCCTCCTTCGCCTCCGGTCATCTTCTCCGGTGTTGTTCATCTAAACCAGTTAGTTTCGCCTCAATTGCTTCGCACACGAGAATCACCTCGCCATAGACCACGTTGACATGCTCACTTTCTCCTCGTAACCTCTATAGAACAGTTCTATAGCCGCCACCATTACTAAACTATCTTACTCTTGTTATTCCCAGAAGAACGATGAGGAAGGACTTTTCCCCTCTCACCCTATGATGCATGGGCCCAACTCACATTCAACTGTTTGGGCAGAGTAAATTATTAGCCGTTTTGGTTAAGTTGCTGAACAATTAGAAGTCTCTATATATATGTTGAGACACTGGGTAGCACTGTGTTTGTGTTTCTGAATTTCCGTTGCTACTTTTCAGAACTTTCCGACACAATTATGGTGGTGCATAAGTATGCTTGTTTTCTTCAGAAAACATGAATTATTTGCTCTTTTCAAATGAAGTAGAAACATGAATTATTTGCTCTTTTTACATGAAGTGGTGCTAGGTGTAACCGGACCACAACCTTACCTTTATTTTTCTGATCCTCAATCTGTACTGTTAAAAGGACTCAGATCCAATAACAAATTTGCATATATTTGATTGTTGGTGGTTCAGGAAATGTTCTACACGGCTGTCCAAATTTAACGTTTTTTTTAAATACAGAATGGCATTTCCCATGTGTTCATTAAAAAAACTCTAGGGATAAGCTGTTTACGTGGTTGAACTAGGGTACTTCATAAGCGTCCACGTTGGCATATATCAATGAGTGCATATTTCTCAGAATACATGGAAATTTTCCCGTTCCCGTCAGCCAACAACGTTCTGGTCGAATTTTCCCGTGCGGCATATTCCCCGGGGGCTTGGGAAAGTACGGACCCTCATTCGTTGCACCTGCGAGTACCTACCTTGCTGCTAGTCAAAACTACTCGCGCAGTCAGCGACTAGTCCATGCATGCATACTCTCCCATGTGCCAAATTGAGACAAAGTCAGATTTAACACTGTTTTGTACTATATTTATAAAATTAATCATATATCAAACGTATTTGTAAAAATATCACTTCTGTCATCTGGCGTGCGGGCGGCAGCGTCCGCGAGACAACAGGTGGCGAGGCTGTCGGTACAATTTTATCCGTTGTAAATATTGCTAAAATATTTATACGATTTCGATATTTGTACGAGTTTGTATATATAGCAAACAACCTCTAAAAATTATGAAATTTTATGTGAAACTTTCTGACATAATCATAGTTGTTGTATAAATTTTTGAGAATTTTATGTAATCTAAATTTGCCACATTTATTCGGATTAATTTAATCATGAATTTACGGCCAATGAATTTAATCATGAATTTAATTCATGATTAAATTAACCTGAATAAACGTAACAAATTTGGAGCACATAAAATTCACAAAAAATTATACAATAACTATGATCATATTGGAAGGCTTCATATAAAATTTCATGACTATATCGGGAGGCTTCATATAAAATTTCGTAACTTTTGAAGCTTGTTTGCTATATTTGAAATTGTATAAATTTTTGAGCAACATTTGCAATAGATGAAATTATACAAAACTTACACTACAAGGTACGTTGTGTCGGGAGGCTGTACATAAATTTTTGTAAATTTTTCAGCTCATTTGATATATTTACAAATTCAAACAAACAAAAAATTAGTGCAGGTAATTAAGCTGTCTAATTAGCCAGCTTAACCACCTGCCGCCCCCCTCATCAGACGGCAGGCAAGCCTGCCTCCCCCCCAAGGCGGCAGGCTGCCTGCCATCTGGTGAGGAGGCGGCAGGCGCCTGCTGCCGGCGGCCGCGCTGCGTGTCGCCTTGCGGACGCTGCCGCCCGCCCACCGGACGACATAAGCAACATTTTTAATACGGCGCGTATATGGCTATTTTTGTAAATACGGTGAACAACAATGCCAAATCTGGCTTTAACTCCCAAATTGAGAGCATGTCCTTTTTAGTTTACAGTTTTATCTGAACAAACATTCCTCTACAACCATTCCTTCAAGTGGTATTCCTACGGCCACTCATGATGCAGAGGTCATTATGACCACTACGACCTGTTTGACTACATCTACGATCACACCTACGACCACTTAACAAGCTCCTCTACATATTCAACGAAGTCATCCTCCAAACAAGTGATCAGTGAGTTAAACTCCAAAGCCCATGTGCTCTGATACCACTTGTGGGATCGATGGCACAATCAGAGGGGGTGAATGATTGTCTCCACTTTTTGACACCATTGCACGTAGTTGAGATCTCCCTTCATTCGAAAACTTTAGCCAATCAAACACTTCGATCGTTTGAACGAGAACACCCCAAAACACATGAGAAAACGATGCTCAGAAAACACATCATTAATACCGACTAACTTTCCTTAGAATAGATCTGATCTATTATATCTATATCATGTTCTTGGCTATAAATCGCCCTCACAGCACCACTAAAACTCTCTCAGCGAAAGCCCTAAAAAACTAGTCACTTTAGTCTTTAGTTTCTCCCTGCTTTTATACGCTAACACTCTAATTGTGTTTGGCTCAAACACAAACACAACACCTAATCTCTTCCAAAAACCAAGGGATCCAAACCCTCCCAAACACGGGTTTTTACCAAACTCTACGTCTTCCAAGTTATGGACTCCATTCACAACTCTTAACTCAACACGTGACGAAGCCCCTAGGACAACACCTCCTGTATCTCCATCACGCACTATCAACTCCCGTGTCAAAGCCTCCAGGATCACATCTCCTGTAGCTTCTCCACGCATCATCACATACTCTAGCATGAGCCCGATCACTTCGTGACATCGTCGACCATCTAGATCTCATATTACCCCCTCCTAGTTCCGGTCCTCGTCATCACCATAATTGTCTCCACGACTCCATGCATCATTCACCTTGATCTCCACATGCTCCAGCATGAGTCCGACCACCTCACGTGATGTCCCGATCGCCAAAGTTGTCACATTAATTCATGTTAATTTAATCATGAAATTAACGACGCTCAGGCATCTTTTGCAGTGCGTGACCTCTATTTTTTTGAATTTTATAAATTATGAATATTTATAGAAGTATATGTAATAATACAAAAAATGCATCACACGGGATGCGATATGGCTCACCTATCTGAGCCATTACTGCCTCCTCGTCGCGTCTGCCTCCCCGCACGTGGCTTTGTCTTCCTTTGAGCACGAGCATGTCCCGTGGGGTACGTCAATTGGTCCAAAGGTTGCGTCTTGGTTCAGAGGAGGTATGGAGACCATTCCATTTGTTGAATGCCTGGCGGTGGTCCAGTAGGCTGAGGTATAGCACGCTGGATCCAGTAAGCGTCAATGTCCATGTCGAATTACAAGCCATCAGCAATAATGTCATGAATGAATGACTCTAGAAATCCCTCTCGTGGTGCGGAGGAGCTCTTGCCTTGATCGTACGACATGGCAGCGAAGCTAGAGGAGCTCTGCCCACTGAAGTCTCCAAATCTTGGGTATGGTGTGAACGTTGAGCTTTGCCCTATGTACGCTGCAAACCATAGCGCTGTGTACTACTCCCTGGAAACATCTGTGAGGCTTGTATCATCATTGGTGGACTCGCCGTCACCCCCACATTGAATTAGAGGCCACAAGATAAAACGACGTTAGTCCCAATAAATATTCCGGATGTACAATGCGAATCTTGTACCTCCCAGATGTGCAGTGAAGATGAACGTGGGGAGCGGTACTCTGTGTAGGTGGTGCGGACATCAAAAGTGATGCATCTAGATGACAGACCTGCGGTGGGAGAATACCATGATGATAGTGGAACGTAAGGTTTAACAGGAAAACAAAATGTAGATTTATACGTAAGTTATCTCCTCATCGATACAGTACGCGAATGATCAGTGCTTAGTACTACAACGCCGGGCAGACTCAGTAGATTGCGATGGCCGACCGGACTCGCTAGGTCGCGATGACCAGGCGGGTTAGCATGGTGCCCCCACTGGGTACCCGATGTGCATGGTGCGATCCGTCGAACGGCCGCAGCTCTGGTTGTGCACTATTTTTTAGACTGCTTTAGGATATAATTCAAAGTATTCTGCACGGCTGGTGGTGTGTCCGGACTGGTGAGGGCGGCACTGCAAAATATGTCTGAGCATCGTTAATTTCATGTGTTACATTAATATAAATTAATGTGGCAAATTTGAAACATATAAAATCCTTAAACAAATAACACAATTACAACGACTAGGTCGGGAGGCTTCATGTAAAATTTCATAATTTTTAGAGCTCGTTTTCTATATGTAACAACTCATACAAATATCAAAATCGTACGAATTTTTGAGCTACATTCATAGCAGATAAAGTTACAAAAAAAATTACGTAGTCAAGTACGTTATGTCAAAAGGCTACACATAAAATTTTATAATTTTTGAACCCATTTGCTATATTCGAAAATTCAAACAAATAATATTAAAAAAGGGCAGGTGATTAAACCGGCTTAATCACCTGCTGTCTAGTCATAGGATGGTAGACAGTGGGTGGGGTGGCAGGTTGGCCAGCTAGGGCAGCAGGCCGCCTGCTGTCCGATGGCGAGACGATAGGGGCCTACGCGTTAGCTCCCTGCTTTGCCACTCGCCCACCGACGGCAAAAATAGTTTTTTTGTTAGTACGATAGATATATTGCTATTTTTATAAATACTGTTGTAAACAATGCTAAATATATCAAAAATTCACCGCGAGGTAAGACAAACGGTAAATTATTCTTGGCCCTCAAAAATATCAAGCGCCGTGACGTTTTAAAGTGCATCAGCAACACCTTCTCACGGAACAAGAAAAATTACGTGCAATTTACATGTCAAACGTATCACACGTGTTGCACTGTAGTGTACGCGTACAAAGATATTTCACTATACAAAAACGTAAATGTAACTTCCACGTAGACATATACCAAACCAGGTCACGGTCATGGGCGAAGATGGGAGGACTCACTCCATACTTTTTACTCGATTTTTTTAGAATTCACGCCATCAAATCTTTTAATATTTAACCACGAATAAATTCAAAACTATCTAGATTAGCTATACGAAAATTATATCATTACATTTATTATTAAAAATAATTTTATAATATTATAATTTATTAGTATATCTTAGTGTGAAGTTATAAAAAATAGCGATCAAAGTCATATCTTGGAGACCGTAAAAAATAAAAAACACCAAGCCCAAAAAAAAAAAAAGGAACGCAGGGGGTATTTGTTAGCAGGTCTTTCAAACAACTAATGTATTAACTGCTCTATTTCTTATGAGCTTGTTGTGAAATTTAGGGCATCTGTAGTGTATATAACCCAAAGGGCTTTAAGGTGGGTCCCATCTAAACCTTAAGATCAACTCCATAGTGTATATAACCCAAAGGGCCTTAAGACGGTCCCACTTGGCAGATAAAGAAAAATTGTATTTTAATGCTTGTGGTCAGGTCTTTAGCTTGAGGACCAACCTTAAGCTTTTTTTGCTTAGGGTCTGCTTAAGGTCACCTCTGTAATGTATAAGGTTGACCTTAAGATGGTTTAAGACCTCCTCTTTTCATACACTACAGATGCCCTTATACCCTCCAAATTATACGACCTTGGCGTGGCATGAATCAAGCCATCAATAGGACGCCAAGAGCAAGGCGGCGCACACAAACGACATACCAAACTCGACCACAACCACCCCTTAAATTCCAAACCCCCTCTAAACCACACCACCTGCCACCACCATACTGACCATCCCAAGAGCCAGAGGCAAGAGCCAAGCGGCCTCTGCCTTCTTGCCTTGGTGTCGCGCGCGCCATGGCCGGCGCCACCAAGAGCAAGGCGGCCAAGAACAACGCCGCGCCGCTCCTCGGCAAGTACGACCTCGGCCGCCTCCTCGGCCGCGGCACCTTCGCCAAGGTCTACCACGCGCGCTCCCTCGCAGACGGCGAGGCCGTCGCCGTCAAGGTGCTCGACAAGCCCGAGCTCGCCGCCACCGGCATGGCCACGCGCGTGCTCCGCGAGGTCTCCGCCATGCGCCGCCTCCGCCACCCCAACGTGCTCCGCCTCCACGAGGTGCTCGCCACGCGCTCCAAGGTCTACCTCGTCATGGAGCTCGCCCCCGGCGGCGACCTCCTCTCCAGGCTCGCCTCCCTCCCGTCGCGCCGCCTCCCCGAGCACGCCGCGCGGCGAGTCTTCCTCCAGCTCGTCTCCGCGCTCATCTACTGCCACGCACGCGGTGTCTCCCACCGCGACGTCAAGCCGCAGAACGTCCTCCTCGACGCCGGCGGCAACCTCAAGGTCTCCGACTTCGGCCTCGCCGCGCTCCCGGACTCGCTACGCGACGACGGACGCCTGCACACAGCGTGCGGGACTCCGGCCTTCGCCGCCCCCGAGGTCCTCCGCCGCAAGGCCTACGACGGCGCTAAAGCCGACGCCTGGTCCTGCGGCGTCATCCTCTTCGTCCTCCTCGCCGGCTACCTGCCGTTCGACGACTCCAACATCGCCGACATGTGCCGCAAGGTGCACCACCGAGAGTATGCGCTCCCGCGGTGGGTGTCGCAGCCGGCGCGCCGGCTCGTGGACCGCCTGCTCGACCCGAATCCGACCACCCGCCTCACCGTCGCAGAACTGGCCAGCCACCCATGGTTCAAACGCTCACTCAGCCTCGACTCGCAGCTCGGAAGCCTCCTGGGCGGCCAGCCGGAGCGCGAGCTGGCGTTCCAGGCCCCGCCGGCGCTGAACGCTTTCGACATCATATCCATGTCACCTGGTCTCGACCTGTCCGGTTTGTTCAGCGAGAGCAAGCGGAGCCGGGACAAGAGGTTCATGACCACGGCGTCGCCGGAGCAGACGGTGGAGAGGCTCGGTCAGGCGGCTGCAAAGCTCGGATACTTCATGGTGGGCAAGAAGGGAGTCGAGCGCCTGCCACTAGGCGGCTTGTCGGGGCTCGTGGCCATGTCCATGGAGATGTCAGAGGTGGCGCCGCCGATGATGCTCGTCGAGCTGAGGCTGGAGGGGGGCGACGGCGACGAAGTGGAGGCGTTTGGGTGGGAGGAGCTCAGGGTGGAGCTAGGGGATGTGGTCATGGCATGGCATGGTTGCGAGGATTTGTGAGAAGTTGAGGGGGATGGATGCAAAAGATAAAAAGGATGGAATTCTTTTGTAGGATGGAGATGTATGTATATTGTTGTTAGAACTTTGTGGCATTGTGTTGTTGTCGGGATTAGATTGTTAGTTCAATCTAATTGTGATGTTTGGGAGTACGTTGTTGGTGGAATGATTTTAGACTACATGTGATGCTAGCTCGAAGGCTTGAATCTACTGATGGTACCCCTAGCCTCAAGTGACATGATTCAGGTCTTTACTTACACATGTCTGTTTGTATTGGCTGTGGGGGTTAGTTGTTGGTTATGATGGATGATTTTTAATTAAAAAATAATAGTAATTAAAAAAGTGGTTTATATATATGTGCGAGACTTAAGCGAGAGGAGAGGTGTATAATACGTTATGACTTTCTAATTTATTTTTGAAATAAGATTAGAACGAGGATAGTGAAAAAACCCGTTTGAAAAACACAATGTTTATATTAAATACTGATATAAACAGGCTCAATAGTGTGTTTCGAAAAGCGGCTACACGTACCATGTAGAGGCTAATATAGTGGTGTGCCAGCCGGATGTGGGTGGGTTCAATTTCATTTATAGATTTTTGCATTTTATGTTTTATAGTAACTAAATTTTAAATAATATATTATTTAAATTAGAATTTATAAGTTAATTATAGTAGATATTATATATGTTCAACTATATCGATTGAAATTACATATGATTATTTCTATCTTCATATTATCTTTTATAAACAGTTATAATTTAAAAATTATAAACCAAAAGTTACAACTACATACAAAACAAAACCACGCTAGACCGCAATTTTCCCGCATTACGTGATACGTACTTCCTAGAAGCACAGGAAGGTCATAACCTTTTATTAATTGCTGTACCAAATGGTGTCCAAGTCAAATCGATCTCTCCACGCTACACTGTACATTTCGTCTTTGTCATCTTCTTCCCTGATAGCTACTGGTCCGGAAGGAAACCACCCAACTACAACTGTACCCACCTAGGCAAACAGCAACTCACCCCTTCACAGTACGGCCTATTCTTTTAGACTCAAACTTATAGCTTTTAATTACGGCTTATGATTTTTAGATTATTTATATAAAAAAATTATAGAGTAATAGAAACTCACGTGCGATTTTTACCGATATAAATAAAGTTAGTACAGTATATACTATAATTAACTAGTAGACCCTATCTTGAAAAAATACTCCGTTTAAAAGCTAGTTACTGTAGAAAACCCAAAAAACAGTTTTTAGTAGCGGAAAAGAATAGACGCGTAGTTCCTTTGATGATAGCTGGAGAATCAAGGTTTACTATATATATATATATATATATATATATATATATATATATATATATATATATATATATATATATATATATATATATATATATATATATATATATATATATATATATATATATATATATATATATATATATATATATATATATATATATATATATATAAGGGGATTTATTTGTTTTTCTAGGATTGGAATTTCGAAATTGAACACAATTAAGGAATGGACTTCCTGTCTCACAGATATTTCTCTCTCCTTTTCTTTGATCTATTAGCCATCTTCCATCTTATTCCCTCCATAGAAAATGTAGGGCGCCCACGCATTTTGAGATTCAAAATTTGTAAATTTGACTAACAACTAGTTTGTAAATTTTGGCTAACAACTAGTCCAATAATATATATGTTATATGATTTTATTGCTACAAACAAAATATTGTAAAAGAAATTAACGGTGAAAACTCAATGTTGAAGACTGCACAAAGTCAAACCACATCTTACATTTTTTCTACGGAGGGAGTATTTCCTTTATGCCTGTCCTTTAGTGGGTACCAGATCATTGTCCATATTTAGAATTATGGAGTTTGCTAGGTGGTACGAGTGTTCTTGCATTTGTGAGTATTCAATTTTTTGTTCTTTAGATGTTGTTTTGTGATTCACGTTGTGCTTTATAATTTTGACTTTGTGATTTTTTTTGGGTAAGTAATGTGATAAGAGAGTGATCAATTTGTTTAGTGTCGTCAGGAGCCGTAACATAAACGACCAAGTAAGATTTTTGTATAGTTTTTTATTGTGTTCCTTGTAGTTTGTTTTGTTCCTCTTTTTTACAAACTATCACACCATTTTTTATATAATTTGATTTATGTAAAACTAGTATATAATTGATTTAGAAAGGCCATCAGAAAGGAATAATATATATCGAATCATTCCTCGATGTATCATATCATATATTAATAAATAATGAACAAACTAGTGGACAAAGGAAGCATACATCCAATGTCTAAATAATTAAGTACCTTTTTACAAAATAGTACTCAAATGAGAGGGGGAGAAGGCAAAGTGATTTCATTCATGAATCTAGATCCGAGAGATTAAAATTCGAGTGCTATTTAGCAACAAAGCACTTAAATATTCCCTAGACACTACCTAGAATTATTTTCATCCATCCAATTAAGGTGATGCTGAATGCTTTGCTGATGCTGAAGAATATGCTATGCTAATTAAAGTTAAGGAAAGCCATAACTATTCATGACACAAAAGGTTGGCATGCAGATGGGCCGACGAGTAAACAGCTTGGTAAAGTGGAAGTTGTGATCAATTAGAGCAACTCCAGCAGGGCCCCTACTTGAGCCCTCAAACCTCATATTTGAGGGTTTGAGGTAAAAATAGAGGTCCAGCAGGGCCCCTACTAGAGCCCTCAAATTTGAGGAGCCCCTCAAATCCCCCTTTCAGCCCTCATTCCTAGGGGCCCCCTACTCTGGCTCTCATTTTTCAGCTCTTCCCCATCGCCTCCCTCCCCGCTGCTGGCCCGACGACCCCGCCGCGCCTCCTCCTCCAGTCCCTCGCCCTCGTCCTCACCTCCGGCCTCTCCTCCCTCCACCCCGCCCTCTCCTCCCGCCTCCTCAACTCCCTCCTCCCCCACCTCCCCCGCAGCCGCCTCCCGGCACTCCTCCGTCTCCTCCCCCGCGACCACCTCACGCTTCTCCTCCTCTCCTCCAAGCACCATCGCCCCCGCACCATCCCCACCACCTCCGCCCTCCACGCCTTCGCCGTCTCCTCCGGCCACCTCCCCTCCGACCTCCGCCTCGCCAACTCCCTCCTCTCGCTCTACCTCTCCCTCGGCTCTCCCGCCTCCGCGCGCCGCCTCCTTGCCGACATCCCCCGCCCGGACACTGTCACCTGCGCGCGGCTTTCTTTCCCACACGCGACGCCCGTACCACGTACGCGCGCCGCCCGGCATCCCCGCCCGCCTCCGCGACTTCCTGTCCCCGGCGCCCGCCTCCTTCCCCTCCCCGCCCTTCCCCGTCGAGCCCCGCGGATGCAGCTCCCTTCCCCGGCGGCGCGACCCTCGTCCGGATCTGGCAAGTCCGGCGAGCCCTCTCCTCGGCAACTCCCTTTCCCCAGCAGCGCAACCCTCGCCGGCATGGCCAAGTCCACGAGGAAGAAGAAGATGATGAAGAAAGAGGATGACAAACGGGTCCCGCGTGTCATTCCCTACTAGAATGAATTTGAGGGCCCTAATTTGAGGGCTTCTGCTGGAGTTCAACTCAAAAAACAGGGCCCTCAAAAGTAAGGAGAGCCCTCAAATCAAAAGTAAGGGCTCTGATTTGAGGGCTCCTGCTGAAGTTGCTCTTAGAAGCAATTGATTCCGATAAGTGGTAATGTGAACTTCAAAGTGGAAATGCAAATGAGAAATGGAGACTAAACATGGATTAGAGTAAAAGGAGAAAGATTTACATGATCTTTGCGAAGGTGCATGCGTATGCCAGTGATTTTTACTAGTGATTGGCATGCATGCATGCATATTCAGTTTTAATTTGCAACCTCTTAACTTTCAAGAGCAGCAACTTGTTGCTAATAGCCCTGGTCAGCAGTGCAAACAAAGCCATCACAAATTCAGAAAGCCTATGAGCCGTCCCCCCGAATTCAGCTAGTTGAACTCTGCTGATCATTAAATATCGGCACACTGCGAGCTACTAGATGCTTGCTTGTCATCTCCGTTGCTAGATACACAGGTTAGATGGTGAGAAAGCAGATGATGGGTATTGACTGGGTAAGATACAGCGAGCGAAAAAGAAGCGATCTTGATATGGACGTCTCACAGGAAAGGAACTTGCCAGTAGCTTAGTGACAAAAACGAGTAACTTGTATGGCAAGTCTATCTCCTTAATTGGCTAAAGCATGAGGTGGCTAGCTACCATAAGTTTTCCATTCTAACTTCGTTAACCTGTAAAGTTGGTGAAAAGGAAACAAGTATATATTTGCCTATGCTTGGCCGGTTAGGGGCCATGAGAAGAGTTCAAGTGTAATGGAACAACACGTGCAAGAAGGAGGAGGCAAACATTGGTGTTTGACTCTCAGATTCTCATAGGCAGCCCTGAATCGACAGAAATCGATAAGAGAAACGCCAAATCTTCTTTTCCTTTGATCTTTTCTCGGAATCTCTTTCATAATGACGACCAGTGCTTTTCGCATAGGAGTATTACTTGGGTCAGAAATTATTACCAACAGATTCGATGACCTTAAGCTAGGCCAAAAAAAAAGTGGGGAGAGGATAATGATGATAAGTTCTGCAGCAAGGATATAAGTTGTCTGTATATAATTAAACACGAGGGCATAAAATTGAGAAGATTCTGGCACATCTCTAGGTCATACATAGCTAGTAAACGAGTCCGATCTGGAGAAGGCACTACTCGTCAGCTTTGG
Source organism: Dendrocalamus latiflorus (assembly GCA_017311315.1). Classification (NCBI taxonomy): domain Eukaryota; kingdom Viridiplantae; phylum Streptophyta; class Magnoliopsida; order Poales; family Poaceae; genus Dendrocalamus; species Dendrocalamus latiflorus. The sequence continues at coordinate 39,747,817 of CM029652.1, read as the reverse complement.
AGATCCTGTTTCTTCCTGTCAAGCCAGGCATCCAACATAGGTCCAAGACTCTGAAGGGGAAAAATACCTAACGTCCCTGTTGTCCTTTTGCTTCCATCACCTCTTGGATTGTGATCCAATCTTTTGTGCAGCTGTCTCACCTCTCATTGGATGTGAAGAAGAAATTTTTTTTCACCCCTAGGGACCCCAAAAGTGCAAGGGTAGGCAGTCGCAACGCAGAGGAACAGCTCCACAAACGTTGGCATCTGATCAGCGATAAGCGTTGGACCGAAACACACTGAATCAGCAATGCTACTAATGCACAAGCTTACTGTTGTGTACACACAACACATATGCAACACCAATGCCATGCGAAGGAAAGACAGAAGACAGAAGCCAGATTAAGGCCCCGTTCGTTTATAAATTTCATCTTTTTCACTATTTATAAATTTCATTTTTTCTGATTTTTTTCTCGCTTTTTTAGCTTTTTTGCCGGTTCTTTTTTTCCTGTATTCGTTTGTGTTGTCCGAGATGAGTTAACATATTTTTTCTATTTTTAATTTTTTTAAATTTAATTATGCTAAATAAGTTACCTTCAGTTATAGTAAAATTTCAATCAGTTATAGTGTATTTTTAGCCATAAGCTATAACTTTTCAGCCCAACAGGGCCTAATCCAGAAGCCCATTATGGCCCGGCCCATTTGCATCGAACGAGCGGGGAGGGAGAACACGGGAGAAACATGTCATAACTCCGTAATCGTAGAACGCTATCCCATCGAAAATATCCGCGGCTCCCCCGTTTCCTCCCACTCCGCTACGCCCAGCAGCAGCAGCAGCAGCAGCAGCAGGAGCCATGGGGATGGCCGCAGCGGCTCCAGTCGCGACCTACTCCTCCTCCCTAGCACGGCCGCCGTCGCCCGCCGCCGCGAGGGCACCGAACCGCTTGCACGTCGCGGCGGCCTCGATGTCCTCGAGGGCGTCCTCCTTCGTCGCGGGCGGCGGGCTCGCGGTGGCGGCGGCGTCCGCCGCGGTGGCCGCGCGGCCGAGGCGGGCGGGCGCGGGGGGTGGCGCGCTCGGGTGCAAGTGCCTGTTCGGGCTCGGCGTGCCGGAGCTCGTCGTCATCGCCGGCGTCGCGGCGCTGGTGTTCGGGCCCAAGCAGCTGCCCGAGATCGGCCGGAGCATCGGCAAGACCGTCAAGAGCTTCCAGCAGGTACGGATTGAAGCATAAATTTCGGCGCCGTTGTTCAACAATCTTGCAATTCGCAAGGCTGGCAGTGCTTAGCAATTAATTACGAGTTTTGAAAATCTAGTGCCGGCTGTTGCTTGTGGTGGTAAAGATTTAGGACTTATTCTATTGGAACATGTGCTCTTACCAACTTATTACAAGGATTGTTATGCTAGTACTAGTACCAATTATGCATACAATTTGGAGGATTTTGAGACTGTGTGTTTAGAAAATGTTGGATTTAGTACCGTGTGTCGCTTGAAGACGTCCTGAGTTTAGGCCTTCCCATGTGCCGTTTTTGTAGTGTTGTCATCTACTTAGAAGTAAGAATCATGCTAGTATAGAGATATGCGGGTACATTTTTGTTGATTTTGGAACTAGCCTTGAAAAAATTGTTTATGTGTCATCAGTTGCAAGGTTATTAAGTCGGTAAGTCGAGTCCAGTTACCAAGGGACTGACTAGTCGACTGACTAGTCATATACTACTTAGTCGATGCCAGCATACCACCCTTGGACGATAGAAAATTAAAAAGAGCATGAAATAAACAAGACTTGAATAAATTTAGAGCATGTTACCTCATCTTCTACTACAACAGAAAAGAGCAGCTGCTACCACCACATTTGCTACTGCTACTACTACTACTGGTACCTTGCTGCTACTATACTACTAGTAGTACTTGCTGCTACTACTAGTCTAGTAGTACTACATTAGTATTTAGTACATTACTACTTGCTGGCCGCTGCTACTACTACTAGATCTATGAGAGGTTGAGAGCATTAGACCAGATCAGCATTCAGCAAAACAGGGAAGCAAAGCAGGGAGAAGTTGTCGGATGCACGGGAACCCGACCGGAGATTGTAACGATGTGCCGGCGCTGGACGAGAGATGCCCGTGTCGCTGGGCGGAGGGGACTCCGTGACGAGCGGACGGAAGCAGGACGCGAGAGAAGGGCGCCGGAGAGACAGAAGTGTTTTGGAGGAGATAACGAGATGAGTAATAATTCTTGCCTCCTCTCTCTATTACAATCTTCCTCAATTTATAGTGCAACCTGATCTAAAGAAACTATGCAAAGGAGTCCGTAAGGGACTCTTATCCAACTAATATAACATACTAATTGCGTATAGGTATTCAATTACAATTCCAACTATTAATCGGTTTCCTTCTCATCTATAACCTCCTGCGCCACGGAATCAGAAGGAGGCGCCCTTCCATGGCGTTGTCGCCGAGTATACGTACGCCCCCACATTACAGAAGGGAGCTCAGGAGGAAAAGGCTTTTGAGGGGAAAGGAATGAAGGAGGGGGATGAACTTGGAGGCCAAGGCAACACTTGCCGACAGCGGCCTGCAGGGGCGGATCTACAGGGTATGCCGGGTGGGCCCCGGCATACCCTGTGGCGGTGGGACCCAGCCGAACTGCCGAAGTACCGGTTCGACTTCGCTTGCCTGCCGCACGTGTGATGTGCCGCTCGATCCTCAGCGTCTCAACGAGACGGTTCGCCTTCGCCTCGCTTGCCGCACGCGTGACGCGCCGCTCGTCGCTCGATCCTCAGCGGCTCAGCGAGACGGTTCGCCTAATCACCTCGCCCGCACGGTCTAATCACCTTCGCCTAATCGCCTCGCCCGCACGGCGCACACGTGACGCGCCGGCGCTGCTCCGCTCGATCCTCAGCGAGACGGCCGTTCGATCGTTCACCGCATGAGTGCATGACAAAATAAACCGCATGACTGATGACTGCATGAGAGGTGAAATCAATCAGGTATGGTAATCAACTTCTTTTTTCAGTTGTTCTGGTGTGAACGGTTATCTCTTCAGATCTGCATCCCTCAAATGAAAGGTTATCTCACAGTCATTAGTCATAATCATCTTCTCTTAAGGAAACGTTTGTTAAAGTATAAAAAGATATGTTGTTATTTCAATACTGCCCATTCATCTATTCAGTAAGCAGCTTGATAGGTAGAGCACAAGTATAATGCTCCCAGACCAAAGCTTGATTTTGAACTATTTATATTGTAATTTGTGCAAGTTTCCAATTTAATCCTTGAATTTAAGACTTATCATATTATTTAGTGCCTGTATACCGAATTACGGTGCAAAATTTATAATTATTTACCGAATTGGTAAATGGTTTTACCGAATTGAATTTTGGTGCGGCATACCCTTTGGTAAAATTCTGGATCCGCCACTGGCGGCATGAGCCAGGGGCGAAGGAAACAAGTGCTGCGAGACGTCTGGATGGGAGGGAACCAATAGGGCAGAAGCAAGAACCAGCAGCAGCTGCTTGCTAGTTGCTAGGGTTTGGGTGCGGCCCAAGACCCTTTATCCTCTTCAGTTTCAACCTGATGCTGGGCCACCCCAAATCATGCGCAAAGTCGCAGAAAAAGTGCGCCAAGTAGCTTGCCTTCTCCTGCGCTCACCCACAAGTCGCCTGACTTGCCTCTCAAAGTCAAGATTAGTCGATCCAAGTTGACCAGTTGGCAGCAAGTCACTTGACTTGCGCTCAGCTAGTCGAGTCGGTGGCTCCAGTCGAGCGCCGCCGGCCAATTGGACGTTGCTTAAAATTTTTCTTCTGGCTAGAATAACGTTGTTTGTTATAGCAGACTAAAAGGTGGGCATTTGGTTCAGGGCAATAGATGGGGTGTAAGAATGAGGGATGGGAAATTGTGTAGCCCTTTTTTTGTTAACATTGATGGGAATTACAAGGGATTTGGGAATGGATGTTGTACTAGGATTAGTTTGTTGTGTTTAAGCTGTTTCATTGTGATGCAGTAGTTGTTTATGATGGAACTCCCTAAGGGTAATACTTTGTCAATTTGAGTTGTGAATCTATCATGAATGTAGAAATTATGAAATATAGTTGCTTTTGTAGCTGATGAAATGTGGGATATCTTGTCGTAAGTCGCAACAAAACTTTTCTACCTAAGATGTTTACAGTGATAAAGGTACTGAAATCCATATTCTCCTTATGCCCATGGCAATTCAATGAACAGTCAAACAGAGGCATAAAGATCACTACTCGATTCCTAGCTTCCTAATGCAGATAAGAAAATTGCTGAACATTTCAGGTTTAACACTGTGGACATGCTTTGTGCCTATTGGATGAAGCAGATGATTTTGGTATTGTACCTGTGCTGTTACCTGATCAGTTATTTTGCTTCATTTTGCGTAAATGAGTATTCGTTGTTGTTATCCACTCTGCTATACTTAACCATGTGTAAGTGAGTGTGGGTTTCCCACTACCTCATGCATGTATGTGTTCCCTGTTCCCACGTTCATTGACAAATGAACTGGCTCAAGAGTGGGGCTCTGTGTGCTCAAGCATCTTTTACGTTTGGTGTGCATCAGTGATCAGTGTGGAAATAAGGGAAGAAGGGCTGTTGGGAAAAACTTCTTGATTGAGGTAGGCGAGATTAGTGAACAATTAAGGCTTTAAGCTTGATCAATCTGTTGCTCGTTGTGTCAACAGTCAAGAAGCTCGGAGCTTGTCTGGCCATTTGCTGTTATTAAATCAAACAATTTATTTGATGGATAAATATGCTTATATGGCTAAGTAGATGATCTTGGTCCACTGTCCAATATTGCATTGTCTAGTCTGTATGAGTGTGGGTGTCCCGCTCCGTTGACCTCAAGTTCATGCTGTCTCATTCCCGCACTCACTGGTGCATGGGGCAGCATAAGTGTGGGATCAAAGGTCTATGTCCTATTGTCCTCTAGTATGCTTTCGACACGGCAGTGAGAATGGGAACTGGGGACAAGTACTGGAGGGAAATAAGAAGCCATGCTAAATATAATTAACTAGGCAGAATGTATTTCTGCACTGCACAAACTTGGTTTTGAGGAAACAGGGCTTTCCCCTTTTAGTGGTAGACTGGTAGGTTGTGATATGGATTATGGTGAAATTATCTAGTCATGGACCGAATGTCAAAAGCATGTGTTTGTATACTCCCTGTCCCCCTTTATTGTCTGTACATATCAGGAAATAAACATTGTCAAGATGACGATTATGTCTGTCTGTACTGCACTTGCTGACATTCTGGTGAAAAACACGACTAATTCTGAGTCTACATGTTCACCAGTTCCAAACATATGCCTAGATCTTGTTTTTGCAATTACATTCAAAAACAGATTATCAGCTGTGAACCAACAACATGCAGGATCATCATTAGGGAAGGGTTTGGTGTACTTCACCACATGCAAAGAAAAATAGAACGCACTACCCGCGACCGCTATCACATCCACAATTCCACCATACTATTGGTAGTTCGATAAATTGTCACCGAAAAGAAAATCCGCTTTATGCATTACTTGTCTATGGGCTTGTTAGGTGCCACACTATCATCTGCCATTGATGGTTTAATCTCCTTTGCGTGCTCTAGGGACTTTTAATGTTGGCCAAGTATGCTCCCTAGTGTGTCAGCATGACCAGCACACTTTCTGTAAGCAGACCCTGCTATTTCCAGTTTACAACTTGTTTCCTGACCCGTCTGTGTAAATTCACTCTCAGGCAGCCAAGGAGTTTGAAACGGAACTGAAGAAAGAGCCCGAGGATGGCGGTGACCAGCCTCCGCCTATGACCCCGACGGCGGTTGGCGACGGCGAAGAGAAGAATGAGCTCGAGGCGTCGAGTAGCAAGGAGAGCACATGAGGATCGTTTGAGAATCGCGAGTTAGAAGGATTGTGTATGTCAAACTGTATGCTGTGTTTCTTCAAGTAGCGGCACATTGCTCCCTGTTTTTGATGTTTCTTGCAGGCCATGTAGCGTTATTATCTGTACCCGGGAAAAAGGAAAACCGTCTGTGAAAATACCATGATAATCTACGAGGCTAACAGTGTACATCAATTTATTGGCATGAACTTAGCGCTTGATTTTGACACTGTAAAGTTCAGTGAAGAAGTATGCATAGCTGATGCAATGCTTGGATGGTTGTTGCTGACTTGCTTAAGGAGGCATTTATGTTGGTTTTTGTTTATGGCTTTGGTGATAGTTTATAGCTTTTTAACCGAAAATGAATAGTAATTGTTAAAAGAAGTAATTTTAAGAAGGAATAAGTGAGCGGTGGAAAAAGTGAGAGAGATGTGTGCGTGTGACGGAAGTGAAAGGAGTTAGGTGTGTGATGTATTCGTGACTCTTTATCTTATCCTTAAAGCGAGACGGTGACGAGAGAAGTAGAGAGCTGCTTTGAGAAGTGAGGTATTCGTATTAGCTTTTGGTTTTTTGGTTTTTCTAAATAAAAATCAGAAATAAAAATAATACAAATAGGGATCTATTCATATTGTTTTTTTTACTTTTTAACATAAATCAAAAACATAAGTCAAAGCCATCAGGGGACTTTTGAGAGGATGAAACAAACCGAGAGGCTGATTCTAGAATATTTTTAGGAATAATCTATTTTTAAAAAAATTATAGAAATATACTCGCGTCAATATTTTTTACACAAATAGACTTCAGTCGCTCAACTGCCGCCGGGGGGGGGGGGACTGAAGCCAATCACCCAACGGCCAGGCGACACACGGGCAATCCGTCGGCCGTTGGGCGAATAATTGCTGTTGCCTGAGCGTTGGGCGATTGGAGCTCCAGTCGCCCAACGGGAGCGCTCGGCCGCCGCCGCCCACTCAACACAGAAGAAGAAATCGCGTTCGACCGAGTAGAGGAGAAGAAGAAAAGAGAGGAGAAAAGGAGAGGAAGGGGAGAAGAGGAGAGGAGAGGGAGGAGAGAACATGAGAGAGAGAGGAAGGAGGAGTGGGAGGAGAGAAGAGAAAGAATCAAATCCAGATTATTTTCTTTTTATTTGCAATATTATATTTGCAGTGTATTTTTTATTTAATGTTAGTGTTAATAAAAAAGTGTAGATGTAGATATAAATAGTTCAATTTTTGGTATAGAAAATTTAGTTAACGTAGTTATAGGAAATTAGCAGGCGTAGAAGCGGAGAGGAGAGGAAGAAGCAACAGTAGGTATTTTTTTGTATCTGCAATATTGTATATAACTGTTAGTGTTAGTAGAAAATTGTAGATATAGATAGAAATAGTTAAATTTTTGGTATACAAAATTTAGTTAAAATGTAGTTTTAGAAAATTAGCAGCCATAGAAGCGTGTAGTTGTGTACAAATTAGGGAACATAGTTTTACAAAATTAGCATCGTTAGCAAATTGGTATGCGTACAAAATTGTAGTTATAGAAAATTCAGTCACCGTAACATACAAATTAATCATCCGTACAAATTTGTACATACTATAAAATTCAGTAAATATTTTTGTTAGAATTTAATAATTTGGTATGTAAAAAACAATAATACATAATATTTATGGTTAAATACGAATGAATGTAATGTCGTTAGTACGTTGGAAAAACCGATAGGAAGTTCATAGTATGAGGTTATTATAGTGGGTTACGACTGCGAACGATCGGTGAAATATAAATTACAGTATGTCGGTACTTTGGTATTATGCGATGCGATTTGACATGTTGCAAAATTAAGACATATATGCAAGTAGACATTAGCAATGCCAATAGCACTACATTGAGAGTGCATTACGGTGCTGGAACCGTTCGTGAAAGTCCAAATGGTGTGGATTTGAGCGGTTTTCCGTAAGCCACTCTAGTACATCCAAATGGCGAGACTGCTCGAATCTCAGATGTGATGCATTGGCTGACTTGGAGTTTTTCGTTGGACCCTGAGGTGTGCAGCATCGTCGTACAAGGGCTTTGGAGCTGTTCTCCCAGGGACATCAAATGGGAGTTGAAAACATTGCTGCGCATTATTGCGTGGAAAGGGTTTGTGCAAGGGTGTCGGCACTGTGGATACGAGTGTGTGCTGCTTGTGCAACCGTGCGCATTAGAAGCTGTGCAAGGTTGTACGTACGGCCTTGCTCCAGGAGATGTTAGCTCGTGTAGACGAATAGTTAGGTTACACAAATTTATTCTACCAAGATTTGTTACAAAAATTTTAGGATATTCGCATTTGACCAAATTAAGTATAAATTCGATTCGAATTCATATTCGTTACGACATTCGATTTGTATTCGAGAATGTTCAAATTTGTATTTGTTTTAAAATATAAATTTGTATTTAAATTCATTTTAAAAATATGGATTCGTATTCGTATTCATATCTATTTTAAAAATATAGATACATATCTGTATTTAAAACTATTCGATTCATATTCATTCCGTTTCAATTCCTAACTATCACATATGTTGTGACTTCAATTTTCAAGAACTAAAGTTTGGGCATTTATGTTTTCAATGTACCGTATGAGTATGTTCTGATGCAAAGAGGTGGCAGATTTACTACATAAAAATAGGGATGAAACGGATCAAATAATTTTCAATCGATTCGGATGAAAATGAATTTGGATTGTGTCAGATCGGATTTTTTCGGATAATTCTTGGATCTAAAATGAATACGGATTTTTTTTGTCAAAAATAAATATGAATATAGAAGATATGTTATCCGACGAATATGAATACAAATTATCCGAATAATAGAAAGGCCGGATATCCGAGACCATAGACCGCAGGCACCGTCACCACTCAGTACTCACCACTTTGGTTCATCATTTCCTCAAGCCGCACTCCAGAAGCATTGAAGCCGCGCGGCTCAGGCCGATCTCACCTCGCCGACGGCCATCTCATCGGCCACCGCCGGCCATCTCACTCACGTCCACTGGCTCCCCTTGCACCATCTTGCCTGGCTCCGTCAGCCACCGCATCGGCCTTCGCCAGCTCCCTCTCACAGCCCCAGTGGCCAGTGCCTTCGTCGGACCCCCTTCGTGGCACCTCATCTCGCCATTGGCCGAGCGTAGGGGGCCAAGGTAGGAGGCACAGGGGGCCAAGGCCGGGTTTGGGGCAGGCTGCTATGGTGCCGGAGGCCATGAACCTGGACTGAACTGAGAGAACAAGAGGAGGGCTCGGCTGAAGAGAGAAGCAAGAGAAAAAATAGGGGGGAGAAGTGGAAATTTGGGGAAGAAGAGATAAGGGAGCCAGTGAATGAATGGCCAGAGAGCCACTCAGCCAAATGGGAAAGAAAAGAAGGGAAAGTAAGAGAGGGAGAGGGAAAAGATGAGAAAGAGAGAAGGAAATGAAGAGACATTGCGCTTCAGATGAACAGGGAGGAATAGAAAAAAGTTAAGGAGAGAGAAGAAAAGAGGAGAGAATAAGCACATGTGATAGAAATTTTATTCATGAATTTCCAGCACACATATCCTATTGTAGGTTAAAACTACTCGATAAAATTATGCTAGTCATGTTAAATTATAAAATATCACTAATCAATATTTATGATTGTTGAAGATTAATTAAGGGCGGTCAATAGATTAAAATTTTGCACGTACTGATTAAATTGGTACATTGCCGCTTAAATCCTTGCATATTTAAATACTTAACTAATTTTGTTAGTCATATTAAATTGCAAAGCTCCTCTAGTAAACATTCATGGCTATTAAAAATAAATTAAGTGACGTCCGTATGCTAAAACTTGTATGTATATGGATTAAATTCATGTACTGTCATCTACAACATTATGATGCATGCTTAAATACCTAAATAATTTTATTAGTCTCATTTAAATTATAGAAACCCATTAATGATTATTATGATATTAAAAGAAACTAAGTGTTGTCACTCGACAGTAGTGCAGATTATATTGGTGTATTGCCATTTAGACCACTCTGCTGGCTAAATGGCTAATTAAATAGGTCTAATCTTTGTGCGCACTAATATAGATGGGTTGTGAGCTGAAGCTAAACCCAAAAAGACGAGAAATACAATGTTCGAAATGCAACTTTAATATATTTAACTAATGCATGCCTGTGCTGCACGGAGCTACTGCCTTGATCCGTCGTGTCCTCGGCCATCACGCGTGCTACTGCCGCCTTGGTGCCCCTGCACCTCAGCCGCATGGAGCTATTGCGCTGTGTGCATGAATGTGCCGGCCGCATGCACGCTCAGGCTTAGCCTCGATCTCCACCACGCTGCCTCGGCTAAGTGTGAATGTATGAACTAAGTTTTATATATATGATGAAATAAGTGTGAATGTGTGATGACTTATGAGTTATGAGCTAAATACGGTAAACTAAGTGTCATGTCTGTGATGAACTAATTAATACAGCTGGCAAGTGCTAATGTTATATGTGGTTACTAAAAGTGTGAATAATTCATAAATGTTTGGATCAAATAGTTATATGTTTTCGTTAATTCCTGGCATACAATTTAAGGGGTTGTCATGTTCCGAAAAATCTCCTTGTTCGTATTTGTTTCGATTCGTATTTGCTTCGTATTTGTATTCGATATAATTCGTATTCGTATTCGTATCCGCATGTAAGAAAAATATGAAAATAAATATAACAGAGATATTATCCGTCCGTATTTGATTCGTTTTCACCTCTACATGGAAGCAGATATCCAGATACAGCAGATCTGTATCCAAATCTTGCAGCATGTATTATCTCAATGGTGAGGCATACACCGAACAACCAAGATCTACGTTGATATACTTGATGCCCCTCCGGTTGGACCTGACCTGAAATCGCACAGATCTGTGTAGACAGGGACTTGACATTTTCTTTATCTCCGGCACATGGACCTACCGTTTCTCCAGCAACGAAACCACCACACCATCCCAGAAGGCAGAAGAGGCTAGAAGAACACAAATTTCTTTTATACACTTTTGAGATTATTATAAGTATATTTATCGGTTTGTGTTTTAAAAGGTGAATAAAGACTTGATTAATTTCTGGTGCCAATGGATGCTTCGATGCGGCTCTCATGTGCACCACATGTATGCTGTCCGCCCATGGATCGACCAACGAATGTGTCGACAACAAACTGCAGGCCGGTCTTCGGCGCTCTGCATGGCTATGTTTCTTGACCAATCTTGGCGAATTGTATTTCCTTTTTTTTTTTTTTTGCTATCATTTGACCGAGCTAGCTAGGTCAGATTGGTATTGGATCCAGCGATAAGCCATAAAACCATGATCAAATTTTAATCTTCGCGGCACATGGTGAAGTTAAGCTTTCAAGTCAATTTGATCTGGAACTTGGGCTCAGGGCCGGTCCTGGGATTTTAGAGGTCCGGAGCGAAACTAAAAATAGTGGGCCTAGTATAAATATCTAAATATAAATCTACATACATACACACACACACACACACACACACACACACACACACACACACACATATATATATATATATATATATATATATATATATATATATATATATATATATATATATATATATATATATATATATATATATATCTAATTTTACCAACAAACACTTAAAATGTGTTATGTATTAAAGAAAAATTCATATCAAAGAGTTTATAGATATTACCTTAAAAATTTCTTCTAACATTTCTAGATGCGAAGTCATTGATGATGGTATTGATATCAATCTCATCCAATAATTTCTTCTCAATACATAAAGTTGCCAAACCGTTTAACCTCTCTTGAGACATTGTTGACCTTAAATGATTCTTCAACAATTTCAACTTTGAAAAGCTTCTTTCAACTGATGCCACAGTCACAGGCATAGTAAATAAAATCCGATAAGCAATAGAAATATTAGGATAACAATCCGCTTCTCTGACAAACTCAAATATCTACATAGCAGACATTGGTTTATCTGATAAAGTCAATTGCATAACACTTAACTCAGAAATTAGATAATTTAACTCAACATAGTATATAGGAAAAATTGCTCCCCTGCCCTAAAGTTTAATGACGTTTGCTTATTTGCCCCATGATGTCTCACTGACATGCGGGTCCAGGGCTCACATGTCAGTGAGACATCATGGGGCAAATAAGCAAACGCCATTAAACTTTGGGGCACATGAGCAAATTCCCCTAGTATATATACTATGTATATGGGGGATTGGGGGCCCTGAATTTGGGGGCCCGGTGCGGCCGCCCCGCTCGCCCCCCAGGGCCGGGCCTGCTTGGGCTGAAGACTCAGATGCAACAAGTTGCCCTTTGTGCTGCAAAGTGCAAATCTCTCTCTCTCTCTCTCTCTCTCTCTCTCTCTATCTCTCTCTCTCTGTGATAAACCGCAAATACAAGTGTTCTGAGGAAACATAAGAGAAAGTGCATGGTTGCATTTTAAGTAAGTATTGATTTGCATCTTTGCTGTTTGCCTTTTCTTTTGTATGATGAACCTTGCACTCAAAGATTAATGGGAGAAACAACTGATACAGTGACTTAACAACTGAATACAAAAGCATAGTCAAGGGCGAAATCAAGGGAAAGAGAGCCAGCTCTCCTTCCCTCTGGCAACATGCATGATTATAAATAATCAACAATTAACATAACTGTTTTGTTTGTACAAACACGTGGGGAGAGTTTAACTCAAATCTCCACATCTCCTTTGTGCTTCTAGAAACCTACTGTAAAGACCGGACAAAGCCACACACATCCATGTGTGCACTTGGTGCACCAAGCTCATCTCCTTTGGCTTGGGGAACCCAGAAGAACAAAAAGAATAAAGCCGAAAATAAAATGGAAAAGAAAAAGGCTCATGGCATCTCTTGTTCTCAAATCTTCATTTGCCTTGGTGATCCTAGGCCTGTTGCTTCAGATCTCTTCATGATCCTCAACTTCTTGCAGGTGCTGGTGAACATGCTGCAAAAACACAAGAACAAATATAATAAAGATCGTAAGTCACTGCTTCACATAAACAACAAGATCATCAATTTACGCCTCGATCAGAACTTCAGAAGACGATGAAGAGGAACTCAAACACTTACTCGAAGGGCACATCTCCAACGAGCATCAAGTCTCCATCCTTGTCCTCGTAGGTTATGGCGAACTCCGACGGGTTCGCGCCGCTGTTGGATCCGTCTACCACGGAGAAGCAGACGAACATGGCCTCCAGGGCCTCCCTGAGCTCCCTGTAGCCCTTGAACATCCTCAGGTCTACCTTCCTCAGGTACGGGGCTCCATCCATGCTCACTTTCACAAAGGAGCCGTTGGTGTTTGTGCTTGCTGCTGCTGCAGATGCTGTGTTGTTGCTGGCATCCCCTTTGTTCGCCTTGCTCTTGCTCGCTGCTGCTTGGAAGCAGCTCTTCCTATACGACCTCACCGGCGGCCACCCCACCACTTGTGCCCTGCAAGAAGTAACAAGCATGTAAGAACCCTAGCTAGATAAGATATAACATATTTTTGAAGATTATCGTATGATCTGGAAGGTTGAGGAGTACTACTCACTTGGCTACCGGCGGTGCGGCCTCGACGTCGCCGCACTTGTCGGCCATCTCAGCGGTGTCCTCTGCGGCGTCGAGGGTGCGCTTCTTGCCCCTAGGCGTCGACGGCGGTGACGGCGCCGGCGTCCTCTGGGGCCGGTCGTCGTCCACGGTGCCCGGCAGGCCCAGCCTCAGCTCTGTGACCCTGAGGTTGTCGGTGTCGACGGCGCTCACGTAGCCCACGGCGGCTTCCATTTCCCCAATCGATGTGCAAGTACGTACGTATATATATCTCCGGCGATCTCTCAGCTATTATCTCTAGAGATGTTGTGATGAGTTGTGCTCGAGTTGATGTGGTGATCTCAGAGACGATGGATGTGTTGGCCTGGCCCTAAGTGGAGGGCTGGCGTGCATGTTTTATAGGAGGGAGGGCAACGCATGGGCACACACGTAGTAGACGCAACACACGCTACCTAGGCTGCGCTGCCTGCGGGGGTGGCTGGGGCGCAGCCTGCCTGGTCGGCCGGCGACAGGCGGGCCCGGCCGCCGGCGCACGACAGTCCAGGATCCCTCGGTCGACGGGCCACACCGCACCGGGGCCGTCGGATCCGGCGGCAGGGCCCGCTGCCGGCTGGACTGACCTGGCCTAGCCGGACGATATAGCATATGCTATATCTAAGCTAGTGTACGTTTACACACATGCTGCTTCCATGCATGATATGTACCACATATCTAAATAAATATTAATTGCTTAATTTGATTAACTCGGACGGGTGGACGGACGCATACGCGGTTTTCCGGGTCTCGGGTAGATATTGTATTCAGTGGGGCACATGGCATGTTACCGGGTTGTCGATCGCAACGGTTGCGGTTCTACGTATTACGGGTCGTATTCGGCGGTTCGATCCAATTGGTAATTGAGTACGTTTCGAATATATAGGCCCCGTTTGGCACGGCTCCACTTCATAAGTGGAGCTGTTTTTTTTACTTCACAAGTGGAGCCGAGTGAATCTACTTTTTTCAGCTCCTTAGGTGGAGCTACTTTTGTCTCAGCAGGTTTTAAGGAACTCCTTGGGTGGAGCTACTTTGTTTTACCCCGTTTGGCACAAAACAGCTCCAAACAGCTTCAAGGAGCTGGTGGTGGAGCTGTGCCAAACGGGGCCATAATGTCAGGTTGGTTATATGTTTTTGTAGCTATATACATGATCGACGGCGGAATGGCGCGGGTGAAACCCGGTATGGATCCGATAACCCGGATAATCTATTGATGAACAATGGAGCTAGCGATCATAGATGGAAAACAAGTGTGAAATGATTACTAGTTGCTTTGATTATTAGATGTGTTGGGGAGCATCTCTTGCACATTCGGTGCTGTTTCCTTTCGGCCCTATCCATCAGGAGGGAGCAATGTATCGCCGAATATAGGGCCATTGTCCATTGCCTTACGATTATGCATCGCTTTATCTTCTTTTTCATTCCTGAGTAAATTGCGCGTGAGGAGGTAATGAGGTCTATTAAACTCTCCGTATCGTTGTGTCGCCTGGGTGCTCAAACTTTAGGTTTAGGCAAGAGGATAAGGAATTCACAAACTGCACCGTTTATGTCAAACGTATGTCTCGGTATAAAAGCATATCTAGTTGGAGTAGTTAAGTAAGCCTCGATCGCAACCTAATTTGCACAATTAATTAAGCAACTTTACAGATATAATTAAGTTGATGTAAGGCTCGCGTAAATTACCCTGACTTTCACTTTTCTCCTAATTATGCACGACGTATGTTTATGACGTCAGCAACATAATTTCCTCATCTCCCCCTCTCCTCTATTTCACTTTTCCCTTTCTCTCTCCACTGCTACCCTCTCCTGCGTTCCCTTGATTACTAAATGGGATACTGTTCTTCGGCAAATCCCTTTTCTCTTGCTTCTTTTGGTTGGGTAAGTGTCCAACAAAGCCTAGTGGGAGTTTGTTTCAAAACCTTCACACAAAGTATATATTGTTGCACAGTGTATTCCCTAAACAAAGTGCATTCCTTTAATTAGCTTAGCTTATTGATGGGAACCAAATGGTCCCCCTGGCTCAAGATTTGGGCGGCCCACATAAGGCATCATGCGAGTTGGGGGCTGGCTAGTTGGAGCAGGGCTACCTTTTGGAAGTCACATTAACTTACTTAATACAAGCATTCTAGAAAGATAATGTGAATGCTTTCAGAAACAAGCATGCAAACTTTGTCCTGAACATCACTTCTTTGGTTATACACTACACTCATTCACAGGATGCTAGACAAGAAACTATGACAAGGACACGTTCCTACGGTTGTTTAATTCAGTTTTATAGAATAGGTTACTGCCTGATGCATGTGATATAATTGTACTTAGAAACATGGGCAAAGGTCAAGGAGATGCACATAGAGTCACGGACACGCTTGAGATCAACATTAGAGGTCACCACGTCACTTTTTGGTCAGGACAACCAAGAATAAAAGTTGAACATGTTCTAGAATCCAGTTCAGCCTCTAGAGACAGCGTTGAATTCAAAGCATAGAGGATGCATATAGAGTCTAAATGAGGTGATCTTAGACTTGTTGGAAAGCTTATGACGTCTTCTTTCGAATGGTTTTAGTCCCACCTCAAAACTCCACTTGAGCACATCATAATCCATGAAACAAATCCAAATCAGTTCCAAATCTAGGTGCTAGACCTTGTATCAGTTTAAGCCCAACTGGGGAGTTGTAGTGGAATATTCCCCACCCTCACGACATGCTCCCCACATCCCTAGCACCTCAAAACTACCAGGGATGCCATTTTTAGGGTTTAGGTTTGTTTAGATTGAGTTTTGTTCCGAAAATATTAGTTGTGTACTTGTGTCGACTAGACCAACTACGGCGACTTCAGACCTCTCCATTGTTCAGTGAAACTTCATATTTTATTCGCAAATTCAGATCACGCTTATTTCTTTCTTGCTTGATTCTCGATTTCTTACAGGAAAGATCATCCGTGTTGGACACAGTTGGTAACGACAAGAGTGTGTTGTAGCGATTGCAGGACGGACTTGGTCGTTTCGGTCAAGTAGCCTCATCGTCAATATCATATCAAACAATCATAGTTATCATTCCCATCGGAAGATCGGGTCAAATCCCCTCATCATCCTGTAGGTCAAAGCTACATAATATTATATTTCTCCAGTTTTTCCTTTAATTTCTCAAGTTTCATTTTAGCCATGACGTTCATTTAGTGCTTTGTAGAGTTTTGGGGTAATAAATCATAATCTACTCCCCCTCTATTCTTTTTACTTGACGTCGTAGAATTCGTGCCGTCAAACTTTCTAGAATAATTATATAAAAATTATATCATTAGATTTGTTATTAAAAATACTTTCATAGTATTATAATTTTATTAGTATATCTTAATATATATATAGTTATAAAAAATAACGGTTAAAGTTATGTTTTTGAAGACCACGAAAACTCAAAAACATTAAGTAAAAAAACAGAGGTAGTACTTGATTAAGTATCGTGTGCTTTAGGTCTATGTGCTACTGTCACAGTTGCGTACCTTTACCTCAACAAGCACTAGAACTACTTGACACCTTGTTCAAGTTGTAGATTATTGATGTACACATGATAAAAGGTACACACGCAAGTTTCAGCAGCTAAGTTTGATCATGGGTATGTGGTGTCGTTGTGCCATGATGATCGATTACATTGTTCAACAAAAAGCTATATATAACTCCAAATGATTGGTTTGTATTTTGTAGTAAGCAAACCAAACCATGCATCGATCCAACATACTTCTAGCAATTTGCGCAGTGTGGAGCTGCTAGAGCATAAGCAACCTATGTCAATCAATACTCAAAAGCAAAGCAAATAGTTCGGGTTTTGCCTATCTTCCATGATGCTAGCCTCTCAAAGAACTTTCAATTCGCTTCATATCTAGATCATCGATTGGCTTCCTACCCAACAATTTAATCTCCCTTTAATTTGAATGCAACTTCATTAGTACTGTTTAGATAGAATATATACATCTGAATCTTATATCAAGAACACACACATATAAGGGGCATATCTAGTGCAAATGAGTTATTCAGTGGTAACATACAAACACAAGCCAGGACCATCCAATCTATCTTCTACGTCTCGGATTCACACGGGTGGAAGCCCCACATCACTCAGGCGTTTTTTTTCTCATAAACCCCCTGTCTAAAGCCCTGTTTGGCACAGCTTCACCAACAGCTTCATGAGCTGTTGTGAGCTGTTTTTTGCCAAACACTCTTTTTGCAAATAGCTTCACCCATGAAGCTCCTTTTTTTGTGCTCTCACAAAGGAATAGGGAGAGGTGAAGCTGAAAAAAGTAGCTTTTCACAGCTCTCTCCCTCAGGCCCATATTCCAAGGAAGTGAATGCCCCTCTAGTTCACAAAAATTTACACGTATTTGCCACTCTCTCCCTCAGGCGTACGCACCGCTCAGCTCACAAAAATCCCGTTCACTTTTTTCTTTCGCGTACGCACCGCTCTCTCCCGTTCACGTATTTTAATTATTTTATTATTTTAATTTTTTAATTCATACTCATTCAAATATATTATTTTTTAATTCATATGACTATATATAAATATACAACTCCAAATGTTAGAACAAGTCAGGTAGACAGGGGCATCTTGGACAATTGACCTCTCTCAGCCATGCATGAAGCTGTTTGTGAAGCTGTTTTGCCAAACAGTTTTCTAAAACAGCTTTAGTTTCACCGGTGAAGCTGCTCGTGAAGCTGAATCTAAAAAAAACAGCTTCACTAGTGAAGCTGAGCTGTGCCAAACGGGGCCTAAACCTCTCACTTTTGCCTCAACTCCCCCAGGTCCCCTTGCTCCGTCCCCTTCCCAACCTCTCCGTTTTACTGTCGCTCGCCCTCAATCTACAGCGTCGCCGCCTCCCTCCCCCATTGCACCGCCCCTTCTCGTGCCTACCTCCATCCTCAGCGTCGGCACCTCCCTTCTCCAACCCCCCTTCTTGTCCTCAACCACCTTAGTCTCCTACTCGGTCAGCTTCTAGGGTTTGTACGCCGCCACCTCGCTCCGACCCCCACGCCTCCCACCGTCCACCACCCCCTCCACCATCCCCCAGGTGCCACCCCTCCACATCCCCCCGCACCACCAGGGCTCCTCGCCGCTGCCCCTATGTTTATGGTTAGGAGTAGTGCCGCCGCCATCGTTCTCCAATGTTGCGCTGTCGCCGCCCCCTCCACCACCCCGGCACAGCGTCCCTCCCTGCACACCGCCGCCCCCTCGTCCTCAACGCCTGACACCAAGGACCACCATGGATGCACCACCGCCTCTCTGTAGCACTGCTCTTCCCCTTCTCCCCCACACCATCACCACCTGCACTGGCCGACGCTCTCCCCCTCTTGGCGCTGCACCGCCTCCCTCCACCCCGTCCGCCAGTCCGACGACAACCAAAGCTGACACCCTCACCTTCGATGCCCAGCGCCGATGCAGCGTGAGTTTGTGAAATTCATCAAATTTGTGAACTTTGTGAAATCTGTGAACTTGTGAAAAGAAAGTATATTGTCGGCCAATTTCTTCAATTTTGCACCATTTGGTTTGATAGAAGTTCTTTGTTTGGACAAGCACTCACTGGAATCATTTGTATTGGTGATGGATATAATACTAACATAATACAGCGAAAGCATTGCCTACAATGGACATGTTCATTACATACCAGATGTACATTAGTGTATGATATTTACATGCATAATTTCCTGATGGATGATACATCAGAAAATGGAAGATGTTACCTTCAAGCAAGTTAGAATTATTCATCAGTTTATCGGCAAATTAGCACTAGGTGAATGGTAGAATCTTACCTTTTTTACACCATAGTATGTATCATGTTGTCCGAGTTTACAGTACTAATTGACATGTTTTCTGTGGTTCAATTTGTGCACAGGTACGGCATTTGGTTGTAGCCTTGAATTTGCCTAGATTTTGTGAAGGAAGTAGCAGCACAACATGAGACCTGTCCTAGATTAATGGATTAGAATGTAGTGCAAGCCAAGATTTACCATCTTTTTTGTTGTAACGAGTCCAAACTAAGTGATTTTCAGTTCCTTCAATGTAGTATTGTTTTTTTGTTATGGATTGTCAGAATGTGATATTCTCAGAGCAATGTGAATTTGTTAGTGTTTCCCAAATTGTACTATTGTGTGCTTGTTTAGATGCAAATGAGAAGGTTCAGTGATAATGTGTGCAAGCATCAATGAGAGTGAAAATGAGAATTAGCTTCCTGCTGAATATCTCATTTCTACTTGAGGCTTGCGGTTCATCAAGCATGCAGCCTATTGGACCTATGAAACATCCTGAGAATCAAACTATCATAGCAACAAAAGAAATTGAAAAATTGTAAGAGCATATCTGATTGACAGAACAAATACTGCAGCATATGAAATTTTACATGACACAATAAAGGTGATACATATTATTATCATTCTCAGTTACATCCATTGAGAACAAAAACAGCAACAAAAAAATGAGGACCCTACCCTTTTGTCACCCACCTATTGTTTAAAATACAATGACCCTGCAATTTACTATTGTTTGAAATATGAGGACCCTGCCCTTTTGTCAGCCCACTTTCTTTCAGCTTATATATAAGCTCCAAATTTTCATTTGTTAGTTCAGAACAATCCTTCTCAAGCTCTTGTATTTTGACCCTTAAAATATCAGTTTCTTTCTCCAATTCAAGATAAATAGCATCAGAACCAATACCTGTATTTTTAGTATTTTGTGCATGATCCAATTTCTATCAACATTGTGATTTCATCCTCTTTCATCGATAGTTTCCTAGCCCATTCCTTGTCTTCTTTGACTAACCACCCATTTTTTAAGACATCAGGATCAGTGTCATCCTTGACCTTAGAAATTTTAGATATTTCCACTTTCTGATCTTCTATGGTCTCTTCGAATTCCAGAAGAATGGAAACAAGCTCTATATTTGCCTCTTGAGTCTTCTTTTTTTCCCACATGAGAAACTCTTATTCCATTTCTAAGATAACGGAATTTACATAGTTACAATCCAGATAGTCTGCGATCCTTTGATGCAGTCCCAGAGCTCGTGCAAACAATGGCATGGCCACCGGCGCTCAAAGACGAGCCTCAACAGGAAACCCATACTAATCTATCTCGGAGCAGATGTGAGCATGACCCAATTAACCTCGTAAGCCATCTGAAAGTTCTGGTTGCAAAACTCTGTGGCTTACCCAAGAGATAAAGTTGATATCCTACAAACATTCGCAAAATAAAGTATCTTATAAGGTCACAAAATAAAGTCTGCCCAGTTCAATCTAAATCGGGGACGGTAGTCGAAATCGGGGCCATGGTCGAAGTCGAGGTCGAGCAGGCTAGCGCCGATAGTCGGACGACAGGGCACAAGCGCACTGGAGGTCTGCCAACGTACGACCACCAGTGATGGTCGACCGCTCCTGACCTACAATCACACGCGATGGTCGACGACTTCTAACTTACGACCACGAGGTGTGATCGACGGCTTCTAATTTACGACCATGATCACTGGTCGATGTGTTTCGACTTACGACCACAATGTGTCGTCGATGTCTTCCGACGTACGACTACGAGCACTGGTCGATGTGTTCCGACTTACGACCACGAGGTATCCTCGATGGCTTCTGATTTATGACCACGAACGATGGTCATTGGCTTCCGATGTACGACCATGAGCCATTGTCAAAGACTCCTAATTTAGGACCACAATTGATCGTCGACCGCTGCCAACTTATGACCATCAGCGATAGTCGACCGTTCTCGACCTACGATCACGCGTGATGGTCAACGGCTTTTGACTTATGATGACGAGGTGTGCTCGAGAGCTCCCGACCTACGACCACAAGGTGTGGTCAATGTCTTCCGACTTATGACCATAAGGTGTGATCGACGGCTTCTGACTTACTTGACAGATTTAAAAACTTTTAGAACATGTTTGTATGCATATTCTAAAATTTTTTACCACCCATGAGTTTTAAAATATGTAGTATGATAAATTTTAAAAATCCGTAGCAACGCACGGGCATTCAACTAGTATATATATGTATGTATGTGTTGTGGTTACAGACCAAACAGAGAGATGGTAGTATGGTAGTGCGCCGACCGCCGTGCCAGCGGTTGGGGCGACTATCGTGCCACGGACGTCGAGGTCGGCAACCACAGCACCGGCGTTGCTGCCTGCGCCCGTAGGTGCAGTGCTACCGCCCGCACCCGTAGCCGACGTGTCGCCGAGCGCTTCTTTCGTACTCCTCTTCTTCTTCGCCACGGTCGATGATGAAGCGTTCTTTGGTGCCATCCTTCTTCAAATCTTAGAGTTTGCTCTTGTCTTCCCCACGGACGGCGCCAACTGTTGTGGTTACAGACCAAATAGAGATATGGTAGTATAGTAGTGGAGAGTTAGGTGAGTAATACTTGGGGGCTTCCCCATGGTCTGGATGGCCTTATATATACACAAGGGGAGCGTTTTATAATTGTGTTCTTACACCCAAGTATCCCCCTCCAGGGCATTTATATCCTTATACACATCCTATTTTGGGCTTTACAACCTTCTAACAGGCCGGCTGGGCTTAGGTGGGGACCACCCCTACGACAGTATGTATGTATGTATGTATGTATGTATGTATGTATGTATGTATGTATGTATGTATGTATGTATGTATGTATGTATGTATGTATGCGCGTGCGCGCGCCAAACGGGGTGGGACTAGAACGAAAATGACGGGGATTCACCACTTCATCGTGCATACAACAACATATATAGTTTTTAACTAATATTATGCCAAGTAGTAATGTGTTAGGTAATTTTCAGCATCAGTACTTCAATATAACCGATGGCAGTGTATGATGATAAAGTAGCAATGACCAAAATGCTTATCAAAATAAAGAAGCTTGATAATAATATTGATTAGTTGCAGTAAACTGAAGAAACTAAGAGCGAAATCACAGACAAAAGATGATCGGCGTTAGTAAAATATATCATCCGACCTCAATGGCCTATAAAAGAGAACAAAATTATTTAAAGTTTTCAAGTAAAAAATAGCAGAATGGTCAAATGTAAGTAAAATCATTACCTTTCAGTATTTACATTCTTTCAAGTTCATAGAGCAACAAACCACAATATTATTGGAAAATTTCTTCAATTCTTGTTTCTTACATACCAAATAAGTCTATCATTCATAAAATTATCACCAATTAATTGAAAACATCAATTAAATATTTGTTTGTTCAACAATTCAAGAATAATGTAATAGAAAAATACGTTCAGTGGCTTACTTACTTGATATTGTGGTCAAATACTAGGCTGATATTCTAAAAACCAAAATTGAAACCCTAAGTCTTAACGCTACAATACGATAAAAATCAATCAACAATCATCACATTGAAACCCCAACTCATAAATTTTTTAGCCCATGTTCTTGAAACAAATTGGAAGAATTGAGAGAAATTTAGAGAAAAATACATATTGATCGAATGGACCTAAGATTCCATCGACGAAAAGGCGCGAGGCAATAGGAATAGGCGGCATTGCGGTTAGGGGGCAAGCAAGGGTGGCCGGTGGTGCCGATTTCTCTCATTCTCCAGCGAACGGTCGCTGCTTGGCTGGATGCGGCAAACATGGCACATATCTTCTGTCCGACCACGCGAGATGAACAAATGTAAAGGTTTGCTACAAGGTGATATGCTTCAAGATCGATCAAATGAACGTGTGGCCTGTTGTGGTCCTCCTTCTTGGACTAGCTCAAGGGCCAGCTGAACTTACTGCAGTTGCCTTATATAATGAGAGACAGTGGAGACTTCTCGTTGACTGCTGCTAACTACTAAGAATGAAGGTGCTTTTTTTGCTTGGCTTCAAGAAAGGGACCGGCTGCAGATTTTGGGCTAGAGGGTTTACATATAATCTAAAGGTACTAATTCTTGCTAAAAAAGATTTTTAAATCCGGTGTCTTGTGACCGGGCGAGAAGCTTGGCTCTGCCCCTGATGCCAAGCAAAAGGTAACAAATTAAGCGTCTCGAGTGATTGATAGAATTAGTGGACAAGACCCAACCCTAATGGAACTAACCAAAACACTACAAGATATAGGTCGTGGCCTAGTTTCTACCAAATCTAAGCTCTTCTCTTTCTTTATGTGTTGAGAACTCGAGATGCTCCTGCAGATGTCGACACATACTGCATGATGAGAAGGACTTGTTTTTGCAGCTAATATATGTGTGTGTTCTCCCATGATATCTTCCTATTGTCAGCATCAATCCAATCCACTCTAAGCTACTCGTTTCTTGGTGGTAACCGATCTAGCTGCCTTGATCTGATAAACTAGTTTCCCCAACGCGCTAGAATCAAGTTTGATTCCCTGTCACATTGCTATAGTCCATACATGCATGCATGATTGGTTGCATCAATGCAAAGCCTTTCCAGTAGCGTTTGACTATTGCGAGATACCATCTGTTCCTGCAACCTCCTACACACAGAGGCTAAAATAACAGTCTAATGCTTATATATTTGTGATGAAACTTGAGTTTGTAAACTATTCGTGTTTCGACTGTCCTTGATTGGAATATTGTTGTTCAGTGTTCAAGCAGTGGATGCATGCACTGTTGATGTCGCCCACAGAAAATGCCTTGGATTCCAGACGGTCTGCTGCGCATATGTGCATGCATATGAGATGATTCTGACAACTGCACCGACTAGAGCGTTACGCAGCGTTGATGCTGATGCAATGCAATGCAACTAGACTGGTTTTGTTCCATGTATACTAGTTACTAGCTACGGAGGCGTGGCGGCACGCCACGCTAGTTTTTGTGTTGAGTGAAGCGAGAGAAAAGAAATTTTGTAGAGAAAAATTGGAGGGTATTTTGGGTTCAAAAGTGATGATGTTTTTGTAATAAGAGAATAGTGCAGGGTTTATTTTTTAAAAAGTGAGTCTTTTTGGAAGGAGAAATGGTTTGTTCGTGTTTGTGGGAAACTGTGAAATAATTTTGAGTAAAAATAATTGTGCAATTTTTTTGGTCGCAATGAATTATATATGTGAAAGGAATTATGTATGTAAAAGTTTTAGTTTTTGTACGTTGGTAGATAAGGCAAATACATTATGTTTTCTCTTGCGAACAGATTACGTTTTTTGTACTGTACACAGTTTGCAAATAAATGGGTAAGTTTGCGCAGCCTAGCTACTTTTGCTTAAGGCTATCTCTAAGGTAGCTACTGTAAGGTGGTGTGAGAGCACGTAAGAGGAATAATAGTTTGTAGTATATTGGTTTTAAGGCTATTGTGGTTGTTGTTTATAAGGTAGTAAAGTGATTGCATATAGGGAGCTAATTTGATGCACAATAGGTTAGCTAACTTAGTGTAGTCATGGTGATAATACGAAGATTTGGAAGTGTGTAAACGAACAGGAACTGGAACAAAAAAGTGATTTTGAAAGAAGGTTTGAAAAGTAAAATATGCAGGGGTTTTATCTAGAAAACAATAGATATGTTCTGGAGGATGAAGAAAACGAAGCGGTCTCTGAGCATGTTAAGGTAGGGAATAGTAAGGAAGTTAGATTACAAGATAATCTAGGTTTGACAGTCTGATTGGTAAGGCTAGCTTAGCTGGCGACAGTTTGTATAACAAAATGAGTGTATCCAGGTGGGATCAGGTCCGTTGCAAGGAAGAGCGTAATGATATGACAACAGGCTAGAGCAAGATGTTTGAACCATTGTAATCGGCTGCTAAAGAGCGGACATGTAACAAATGTTGTGAGCAAATCACCTGGCATTTGTAAAACAAACAAACGAGTTAGAAATGGCAATATACATTATTTTGTTAGATTGTTTTTAGCAGTAAGTAGGTGTATGGAGATATATATTGGTATGTACCTAGTGGTAATTGTCAGTGTTTTGCGCCTGGGAACAATTCTTTTGCGGTTTTGCTTTTCTTTGTAGATCGCATTACTCTGCAAAAAGAAAACAAGTGTAAGAATTGCAGTCTCAGAATGTATGTTTTGTTGTTTTTTGTAGTGATGTTATGGACAATGTGTTGGACAAAAAGGAGACACCTTTTGCTTTCTTCTGTAGATGAGGTAGGTAACTGAGTTGTATCGGACACAGGTGAATGATGTGTTTTTTTGTCGGACTGCAGTGTCGACATAACCTTGCAATACAGTTGTGAATGGTTAAACATAAAGATGTGTATATAAGAAGTATTTCGTGTATGAGAAATGTAAAGTATCTAGATCTTCTATGTAGCAAATACCGATGGTATCTATGTTCTGACCTGTGGAGTTTGAAGAGGTGTTGCGATCAGTGGCGTAGATATTTCTGCAGATGTGTTAACAGGAGGAGCAGGCGTTAATGGAGTAGTGATAAGTTGCTGCTCATGGTGCGCAATGGTTTGTATCTGTTTGGGCGCTACTGTTGAAGTTTCTGGTTTGTTTGTCAGTAGGAATGTGTTTTGATCTGGTTGAGCTGTTACTGAGCGTACATGAAATGTTGGGATATCACTTTGGAGAGAGCCTTCTGACATTTGCACTATGACCTCATATTTTTGGCCAATAATTGCTTTGATCTCATCTGGAATGCGTTCTCTTTGGCCTTCAGTTGCCGCAACCAAAAGCATAGGTGGTTTCCCAATTAGTTCTTGACCAATGTCGCCGAAGAACATGAACTCTACGTGGACGCGTATTTCTTGCTCACTGCATTCAGGATCAGTGCCGTACACATTTATTTTGTATCTGTTCCAACATTTGGAGAGCATATATGTTAATTTCTTATGATTGTTGGCAGAGCTAGTAGTAAAATGGTGAGAGGTAAGGATATATGAAGGGTTGTATACCTTGGTTCTGCTGTTGTGCCATTACATCGCTCGCATTTGTATCCGTCTCCATGTGGGAAAGTTTTTTTCCAGCATGTAGAGCATGAAATATACCACCATGAATGTGCTGGCACTAAGTCTGTGATGAGTATGGTAACTTTGTATCGCTGGCCCTGTGTGGAAGGCAATTGAGAGTCATTAATTTGTAGTGTATGTAAAAGGCAAGCTGTAAGTATATGGTTAAAGGTAAAACTTTTGTTGTACCAAAACTTCGTGAGGTATAAGCTCGAGCAGTTCACGGACTGTTGTGAGACCTGGAACGTTCTGGTTCTGGGAACTTTGTTGCCATTCAATTTGGTGCGTGTGGGTAGCAAATCTGTAAAGGATATGATTAACAAAAGTGAAAATAATGTAGAAATGTTATGAAAATACAATGGTGTTTGGTTAACGACTCTATAATCGATTGGGGGAAAAGCGATAAGCAGTACAGGGTCTGTAGAGCATTTATTTCTGGTATTGGTATGTTGATATACTACTTTGATGCAGAGCTACTTTGCAATGCTAGCTGGCCTGATTATGTATAGAAAAAGAGAAGTATATGTTAGAGATGCAGAAACAGGAGGTAAATAAATATGTTTATGTTTTTTTTTCTGCACAGTGAGTAGGCAGTCGAGAAGTTATGTTGCTGACCTGAGTATGTACCAACAGACATGCCAACAAAAAGAGCAATAACTGGTGCATCTTGAGAGTTGGCAAAGAAGAGCTCAGCATTAAATGTCTCAGCATGATGGCCCCATAATGTTATTATTGCTGTTTCACTGTGTAGAAGTGCTGAGTTATAGCATTTTTGTAAAGCTAATAGAAGAATGATAGAGGTATATATTATGAAGCGAAATAAAGTGCGGGGAAGTAAAGTTTGTAGAGAATATATGTACCTTCCATTTGTTATTTTAACAGTGCGTTTAGTTGTTGGTCCAAACTTTGTGACCGTTTCGATGGGTGGTGAGACAGCAGTGATAAGAGCAACAACATCTAATGTATATGTGGGTCAAGTGAGAATGGAAAAAAAAGAAGTAATGTAGCTGCAGAAGGAAAGTGCATGAATTGTATAAATACAGCTGTACCTATACCTGATAGTAAAACCTTTTTGCCAATGCGAGTGTGCAGAACAGAAAAAGGTACTGCATTATATGCGTAAATGGGAAAATCATCTGGTTCCGGCGAGATTTCGTTAACTCTTGTGTATTTTGAAAACCGAGCACAAATAGCATTGCCAACTGCTTTGTATGTTTGTTTTGTTTCAAGCACTTCAAAGTATTCAAACTCATAGATAGATCCTTCTTTCAGCAGAGATGTAAACTTGTCAACCCATCTTTTGGGAACTATTCCTTCCATAGCATTGCCCTAAAAAAAGGTCATAGGTAATGGTGACTGAGAGAGAGCTGTATAAGTATATGTGTAGGAAGATGGAAGAAATAGTAACAAAGTGATAGAAATGTCATGTATGGGAAGTACAGAGGCGATAGAGAAAGAGTTAATACAGTCTGTATCATGTGAATAAGATAACTGGGTAAGAATTATATACCTGTCCATCAAGCATAACGAAGTCTAGATGGAATACATCTGTTGGATCTTGTGGATTTTTAAATTCCCAAAGTCGTGCTAAACGAACAAGAATCTTCCATTTGTGCGAACTTGGATTGATATGATTTAGTAATGTATACATTGTGTTAAAGCTCTGCAGAATACAAAGTTATAGAGTAAGTAGTTTACAAATAGGTATTTAGTGTCAATTGGGAAAGCATTTGTGTATGATAGAATGATAATACTGTGAGTTATATTAATGAGGCAATCATTATATCTAAAAAAGCATAAGATAAAGAGTAATAGGTTAAAGTGAGCGATATATATAAGAAGAAAGTGGGGAAAATATCGTGGGCGAGATGTATAAATGGATAGGTTCCTATGGGGTGTGGTGTTTTGTATGAAGGCATATAAATGTATTTAGTAAGGTATAACTAAATTGTTCAGTTTTTTTCTAGAATATGCTAAGATATATAAAGGAAGCCGATAGAATAGAGACTAAGGAGTACATTTTATTATATGTACTGTAGAAACAGCTAGGTATCAGAACATAGAAGCCTCAATAAGGGGAAGAATAATTATTTGCAATAGGGTTGCTAAAAAAAATCTATATAGCAATCTGAATTATGTATATAAGAAAGTAGAGGAAGGAACATAAGATGTGTAGTATGTATAAATGGACAGTCACATATCTTATGCGTTATTTGATATAGGTTATTGTAAGCACATCTAGTAAAGTTGAGGTGGGAGCAGGTTGGTCGTATATTGTGCATATTTTTTTTCTGGAACACAGCAAGATAAGCAAAGTATGTATATAGAACGGAGACAGAGGAATGTATTTTATATTTATGCAGCAGAGGCACAATTATATATGAAAAGATAGAAGGTTCAAAAAGAGCAATAATAAATAGATATAATAGCGTTGGTCATGAAAATGTACATAGCAAGATGAGTGATGTATATAAGAAAGGGGAAAAATAAACATAAGATGTGTAATATTTATAGACAGATAGTTGCATATGTGATGCATTATGTAATATGAGGCGCTGTAAATGCACTGGGTATAGCTCATGGGTGAACAGCCTCTTTAGAACACACTGCAGTAATTGGAAAGTGTAAGTAAAGGAGACAAATCTGCAATGTTTTACATATAGGAATAGAACACAATTAGATATATGATAGCAATAAGATAAATACAAAGTAAAGCATGAAAAATAATATATATATGGAAGCAATTGGGCAAAGGGAAAAAGTATGCTATGTATAAATGGGACATATACAGAAAGAATAAAGCAAAGCGAAAATGTTTGGTATGTGTAAACAAATAAATCTGCATGTGTTGTATGGTCTAATAAAAAAAGCATTCAGCAAAGCTTTATGCGTAAACAAATATATCTGCATGTTTTGTATGATGCAATGGGGAAAAAAAGTGCATTCACTAAAGCCCACCTGTGCTAGGCTGTCTTAGAGACATACTGAAATAGCGGGAATGTGTATAGAGCTGAAACGAAGGACTATATCGTTTGCATTGATGGGAAACTATATATGTATAGATTGGTATGTGGATTAGAAAGGTAGATGTGTATTTGTTAAAGGCATTGTGTGTAATTGCTATACTTAGTATATAGTAAGACATTTTGGAACAAATGTTTTAAGCTGGAAGGATGAGCAAGGAGATGTGGAAATATTAGTAGGAGAATATACTAAATGGAAGTAAGCAATTCTTTATATACTATATTTTTGGTCTCAGTGCAAGCAACACCCTTGTCGTTTTCAATAAGTATCTTCAATCCTGAGCGAGATGTAACTCGTGATATTGCTACATATAATTGTCCATGACAGAAGACCGGATTTCTCAGATAAATCCCAACTTTGTTTAGAGTCTGGCCTTGACTTTTATTAATAGTCATTGCATATGAAAGCTTGATTGGAAATTGTCGACGCTGGAGAGTAAAAGGCCATTGAGGACTTGTTGCATTCAAAATAATTCTGGGAATACAAATAGATTGACCAATGTTGGTTCCAGTAATAATCCGTCCTTCAAGAGCTCGATCACCAAGTCTTGTGATAACACTACAAGAAATCTTATGATAGGTGACGTTTCATTTACGTCATGAAAACTAGAAATTATGTCATGTTTCAACATCTGTGACGTTCACTTGACGAAAATTTATTCGTCACCTATCATGCGTCTCTAATCATGTTTTATGACGAAAATGTATTTTTTCGTCATTGATCTAATGACGATCCTTTTATGACGCTCATTTTCGTCATTGAGTTTATGACACTCATTTTCGTCATTAACGAGTCCAAGAAACGTCACAAAGCCCATATAGGCCTAAGCATTATGGCTAGTAACAGCGCATATAACATAAAGGTTAATAGCCCAGTTAACATCACATCTAATGCAACACAATATTTATAGCCCAATTAACATCCAAATCCAACCACATGTTCAAATACAGTCAGTCACATGTTCACTGACCAAATCCAGCAAAATAATCATTATTTACATCACAGGTTCCATTACATTGGTACATTGACCATAGCCTAGATAGCAAAATAAAAGTTCAGCACATCACTGACCAAGTTTAGCCACAAGGTTCATTACATCACTGTCCAGCCATAAGTCACTTTCCAAAACTAAGTCACATGCCCAAATAATTCACAGCCACCAACCAAAACAAAGTCACAAGTCCAAATCACATTAACCAACAGACTACAACCATCTCATCATGAATTGAAAAAGCAACATGAAGAGGCTACTAGGGCTGACCAAAAGATGTAGTATTGAGGCTAATCAAACGACGAATAAGGGCATTGGTCTCCTCTGATGACTTCTTCAAATTTTCAATCTCTTCCAATTGTTGCTTTCTTGCTGCTTCTGATTCGTCTACCTTCTTCTTCAAGGAATCCAACTCATCCTGCTGACCATCAAGTGTGTCTCTAAGATCTGCTGCACATTGCTTCTCTGCCTCAAGTTCAGCTTCAAGTTCTTCAACACGTGCAGCAACAACAGCTTTGCCACTTCTCTTAGAGGTGGCTGACTCAAGGCCAACATTTTGAAGAAACTTTGATTTTGGCAAAACTTGAGAAACAACTTCAATATGAGTTTTTGGTGTTTGCCCTTCTTGTACAGGATCAGCAATGATGGCTTCCATATCAGCCTAGCAATAAGAAGACAAAAATTTAGAACTTACTTTCCATTAGCCTTAAAATATAAGTACAAAAGAAGAAAGGAAAATGTAACTCACAATAACGTTTTTTACAGGCTCACTAAAACCTATCTTGCTGCTGCAATGGCACTCCTTGAAAAGATCAATTGCAGTGGGCAGCACATCTTTATACTTAGTTTGCTTCTGAAATTACATGCAAGCAATTTGTAAATACAACAAGCTATCAAGTTATGATCAGTGTTAAATACAACATGCTATCATTTGTATGATGAATAAATATGTTACAAGCATGTACATGCTATCATTTGTATGATGAATAAATATGTTACAAGCATGTACTACAGTAGCATATAGTTGTGTAAAAGTTTGCTATTTATGTTGAATAACTTTATTTTCAGATTGTAAATCCACAAGACATAATAAAAAAGATTGCAAAAAATATATGACCAAGAATGTTAGTAGTATCTTTATCTCTGTTCTGTTGTAGTGATACACCCATAAATTTTAATAGCATGTGCACTGATCACCAACAGTGTATTAATTTTGGAGTGTACAAATTAAACAAGTTCATATTACCAAATCTGAGAATACACTCTAGACTACATCTTTATCATTACCAAGTATTATAATACACTCCAAAATACAAAGGAGTCTCATGCACAAAGTAAATCATGGAGCACTAATTTCATTTATCAAAGAACTAAAATGGAACTCGTATAATTTTCTTATCTTACCACGACATGGCAATGCGCAATGTAGCTCCTAGAGCCTGTCCTTTGCTGGTACTGAACATTCTCACGGTTAAGTTTGTTTTTCACACACTTGTCCTACAGAAAGACAAACATTAGTACGACAAATAGCTTAGTTCTATCACACATACAAAAGACAGTGTATATGAGATAACACAGAGCTTAGTTCTATACCTTGTGCTTTGGGTTTGACCACATCTCCACTAGTGCTTTCCATTGCTCGTCAGTCATACTCTCCAACGGTGATGTTGTTCTCACTTGGTTTGCTGGTACACCATTAAAGTAAGCCTTCTTTAGCTGGTACCTCATTTGCCGCTGTCCACACTTGAGCAAATCAGCGCATGCATCTTTGACTGGCTTACTCTCTGTGTCTATGGTAAATTGACCCTAATTAAGAGCATGAACACCAAAAAAGAGGCATTAGAACTAAATAGGCCTAATATGGCATGTCTGTTGAGTATGAGCAAGTTCTAGTCTTTATTTATTAATGGTGACTTCAGATATACTAACAATATAGCTCAGATCTAAAACAACAATTACTAAAATCACATCATTGCAGTGTAGAGTAAGTTTTTTACAGTTGGACTAATTTTTTATAGTTGGATTACAATTTTCAGAACTAAGACTTGAGAGCAAAGAAAACAATATAGCACAGAAGATAATATGATTCATTTCAGATTTCCCATCTTTAACATGTTAGGAAGTGATGTAGTTAAATTAATGGAAAGAAACAAATGAAACTACTTACTGACTAGAAGTTGACAACTAATAGTTAGCATCTGACTCTTGGAACAGCTAGGAAGAAGTTTTTTTATACCAAATTTGCATGTCTAGTTTTCAAGAGTTTTTCTTTTTAGTTATAGAAAATAAAATGGCATATACGAGAAATTTATTCATTACAGTACTTCCTGATTTTATCATGGCCCCTAAATCAGCATGCACTAGCTTTTGCTCATATAGCAGACAATAGGAAAGTAGCGCATTGACATCAGCATACAGCAACCCATGAACATACAACATTACAGGAAATGATTACAAATTTAAGACAGTTGCACTATTAGGAAAGATTTGATCTACTTACAGCCACTTTGCCCATATAGTCTTTGAGTTGAGACTTGTCCTTCTTGTAATCCTTCCAATGCGGAAAGATTGGTATGTGCTGCCTAAGTATAATCCCGCCCTCTGATGCTAGCTTTGCAGCTTGTAGTGGTGCCTCTGGTCTTCTCTTCCCTTCAGCAATATGCACCGGAATCTTAGTGCACAAACCTCGGCTTATCCTATCCAAATCTCTTCCCATAGTTCTTCCCCTATTCCATCGATCAATCATGGCATTTGGTTCACCTGACAATCATGAATATTTCAGAGTTATTGGAAGTCATAAACTATTTTGATGCAAATATGTAAACCATATTGCTTTGAGAAAGGAGTACAATACTTGCCTTCATTTCTCATTAGGATCTGGTCATCAGGGTTAGGAGAGTTAGCAGCAACCAATGCATCTTCTGTGGAACCATCTTTTGGATTTGTAGTTGTACCATCTTCAGTTGAACATTGTTCCCTTGTCCTCTGCCTAGTCATTCTAGCTGCTTGATCTTGTTCAACAGTTGCCATCACTCTCTTTGACACTCTTCTTCCTCCTAAAGGCATGTTGACATTTCTATGTACATTTTTAGAAACCTACATGGCATTATATGCAGAAAAAATAACAGCAAATTAAACATGTTGCATATTGAGCACAAATGAGTAAAAACACTGAAACATTGCAAATACCTTATCAACTACGCCTTGTTCAATGTCCTCGTTACCTTCAGGTTCATACAACGAATCAGAGTCTTCACGAGCACTACCCTTGCTCTTTGCATTTGATTTGTTAAGAATCGAAGCTAATGCACTAATTCCAAGACTCTGCAACACTTGATTGTTCCTCATCATAGTTTGTGCCCTCACCTTTTCATATCCACTAGGTACTGCCTCTTTACATGCATGAAAGAAGAAATTAAGTATAAGCAAAACTCATAGCATAAGATTGGGCATAGGCATAGAAAACGATAATCTGAACTGAAACATAGACATAGCAAACTAAATTCAGATTGGCTAGTTTTGACTATCTGCAATGTTTCTTTCACATGCATACGTATGTAGTTTTTCAAAATTTTTATTACATTCAGTTCAGAAATTACTCTTTCTACAAATTCCTAATAAGTGTTCAAGTTTAGAAAACATGCTCATGTCACATGCCTAAGTTTCTGAAAAAAAAGACACTAGGATACAAGAACAGTCAATCCTAATTACTTCCTGTGAACTCATGGGCATTAGAGTGAGGTTTCCTGGTGGCAGATGGAATAAAGAGGAGCCAGTAAAGAGGGGGTGAAGGTTAGCACCTAAAAGATCAGATGGGAGCTGAAAAAATGTGTAATTTCCAGCAAGAACACATACATGTCTTGTGCTACGAGTTTGAAGCAATCTAGAGTTTATCCTAATTATGAGTTTGAACACGCACATGTCTTGTGCTATGAGAATACTTCAGATTTACTTAATGTTATGCTAGGGGAAGTGAATGCTAAAGAAGCAAGCGGGCGGTGGGGAACTAAAACAGAGGAATGTGGCGGTGCTGGTAGGCAGTGGCGTTGCCGGTGAAGGTTGGCTGGGGGTTTAGCGGCGGCTGGCAAAATGGAGCCGCGAGTAGGCGAGGAGGCTAGTGGGGAGGTGGCACGGCTCGGAACGGCAGCGAGGCGGGCGGGCGGCAGGGCTAAGCGACCGGCGACGAGGTGAGAAGGGGTGCCGGTGGTCGGGAGGATGGGGAGGGAAAATGGGCGGCGCTGAAGCAAGAGCAAGGGAGGAGGAAGCTCACCATGGGTTGGCCGAGTGGGGAAGATGGCCGTGGTGGACGGGCGGCGATGGCCCTAGGCGGTGCGAGGAGGCGCATGTCGCCGGCGGGGTACCGGTGTTGGGAGGCCCAGGCGATGGTGGGGGAGAGTTGTAGGGGCCACGGTGGGGCTCCCGGGCGGCGGAATCGGCCGGAGACGGCTTCAATCGGCGGGATTGGCTCGGCCAACTTTGGGGAAGAATAAGTGGCCTATGACGCTAGAAGCTCAGGAATGCCCTCAGTCGCGGCTCAGCTAGGCTCGCTGCCCACACAGGCCACAGCCGCCGCGGCCCCAACGCACGCGCTGCCCACAGGCCACAGCCGCCGCAGCCCCAACACACGCACGCACAGCTGCCAAATTAGGGAGCAGAGAGAGCTAGGGAATTACCTGTTGGTTTACGCTTGCTAGGAGGCATCTCAGCATTGGACTTCGTCGGCGACGTACGCTTGCCCGGAGGCATCTCGGCGTTGGGCTTCGTCGGCGACGTACGCTTGCCAGGAGGCATCTCGGGTGGTGTTGTTGTGGTCTGTGACGCTAGGGTTGGGGGAGGTGGTGTTGCTGTGGCGGCTAGGGTTGGGGGATGTGGTGTGGACTGAGTTTGTGGCGGCTAGGGTTGGGGGAACCAGGAGTAAAGCAATCCCATGACGTGATTTTACCAGAATCACCATGGTGCGTGTGGCATTGTGTTCAGCAGCTGTTTGGACAAAACGGTCATTTCACCTTGAAATTTTTGTTGGCCTGTGCGCAAGGCCTCCCGCCAGGCTGAAAGTTTGGCGCCCACTGCCTCTAATTTTCTTTTCTTTTTGGCATAGGAAAAATAAATAATGTACGAAAATAATTATTAGAGCAAATAAGCAGTATATTCCTACATGAATATATTTTTAATAAAATGAAGATATATATATAGTGAAAATCGGTGAAAAGGGTTTAAAATTTTCAAATGAAAACATATGTGGTAAAGGTGAAAAAACATATTTCATATTATGCCAAGTTGTATGCAATTACTCCCTATGGTCAAATATATTTTCAAAAGAAAACATATGCAATTACGCTTGCTGGTTTACGCTTGCCGGGACGAACCAACGTTGTCATGAATTTGTGATGCTTGTAGGTTGGCCTCTTGTGACAAAGTAGCGTTCGTCATCATATGCCATTGTATTAGTTTATGACGATTTTAAGTTGGTCTTAATGACGAACACCTCATTTTCATCACAAAGCCGCATCGCCACATATCAAACGTCATAAAACGAAATAACGTAATGACGAATACCTCTGTTGTCACGAGGAATTTGTCATAGAAGATCATATATGTTGTAGTGTAATGAGTCGTGTTCCATTGCAAAGACCCATAGATTGATTTATATTTCTCAATAACATCACTGGAACACCTACTTTCAAACTGATATTATGATGCGGAAAATTATTGATTGTTATAGAATTCAAGAACTCAGGTGGATACAAAAGATCAGCATCACCAATGTGACTATCTGATTGAGAAATAGAATCACAACTGAGATACTCCTCTGTATGACCAGGTATTCTATCAAAAACAGCCTTGTTTAATTCATCAGCAATCGTGTTTGTTGGGCAAATAATTGCTCGTTCTGCAAGGTATGTACTATCTTGATAGTTGACATGTAATGAATCATAGATAGCATCCACAATTGTATCCACATTGTTACTGGTTGGTAGCAATAAAAGATCATCTGGGATAGTTATCCAGGATGGATGAAGTTCTCCTTTCTTTTTAATCATTGGAATCTCACCATCTCCAATACGAAGAACCCATTGAGCAAATGTTGAGAGAGTATCACGCTCTATAGTTGATAGGTGTGGAGTATGAAGCCTCATATTGGTAGATAGTTTTAATACACTAATGTGTTGCCACAGTGAAGATCTAATAAGTGAAGCTTCAATAATCTCTGTTTTGGTACCACCTTCAATAACAGGCAAAATTTGCCGGAAATCTCCACCAAGAACAACAAGCTTTCCACCAAAAGGTCTACTGATGCAGGTAGGGTCTTCAGTAGACATAATGTCCCGTAATGTTCTATCGAGTGCTTCAAAGCAGTGCCTATGTGTCATAGGTGCTTCATCCCACAGAATTAAGGAAGTCTTGATAATAAGGTCAGCAAGCATTGTCCCTCGTGGTATATTACATAGGCTTCTTTCACTAATATCAAGAGGTATTCTGAATCGGGAATGAGCTGTGCGACCATTTGGCAATAAAAGAGAAGCAATCCCAGATGAAGCTACAGCAAGGACTATTTGAGCTCTACCTCTTAGTGTTGTTATAATAGCATTCCAGAGGAATGTCTTTCCAGTACCACCATGGCCTGATATAAAGTAAAAACCACCTCTGTTGTGACCAACAGCTGTCAAAATTTGCTCATATATAGCAGATTGGTCAGGATTTAGTTTATGGCATAGTGTTTCAGCTTCTGCTGTTAGGCTAACTCTATCATATGCTAATTCTTCGGTCACAAGTCGATTTCGAGAGGTAGAATCACTATGTGATGATTCAGTGTTTATATTGTATGTGCCAAAATTCAGACCATTTCTTGAGAACATAAGAAAGAATTCTTTTATTAACTGAGACTGCAAGTAATCATTTGGTATGGGATATGTACGATTTTGTAATCCTTGCCGTATTCTGTATGCTATATCATCAACAAAGAAGTGCCAATACTTATCAAATAAATTCTGAGGACTCATTACACTGCAAAAGCATAGCACTATCATAAAGAGGTGCCTAAGTTGATGTGGTGTAGCCCAAAGGATTGTCTCATCAAACAATAGATACCATTCTGTATCGTCACCAACTAAACCGCGGGCTTTGCAAGCCTCTTTGAAGCTAGGATAGCATACACCATTGAAAACTCTAAGATCTTCATAACTTTGTGCACCATTGACAACCATTAAAAGCATTCTTAGATAGAATAACTCACCAGTACTCGGGTGTACGCTATATATTCGACCAATCTTCGATGCTGTGCGTTTTCTCTTTTTCCATCTTCTATTAGTAACATCCCATGTCCACTTGGATGGAAACTGATAATAAGTGTAAGATCTTGCTTCTTCAAACTGTTGATTAGCAATAAACCACTCAGTCAATGTAGTTTTATAAGCTCTAGGGTCAGAAATAACTTGCTGCAGGTCTGCTTCCTCGTGATACATAACCTTATTCATACCAGGCATATGCACAGATAATCGTTCAACAGAAGGCATTCGACCATGTATTTCAAACTCAAATAATCGCCAAATTGCCTCGCACGAAGATAAGTATCTATATTTTAATGCAGGAAAAAGTAAGCATAGAATAAAAAAGATGTATACGAAGATAAATGCGCACATGTTTATGTAGCAAAGAACGAACATGAGATATGAAAAGAGGGAGTTCTAAATAACTTGGTGAAACAAATTGGACTTTGCTATATGGATAAAGTATTACCTGCATTTAATATAATCAGCAATTTCGTCTATCCCCTGTTTAGGTTGTGAATCAGCGAAATCTGATGGCTGGGCAGCACTAGAAAATTTCACTTTTGCTCTATCTTGACCTTTAGTAAGATATTTAAATAAGTACTTCACAAGATTCGTCTTATTGCACCATTCAACATTGATATGAGCTTGAAATTTTTTAAGCAATGTCATGTTGTATGGAACGACCCATCTATTATCTAATCTGATTCCATTTTTCATTATGAAATGAGGGCCGTCTCGTCGACGATATACTGGAAAGCCAGACTTATCAACTGTTGTTTCCAAGCTGAACTGTTTAGGATAGTGTTTTGAACATGACCCGTCTTTCATACATGGACATTTCCTATTAAAGTCTCCGCATGGTCCATGCATCATAAATTCGTCAACCAAAGCGTACCCAAGTGGATCAACAGTTGGATCAGGAATCTCAGCACATATGAGGCTATCTATATATTCAGCAGGTAGGTTTGTATCATGAGGAGCTAACCATATAAGGGTATGAACATGAGGCAGACCTCTCTTTTGGAACTCAATAGTGTAGACAACTATCATAAATAAAAGAGATAATTCAGAATGAGGAAAAAAAAGCATGACTATTAAGACAAAGAAAACTATATGTATGGAAAAAACAATAGGCTAACCTGCTCGCACAGCACCAAAGGTGTGTCCAGCTTTAATGTCAGAAATATATTCTGTAAGCTTCATATGGAACACCCGAGTTACAATATCAGAACGGTCAATATATTTCTGCCCAGGTTCATATTTAAGCGCGTCCATAATTTCTGGCCATCGTGAATTGCACGTGAAGGTAGAAAATAGATCAGGAGCACCATACTCACGGCAGATGGCCATAGCGTCTTGATAATTAAGTGTGTTATATCGAGGACCACCAGTAAAACTTGCAGGAAGTAAAATCTTTATACCAATGCTTTTGCCTTGTGATGTACCTTCCCCAAGTGCATCCGAAATGCCTTGATATGTTTCTGATCTTAGGACATCTTGATTGAAAAAATGGAATGAAAGCCGATTTGCTTCAAGACATGAATAACAGTCGACCTCTATTTGATTTGAGAGTCGACCACAGCATGTGTAGGGATTTGGTTCATTCCTTCGGTAATGACATTCGTAGCAGTAGTATTCAAGCATAGATACCTCTTCTCTAACCGAAGACATGCTGCTATCTGTTTCTTTATATTTAATACCAAGATGAAATCCTTTTTCCCCATATGGAAACAATAACGGATATTGAAGAGACATCAGAGCGGGATTTAGAGCCGAGATTTGTTTGAGCTCATTGCGGTGAGTCTCAACAATTATATCAAATTTGTTACTTTCTAGAGATAGCTCACCTACGACTAAAGCAGCCAGCTCAGGAACAGTTGGTAGAGAATACCTATCATCATGACTATTAGCCGAACCAATTAAGCGAATATAAACTTCTGGATTTTCCTAAGAAAATAACCGGTCTCGTGCCATTCTGAACTGTTTGACTAACAAATTGCAGCAATCAAGCATGGCAATCAAGGTAGCCACAATATTAGGATCTGGTTTAGTATGTCCACTATCTTCTTTATCAAACACAGACAATCTATTGCCAATTTCGTTGAACGTATCATAAATATATAGTTGAGCATACTGGGGGCTCCGGCCTGGTGTGGGAACTAAAGAAGCGATACGATGATGAACGACACCATTTATGCGAAAAACATAAGGACCTCCACCAGTGTTAATAGTTCTATCAACATTTACGCCCAAGGAAGTGAATGCAAACAAGGAATTATAGTGGCGTATTAAACGCATAAACTCATTTGAGCGAGCACCTTTGTCAAAACCAATAAGTTCACATAGTGGGTATGGGGATTTTTTATGTGGTGGAAGAGAGACCTTTCCACCTCGGCAACATTTATTATAAACAATTCGTTGATGTTTAGAAGAGCTGCTATGCTGAGATCTTTCGTGGAACCAAAAAATAGCACCACATTTGTTACACTCATAGTCTGGACCGCCATAATATGATCGATCCACATACATGGCTGAAACAATGTAATAAAAACTGTATTGAACAAAGAACAACAAACAAATGAAACAACGATGTGAAAAAGCAGAAGAAAGGGGCACGGCAAAAAGAGAAGCAGAAAAATCATGTAATACAAAACATATTGCTGGAGCGAACCTTTTAACGAAGAAATTTGTTCCTTAAAAAGGGAAACACCTGCTTCTCTAAATGAAACTGTATTAAAAGATGGCACACCACCTGAAATGTGTAAAAAATGTAGTACAAAGTATGGAAAAAGCTACGTTTAAATCTCTGTAATTGGAAATAAGGGAAAAGTAAAGAACAAAGGGAAAACATGAAGAAAGAAGCAAGTATGGGGAAAAACATTTGGAAAATTTTATAAGCAGAGGTGAAAGAGATAACAAAAAGAAGGCACCTGTTCTACCAGCACTGCGAAGCAAATTCGATAATTTTCTTTTTTTCCTATTATTAGCTGCTTCAGGTGAGCTAACCAATGGCGAAAAGTGGTCTCCTATTATGTATACAGGTATGGGGAGAAATGGTAAAAAACAGGAACATAAACAAGAAGCAAGCAAAAAGACGAAACAAAGAGGTATAAAGATTGTGAATAACCATGGCGACGCTTCCATGGAAAGACTATATTAGTCTCTGTGACAAACACTGTGCAACAACAAAATAAAAAGGCGAAAAGAATAAGTGAGCAACTGAATCTATGTAAAAAGTCTGCAAAAGGTAGACAATTTGATGCACGTAATGTATATAGTATTAGAAACGGTCGTACATGGCTGCGATGGTGTCTGTGGAACCACTGGTGAAAAAGCGGCGGACAAAGCATATGTAGAAGGGTGTGATGAAACTACAGGATCAATCTGTTGCTTTCCAAGTAAAATTTCTTCACGGTGGGTTTTAGTAGAGGAAGACGAATCCATAAAGGTAAATTGCAAGAAGCAAAACAGGAACAATGCAGATGTATGCTTACCACTGAAATAGAGAAAAATGAATGCTTGAAAACAAAGACAAGCAAAATAATGCAATGACAGAAGCATGTATAAATATGCTAATATATAAGATCAGGAATGCAGCACAGCAGACTGATTATATATGCAAATATTAATGAAATAAATTGCAGTCAAGGGATGATAAGACTATGACGATAACTATGACTAAAGAAATGCGTTAAAAGGTAAGAAAAAGTACCTTATGAAATTGCACGCTTACGACTGAAAGAGAGAAATTGAAGCGCTCGAAGGCAATGTTGTAACATCCTGATTTTCAGAGCCTTTTTGAAGCTTTTAAAAATAAAATTCACCATTTGAATTTTTTCGGAATTAATTAAAGCTTAATTGGAATTTTTATTAAATAAAAATATTTAATATGATTAAATTAAATATTAACATTTTCCAAAAGTATTTTATTTGTGTTCCTTGTGTCACAAGGAATTTTTCTGTATTTTCTGGGATTTTTCGGAGTTTGTTTGAGCTCAATTTGAAATTTCCAAAAAAAAAAGAAAGAAAGAGGAGAGAGAATGAACAGTACCCACGCGGTACTGTTCATGCGTCTTCAACCTCCAGCACGATCGATTTGTTCGTTCTGTGTACAGTTTTCCTTCCTTTTCCTCTCTCTTCATAACTTCCAATCCGGGCATTATTTCAATATCCTTCCAAAAGGAAAGTTGTGCCAAATCACGCAAGGAATCCATCCCAATT
Organism: Dendrocalamus latiflorus; assembly: GCA_017311315.1. NCBI lineage: Eukaryota > Viridiplantae > Streptophyta > Magnoliopsida > Poales > Poaceae > Dendrocalamus > Dendrocalamus latiflorus. Next base: position 39,706,022 of record CM029652.1, on the reverse strand, counting down.
GACCTCTTTCCATTTCATTCATCCGTTTGCCTTTCATCTCCTATTTTCCAAATCGGACTCTAAACCGAAATCCGCGAATTGGAGCCGGTTTCTACCTCTTCCAAGCCTATAAATAGGACCCCTTGACCCCTCTAAACTCATCCCAAGCCGTGGCAAGTCCCTCAAAGCTCAGGACGCCGTCGGCATCGAGGCCCTTTGGTCCCGAATATGCTCGTCGCGTCTCGAGCTATTCGGTGAGTTTTTCTGTGATCCTTTCGCGTCACATTGTGCCATCATATGACATCTACCTTCTTGTCAAGTTAATTTGGTTTTGGTGCAGCCAATCTCCCGGAATCAAGTTTTCCCCAATCTAGGTCAAGAGCGCTTCCCGACGTCGATTCGTCGCGGTAAGCTTTAGCCCTTGCCGTAATTTTTCTTAGACTTGCCTCGTCGCGTTCTACGCCGTGCTCACTTCCGTTTCCCCAAAAAGCCTCCAAAAAGTTTTGCCTCCGAACCTCGCCATGTCCGCCAATGGCATCACGTGTCCCCCATCTACCCGGTGATGTTTTCACCAATCCGTTCGCGTCACTTTGTGCCAAACCATCCCAGGTAGCTACCCTCCAAATGGTTTTAGATTTCGTTCACCAAGCACCAAGATATTAAGTTTTTCCTTTTTCCTTCCCGACGTCGTTCAAACGTCGATTGCGCCGTCTCCAGTGGGTTTCTGACCGAGCCGACAATTTTTCTAGCTTCGCCAAGCCGCGTTCTAGCCCGTGCTCACCCTACGCCTCCATGTCCTATGCCCGAGTTTTATTCCTCCCTCCTACCCATGTCGTTGTAGCCGCCAGTGCCGTCATCGTTCTCCGTTTGGCGTGCCGTCGCTTCCTATGTGTGCCTTGGGTCCCTAGCAACCCATTTTGCTAGTTGGATTCATCTCCCATGTCTCCTCTCGCCAGCGCTAGCCTCCTTTCCAAAAATTGCTCTCGGGTGAACAGTAACATCTGGGAATTTCCAGCATTTTCTCGCCCAGCAAACTTTGGATCGCTCGTTCTCCTTCATCCGAACTCCGATTAACCCGATTCTTTTTCCTAAATTCATCTAAAATTGAGCTCTATCTTTTGGTTCTGGTTTTGAAGTTTTTAGAGTTTATTTGAATTTTATTTGTATTTGTTTTGTTTGTTTTGTCGTTTCGCGCGTAGAATCCGACGTCATCGAAGAGTTTGTCGAACCGCAGCAAGAGGGACCAACCAGTGCACAAGAAGGCAAGTCTCCTTTGATCATCTTGAACCTATGCTTTTGAAATGTTTTTAAAATATTTTAAATTATGTGCATTGCTATTTACCTAAAGTCACTAGTTCAAATCTTTAGGAACTAGTTATTCCAACTTGCTATGCCCTCCATTGAAATTGAATGCCATGTACTCTTGTCACCATAGAACTCCCTTTGTCTCATTAATGAGAGTATTTAATTACTTGTTGATGTTAGTATGGTAGTATAATGCTTAGTCATGCTATCTAATAACTTTGGAAACTCTTGAAAATGGGAAATTATGATTTATTGTAATAGCCTTGTGTTTACAAAGTTGTGGTGATTGGAGTTACCACTGTTTCCTTTAAAATAAAATAAAAATGTGAAAGATGGTTTAGATTAGGGTGGATGGTTGGTTTGGCTTGGTGCAGTTAGCACGAGATCTTGTTAAGCGTATGTTCCACCCTAGTCAATTAAGGACCGACGCTTGTGTTTGTCCAGACTGAGCATTAACCGTACAACCACAAGTCTATATGGGTACGACCTAGCTGACTAACTTATGATAGTCTAGTTTAGGTGCCACCAGTGGAAAGTGGATGCCAGGGATGGACTGGTTATTCACAGTGAGGGACAGGGATTTACTGTACTCATATGGCGCAAGAGGGGGCTTCAGATTGGGCGGATTTAACCCTTCTGCGGTGAAACCTCAGCGGGTGGTATCTAGCTAGATTAGAGTAAGGTAAAGGCTTTGTGGTATTTTATCTGGGTCTCATGCCAAGGAAGCGTGTTGACTTTTAGGATAATTTATCTCTTGTGGGTAAAGTTGTACAACCTCTGCAGAGTGTAAAACTATTCGAATAGCCGTGCCCACGGTCAAGGGCGGGCAAGGAATGCATTCACATGGTAGATTTCTGGCTTTGTTTTAAAATCAAAAGTTTTGTATTCCGAGGGTGGAGGGAACTCTCGGAAGGGAATCCTGGCGGATGGAGCCAGAGAGGGTGGATGGAACCCGCAGTTTAAAACTTGACCAATGGTAATTGGTTAGCTAGTGTTGGTAGTTGGAACCTTCACTAGAAAGTTAATTCTGTTAAAACATTTACTTCATTAATTGTTGCCTTCGAAAATAACTAGTAGTATTTGAGTTTTCAAATATTGCTTTGTGCAAAAGAACCATATGGCCCTCCTTTGTTAAGCCTTGCATCTATGCATTTTTCCCAAGACTTGCGGAGTACTTTATGTACTCACATGCTACACTTAAAAATAACATCTCAGAGGAAGTTGAAGCTCAAGAAGGTGACTACGACTACTGCTTCGCGTGTGGCTGTGATGGATTCTTCCCGGAGGACTAGGTCGCGCTTCCCCAGTCAATTGCCTGTGGCGAATTGATGGGTCGTCCTCGAGTTTTATTTGCTTCCGCTTTATTTCTTGTGTGCGAGGTCTTAAACCTCCCTTGTAATAATGAGACCCGGTGGTCAGTACTCTTATTTATTGTAATAAATCGTTGATGGTGATGTTTTCCATTCTGTTTGACTGTGTGCACTAGCTTTGATCTGGGACTAGTGCTGTAATACACAGAGGGTCCGGGTTTGATAATCCGGAGGCCCGACAAATGTTGAGGAAAAGAGTAGAACTATAGCAGAATCTGTAAATATGGTAATAAATAAGATGGAAAGTGTAAAGATGGCTTGCGTATATCATACGATAATTTAAACAGTACTTAGAAAATAGTGCAAGCCGTGGCAAGAACTTGATACTCGTAACAACTGATAGCAAATGTTGACATTGATAGTATCCAAAGCTATTTACTAAAACTATGCTTACCACCGAAATAGAGAAAAATGAATGTTTGAAAAGAAAGACAACAAAAATAATGAAATGACAGAAGCATGTATAAATATGTTAATGTATAAGATCAGGAATGCAGTGTAGCAGGCTGATTATATATGCAAATATTAACGGAATAAATGGCAGAAAAGGGACGATAACACTATGAGCATAACTATGACTAAACAAATGCGTTAAAAGGTAAGAAAAAGTACCTTATGAAATTGAAGGCCTACGACTAAAAGAGAGAAATCCAAGCGCTTGAAGACAACGCCGACGAAAAGAGTAGAATTATAGCAGAATCTGTAAATATGGTAATAAAAAAGAAGGAAAATGTAACGATGGCTTCCTTATACCATACCATAATTTAAACAGTAGATAGAAAATAGCGGAAACTGTGGCAAGAGCGTGGTACGCATAACAACTGATAGCAAATGTTGACATTGATAGTATCAAAAGGTATTTACTAAAACTATAAGTAAATAAAGGCACACATGAAAGAAGCATGTATGAAACAAATAAAGAGAGCAATAATTAGAAACAACTACTATAAGCAATGCAGAAATACATAAGCAGACACAATTTGTATATATAACACGAAACAAGATAACAAACACAGAGATATTTTTAACAAAATGATAAATAAACTAAACGACATATCAAAAAAGGAAGCATGGAACATAACTAAATTGCGAATCATAATAGGTAATGATAACCATTAGCCTGTAGCACAATGCAGACAGAAACAAATAATGATGAAACCAGCAGTATTTGAACCATAATAGGCAACGATAGGAAGTACTCAGCAGCATAGCGTAGGCACAAAGAAAATAGTTATGACACCAATAGTACGTACAAGCATTTAGGATAATGAAGTACAAACATTGCATTAGCTATATAACACTAAAATGAGAGCAGTAATAAAAGATGTAAGAAGCGAAAGGAACTACAATAAGAGTGTTGTAAGAATAAGCAAACAAATGTGGTAAAAAGCCGGAGAAGCAAGCAAAAGGAATACCAACAGTAGTAGTGTTATAACAACTAACGAAATGCACTATAAAAAAAGAGAAGATACTGGCAATAATACATAAGGCATAAGAAAAGTAACATGTACAGTAAACGGAACTATCTATAGCACAATACAATAAGAAATAATAATAATAGCGATGGAACAAAAACAAAATAAATGTGTGATGAATAGCAATGACAGGAGTAACAATAAGTAAATAAATGTGGTGAAAAGCAAGACAAACACATAGGAATAATAACAACAGAGCTATAAAAATAACCAAAAAAATGTGCTATAAGGTTAGAGAAGCTGTCAACAATAATAAGTAAACGACAAGAGAACCAGTATGTATAGCAATGAAGAAATGGTAGCAATAACAGACATGCAAGAGACGAAAGGAGAAAAAATAGTAGCGCAGTAGTAATAACTAAATGAATGTGATAAAAGGCAAGAGGAGCACCTTAGAAATAGGCAAATATAGACACCAGTTTATAACACAATGCAGCAGCACTAAGCTATGTAGAACCACCTGTGCATAGCACATAAGAAAATCATAAGCATCAAAGTACTGTTGTAATAGTCGCGTTACAAATAGGTTCATTTTTCGCTAATGCTATATTCCAATTTAAATATCACCAAGCAAGAACAATAGTAATGCTGCAACAATAAGTAAATAAATGTGGGAAAAGCCAAGGGAACGAAGCAAAATAAATAACAATAGAAGTGTTGCTATAATAACTAAACAAATATGCTATAAGGTAAAAGAAGGTATTAGCGATAATATGTAAGGCGTAAGAGGGGCAACATGCACAGTAAACAACGTTTGCCTATAGCGTAATAGAATAATGAACAATAATAATAGCGTTGCAACAATAGGTAAATAAATGCGCCAACAATAACAGGAACAGCTGCAACAAGACCTAAATACATGTGGTGAAAACAAAAAAAACACATAGCGATGATAACAACAACGCTGTAATAACTACTAAATAAATGTGATATAAGCCTACAGAGCCTGGTAGCAATAATAAGTGAACCATAAGAGATCTAATATGTATAGTAATAAAGAAATGTTAGCAATAATACGGATGAAAAAGATGAAAGCAATAAAAATAATAGCGTTCCAACAATAACTAAAGAAATGTGATGAAAAGCAACACCATTTAAACCATAATACGTAATGATAGGAACTACTGTACAGCACAATGTACTCATAAAGAAATAGGGATGAGACCAATAGTATGAAAAGAAACCCCCAAACATCAGAGTAGCACTGTAATAATAGATACATAAATTTGACAACAGCCAACAGAAGCATCTTACAAACACGCGAAGGTAAATAATATGTTATAACACAAAGCAGCAACCCATCTAGAAGCACACCTGCATAGGACATAAAAAACACACACAGGCATTAGAGTACAAAATAATAATAATAATGGAAGGAACTAAAGGAATAACAATAGTATATAAGAACAGGTAAGTAAATACGACCAAAGGACAAGACAAACACACTATAGATAGGTACATTTTTTGCTAGCACTATATCGTAATCTAAATATTATATAGTAATAACACACATGGAACAAGGTAAAGACAAAAACGGGAAAGAACAAACGTGTACAATAATGAAGAAATGGTTATAACAGTAAAATGATAGCAACCATAAAAGATGTAAGGAGCGAAAAGAAACTACAATATCAGTACTGTAATAACAGCTAAATAAAAGCGGTAAAAGGCAAGAGAAGCACCTTAAAAATTCCGCAAAAATATACACTATCTTATAACATAAAGCAGCAAGCTATGTAAAAGGACTCCTGCATAGTACATACAAAAAAACACAAGCATTAGACTAACGAACAAAGATACTATATGGTAATAACAAAGATCGAAAAAGCTAAAGACAGAAATAGGAAAGAATTAACATGCGCTGTAATGAACAACCGTCTATAGCACAAGCTCTGTGAAAGCATGCCTGTACAACAATAAAATACAGCGCATCATAATACAAAAGAACAAGCACTGCTTTACACCACAACGCGTGTATATCTAACTCTAGATCAGCTAACAAACCTATAAGCAAATCATAAGCAACGTGCACACCAGTAAAAAAAATAGCAAATAATAATAGATAAGAACAAAAACCACTCTACAACAGAAAGCATGTACGCCTCACCGGAGGCCACCTAACGAAAGTACAGCAACAACAACAATCTACAACATGGAAAATATATACATCTCACTATACATCAGCCAGCGAAACGATAAGGAAAATAACAGAAGCATGTAGTCTAACGAAGAACTGTGAACGGTATACATAGCAACCAAGAAATGCGACGAATAACAGCGACCTTCTATTTGCGTGAAACATATCGGCAATAATAATTGCATCATAGCAGAACAAATATGCGTACTAAAGAAGAAATGCGAGGCTTATAAATACGGAACAAGAAGCACTACTCTACAACAGAATACAACACAACAAGGTATGTCGAAGCACCTCTGTATAACCCTAAAAAAGCACAGATATGAGAGGACGAAGAAAAACCTGATAGCAGCGAAACAACGCCACCAATAATGGCTAGCACAGATGTGGGCTCGATAATATGAAAGTAACCCTAAAAAATTCCTTAAAGGGACTATCTAACAAACCGCAACAACAAACGTCACCAAAAAACCCACCCTAACCGAGATCAGTCAGCAAAAATGTAGGGCGGGTAAATCGTCTAAAAAAGCACGGCGTGATCTAAAACGACCAACACAAATCTGTAGCCGACAACATCACAAAAACCCTAGCAAAACCGTAAGAGCAGGCATCCTAGCTCAAACACGTAACCCAGATCAGCCACCGGTAAGAAAAAAAAAGCAAACAAATGCATACGGCAACACAGGAGCATCCGCTCGGAACTGTACAAAAATAGGAAGAACAACAAGAAGTAACTAATACCTTGGATAAAGATGTAAACCCCAAAACCGAAGGCACAGACAAGGCGTAGAGGACGTAAGCGCCGCGCAGAAAGCGAGCAGGAGAGGCGAAACAAGCAGACCAAGTGGAAAGCAAGGAGCACAGACGAAACAACCAGACGAAGAAATGCCTGAGGCAGGGACGCAAGAAGAACCGAGAAGACGAAGCGAACGGACGTGCTGTGGTGGAGAAAAGGTAAATGAATCCCGTGGGAAAGTCCGCACTGGCCTCGAGGATCCCCACAGGCCGCGTCAGGCTTGTTCTCGAAGCTTTCCACGAAGCGCGCAAAACCAAGCGGGCTCAACGCCTGCAGACCGCGCGGCGCTAACCAGCGGCCAAAGCCGCGAAACGAGCCGGCGGAACGACCCGAACGCAAAGCAGTGCCCAAACGAGCGAAGCTGCCTCCCGCGGGCACGCGGCGGGCGACGGAGCGCTGGGGGCCCGCCGGTGGCGACGTGGCAGGGGCGAGGGGCGGCGAATCCCACCAGCTTTGTATACGGTAGTATTTACATCTGGGTTTTCCCACAATTAGTGCACAAATTCCTGTTGCAGTTTGTCCATTGGAAAGATGCCATGTGTAGCAATAACCTCCTACATCACAAGCATTAATTAATGCATGTTCCGGGGAACTATAGTTGTTTGGTACTAATCTGGTCTGGCATCTCCAATGGTCTGAGTCAGCTATCTATATGCATGTACACATCAGCATATATCCTATGTGGAGGAAAGAGAGTATGCAAAAAAAATCGAGCCAGCTCTTCCTTAAGCACTAGTCTATAACGCTAAACGAGGCAGCCTCAATAAATTCTGTGCGTGCATGTAAGCATCAAATAGCTATCCTTATAGATAGTTCTTTAGAATGCTAGCTTTAGTGTGTACTATATAGATGATGTGGAAGTCTTATAGTTAGTTGCTAGCTATAACAATTGGAGATAACCTAAGGCCAATCTCAGTGGAGGTTTCATGTCCCAGTTTCCAACACACCTATATTTTGGAAACAGTGCAGAAGAGTTTCATCCCCATGAAATTCTCTCTACTCCTATGAAACTTTTATCATCTCTTTTCATCAATACAGTGCCATGTCAGCGTATTTAATGCCTATGAAACTCCATAAAACTCCCACTGAGACTGACCTAATTAATCATTCGGTTTGGCTACATCAGGCTATTCACAGCTTCTCTCCCTTGTCCTCTATTCAACAATTAGCAGCTTTCGGACGTCGTGTTTTGCATCCAGGCCAATTCACCATTTTTTCACGTCAACCTAAGTTTCTCGTTGTTTTCTCCAGTTTGATTCTTATATTTCCTCGAACCACAGTAGCAAAACAAAATCAGGTATGTGTATACATCAGTCGATGTCGTATATATATATTCCTATCAGCCCCACCAGAAATTCCAGGAACGCACGATAATCGGCCGGTTTATCACTTGGATTGCAACGCAAACCCTCGTGGCAGCATGGTTATGGGAACAGGTGAAGATGAACAATCCACATCGCGGTCGATCGATCTAGGTACACATCTCAAGATGGGGTGTGGACGATGGACACAAGCAAGTGATCGAGATGTAGACTCGTAGTAGTTCCATTTATGCCTGTCTTTGATCTTGGATTTTTTTTTTGGATTTTGATTTTAACTTTTGGCTTATAATTTTTGAATTCTATCTACAATACAAAGAGAGAAAAAACCGTATACGATTTTGATCGATACATCTGAACTCGATATAATATCTACTATAATCTATCTGTAAATCCCACATTAAAAATACGCATCATTTAAAAGTAAATTACTACAGCACAAAGTCAAAAAGCCAAAACATAGCCCTGCTGAACTGTCAGAACACGATGTATCGATCGAAGGTGCACTGAATCGCAGCCCCAAGACCAAGAGGATGGAGTTGGGGGCTGTGCAATAATAGATAGGAAAACAGTAACATTTCTGTTCATGCATTACCCCTTTTTTTTTCAGATTTTAGTAGCTGTCATGAAGATCATGTACCAGCGAACTCGATCGTGACATGCGTAAATGTGTACAATCTTCCTTCCCAAAAAATAAAATTGCTAAACAACATTCAACTATAATATTTGAAGAAATTGGTCGAGTTTCTCATCATTCGATTTGTATCATGATTTATGCTCTAGGGCACCTCCATCTATGTCTCCGGCAAGTTTTAGGTCTCGAATTCACCAGGGACCAGCTATACAGAGGGAGGGGGTAGCTGCGGGCACACAAGAGGGTAGTGGTAGCGGCAACGAGATTCAAAGAGTGGCAAGCTAAGTTGATGGGGGTGGTGGAGGCTGTGCACGGCAGCGGATCCAGCAACCACGAGCCGCCAGAAATAGAGAAGAAGGTGGGATGGCGGTGGATGGTAGCGGTGCGGTAACGGAGGATAAGGAGATGGGTAGTGCTGTCACCCTCGGCAACTGTGGTGGGAGATGACAGTAGCAGGGTGGCAGTTGGAGGGCAATCCTCGGTGTTGGTGAGGCAACGAGTAGCGACATATGGCTGCACTAGGGTGGGGGCAGTGGTGCGGCTCGAGATGGGTAGGATAGGGTTAGGGGTGGTGTGGGCATTTTGAGGATTGAGGGAGGACATCTGAGAAGTTGGATTTGGATCCACTAGTACAAAAAAATTGATTGAAATGTCCATTTTAGTTGAATATTATATAGTCACTCAAAAAATAATTGTGCAATCGATCTATTGTTGAAAGGAAAAAAAGCTAGGTTTATCCATAATCCATGCTATAATTAAAAAGTAATGCACACATGGAAATTACGGTGTTTGCTTTGACTAGTACACCATCTAAAGAAAACGTCTTTATGGCCGCTCCAAACAGTTTTAGTTTTTAGTTGTTTTTTAGCTTTCGGTTTATTTAAATTAGAAGTCACTTAAAATACAATGACTTTTAATTTCGACTTATTTTGGCTTGTTTGGTTTTTTCTGCTTTTTTACTTTTTCTTTTTCCCTTATTCCTTTTTATTGTTTGTGACAATATAACATTTTTTTAGTTTTTCTTATTATTTTTATTTTTTCTTAAAAAGCTAACAACTGCTACAGTGCAATTTTAGTCAAAAGGCATAGCCAAAAGCTAGTTGAAACACCATGAATCTTGAAGCAAAGTTAGGTGCTAAAAACTGAGGGCAAATCTTTCCTCAAAAAGAAAAAAACTGAGCGCAAATATATGCTAATGGTAATTGTTTATTTATCCAAATTAATTCTATCTCTTTCCATCCCGCTGCATTTCTTTATGAAGCATGAAATCATTCTAATCAAATTAGATTCAAGATCTACTACCTTTTGAGATAGTAGCTGCAGACCGTAGAGATACGGCCCTGTCAGGAGTTCGCACCGGGTTCAAGATCAAGATCCTAAATAAGCGCTGGACTTGCCAAGATGATTTCTGGCGGCGGCTGACAGACCACGAAGATTAGGGTGGTGATCGGTTCGGCTGAAAGCCTCATGGCTTATGGTTGAAAACACTGTAGCTGGCTGAAAAAAGTATTGTAGCTGACAGAGGCTTATTTACCATAATTAAATTTAAAAAAATTTAAAAATAGAAAAAACATATTAGCTCATCACGTATAATGTAAACAAATACGAGGAAAAAAAGAACCGGTAAAAAAACTCAAAAAAAGCCAAAAGTTCAGAAAAAGACGAAATTTATGAATAGTGTAAAAATAAGCTGAAGCCAGAAGCTGAAGCCATATTGATCAGGACATCATTAGTGGATTGACAATCGTGAAAGCATTAGTGGATGAATATTCTTGTTGAGAGCATTAGTTCCCTGCCTTAGATCAAATCATTTGATGGAACAAGCATATATTGATAGTTGATAGACGGATACGTGATTCATCGTCACATGTTGGGTTTCTGATAGAGCGCGTGCGTTTTAGTCCATAGAGATCATCCTTGTGAAATTGAACTAAGTAATACAGATATGCGCTTAATAATTAATACTGCTTTTGTTTAAAGATTCATAAACTTTTTTAAAGTGGAGCATCGAAGAAAAACCCATAGATTAAATAACATGGACTGCACCAGTAGTTCTTGAGATGGATTGCACAATGCTAGCGCCTCGCGGTACTACAAACTCAATGGTACGTGATGTTGAAGAATGAGTATATTGCTTATTTTCCTTCAACGGTTTATTTTTTTTTTGATAAATTAGTTAGTACGGTATGAGAACCAAAGGCCCTGAATTAATTTGAGACCTGGTTGACGTAATTTAAAAATTAATTATGATCCATTTTAAACCCACACCTACTTTCCTCAATAAAACATTGTGTAAGCTTGTTGATACATGAAACTCAATAGGTAACACCGATCATTGAGAGAGAGAGAGAGAGAGAGAACGAGCATAGTGTAGGGCATACATAGCTTATGAACTTCACCTTTATGCAATGAAAATGTCAAGCACTAGTGATTAGTGAAATAAACGAACTCAATAGACACGATGGAGGTGGTGAGGATGATCATAGAGGTGTAAAACCTCAGCCAATTAATGTTAGCCCGTGTGACTTAAGTGTAGTAAAGATTAGTCTCACAAAAGTTTATATTTGTTTGGTCGGCATATGAGACTTAAATGTGTGTGGTAGTTCTGGGTTGATCTTTTTGGCCTAATTAAGCGATCCAGTATAAAAATCTACGTGACATTATTTCTAAACCCAGGCGATCAACTACACAACTTAAACCCATACAACAATGCAAGGAGTACGAGGCATGTCTACAACAATCCAAGCGGTTACACGTTTCACCAGGCATGTCTACGACAATGCAGCTACACGTACGCCACTTTATCAGGCCATGGATCTTTCGGATGATTAAAACCCGGAAAATAGAGATAACTGTTGGGGAAAATTTTACTATCGATTAACCGTCAGGCATTATCCGCAAGGAGTACGAGGACACACAAAAAAACTTGAACGGCTGACGATTACTTGACAGGGAAAATTTTCCCGATGGCATTCCCTGACAGCCACCGACAGGAAAATTTCTCTCGTATCAGGTTTTGGATACCCTAATCCCTGTTATGTAGCCGTTAGGAAAAAGGGCAATTATTCGATTCCTGGCGAGCACCAACAGAAGAATGTATCCACGACAAGTTATTCAGACCCTAATCCCTGTCAGATAATTGCGAGCAAAAATTGTGTGTTGGTTTATTGTGATCAAGATCCATGTTGGGTACCCTTCACACTACTACAAAAAACCTAATACTAGACGCCACATCACAGACGGTTCTCTAAAATTGTCAGTATTAAATACAAACACAGACGGTTTTAGTTTAGAGACCATCTGTGTTGCTGTCAGCGATAAAAACCATCTATGAAGAGACAATATCACAGACGGTTCATAGTGAAAACCGTCTGTAAAGTATCACAGACGGTTATTAACAAGAACTGTATGTGATATTACCAAATATCACAGATAGTTTTTTATTTGAACTATCTGTGATAATTCACATACAATTTGTGTTACAAACCGTCTGTGATAATTAAGTCATCATAGATAGTTTTTATTAAAAACCATCTATGGTAATTCCACTATATTAATTACGTGCAGACTCATCGATCCTCTATCTTAAATTTCAGATCTAGGCTATTGCTTTGAGCTGGAGACGAGGCTTTGAGGCGGCCATTTGGCGAAAGAAGACTATTCGGCAAGAGTGATTATAGATTCATTCATTTCTTGACTACCTATAGTTAGTAATTTGTTTCAATTGCATTATAATTTAAATTTATAGCTTTTGGTGAAAGAAGAATTGAAGATGGTTTAGATCAAGCTAGCTTGATGTAGAGAGAAGATTATTTAAATCTAGCATGGTTTAGGGTTCAGTCAATTCATAGTCTATTTCTACTTAATTCAACTTAATTAATTATTCTTGCTACATATAGCTATTTACTTACAAAATATGCGCAAAAAATCATTCATACAAAATGACTTTGGAACCATCAGAGCAAAATCAGAATTAGACATCCAAAGAAGAGGAAAATCAGGCAACATACAAATAGCAAAACTGAAAAGGAAATTACATGTATATTTATTTTCTTTATCAAATCTCGTTATCAGTATTCCTAAAGATTCGACGCATTGACAGTTGAGAAATTACATATAGCTACTTTAGATCGTATATATATTGTACACTAATTAATTAATTCAATATTTAATACTAAACTATTACATGCGTAACGTAGGACCGAAGCTGGATGTACGCTGAGAATCGTGTGAGTAAAGAGTACATTAATGGCGTGTCTACTTTTACAAGAGCTGTCGAGGAGGATATGTTGAATAAAGGGGTAGAAGATATGTACTGCCCATGCATTAACTGCGAGAATCTAAAGTTGTTTAAGAACTAAGTGCAGATTAAAGCACACTTGATTTGAAGTGGTTTCAAAAAGGGGTGTGCATATTGGAATAGTCATGGTGAAGAGCAGATTACACAAGAAGGTAGTAATAATGACATCGCCGACGAAGTCAATGATATGGCACCGGATGATGTCGATTATGGTTCCGATTCAAATAGGCTACATGATGACAATCTGGATCAGATGCTTCGTGATGCAAAAAGGAACTATGATGAGAAAGAGTATGTTAAATTTCATGGCATGATGAAGGACTCGGAGAAACCTTTGTTCACATGCTGCAAATCAAAGAATACAAGGTTGTCAGTCGTACTTAAACTACTGAAATTGAAGGCAAGCCACGGTTGGTCTGACAAGAGTTTCACGAAACTGTTAAGTCTTTTAGTGGACATACTTCCAAAGAAAAATGAGTTGCCCAAAACTACCTACAAAGTTAAGAAGGTTCTTTGTCCATTAGGAATAGAAGTAGAAAGAATATATGCATGTTCGATCGACTATATCCTCTACCATAAAGAGTATGTAAATATGCATATATGTCCGATGTGCAACGCCTCCCGATACAAACATAAGAATCAATCCGATGATAGCGAGGGAATAGAGATGAAGAGAGGACCTCCTGCTAAGGTGGTATGGTATTTTTCCTGTAATTCCCCATTTGAAGCGGTTTTTTGCGAACCCAAAGGAGGCAAAATTGCTGCGTTGGCACTCGGAGGAGTGTAAAGATGGAATGCTAAGACAACTTGTTGATTCTGCCTAGTGAAAAAACATCGATAGAAGGTTTGCAGACTTTAGTGCAGAACCAAGGAATATAAGGTTTAGATTGAATAGAGATGAAATGAATCCTTTCGGTAACATGAGCAGCCGACATAACACTTGGCCCATGACTCTTTGCATCTACAACCTTCCTCCTTGGTTGTGTATGAAGTGGAAGTATATTTTGTTGTCAATACTTATCTGAAGGCTGAAGCAACCTGGGAATGATATTGATATATATCTAACATCGTTGGTAGAAGATCTAAAAATATTATGGATCGAAGGGGTATAAGTATGAGATGCGTACAAACGAGAGAATTTTATTTTACGCTCATTGTTGTTCTGCACCATAAATAATTATCTTGCACTTGCTAATCTGTCGGGTCATAGTACAAAAGGGGCCAAAACTTATACTCACTACTTAAATGATATCAAGTGTGTGTGACTAAAGCACTCACGCAAAACTGTGTACATGTGTCACCATAGGTTCACCCATACCGCAAGATGAAGAAGCAATTCGACGGAGAGGAGGATAGTTCAGCTCTAAGGCATTTAAGCAAAAAAGATATCTATGATATGGTTAAGGATTTAGATATTGTGCTCGGAAAGGGATGTAAATTGCTAACCCATGAAAAGAATGTTTGGAAGAAGAGATCAATATTTTGGGACTTATCTTATAGAAAGCACATAGAAGTTCAGCACTGCATCGATCTTATGCACGTAGAGAAGAATGTATGTAATAGCTTGATTGGTCTCTTACTAAATATTCATGATAAAATAAAGGATGGTGTTAATGCACAACTTGACTTAGTTGATATGGACATTAAGCCTGAGTTAGCGCCGACAAAGACTAATAAAGGATGAACTTACCTTCCCCCTGCTTGTTACACTCTGTCCAAGGCTGAGAGAACTATACTGCACCAGTGCTAATGCATGGTATAAAAGTTCTGTCTAGTTACTCCGACAACATGAAAAAACTTGTTTCGATAGAAGATTTGAAGTTAATTGACATGAAGTCCCATGGTTTTCTTATGCTGATGACACAGATGCTCTCTATTGCAATTAGAAGTATTTTGTTGATCAAGGTTCGAGAAACTATCGTGAGTTGTGTTATTTCTTTAACATAATTGCTTAGAAGGTCATCGACCTCGAAGGACTAGATGCTCTGTAGGACGAGGTGGTACGACTCTATGTTATTTGCATTTTTGTATATGAGAATGTGTGATATATATGTAAATTTGCATTTATATATATATGAGAATGTGTTATATATATGTGAATTTGCATTTATGTATATAAGAATGTGTGATATATATGAACTTGTATTTATGTATATGAGAATGTGTGATATATATGTGGATGTGAGTGGGGATCATCACAGGTGGTTTTAAAGTAAAACCATTTGTGATATTTATAATTACAGATGGTTCTAAATTAAAATCATCTATGATATTTTATTATGACAGACGGTTTTTATTTAGACTATACTAACGCTACACCCCAACCCCTACTTAATGGCTGTGCCTCCCCTGAGCCTGTTGCTACCTTCCCGACTCTAGCGGCCCTCCTCCCCATGCCTGATGCCCTCCTCCTCCCCCAAGCACGCCGCCTCCCCAAAGCCTGGCGCTACCTCCCCCAACCCATCGCCACCTTCCCCAACTCCGGCTGCTCTCCTCCCCCACGCCCAATGCTCTCCTCCCCCTAGCACACCGTCTCCCCTGAGCACTCCTCCTCTCCCGAGCACACTACCTCCCCCGAGCATGCCACCTCTCCGAGCTGCACAGTGAGCTTTACTTTATGTTCTTGATTCTCTGAAATCTGATTTTCGACTGACACTTGGAGAACTATTGCATTATAGATTGTGGGTTTTTGATTTATTAGTGAGTAAATTTATCAAGATTGAAATCTCAATGACAATCTAGGATTATTCTGCAAGTTTGAATTCACATTTGCTAGT
Organism: Dendrocalamus latiflorus; assembly: GCA_017311315.1. Lineage (NCBI taxonomy): Eukaryota > Viridiplantae > Streptophyta > Magnoliopsida > Poales > Poaceae > Dendrocalamus > Dendrocalamus latiflorus. The sequence continues at coordinate 39,689,930 of CM029652.1, read as the reverse complement.
TGTATACTTCTGTGCAGCATAGTTAGAGTTTTGTCAATAGCTAGTCCTTAGTCTCCTGCTCAATATTGCTTACTGATGTCCTTTGGCTTTGCATAATATATGTTGGTTATGTAGTAGCTAATATCTATTTCTTGTTTCTGATTTGTACCAAAATCTTTTGATTCTACATGCTCTTGACATTGATACTACATTGAGGTAATATTCAATTACACAATCTAGCAGAATTTTTGAGGAATTCTCACTGTGATCATTGAAATATTGACAACAGTGGAAGAAGGCCAAGTTTAGAATTTATGCAACTTCTCATCTGAGAGCAAAAACACACTTCTTAATCTATGCATCTTAATCTTTTGAAGATGTTATCTGCTCATTCTTTGACATTGTCACCGGACGCGTATGATGCATCATCCTCTGGAAAACCTAAAAAGGAAGAGGACTATCGAAAAGGCCCGAGAGCTAATTTACCATCATGGATGTTGATGTGTTTGGGACCCTCTCAATCCTCACTAAGCAGTGCCTGCATTCTAGAGAATAGTCAGAATAGTTGTAAGGGAATGGATTGAGATCACGTTCGATTCATGGAAGAATGTGACCAAAGTTCAGAAAAGTGAGCTGATGGCAGAAGTTTTTCAATCGTTCAAGATCCTAGAAAAACACAAGGTCTCCGTGCAATGATATGCATTGCTAGTAGTGTGCAAAGTGTAGAAGAACTTCAAGAGCCTGCTTGTCAAGCAATACGTGGAGAAAGATTTGATGCCCTTCCATAAGTATCTATTCCTGGAACCGCAATGACAAGAGTTTGTGATGATAAAGATGATAGATAATTTTTAGAGTGAAAATGCGGCGCATAAGGCCCTTCAGGCAAACAACATGCACCTCGACAGACTTAGCACCACTAGATATACGTGTAAAATCCTACAATAGAGGAAGGAGGAGAGTAGGCAATCCTGCAGGACACCTTCCTGCCATTTGTCGGATCCCTAATGAGCACGCCCAAACCTAAATAAGAGTGAGGTCATCTATCATGTCGTCGGGGGCTATATCTTTTTGAAACCCCGTAGACGAGGAAGTGTCCCACCGCCTGGTAAGATATCGAACTACCCAGTTTGTAATTACTCCATAACTTCATAGGAACTGAAATGACATATCAGGCTCTTGCAGGAAGCGCTGAGTGTAGAATCTTCCGAAGGCTCATTCTAGGCTCTTAGAGAGAGATATATACTCTCCACAGCCCTGGGAAATAAGGAGCACCTAGGTCGTACGAGAAGCCTTGGTCTTTATGTTCGTTGGAAACATGGTTTCTTAGAGGACTCCGAAGCATACCGGAGTAGGAAGAGAGCCAATGCCGAGCGTGAGGCACAGCTATGAGAGGAAATTATGGCATCCCTTAGAGATGAAATGCAATGGTATGTCAAAGATCAGAAGGAAAGGTACGACATCCTGAAAAATCAGCAAGAAACCCCTGCCGCTCTTGTACTAGGCAGCCCCCAACCATCGGAATAGTTGCGCGTCCTACCCTACAACTGATTTTCTATCGATGACATCCTGGTAATAATTATTATATCTAGAATGCTCGATCCACTGATAAGCCTATTAGAGTAGCTAATTTTGTGTCATTATGTAGGTGGCTACGAAGTGCAAACTCCAAGTGAGATATGCCTCCGTTACCCTGTGCATTGCTTGGGGCTAGGCATATTCATCCGGGCCTAGTGCCTTGGTGCACAGTGTAACTCTAGCACCAGGTTTTGCAAAAGTGAATATAGATGGTGTTCATGCTAATTTCGAGGTTGTCCCGCTGTAGATGCCCCCAAACGACAAGGTCGTGAGTCTAGGGCATCGATAGCATGGCCTCAGATTTTAGCAGATGCACATGGCCCTGGCCATGAGGGGTTTAGAAGATGTTGCATCGTGTACAGGCCTCCTTTGGCAATAGCCATGTCCATCTCTTTGTTCAGGAGTTTATACACAATTGTGCGGTGTGTCAGCGCAATAAAACTGAGCATGTCCACCCCGCTAGCCTACTTTAGCCTCTTCTAGTCGCGGAAGGTGTGTGGGCAGATACTTCCATGGATTTCGTGGAGGGTTTTTCAAAGGTCGGTGGCAAGTCTGTCATCTTAACAGTTGTCGATCGATTCTCGAACTATGCTCATTTCTTGGCCTTGGGTCACCCCTATACTGCCGCTTCCGTTACATGTGTTTTCTTCAATAATATTGTCCATATTCATGGCTTGCCCAGTTCCTTTGTTAGTGATTGTGATCTGGTATTTACTAGTCATTTTTGGATGGAGTTGTTTCAATTGGCCGATGTGCAACTTCAGTTGAGTTTAGCATTTCATCCTCAAACAGATGGTTAGTTGGAAGTGACCAATCATATTATTACTATTTATTTGCTCTGTCTTGCGGGCGATAGACCCAAACAATGAATATTGTTATAATACTTCGTATCAGACGACATTGTGCATGACTCCTTTCAAGGTGGTGTATGGCCAAGATCCACTAACGTTATTATCTTATCAGCCGGGTCTCGCTCGTGTGGCAACCATTGACAAGCAATTGTTGGACCAAGATGTTTTCCTTTCAGATATTCGACAATGTTTGATTCAGGCCTAAGATTACATGAAGTCACAGTATGATCGTAGACATCGTCCATTGGAATTTGAAGTTGGTGATTGGGTTTGGCTCTGTCTTCACCACCGCACCGCATCTGCTATCACGGATTGTACTCATTCTAGTTGGCACCCTATTTCTATGGACTGTTTTAGGTGCTCACGCGCATTGGTGTTATTTCCTATCAACTGCAATTATCACTGAAGGCACGCATTCACAATGTTTTCCATGTCTTTCTCAAGAAATTCATTGGCATTCCGCTAGCTACCATTCCACCATTGCCAGTCATTACACATGGTCATGTCATTCCTACGTCTGAAAAGATTCTACGGGCATGACTTAACCGAGGTGTTTGGGAGTTATTAGTACAATGGGTGGGTTTGTCCTCTGCCGATGCTACTTGGACAAATTTTGATGAATTCAAGTAGAATCATTTGGATGTTCAGCTCAAGGACGAGCCATTTCGCGAAGAGGGCGGTAGTGTTGTGGATGCATTTATCGGAAAGATGTACCATCGATGAAACCGTTCTGGACATGCAGCAGTGGGCGGCAGTGGTATTGCCGGATCGGCAACAGGGACTGGCTCAAAAATGGATAGTGCAGAGTTAGCAAATTCGGCAACTGGCTGCGTATTGGGAACGAACTCAACAGATGTCATAGTTTAGAAGGAGATAGCATCATTTCCTAGATATTATCTGTTACGATAGCATTGTTAGTTATTTCCTAATTATGATACCTTTTCCTTTTATAACTTGGTTGCCTGATATATATAAAGGCCAGCTTTCTTTCGTGAGGAGGTAATCAATAACGCATATAAGTTCCTAACCAGCCGGTTCTTAAGATCAAAGCCTCCTTCCTGGAGTGTGATTTAGGACCTACCTGGCTTGTTATCTTGTTCCATAACAGGTAGCTTTCTACATATTGTGAAAATTGTTATCCCTATATGTACCAAAGATTGTTGTGGACTACTTTTGGCAATATTTATGTTGAATAAAAAAACATATTTGTAGAACATAAGGGCAAATATAAATTTGCAATCTAGCTTTCAAAATTCATGACTATCAGAAACAAAATAAATGTAGAATACAACGAGAATTATAATTTTGCAACCCGTAGGCATACTCCATACACCCAAATTTTCATTTCTAATAACTATGGGTCATCTAATGGGACCAATCAACCAATCCATTGATGTATGTTTAGTTATATTTATCACCATGATCATTTGCCCTTGAACTTCTTGTCGATGAGAAGTTGTGCATTTTCGTACAGTAAAGTTCGGTAGGATGGCTTGTTTGGATGCCCTAACATTTCTTCCTTTGGTAGCTGATATAGGGTATATTCTTTTGGGCTATGGTTGATTGTTTTTAGCTGCAGTGATAGATTTTGGGTTGTTTATGAGAGAGAATACACAGTAACAGAAACTCGCATGCGGTTTTAGTTGATATAAATCAAGTCACTACAGTGTGTACTATAATCAACTTATAGACCCCATTTTAAAAACACTTCATATAAAAGTTAGGTATTATAACAAAAACCAAAAACTACTTTTAGAAGCCGCTTCGAAGTTCGAACAGACCCATAATATCAGCCTTCCTCACAACACCCACACCAATTGGAACATGGCTACGTGGCAGGCCCCCACCGATGGTGCACAGTACCTTTCCATCTAGTCATGCTCCTCTGGACCTTCCAGATGTTCAGAGCTAAGCTAAGTGCTGCATTGTAATCATCCTACCACAATGGCAGTAATTCAGTTTGTACAAAAATAATGGCAATAAGATTGATTGTAAAGCATGCAACAAGTTATTTTTACAGAATTGCAAATAATGACAATGTACTGGGCGTTTTTGTGCTTTTTCGCTGCTGATTGCATCACTACTTCCACTGCTGTCCACATTTTCAGCACCTGATTTCATTACGGCATATGTGTGTACTCCAGTATCCTTCTCAAAACCAAACGTATATTCGTACAAGAGCATCCAACCACACCTTAACCCATGCATCACCTAGTAGGGACTAATGACTTTAGAAATAATGCTTGATGGATAGATTTCGTACCAGCCATTATTGTGCAGTCTCAGAAAATGATCACGATCCTCCTCTATTTTGAGCGTCATCTTCGGATTGCAGTCATCTATCGCTTTTCAAGAACTGGTCGGTGGCCCAACGGTGGTAGAGGGATCAATTTTCTTCTTTGATCCACTCAATCCTACCATCCAAGTGTTCCTCTTCTAAAAGTTATACTGGACATGCTAGAGCATCATCAAATTCCTGTTCATGCTTATTTCAGTAGTACTCCTTGACAACATCCACACGAGCTTGGCACAGTAGTCGAGCTGCAGATCTTCATTTCATTCAGAATGGAAGAGATCCCCACCATTTGGAACAAAGTCACGGGGAGAGAGAGAGAGAGAGAGAGAGAGAGAGAGGTGACGGCCGATCGGAGACGGTGAGGATGGCCAGATGGAGAAGGTGTAGATCAACGTATCTCGTCCTTGTGTTACTGTTTTGTGGAGACTGCTGGCTGACATTGCCAAATGGGCCGCCTGGTATGGGCCTGGATAGGGCATTGTCCAATTAGTCCCGACATGACTGACTCAAATAAGTTATCGTGCCGTGTCGTGTTGGCCTATATGCCTCCCTTCGACCCAAACATGATGCGGAGAGGGGTTGGGCCGAGCCTAGGCATGCTTAGCCAAACGAGTCACGATGGCCGGTTGATTTTACTGTCAGTCATAAGTATTTTTTATTACCAATCATTGAATCACAAGCATTATTACTACTAGTCACAAGTAATTTTACTACCAAGTCATTCATCTGCTCTTAGATGCGTGTAATACCCTAAATAAAGTAATTTTACTACTAACAGTAAGCAATTTTACTACACTACTACAAGAGAGTTACTGTGCATGCTATGTCGGGCCAGCCCACCATGCCGAGGTGTCAGCTCAAGCATAGTACGCTGGTCAGGCCGGGCTGGCATGGCCCATTTATTATTCATGCTGGGCCAATAAAGGCGGGCACGGTTGGCCCGGTCCGTAGTCTAATTGCTGGTCATTGAAGTTGGAGATGATGAGGATGGCCAAGCTAGCTCGCCACAGAAGCATCTCCAGGTGACTACATAGATGGGGTGGGGGCGGCCCGACTTGGTGAGATGGGGATAGGGAATCGGCGAAGATGGGATATATGTTGGGCGGAAGAGGAGATAGGGTGGGAAGACGGCAGAGACGGCCAAGCCGAAGATAGGGTAGGGCAGCGGAAGGGGAGATAGGGCTAGAGGGCGACAGCGATGGGATGGGGCGATGGGGCTGGACAGCAGAAAGGGAGAGGGCCTAGGCAACGTAGAGATGCGATGGAGTAACGAAGATTGGGGTGGAGCGTCAAATGGGGGCGGCGCGAGCTGAGATTAATTTGGGGGAGGATAGGAGACTTAAGGTATTTGGGGTTTATTCTAGACCTTTTTTGTCAGAATTTTCCAGCCGATTGATATACCCGTCAAGGAAATTGAGAGCAGTATTGCATCATTGCAAGTCACGTTAGCCACTTGTGGTGGCAGCGTGGCATTCATCTGGCATGAGAATAATTGTTTTTGGGAGGGAGCACATTTTTTTCATAGTGTTTGTGCAGGAACAGCCAAAATTTTTGTCTTGGCAGTTTAAAACCTCCAGAGACACACCTACTATCCTCACGGTTAGGACCCACAAAATAGAAAAAAAAAATCCTCGGTTTCAATACATAACCGTCACGCAAATACGTTTTTTTCTGTCGGATTTAAAAGTCCCGACACAGTTACAATATTTTCTGACGGCTTGCTGTGGTCCGTCAGGAGATTTCCAAACCGTCACAAAAGATCGGTACACATATTTCCTACCAGAAGGAAGTAAAATAAATTGAAGCAGCTACGTAAATTAGTTTGGATGATCCAAATCAACAGGGCCTGCCGAGATACGACGCAGCAGGCGCTGAGAGCCTGAGACCGACCGAAAGGGAGGCAATGGCGCAAAAAGCCGACATGCATGTGACCGAATATGCACGCGTGCATGTGAAAATGCTCTGCTACATAACAGGAACACACAAACTACGGAAGGCATGCACGCGCGCACACGTGAAGCAACAGTTGTGCACTAGTACAGCTGTGTCTTCATCTTTTGGATGGCATTGCATTATTCCTTATTCCATCGTTGCATGCGTACGTGCGTGCGTCAGTCTGCAGGGGCCGTACACAAAAGTGTCGAGGCCAGCCCAGGGTGTAAAACGAGAATTTTAGGCATTTTCGGTCATGTATAGCACTGGAATACCATATATAGTCTTCGTGTCATGGTAATTTCATTTCTCCCCCTTCTCCCCGAGCGCGGGATTCCGACGAGTCGACGCGTGTGCAGTCATGCGGTTAGGGAGCGTAGCACTGCAATGGTGCGGTCTGGGAGCGCAGAATAGCGAAATCGTGCGGTCCAGGAGCGCAGGATGGCGAAATTATGCGGTCTGAGAATGCACCACTCGGTACTGTAGCTTCATGCGGTCAGAGAGTGCATGTTTAGAATTGTAGCATCATGTACTCCCAGACCGCATGATTAGCTGTACTGTAGCATGATGCACTTTCGGACCACATGATTAGCCATCCCATCTGCCTGGTGACTACCGTGCCATGCAAATGCTTCCCACGTGTTGTGTTCTGTGTGTATATTGGTGTGATGGCCTCCCATGATCAATTGTTACGCCCGTGCAGTCCCGCAATAAATAAAAATTTTCTATATATTTATGGAAACATATTCGAAATGTTTTTTTTAATAATTTTTAGATATAGGAAATGAGGTTTAAAATTATGATTTTTGTGTGGAGCCTTGTTTACTTGCTTGTGTAACTTTTTTGTAATTATAAACATTAATAATTTTATCTGTAATTTATTTATGTGTAAAGTCTACACGAATTTTGCAATATAGAAACGAGTGCAAATATTTTGAAATATATTTTGAAAACCCCTTACGCAATGTAGTTGGTTGTGTAATTTTTTTAGAATTTTGTATGTTCTGAAATTGTCTTGAAAATCAAGGGTTTACATCTCACAATTAGGATTTGATAATTTCGTGTGACTTGGAATGTGGAATTTGTTGCTCTTTTGGCTCGTTGTGTCCTGTTTTTTTAGTAGTCCTTTATTATCATGTTTACATTCATATAAGTCCATAATTGCCACGTCTCGCAATAAAAAGCAATTTTTGTAGGTAATACATATAGCATATCTTATTTGTATATTGTTTTTGTTTTTTGAAATAAAAGGCCAGACAATGTACGTAGGTTGGTCCATTTGCGATTTTCATAGATTCTCAGCGGTATGAAATCTGTTAGACTGACAATAACATATTATGATCGTCGTATGTTGTTGTAGTGCGAGAAATTTTCAGAAGAATTTTGTGGGGACAATTGAGGCGTCAATGACTCGTAAGTACTAAGGTAAGTGATAATGCGATGTAACAATTGATCCATTTATGATTTTCGTATACTGTGAATGGTACAAAATATGTTAGATTCGCAATAATATTTTGCGATCGCCGTATGTTGTTGTAGTGCAAGAATTTTTTTGAAAAATTTTGTGAGGACGATTGAGATAGCAACGATTTGTATGTATGAAGGTAAGTGATATTGAGCACGCGAAGAATTAAGTGTGAAAAGACGACGAGATTTGATGTTGTGAATTAAAATAAACTTTATAATAAACTTGGGAATAACACGGCACACTGAATTTGGTTACGTGCATATGAAACAGCATCATGCAGGATGCAACAAACCAAAATACTCCTATGATACATATGTGTCTTTTTGGCATGGAAATAAATTTGACATTCAAAGGGCTAGTGTAGAACGGCCTGACCTATTGCATGGATCGGGTCCATTTTCCTTTATTTGCGAGCTCAGCGTTGAAATCCTCGGCTGCCTCTTTGGCCTTGGCCGCCATTTCTCTCTTTTTCTCGTGTTCCTATTGCGAGCCTCGCGCTCTTTGCACATGCACGCCTTGAGATGAGTTTTCATCTCCCAACATATATGCTTGGTTTGCTCGTCCTTGTGGCGCTCCTCCTCCTGGATTTCGCAGACCCTTTTGATATTCCACTCCTTGTAGTTGAGAGTCCACTGGTCATGTGGGTGGATCTCTAGGTTGATCCACTTGCGGCAGCTACATAGCAGTTTTGGGGACTACAGGTAGACGAAAGAAGTTGTTAGTGCGTATTTTGAATGAGAAATAGTAGGGGGAACACACTATAAGTGGTCCTTACCGGCTGCTAATAGCTGCTCGTGTCCCAGCAGCGGTCAAGATAGTCACATGAGTAGTTTGCACAACTCAAGTAACGCATGCCCAAATTAAGTCACTATTTAGACTTGAAGAATTTGTATGTATCCCTGCACCAATTCGGTTGGAACATTCAGGACGGACATGCTCCTACAAGGAGCATCATTATAGGGGTGTGACCTTTTGGCATGCTCCGCTTGTTTGGCCTAGGCCATACTAGCCCTTGCTTGTTCGTTGCAGGCTGCATCAAACCTTGGTAGTCGTGGGTCTCCTCCCATTGCTTCATCATCTTGTCCTATTGCTTTTTCTGCCTCTTGTCTATCCCAATATGGTAAAGTAAGCTCTGGTGGCGTACCCTTATACTTGCTAGATAGGAAGGTCCCGCCCATCATCAGCATGGGACGGCACCACCTGAACCCTTCTATCGCCTGATGGAAGGCCCAAAACACTCTGTCAAGAACAAAATAATTCGAGCTCTTCGTACGATGAACCCGCTCCTTCCTGTTAATGTATGTGCCTGGGTTTGATTCTGCAATTTGATGTAGCATTATTGGGACCATATCATACACCTCCTCGTACGACCGGAACATAAGCTCCAACACCTTCCGTTTCGCCTGCTTGACCTTCTTGTAGCTGACTTCGAACCCCACCATATTTGCTATATCTACTAGCGAAAGCTTCGGCGAAACAAACATATCTGCCACCATGAGGTGGCTTATCAGGTTCGCAACATATGACGACGTCTTGTTGCGGTGCCTATGTAGTGGCACTGCAATCTCACATGTGTGATCCTTCAGCACTGTTATCCAGAAGTTCGTGGCAGCACCCCTGAACCGCTGCGCATAGACCTTACTAGGACAGGACCCATCGACCCACTTGACGATGTAGGTGTCTAGGGTGGACCTGTGCACCCGATACGTCCGGCTAATGTTGACGGCATATGTAGCAATAGCCTGCTAGATAGTACTCTTATTAGGGAAGTGCTGCCCTAAATTGAGAGTGTCTTCGTTGAACCCACACTCCGCCCCCTACGCCTGGGGCAGAACTAGGGATGTCGCTACGATGTCGTCTAGTCTAGACAACACGTATGCAACGTCGGTGGTCACAACACCACCTAACACACCTCCCGTTGTAGCTTTGCGCTCTTTGTCCTCTCTAGAACTGGATGTTTCCACATCCTCCTCCTCGCTCTCCACTTCTTCCACCTAGTCCGTAAGGTACTCGTGACAATCAACACAGGCGGCCCACCACCTCTCCACATTGTCGTTCGGCTGGAAACTCTCCCCACGCCTTCTGAGGTCTCCATCGTCCACTTCCTTGCCGACATCTCCACCCGCACCAGCTTGTTCGTGAGCGCCGGATAGTAACCCAGACACTTCATCTCCACTAGCGCCACCAGAACCACCCATGGCAGGCGATTCGGTCATCTCCACGAAGTCAACATACACCATTGGCCTGGCATATATCGCAGCGGCAGGGTTGCGCACGACCGCCATGTAGTTGGCCCATGAAGTGTCACTAGTCACCTTCAGAAGTTGCCACATAGTCTCCCCTACAGCACCCACCAGTGAGGCATACACTGCCTCGATCTGTAACTTATTCCTTACGGTGTCCCGATCGGACGCAGAACGCATGCACCACACAGGAATGCACGCACCGCACAGGCTCATGACATTTAGACTAGATGCTCGGATCACGATCCAGTCACAATTTAATAGGTTCGCCCCCGCATGGCCCATTGCGCACGAGACCATTCCCGTAGAACATGAATAAGCCTTAAATGTCACACATGGTGCACCTAACACAAGTGCAGGGTTAGTAGATACCATGAAATAATCGTATCGTCAGCCACCCACTATCGCACTATAAAATTCACATGTTAATTTCGTTGTTCTTCCTATAACCTACAATTCAATTACTAATTTTTCTTTATTTGTAATTTAGATTTTATTTATTTACGTATTTTACTTATGAATTCTTACATAAATAAAAATACTAATTTTATTTAGTTTTATTTTGAATTCTCTTATTTACGAATCTTACTTTTGAATTTGTATGAAAATTAAATTACAAATTTTATTTTATTTTCACTCCTAATTTGTATTATTTTTATTGGAATTAATGCAAAAATTCAATTACTAATTTTTGTTCTTTTTTAATTCTAAATTTTATTTATTTCAGGATTTTACTTATTACTAATCTTTTTAATTTTATTTTTAATTATGTTATGTATGGAACTTACTTTCGAATTCATATGGAAATTAAATTATAAATTTTGTTTCATTTTACTCTAACTTTATATTATTTTTATTCTAATTTTATTCTACTCATGCAAATTTATTTGCAATTTATTTTTAGCACTTGACACATTGTGTCCAATTTTTTTTTCTAAACCTACTAACTATAACATTCTTGTTTCTAATCTAACTATTGTTGTTATCACCTACAAATGCTCTCATGTAAATACTTAATTTTTCGATGCATACACAACCTGCAGTCAGGGGCGGATGCACAATAGGTGCATGGGGGTACAACTGTACCCCCAAAATTTCTGGAAAAATACTAAGTATTATATATACCCTTTAATACCTTGTATATGTATAATACCTTGCTTCTTATGACAAAGAAAAACTTATTAAACTTGCAAAGTTTTATCCTCAAGATTTCACAAGTACAGATTTGGTCCAACTTTCTTCGCAACTTAACATGTTTATTGTTGATGTGCGTAACGACACAAGGTTTCGACAAGTGAAGAATCTTAATGAGCTCTTTATCAAACTTGTTGAGACAAAGAAGCACGACCGCTTTAAACTTGTTTATTTGTTGCTGAAATTGGTCCTCATCCTTCCTCTGGCTACTGCAAGTGTTGAGAGAGTATTTTCAGCAATGAACTATGTGAAGACCAAGCTTCGGAATAAGATGGGTGATCAATACTTAAATGATTGTTTGGTCACATTTATTGAGCGTGACTTTTTTCGATGTGTAAGCGATGAAGATATCATTAAACGCTTTCAAACCATGGCGGAACGGCGTGTGAAGCTTTAGTTTCTATCATACTATAATTTATAAGATTTAGTTGGAAACTTATAATGGAAACATGTAACTTATTCCATACTTCCATCTATATATAATCGCAACTATTTTATCATCATTTAGTGATCGAATTATGTCAATGTCGATGAACTATATCGTTTTGGTCCGTACCCCCATGATTGAAATCCTAGATCCGCCACTGCCTGCAGTGACTGCAATACTACAACTAAATGTGTTTACAAAAAACAAACTACAATATATTCTCTACACCATAATACACCATGCTTGATATATAGAAGGCTTGGCACAAATAAACATTGTATTAAAGATTGACATACAGCAACATTCACAAAAGACGGTTTGGCTAATTATGTGCTAATCATATTGATAAAATTATAGTCGCATGGGGACAATAATTACCTTTTCTTGAAGCTCACGAGGTGATCTACAACCTCCACAATTGCAAAAACTGCTGATTCAAAATGAGAACAACGCAAAATTCTCTGTTTACACGTCTTTTTTCCTTCCCTTCACTCCCTCTCTCGCTCTGTCTTGGCTCTAACCGCAAACAAGGCTATTCTTTGCTGTGAAACACATACCATCCGAACCATTTTATCGCGGGACTGAGCAGGTGTACGAGACACCAATTGATCACATGGGGGCACCATATCAGTATGCACGCAGCATACGGCGTGTGCCACCAGTGCATGGAAAAAACAGAGGACGATCGGTGCTTTCGGCAGCGTGACAGGACGCTTGTGTCAGGGACCGCATGTCTCGTCGGAATCATGCAGTCCGGGATCGCACGATCTCGCTGTGCTGTGCTCCCAGACCGTACAATTTCGGTGTTGTGCTCCCGGACTGCACGATTGTGCATGCGTCAGCACGCCGCAGTCCCGCACTCGGGGAGGGGGCACAAATGGAATTACGATACTGTGGGGGCTATATTTAGTATTTCTGTGCCAAACAGAACCAAAAATACCCAAAATTTGTAAAACGAATCCGTTCTATCCTCTAGGCATCCGATGGCAATGAATATGGCAAGAAGGTAGTGTTCTTGTTGTAAAACAAATATGAATCCAGATAGTATTTGAGGTTTTTTATCAGGTACAAATACAAATGTGGTATAAAAAATATGGCCGAATGCAAAAATAAATGTGGATAATATCTGAATTTGACAGTTTTATAATCTCCCTTATCATCTAGCACACTAGCAATTCTCTTCATTAATTAACAGGGTTGCATGCATGCTGCAAGGATTGCAGCACATCTAACCCAGTAGCTTTCTTGGTACAAATATGCACCAAGTTTGCTTTCCTCACATGAACTAAATCAAATGAAGAGAAAAGCCGTTGTCTCCGATCTCGCTTCTCGCACGAACGCCATTCTCCCTCATTGTCCCGGACCACCGTTTGACATGTAAATCCATGTGCTGGAACTCTATTTGTAGATGCTTGGAGCCTGAACATAGCAAGCTAATTAAGCTACCTAGCAAGCCGCTCCATCAGAGGCCGTCGTCCATTTGCTTTTGCATAGCCTGCTTAGGTCTGTTCTTACAGTCTATGATTTATAACTTTCCTTTAATAAGCAAACGGTACGACTTTTTTGTCACTTTTCAAAATAATTTACCGGAACAGTTTTTTAAAACGGCTTATCGATATTTAATTCGTTTATACAAACACTCACAATAAAGATAAAAAACCATCAACCATAGGCATAAGGTATGAGCCACAGCCGAAAAGAACACTTCCCATTCATATAGGATTTTGGCGTTGGCTTATAAATAGTAACAGTTTGTAGAGAAGCTTGTAAAGAGATATTCGCGTGCGATTTTTACCGATATAAATGAAGTTGCTGTAATATGTACTATAATCGACTTGTAGACCCCATCTATAAAAAACACTTCATTTGAAAACTAAATACTGTAGAAAAACTATTTACTATAAAAAAGTAATTTTTAAACGTTAATATGAACAGAACAATCACAGCAAAAATCACGAGCTATCCCACAGCCGCTCCATCCGTGCTAGCTACACGTGTACAACAAACTAGTACTACTGTGAGGTAAAACAGTGAGTCAACAGCGACATTTGGCCGGAGGTATACGAAAATTAACGTACGTGTGGCTGTGGCGGCCCACGCAGTACGTGCGACACGATGGATCATCGATCAGGGACCCAACAACGTAGCGTGCGTGCACATTGATCGATGTACGTACGTGCCTAGTCCAACAGTCGAGGGGGTCGAGATGCATGCATTAAATTGCCGTAAGTAAACCAGGCGGACCGAGCTATCGCTCGGTTGGCAAGGACAGCCTGGCCGTGTGGCTTCGAGTCCGTGGTGCGTATTTTTGGGAGAAGAGGGCACTGTTTTATATTATTTATGTAAATAGCGTTTTCTGAATATATACGTATATAGATGTATTCAGTGATTAAAATATATATTCATGCTCTAGAGACTCTTCGATCTCTATATCGTCTCAAGCATATATGTTGGATGTACCTATATAAATGTGTTTTGATGTGTAGTATTGATCTCCGTCTCGTCTCAAGCATATATATTGGATGCATCTATATGAATGTATTTTGGTGTGTAGTGTTATGTGTGCGCGTGAGCGTGTCCTTATTGTACTCATAATCTCAAAAAATTACAGTAAACTAGCAGGTAGAGATTGTGCTGATTGTCCAAGGATTCAATCGCAAAATTGCCACCAAGAGATCAGTTAAATATACGCGACGAGATGAATGCCCTGTTCTTTTCAGCTTCTAAAAGCTGTTTTTCGGCTTTTCTACAGTAATTAGCTTTTAAACGGAGTATTTTTCAAAATATGGTCTACTAGTTAATTGTAGTACATACTTTACTGACTTCATTTATATTGGCAAAAACCGCACATGAGTTTTTGTTACTTTATAATCTCTCATACAAACAGCCTAAAAGCCACAAGTCGCAGCCGAAAAGAACAGGCCCAAAGAATTTTTTTTAAAGGTAGTTAGGCCTAGCTAGCTATGTATATCTTAAGCTCAGGATTTATGAAGGATCGGATATTGCAAAAGCTAATAAATACTTTTTCACACCAAAATGCAAAAAAGAACTTACAAAGAGATATTACTAAGATTGCAGGTCCAGTTAGTGGCAAATTACTCCCTCAAAAAAAGTTAGTGACAACTAACTGTTCACTAAGAATTTGTCTTTTTATATGTTACAAATGAGGTTGTAAGACCATATGGTGGCAACCCTATAAGAGTGATGAGTATTTGACACTGTTTGTATCTTGATTTTGTTGTTTGAGTTTGATTTTTGTTAAATTGTATTTTGCCTGAGCTTTTTCTGGTAGCACTGTGTGGTTGTAATCAGATTGGCCAGAGGTGGCAGTCTGACCAGTGGGGTGTGATCGGCCGTTGATAGCAGTCCAACCGATGTCTAGGTTGCAGTCTGACCGGCTTTTTTCATGGCGGTCTGATCAGCGTGCTCTTGGTGGTCTGACCGGCCTCTGTATTGAGCTGGTGTTGAGTGTTTGTTTTGGTGGTGTTAGTCATGGCGAGAGTCTGCGCAGTGTTAGTCATGAGGTTTTCATGTAAGGGTTGGTCATGACGTAAGTTCATGTAAATGTTTTGCTAATTGAGAGTCAAGTGTATGTCATTTGTGCTTGGATCGATTGCTTTGTCTTTGGGGTGCAGGTGTTTTGATGATGAATTGCGGCCAGTAGCAAGACCGAGGCTTTGTGACCATGGAGTGTCGTGTAAGTCCAAGTGGAGCATTATCTCAAGGCTTGAGCACGGGAGAAAAACAAGGATCGTGAGGGGGCAATGAATGCATGTGGTGATGTAATTGGTCTTATGCATTTCAAATGATGATGGTCCTCGGAGCAAATGTACGATCCTTGCGGCAAGCATTGGGCATCACAGACTATGGTATAATGTGGTGTGCCATTGAATTCAGCTATTTAAGTAGTGATGACCTCAGCGAAGGCCTATGATCTTGGTGGTGAATCATTGGGTATCACGTCTTCGTGAAGACCGGTGGGTGGAAATTATGAAAATTATCCAATACCGAGTGAAATGATGGTTTGCAGAAACTGTGACGCTGGCCTGAGTAGTTTAGATCATGTTTTTGTAGATAGAATGTCTTATCGAGCTATAGGAGCCTTTGGGAAGTTACGCTTTAAAAAGTGTGCAAGTATGTATTACAAAACCTGTTTGCGTATGGGTTACCAGGATTCCTCATACGTAAGTGGTGTGATGCACTAAGGATATGCTAGTTAGGGTTAAGTGACAGGTAAGGAACCTCTACTATGTAAGCCTTGTATTAAATTGAGAGAGGTATGTCTCTCCAAAATTTCTAGAGTTAGGGTTTCCAAGTATGGGGCCTTTGTGCGTGTTGCTCTAGACTTAGAGCTCTGTTATTCTAAGGGATTGCCCATAAAACATTGCCCTCCAAGTGAATGAACATCGAAAGTTTGCACAAATTAGTTGTGCTATAGATCCCCTCTTGTCCTTTTGATTTGCTTGCCTTTCTTATTTGGATTTCATTCTTCTTGATCTTTGCTAGTGCCAAGGATGTGTAAGAGGTGGAGACATCTCCTAAAGATATGATCACATCCACCTAGACATGATCCAGAGGTAATTCTTGAGTTTACTCGGTTTTCCTCAAGAGAGAGAGAGAGAGAGGTGATTTTAGGCTTTTACTTTTGTGAGTGATTTGGTTTGAATTTGTGCCGTGATTTAGTTCACTATGACATGTGAGAACCCATCTAAGTTCATTTAAATTATCTAGAACTCATGAGCAAGAGTAAATTGAGGTTTTTCTCTTTTGCCAGGTTTTGATGTAACTTTCCTTTAAATAGAAAAAGGTCATAATTTTTGCAATGATTCTCTCGATTGTTGATTGGAATATGTCCATGGCATCCTAGAGAAGGTGCATGCACCAAGTTTCAAATTATTTGGATCGTCGGATCAAAAGTTACAAGAATTCTTGATTTTGAAATCGTATTGATTTTACTATTCATCGTCTAGAGGTCTGACTATTAGCCGATAGAGGTCTGACTACTAGTAATTATAGTTCTGATCGGTGTTGGTTTGTTTTTTCTAAAGTTTTGCCATCTTTGACTCTGGGCTTTGATGAGTTTATGAATTTGTATTTCCACTATATGTTATTATTGATATTTGGAGGAATATTTTAAAAAAGTTATTCATCCCCTCTGACACGACATACACAATCCTATAGAGGTTGAGTTTGATCCTAAAACGACATACATAATCCTATAGAGGTTGAGTTTGATCCTAAAATTTTACATGGTTAAAGAACATCTCCTCCACTGTATATGGTATTTTGTTTTTGAAAATTTTGAAAACTTCAAAGAAAATGGTTTGCACGGATTTATAGCATTTAGGTGGTTTTCATGTTATGCGCATCCAAAACTTCTTATTGTTTTGATGACAATGGGTGGTGTTTGTTAAAAGATATCAAGAGAATGGTTTGCAACTGGCACACATTTATCTTCTATTGATCATCTATTTATATGTAAGTACATGAGTGCGAATACTATACAAGTACATGAGTGGGAACACTCTCATGTGTGAATACAAGCACTACATCTAGTGGTAAAGCACTGTCTCTAGTGGGAACATCAGCACTAAAAGGAATACTAAACAATAATGAAAACACAACTATCCTAGGTGTTTAACACTCCCTCTCAATCACAACCGGTGAGGTGGAGATTATGTCGTAGGATCTTAAGTTATTGTATTCCAATTGGTTTGGTGAGACCATCGGCTAATTGATCTCGTGATGATATGAACCGAATCCCAACGCCTTTCTTGCCACTCGTTCTTAGACAAAATAAAAGTCCATCTCAATATGTTTAGTTCTGACATGGGACACAGAATTAACAGAAACATATGTGGCTCCAAGATTGTCACAAAACAGGACATGCACTTGCGATTGATAAATTCTAAGATCTCCCAATAGTGACTATATCCAAATGATTTTTGCTGTGGCATTTGTAAGAGCTTGTACTCTGACTCAGTATTGGATCTTGCCACTATGGCTTGCTTCTTTGAACTCAATAATATGAGATTGGAACCAAAGAAAACTGCAAAACCACTGTTGACCTTCTATCATCTGCTGATCCTACCCAATCTGCATTAGAGAATGTGCTAACCAAACTAAAAGTCAACTTGCGAATAAGGAGTCCGACACTCACTGTGTAGCGTACATACCATAAAATTCTTTTCATCGCTATCCAATGATGTTCAGTTGGCATATACAGAAATTGACACATCTTGTTGACCGCATATGATATATCTGGTCGTGTCAATGTTAGGTACTATAAAGCATCTACTATACTCCTATATCGTGTTACTTCTACTGTTGATAACTCTCTCCCGTTAGACTTTGATAATTTTTCAGTTGTCGACATTGGAAAAGTTATTGGTTTGCATACTATCGAAATTTGGACACTGTTGGACCCTAAAATACCCAAAATTCCGTTTTTGGCCCCCTGTACAAAAAATTCCACTTTTGGACCCCTTCCCACCGCGGGATCACCCCAGGCCGCCACGTGGCCCGGTCGTGCGGTCGGGGACCGCATGACCGGCCTGCGCGCTCCCCACCAAGCCATTCGCCTCCCGACCGCGCGACCCCGCTCGCGACCGCGCGTCCCTTTGCCCGAGCGCACGACCCGACCGAGCGTCCGCTTGCCCACCGCGCGACTGCCCTCCGACCGCGTGACCGATGATTTGACCGCGGGATTGATTCCCGACCGCACGTTTGGCTCTGTCCAATCGGCGCCGAAAGCAGCAGCGTTTTTTTTTTGGTTTTTTCACCCCAGCAGCACAAGTAACACATGCGTCA
Source organism: Dendrocalamus latiflorus (assembly GCA_017311315.1). Classification (NCBI taxonomy): domain Eukaryota; kingdom Viridiplantae; phylum Streptophyta; class Magnoliopsida; order Poales; family Poaceae; genus Dendrocalamus; species Dendrocalamus latiflorus. Next base: position 39,671,155 of record CM029652.1, on the reverse strand, counting down.
TCACCTAGCTCGCATGGCCCCTCACTCATGGATGAATGCAGAGATAAAACCGAGCTTCATGCGTGTATGGACATCCAGGAAGCTCATTTGCTTTTTTTTGAGTGAAGACCGAGCGAGCGCGAGGGAGGAACTGAAGAAAAGTGAGGAGCGAAAGCCGTAAGATTTCAGTTGTTTTCGTTTGGAATCAGCAGATTTGGCAAGTACAAAAGTTGTAGATCGTCTCGTGAGCTTCAAGAAGAGGTAAGTTTTGTGCCCGTGCAACTATCATTTTATGTATGTCATTAGCCTTTAATTAAGCAAGCCATCTTGTGTTACTGTTATTTTATGCGAATCTTTTATACGCTATGTATGTATAGCAAATCATGCATATGTTAGACATAATGTATTGTAGTGTATGTAGTGTTTTCCTTTGTAGTGAACATACGTACTGTAGAGTAGTTTCAGTTAGGTGGAAAATACGAATTTGTAGTGTGTAGATGTTGAGAAAATATATATTTATGTTAGAGCAATTGTAGGTGATAACAATAGTAGTAGGATTAGAAGCATATGATTAGTACGCTTAGGGAAGAACTACATACAGTGCGGTATGTGGTAAAAAGAAATTACAAATAAATTTGGTAGATTAGAAATAAAATATAATAGCAGTCATAGAAAGTTATAGTAAAGCTACATAGATACTATATTAAGTAAAAGTTAGAAAAGATTGTAGTGTAAATAATGTGTATGTGTTGAAAAAGTAAATATTTATGTTGGAGCATTTGTAGGTGGTAAATTTGTAGATTAGAGATAATTTGTATAATTAGTGTGCTTAGTGAATGACCGTAGTATGGAAATAAAAATGATATGAATATTTAATTTGATGTATGGTACAATTTGAAAGTAAAATAGTTACAAATACATCGTAGATTTAGAAATACAAAACATATACTGATCGAAACTGTTAATTAGATGGTACGATTGTTACATGCTGTGTACTAAAATGGTTGATTATGCACTTATGTTAGGTACGCAATGGCTGGCATTGAACAATTGATGGTGTTTTATGGGAGTGGTCTCGTACGTGATGGGCCGTATGGGGCGGACCTGTCAAATTGCGAGCGGACCGTGATCCGGGCACCCGGTCTGAGCGCCATGAGCTTGTCTGAGCTACGGAGGTGTGTCCGTTCAGCGTTCGATCGACAGACCGCAAGGAAGAAGTTACGGATCGAGGCAGTCTATGCCTCAATGGTGGATGACGGAAGGGGGAGCATATGGCAACTTCTGAAGGTGACCAATGACGCCTCATGGGCGAACTACATGGAGGTCGTGTGCAACCCTGATGCTGCGATATATGGGAGGCCAATGGTGTATGTCGAGTTCGTGGAGAGGGCAGAATCATCAGCCATGGTTGGTTCAGATGCCGCTGGTGGAGATGGAGTGGCCGGCGGTCATGAAGACGCTTCTGCGGGAGAACATGTGGGCGAGGAAGTGGGTGATGAAGACAGTACGAGGCGTGCGGAGAATTTTCAGCCCAACGAAGGTGTGCACGAGAGGTGGTGGGCCGCCCGTATTGACTGTCATGAGTATCTGGGGGACCAGGTGGAAGAAGAGGACAGCGAGGAGGAGGAGGTGGTGGAAACAGGCAGTTCTGGAGAGGACGAGGATGGCGAAGGTGCACTTGGAGGGGTGGTAGGTCGTGTTGTTACGACGGACGGTGCATATGTGTCGTCCAGACTGGACGACATCGCAGCGGCAGCCCTAGTTCTGCCACAGGCGGAGGAGGGAGAATGGGGGTTCAGCGAGGGCGCACTCTTTCTGGGGCAGTGCTTCCGTAATAAGAGTGCTGTCCAGCAGGCTATTGCTAGACATGCCGTCAACATAAGCCGGACGTATCGGGTCCACAAGTCAAAGCCGGACACGTACGTTGTGAAGTGTGTGGACGGGTCATGTGGTGGCAAAGTCCGTGCACAACGGTACAAGGGCGTTGGCACGGAGTTCCGGATAACGGTGCTGCAAGATCACAGTTGCGAGCTTGCGGGGCCAGTACATAGACACCGCAACATGACATCACGTTATGTTGCGGAGGTGGTCACGCACCTCGTCCAGGCGGATGTGTCAATTACCCCGAAGGTTCTGATGGCAGCAGTAGCGAACGAGGGGGGCTACGAAGTGAGCTACAAGAAGGTGTGGCGGGCGAAGCGAAAGGTGCTGCACGGTATGTATGGGACGTACGAGGAGGCGTACGACCTGGTCCCAAGAATGCTGAATCAAATTGCACAATCAAACCCAGGCACTTACATAAACAAGCAGGAGAGGGTCCATCCTACGGAGGGCCCGAACTGTTTCATTCTTGACAGAGTGTTCTGGGCCTTCCATCAGACGATACAAGGGTTCAGGTGGTGCCGTCCAGTGCTAACCGTAGATGGGACGTTCCTATCTGGCAAGTACAAGGGCACTATCCTTACCGCAGTTGCAGCCGATGCAAATGACCAGTTACTCCCAGTGGCATTTGCAATTGTGGAGAACGAGAATACAGATAGCTGGCTTTGGTTTCTTTGCAATTTGAAGAATGCCGTAGTGCAAGACAGGCCCGAAGTGTGCCTTATCTCCGACCGCAATGCAGGCTTGATGTCTGCGTTGCGAACGTTGCAGGATGGGACGCAGGCCCCCGTGCAGTGGACTGATGTGAAGAACCGCTGGTGCATGAGGCATATTGCAGCGAACTTCCACAGAAGGTTCCGTAGCAAGGACCTCATGAAGATGTTCAAGAAGCTATGCATGCAGAACTAGAAGTGGAAGTTCGACGCCTTGCGGAGGCAGCTCGATCAGGAGGCTACGAAGCATGTGCATGCAGAAGCAGGGGCCGTGGAGGGGGGCTCCACAAGAGTCGGGGTATTCTCACAATGGGTTCAGTCCAATGCACCTGACTTGGAAATGTGGTCTTTGTTGCACGACACCGGTGGGGCGAGGTATGGGATCATGACAACCAACATGTCCGAGGTTTACAATGGTGTATTGAAGGGCGTCAGATCCCTGCCGATCACGGCAATTGTGGCCGAGACCTGGAACCGTACCGTCGGGTACTTTGTGAATAGAGCCAGGATGGCGCAGAAGCACGTTGAGGAAAACAAGCAATACTCTGAGGTCATGCAGGCCTTCATGGACAGGAAGATGGAGAAGGCTCGAACCCACATTGCTTAGCCCATTGATGGCTTAAGGAGGAAGTTTGAGGTCCGCCTAAGGCAGAAGTATGTCATGGGTCACATTAGAGGGGAGCGCAAGCAGGTATGCACGATTGGTGATGAAGCATCTTGCAGCTGCAACAAGCCCCAGCTTCTGCACAAGCCATGCTCCCATGTGTACGCGGCATGCGCTGTATGGAACCAGGCGTCGACACAGTACATCTCCAAGTACTACGACATGCAGCACTTGTATGCAACCTGGAGTGCAGAGTTTCATTCCTACGGGGTAGACATGCACTACAGGGAATTATGGCCGGGGGAGATAAAGTGGGTGCCCAACGATGCACTGAAGCATGTCGGTCGTGGAAGACGACAAAGCCGTCGCATCCGCAACGACATGGATGAGAGCCAGTGAGGGGATCGTGTTCGGCGCCCCAAGTGTAGGCTATGCAAGACCTTTGGCCACTCCCTCAGTCAGTGTCCAAACAGGCCGGCATCAAGCAACGCTCCGTAGTACCAACCACAATCCATATGTAATGTATTATTCAGGAGGTGTTCGCTGAATTAGTGGCTCGATGTAGCTATGTCTTGAACTTTACCATGTTATGTATGTTTTCGCACATTCCATATGTTTCCTTGTCGTGTGGGTCATATTGGTGTGCACATTATATGTATGTTTTGGTACATTCCGTAAGTTTCCCTGTCATTACATTTGTTGTGAGTTATGTTGTTATTTGTTGCACATTTTGTTATAATGTACACTAACTTGTTATCCTTCTTTGGCAGGACATGGCGTTCGAGCTGCTAGACCCCCGTTGGGACGAGCACCACCGATGCCATGTGTGGTTGTCGGCACCCGCACACGGGCCTCCTTGCTTCGTCCTTAGGGGCCCCCGAGAGAACTGGCGTCTCGACCATCGGTACATCCCACTACTGCGGGACACCGGTCTGCTGCCCATTGCCCGCATGTTGGATCTACCGCATGGGTTCCAGTACGATGCGCCACTGTTGTCAGCTCTCGTTGATCGATGGAGGCCGGAGACTCACACCTTCCACTTCCGGTGGGGGGAGATGACGGTTACTCTGCAGGACGTCACGATGATTACAGGTCTACCCGTCCGTGGTGCTGCTGTGGTGCCACCCCCAAAGGCAGCAGATTGGAAGGTTCGTCTGGGTCACCGGTTCGGTCATGCGATCCGAGACAACGCAGCTGGGGTGCCACATGGATGGCTTCGTCGCTTCATGACCTGTCCTGCAGACGCAGATGAGGTCGCGGTGCGGACGCACTTCGTTGCATACCTGCTATATCTGTTCGGGTACGTCTTGTTCCCTAGCACGACTGGAGACTCCGTGCAGCCTAGCTACATACCGCTAGCGGAGTCCTTGGTGGATGGCTGGCCTGGTCAGCAGCCACAGTATAGCTGGGGATCAGCAGTCCTTAGCTCCACATACCGAGGCTTGTGTGACGCCTCGCAGCGTACCGCGGCCAGCGAGCCGGTCCTACCCGCCTGCTACCTTCTCCTTCAGTTGTGGTCATGGGAGCACTTCCCCGTTGGCAGGCCTAACTTTGGTCGTCGTGTGCACCCTTATGACCTCATCCCGCAGTTCTATGGTGGCGACGACCCCGTTGATGCGCCCACAATGGGTACACGTTGGACGCATGGTCAGTTGAGGTGGGCCAGGGAGACACCGAGACGTGCGTACTCGGATTTCCACCGGAGGTTCGAGCTTCTGGCGTTTGGCGACGTAGACTGGTGGCCATGGTCTCCACAGTTAATTGCGAACACGGCCCCCCACGGGTTGTCATATCAGTGCGGGCGAGATCACATGTACTGGATGACGACCTGCCACAACTTCATGGGACCTCTACCGTGCTATTTATATCGAATGGCGGGACAAAAGTTGGCTGCTTTGCCCAGAGACATGACAAAAGCGCTCAGCTTTACTCGGTGAGATGACAACACATGCCAGCTTTACGCAGTGATATGACAAATCGGGGCAGCTTTGCTCAGTCAGATGACAACACATGCTCAGTGAGGAGACAAAACATGCCAGCTTTTGAGGTGACCTCACAAAAATGGGCAGCTTTGCTCAGTGACATGACAAAAGAGGTCAGCTTTTGCTCAGTGACTAGACAAAACAGGTCAGCTTTTGCTCAGTGACTAGACAAAACGGGCTGCTGTTGAGCTACCGCCTACCGAGCTGCTTGATGACTCTGGCTAGGCCATTACGACATATACATATTAGGCTAATACTTTAACTTGGCAGAATGACGTGTGGTACAATTTTCTACGTACACGTAAGAGAGTGAATGCACAAATTCCTGCAGGTCTTCAGGGGAGGAGCCTATCTCATCAATTATCCATTTTCAGTCCCTGAGCTAGTGTCAAAGTCAATAAGTCATTCCCTGAAAGTCCCAAGTGCAATGATACACATCACATTCAAAAGGCATTACATAAGAAAGCATAAAATGCATACAGGGACAGATGTACATAATATTGACAATGAAATAAATTTTAATATTGGATCAAATAACACCTCTTACCGAATGAGGCCATCATCTTCGGTTCCCCATGGCTTGAATAAGGAGGACATCATTTCTAGCTTGGGTGACTGAGTGTGCACTGATGCTCTGTATTTAGAGATAAGAGGCCATTGGCGAGAGCTAAACACCTAAACAATGCCAAAAGGCATGAGTATAGCCAATTCGTGATTACTAAAGAGAGCAGTTGTCCTCAGTGGGATGCCAAAAGATGCCAGCTTTGGGCAGTGACATTACTAAAGAGAGCAGTTGTCCTCAGTCAAATGACAAAAAGAGGCCAGCTTTGCTCAGTGAGATGACAAAACATGGCAGCTGTGCTCAGAGACATGACAAAACGGGGCAGCTTTGCTCAGTGAGATGACAACACATGCCAGCTTTGCGCAGTGACATGATAAAACGGGGCAGCTTTGCTCAGAGACATGACAAAACGAGGCAGCTTTGCTCAGTGAGATGACAACAGATGCCAGCTTTGCGCAGTGACATGATAAAACGGGGCAGCTTTGCTCAGTGATATGACAAAAGAGGTCAGCTTTGCTCAGTGGGATGACAAAAGATGCCAGCTTTGGGCAGTGACAGTACTAAAGAGGGCAGCTGTGCTCAGTGACATGACAACAAGAGGTCAGCTTTGCTCAGTGAGATGACAAAAGATGCCAGCTTTGGGCAGTGACATGACAAAACGGGGGCCTTTTTTCAGTGATATCGCAGCACTCCCATCTTTACTCACTGCTACGACCACGCGGACCAGCTTTACACGTACGAGTAGAGACAAAACGGCCCCTATAAATTGGTATGCATTCCATTTCCCAGCGAACATTGCACATCCAAACCCCATACTACATCGCGCTTCCCTCACCCAACCGGGATGGACAAAGGCAAGAAGAAGCAATGGGACAAGATGGTGAAGGATTGGGAGGAGACCCGTGACATAGCACGGTCAGCTGCAGCCCGCGATGAGAAAATAAGGGCGATACAGGCCCGGGTAGAACAAGCCCATCGTGCTACGATGAAAGGTCCCCCCCCCCCAGAGCGCCCGCGTAGCAACAACCCCATCCCGGACGTCCCCACCGAGCGTTCGCCACAACTACCACCTGAGGGGGAGACACCTCCCCTTTGTTGGTGCGGGGACGTGTGCAAGTTCTTCAAGTCTAATCACCGCATCAGTCTAGGTATGCGGTACTGGGGTTGCGCAAACTACTCCAGTGACTACCCCAACCGCCGTTTTGACACCGCAACCTATCGGCAGCCGGTAACGACCACATGCACCATTTTCCCCTACCTTTTCTCCTTCACAACACGCACTAACAATATCTCTCTTTTATTTACAGTCTCCGGAGCCCCTATGTGCCTACCGCAAATGGATCGATCTTGAGATCCACCCTGAGTACCAATGGACCCTCGACTTCGAGGAGTGGAATGTCACAAAGGAGAAGGAGTTGCTGGAGGAGGAGCGCCGCAAGCACGAGCACACCCTGCGTATACAGCGCGAGACGCAAGCTCATCTTGAAGCGTGCACGCGTAGGGAGCGGGAGGCTCGCGAGATGGAGCGCGAGAGAAAGAGGGAAATTGCGGCTAAGGCAAAAGAGGCCGCGGAGGAGTTCAACGCCGAGCGGGCAAGGAAGGGAAAGTGGCCCCGGTCCACACAGTAGGTCGTACGAGCAGTTGGGTGGGTTAGTCGCAATCATGCTATATGTTATGCATGTAATAAAAATCTACGCGGCATGTTACTCCCAACTGTATTATGAAGTTTAATATCTCGTATTTTCGCATTCCATGATTCTAACCTTCGAAATATCACTTACCACTTTATGTATCGACCGTTCTACGGTCAATCTTTCCTAAAAAAAATTTACCAAAATTTTTTATGCATCTACAACTTACAATGAACATAATATTTTATTACAACTTTATCCGATTTTTATCCAGTTTATAACTACAAAATTGCCAAAACTTAAAACAATCACGGAGATTTCAAACCCTAACTCCAGCCAAACCCTAACGCTCGGTGTAAACGCACGCTCGGGGGAATCAAAATGTCGGAACCCGGAGCAACGACTCCTGGATCCTCTGTGTAAATCGCACTAGTCCAGGAACAGCTAGTGCACACAGCGTACAACAAAGATAAATATCAACCATAATGACATTTATTAACTGAATATGGGCATGAATGCCAAAATTTACATCAACAGCACATAAGCCAAAATTAAGCAGCGGAAGAAAAATCGAAGCGGAAGAAGCCCACTGAGCCTGCCCACAGGCAAACGACAGTAAGACGCGGCCTATTCGTCCAGATCTTCACCGTAGTTGACGTCTTCCTTCTCTATGTGGAAAAAGCAACGTGAGTACAAACTTGTACTCAGCAGGTCACCCGGGAAAATGCAACATAATGATAAAGGCTTCAACGGAAGGCTTATAGGGTTAGTTTGCATAAAACAGCATTTAGAAATACAGTAAGTAGATTGAAAATGCTGAATTTAATACAGTAAGTAAAAACAATACTTGAGATAGAAAATAATACCGTCAGTGCAGGCTCCGACCATACACCAACCTAACCACGGGCATCCCACCCGGACCATCTTTTCCAAAAGACCACGTATGGATTCCATCCATCCACACGCTTTCACTGCGCAACTCTGATGAATTCCATCCATTCACCAGATTTCAATCTCTCACGGATTCCATCCATCCGCAAGGTTTTCATCTCTCGTGGATTCCATCCATCCACAAGGTTTTCGAAAACATTTTGAAAAACAAAATCTAATCCATGAAAAACTTTTACTCAGCATGCCCATGACCGTGGGCACGGCTATCCAGGATAGATTATACACTCTGCAGAGGTTGTACAGATTTACCCACAAGACACGATCATCCCTTTGTACCACTAGATTACACACTTCCTTAGGTGTGCGGTGGGGAGTCGTGACAAGGCCTTTACAATGCAAAGCCTTCAACCTGGTCGAGCCAACTCTAAGGTTTCACCCCAGTAAGGAATCCACCAGACCGGGACCCCCTCTTGAGCCTAGACGAGACTTCTCATGGCTTAACCACGCTCGCCCAAGTGAGACTTCACATGGCACCAACCACGCTCACTTTCAACCTACGACTCGACTCAGATTGGGACTTCACAAATTATTCAGCCAGGGCTGTCCCATACCAGCCATGTGGTAGTACGATTAGGGCTTTGCAACAGTAGCTCACAGACCGGTCCTTAATTGACTCAGGCCCAACCACATACCCCCGTGCACGACAATCAACCACTGCGGCTCCAACCAACAGGGCATGCCTGCACCCACCACTCTAACCAATTGCCTAAGTCTAAACCAGGTTTATATTTTGTTTTCAAAATATTTCATAACACTCCTTGACTCACCAAAGCCAAGAGTTCATATCATTTTATGTAAAAAGGGGCATCATTTTATGTGAAAAGGCAACCCAAAAACAAATAATATAACTTCGCAGGGCTAAGCATTTGAATAAACTCTCTAGCCAACACTAATGTATTAACTAGAGTTTGAATCTAGGGTGACAAGGTATTGAGGAATTCAAATTCAATGGAGGGATTAACAAGTAGGCATAACTATATTTAAAACAGAATTGAAATACGCTGAATAAAAATATGCATGCAATATAATTTGAAACAACATAATTTTATTTGCAATTCTGGGATCAACATGATCAAGGAGGGTGACTTGCCTTGGTCTTCAACTTGGCTTGAATCTTCGTCGAAGAAATTTCCCGAATCGTCGAAGTCTACACGTCAAAATAACCCACCAAATTCAAATAAATTCAAATTAAATTCAAATTGAACTCAAATATTTGAATTGAGGCTAGAAATGGATAGAGGGGAATTTTTGATGAATTTAGAAATTTGAATGGGCCAAATCGGAGTTAAAACGAGGAAGAACGGGCTCCGGGAAATTTGAAAAGAGAGAAAATGGAAAAAGGGGATTTCTGGAATTATTTTCCTAAAGGAAAATGGGATTTATTGCGTCAGCGGGAATTTAATATTCGGCCGAATTATTTTTCTACGGGAAAAAAAGACTTATGACGCAAGCATGACGTCAGCCCGAGAGGAGCACCGGCTGACAGTGGGCCCATGGTCTATGGACTGGGTCCACGGAGGAGAGGAGGAGGTGAGGTGGCACGGGTGGCGGGGCCGGGCTAGCGTGGCGGCCAACGGGGCAAGGGAGCCGACGGGGCGGGGACGTGGCGCCGATGTGGCGCCATGTCGGCTGCCACGCAGGCGCCCGAGGTGACACCGGCCGGGGCAGCTCGGGAGCGGCGGCTCGCCGGCGAACGGCGGCTCGGCTACCGGCGGCGAGGGGCCGAGGAGAGAGAGGAGGAGACGGGGAGTGCGGTGGTGGGGTGGGAGACTACCGGGGATGGCCGGAGTTGGCCGGCGGCGAGCGCAGAGCGGCGGCAGCGCTCGGGTGGCGGCGGGGACGGCTTGCCGGCGGTGGAGAGGTGCGGGCGAGGGGCGGCCGGGGTGTGCGCAGGCTCGGCGAAGACGGCGGTGGGGACGGCGAGGCGCGAGGCGGCCTGAGGCTCCGGCAATGCCTCGCCGGAGTTGGGGCGGAGCTCGGGAGCTGGGGCGCACGGCGCGGGGACGAAGGGGAGCTCGGGGAGGGGGAGGAGAGGCGGAGCGAGGTGGAGTGAGGGACGAGGAACCTCGGGGCGGGTTTTATAGGGGGCGGGGAGGAGGGAGGTGCCGGAAATTGCTCGCCGGAGGGGGTGGGGTCGTGGCGGCGGTTGCGGGAGAAGGTGGAGGCGGGCGCGGATCCGGTGGGGGAGGAGGTGGCGCGTGGGCGCGGGTCTTGCGGGGGACCGGGTGGTGCGCGGGGGTGGCGACGTGGGGGCGGCGCTGGCGCGGAAAGGGCGGAGGAGGCGGTTGCGGGCGGCGGCGCGCGAGGTGGAAGAAGAGGCGCGGGGGAGAAGCACCCGACAAGCGGGCCCGGGGTGGCAGAGAGAGGAAGAGGGGATGGCGCGGATAGGGCCGACGCGAGGAGAGGGGGAGATCCGGGCCGGACACGTGTCGCGAGGGGAGGAGGGGAGGGCGCATCCGGGCGGGAGATCCGGCGGCGGAGATGGGGCGACGTGGAGGAGTCCGTGCCGTCCACGTGGCGGCCGGTGGAGGGAGTTGGGATTAAATTTATTTTTGAATATTGATTTTGGATTTTCAGAAATGCCTAGAAATTCCATTAAGCCTCAGAAAAATATGAAATAAATTCCAAAAATCTCAGAAAAATTCAGAGAATCTCCTGGAGACATTTTGGACTTAATAAAATTATTTCCAACTAATGTTGGTATTTAATTTTTATACTTTAAAATACTTTTTAATTTTAAAATACATTTTCAAACTCCAGAAAAACCAAGGAACCAAATAAAAGCCAAATAACTCCAAATAATTAATTTGACATAGAATTTTTATATAAAATCAAAATAATTTTAGGTTGTTCTGAAAAGGCTTTTCAAATCCAGCTTTTTCAAAAACAGAAATTCAGGGCAAATCCAAATTTAAAAATTAGGCACAACAATACTTATATTTAATTCAGATTTTATTTTAACCAATTTTTAATATTTATTTAATTATTTTTATTTTCATAAAAACCTGGGCTGTTACACAAAATCTACGCGGCATGTTACTCCCAACTGTATTATGAAGTTTAATATCTCGTATTTTCGCATTCCATGATTCACGTAGCACCTCATTTAACAATATTAACATAGCGGTCCTCACCGTACACGAATTCTCACTAACCTTCGAAATATCACTTACCACTATATGCATCGATATTTCTACGCTCAATCCTTCGGCAAAAAAATTTAGCATAATTTTTTTTGCATGTCCAACTTGCAATGAACATAAACTTTTATTACAACGTCATCAGATTTTTACCCTATTTATAACTACAAAATTGTCAAAACTTAAAACAATCACGGAGATTGAAAACAGCCCAAACCCTAAAATTCACTTACTACTGTATGCATCGATATTTCTACGCTCCATCCTTCGGCAACAAAATTTAGCATAATTTTTTTTGCATGTCCAACTTGCAATGAACATAAACTTTTATTACAACTTCATCAGATTTTTACCCTATTTATAACTACAAAATTGTCAAAACTTAAAACAATCACGGAGATTGAAAACAGCCCAAACCCTAAAATTCACTTACTACTGTATGCATCGATATTTCTACGCTCAATCCTTCGGCAAACAAATTTAGCATAATTTTTTTTGCATGTACAACTTGCAATGAACATAAACTTTTATTACAACTTCATCAGATTCATTCCCAGATTATAACTACAAAATTATCAAATCTTGCAAAAACCACGAGAAATTCAAACCCTAACCGCAGCTCAAACCCTAACGCTCCCCGTCTACAGTGTGAACGCGCGCTCGGGAGGGGTTTTGCGCGGTGGGCAAGCGGACGCGCGGTCGGCACAGCATTCACGCGCTCAGGAGGAGGGACGCGCGGTCGCGAAGGCATTCGCGCGGTCGGGAGGCGAATGGCGCGGTCGGGAGCGGCGCAGGCCGGTCGTGCGGTCCCCGACCGCACGACCGGGCCACGTGGCGGCCTGGGGTGATGCCGCGGTGGGAAGGGGTCCAAAAGTGGAATTTTTTTGTACAGGGGGCCAAAAACGGAATTTTTGGTATTTTAGGGTCCAACAGTGTCCAAATTTCCATACTATCATACCGGTTCGTTGCAAAAGGTTGCTAGAATATTTAGACTGAACAAGAACGAGATCTTCCCCTGATCGACATACTTCGATGCCCAAGAAGTAATGAACATCACCGAGATTCATGAGAGTAAACTTTGACTACAATTTTTGAAGCAAGGTATGAATAGCCTGGGGAGATAAGTTAGTGACAATAATATCATTGACATAACCATAATATATGTGATCATGCATCTATGATTATAGATGAATAGGAACGTGTCAACTCAGGAAGGAACAAAACCTAGTTCTTGTAAATAAGAACTGAGTCGAGAATACTAGGCACGAGGTGATTGCTTCAACCCTTAAAGAGTTTTATCCAATTTGTAGACATGATGAGGAAATTGTGGGTCCTCATAACCCATGGCTGTCATATGAACACATCCGCTTCCAGAACACCATGCAAAACTGCATTCTATACATCTAATTATGAAGCAACTATCCGTGTGGCACTGCTAATGATATAACAAAATGAATTGTAGCTGGTTTCACAACCGGCCTGAACGTATCTTCATAATCAATCCCATACTATTGTTTGAATCCTTTTGTATCCAATCTGGCCTTATAACGTTCCATAGAACCATTAGCCTTCTTCTTCAATGTAAATGCCTGCTTGCAGACAATAATATTATGATTGGGCTGAAATGATACCAAGTGTCATGTCTATTGGCTCCTTCTAATTTCTATCACAAAGGGTATTCTCAAGGGTTGTCGGTTCGATTACAATTGGAAATGAGAGCCAATAGGCATCATATTGCACCATGTCGTCGGTGCGAATCCTTGGTTGCCGAATGTTGTTCCACAACCTTATTTGCATGGGATGAGGTGGTGCTACAAGAGGATTAGTTGGTGGAGATGAAGTCAAGAGTCTTATCGATGGGCTCGCCGCCGTTGGCAAACCACTCGAAGAGGAGAACATCATCATTTATCTTCTCACCAGCCTCAACAACTCCTACAATGCGCTAGTGACATCTGTCACTACCCGGACGAAGTCAATTGCCCTCACTGATCTCTACTCGCACATGCTAGACTATGAGATACGTCACGAGCAAAGCAATCTCATGTTACAGCCCTTCGCAAACATGATGTCTTGGGGCAATCAAGGAAGGCATGGGCGATGCGGTGGTGGTGGATGTGGACACCACCAAGGTGGTTGTTGGGGACAGTATCAGCACCAGGGTGCCAATTACAGTAACCATCAAGGTGACAGTAATCAACATGGCGGCAACAAGGGGTTCCACAATCGGTCTGTTTACAAATTGTGTGGAATGATCGGCCATGTAGCTCTTAAATGCTGCAAGCATTTCGATCATGCGTTCCAGCAAGAGGAGCACACGGTGGCAAATGTCACCATGGGATCAAGGTTTGACACGCCTTGGTACATGGATACTAGGGCGGCTGATCATATCACCGAAGAATTGAACAAGCTCTGTTATCATGTCAGAAGATATCAAGAGAATGGTTTACAACTGACACGCATTTGCCTTCTATTAATCATCTATTTTATATACATGAGTGTGAACACTATACAAGTACATAAGTGGGAACACTCTCATGTGTGAATACTAAGTACTACTTCTAGTGAGAACATCAGCACTAATATAAATACTAAATAACAGTAGAAACACAACTATCCTAGTTGTTTAACAGTGTCAACTGCCAACCGAATGATGACGCCATACTTATGCCAACTGATAGACCTAATCAAGTACATGGAGCTACAGGTTGCAGAGAGAAACCAAAGGCCTTACTTGATAGGATCCCGTCAGCAGATACAAATAGCCAGATTTGTCGTTGAAGATTGCATGGTGCAACCCAATGACAGTTATGGTGATCAATTCAAGACCCAAAACTTTTAAATCAAGATCCAAATAATTCAAATCGGGATCCAAAAAACTTCAAATTGACCTCAAAAACTTCAAGTTGAAGACCTTTCAAACATTTGAGGCGAGTCGGCATGAGCATCGGTGCTTGGCAAAGAAGAGGTGTGGCAACGACGGCCTTGTTGCCGTTGACGGGAGGGTAGTCAAGAGCACTGGCGCTCGGGGAGGCGGCATAGTATGCCTAGGGTCCTTGTGATGGAGCAAGCGCTCGTGTGCGCCGAGCGAGCTCGCTAACAGGCTCACTCTCTCAGTTGCGGCTCATGCCGGCAGTGGCGAGCCATGGGAGATGGAGCGATGAAATGGAGAAGATGACCAGAGGAGTGTTGCGTGTAGGAGTGGTCGGCAGCCCTCCACATGTCATCATGAGGATGCTGGATTCACCGGTCGATATGTCACTATAGTAGAGGTGTCCATGAAATATAGTGGGCAAGGATGCCCGTAAAATAGCATTTTTGAAGTTTAGATGGACAAGAGTGTAAAAACCATGCAAGATTTCGGCAAGTTAATACTTGCTCGGTCTTTTTTTCCCCTTTGTTACCACGACCCAGGCGGCGAAATCACAGTATTATTAAAAAAATCTACTGTAATTTTATATCCTTTTGCAACACCGGTGATTAAGAAAAGTAGTAACCGTGCAAGTTGAATCTTGGAGGACACACGAAGTGATAAAACAACAAGAAGAATTGGGCTGGTTATCCTTTTTTTTTTTTGCAGGGGTGTTGGCACAAAAAGTAGGCAAAATTGCATTTTGTGCCATGGCCCTAGTATTATATACGCGACTCCAGCAAGAGGGAACCAAACCCCGCTTTAACCATCGACCCGCCATATCATCTCTCTTTTTCCCTTGCCTTGCTTTGTTTCCCTTGCTTTGCTTTGTGCTCACAAAGCCAAACTGAAACACAGCAGCAGCCAAACAAGAGCAAATTCGTCAAGAGCCAAGAAGCCAAGCCCTTGTTGCGTTGGAGCAGGAGATCAATGGCGGGCCTCCGGTTCGAGGAGACCGAGCTCCGGCTCGGCCTGCCCGGCGGCGGCAACGACGCCGGGCAGGCGGCGGCGGCGAGAAGCTCCGGCAAGAGGGGCTTTGCCGAGACCATCGACCTCAAGCTGAAGTTGCAGCCGGCGTCGGCCACCGCGCCGCCCGCGGGGGAGGAGGATGATCAGGAAGCTGCCGCCGTGGCGCCGCTGCCGTCGCCGCCCGCCGCCGCCGCCAACGACGGGAAGATGAAGAGGTCACCGAGCCAGAGCAGCGTGGTCACCGCGCAGCCGGACCCCGAGAAGCCGCGCGCGCCCAAGTACGTCGTCGCCCATGCATTCATCCTCGTTAATTTGCACGCCTTCGCTTTCTGCATACATGCGCGTGTATATGCGCTGTTCTTGTCTCCTGTCGGTTAATTACCAGCTTCTAAAAGAACCTGCCATCTTCTCAAACAAGAAAGGGAGATTAATTTAAAGTCTATTGCGATGGTCATGTTTTAGTTAACCTAAGAAACCACTCGATCTGACACAGAAGTTTTTAGCAAGTTAAACGAAAAAATTGATCATATACCCTCCATTTAGATAGAAATTGATGATTTACCCTTCTGACCCACGTGTCAGTGACTTATGATGATCCCACGTGTCATTGAGATATGAAGGATAAATCCTCAATTTCCCAACTAAAGGGAGGGTATATAATCCAATCTCCCAGATTCTTAGCTTAAGGGGGGAATTTCAACTAAAACAGCTCGATTTCCCAACGAATCTGGCAAAACTTTGTGCGTTTCAAACAGAGATTTGGGAAACAAAAAAACCTACTTTTGGATCTGCATTTTTGGGGAACATTTGGATCCAAACGGGACACGCTGGCACAGTGATCTATACAGTGAAGAGTACAAGAACAAGACAGGGGGCCGCATGTACATGTGGGGCATGCACTGGGAGACCGCAGCTAGTGCCGTGCCGGCACGATAAAAAGAGGCTTTTTTCCCCTGCAAAATGTCTCTGCATGTCCACTTTGCCATCATCACCTTGATCTTAAGCTTATTATGGCGTACTTTGGATTCAGATCTATACACAGAGGAGGCAGGGTGGATACCGCTGGTGTCCGTCCCACCGTGCTGATATGGTTGCTCCTCGAAGGTCAATTTTTTCAGGAATAGGATGCGACGGTCCCTTTGGAATGCACGAGTTTCACAAAAAAATTCTCAAGAAATTCACGGGAAACAGCTCGATTCCTGTAGTAACTGTAAAATTTTTCACGTTTCAAACTGTTTTAAAATTCCTTTAAAAAAACTTAGAGCAACTCCAAGAGAAGAGCTAAATCATTTTCTAAAGGTAAATTTGGCTATTATTGGAGAAAAAACGTCTCCAATAGACTCTGTAAATGACTCTTCAAATTTAGTAGCTCTCCATCCCTCCTCCTTCGCTCTCTATTTTTGGATAGCCTACCTCGCTCACCATCTAGCCTCTTGGCGCGGTCGGCGTTTCCTTCCCGCACGCTGCGCCCCATTCCCGCGCGTACGTGACCCACCGCGCGCCCTCTAGTTTAGATAGCCTGTTGGAGTAGTCTTATTTTTTGGGTGAGATTCATTTTAGAGAATAGCTAAATCATTAAATTTAGATACTTTTTTTGACTAATCTTTTGGAGTTGCTCTTAGTATTGAAATTCCTGCATTCAACTATTGAAAAGGCAAGTCATTTCTGCAAATACGTGTTGAAAGGTGCTATATGCTCTTGTATTGAAAAGGCAGGCTATTTCTGCCAATACGAGTTGAAAATATGGCAGAAACAGTTAGGTGTTATATACTGTTGAAAAGGCAGGTCATTAATTACTAACTTCCTGCATATATACTTAGTATTGAAACTTAGTATACGGCAGGCCATGTGTCGACTGTTGAGCGCTGCTGTTCGGTGATCAAATATCAAAAACGTTATTTTTGTCAATACTACTTGCATACAGTTATTTATGTAAATACGCGTTAAAAATACGATATATATGGCAAAAGGTCCATTCTAAATGGGCAGTACGTTGAGCTCCTTTCCATGAGACTCGCAAAATCATAGAAGACATATATCGTTTGTAGCCTGAGAATTCATTTTTATTGGATGGATCAGGGCACAGGTGGTGGGCTGGCCGCCCGTCCGGTCGTTCCGGAAGAACATGCTCGCCGTGCAGGCCGAGAAAGGCGGCAGCAAGGACGACGGCGACAAGTCCTGCGCCGCCGCGGCGTTCGTGAAGGTGAGCATGGACGGCGCGCCCTACCTGCGCAAGGTGGACCTCAGCATGTACAGGAGCTACCAGGAGCTGTCCAAGGCACTCGAGAAGATGTTCAGCTCCTTCACCATTGGTACGTGTATACTCGCTCACATACTTGCACTCGCCAAACTTCATGCTTTGTAGTTCTGTTCCTCATGTCGCGCTGCGATGGTGTTCAAAATTGTTCAGGCAACTGCGGCTCCCAGGGGATGAACGGCATGAACGAGAGCAAGCTCATGGATCTGCTCAACGGATCCGAGTACGTGCCGACGTACGAGGACAAGGACGGCGACTGGATGCTCGTCGGCGACGTCCCGTGGGAGTAAGTGTCGTCAGAGATATAAGCTTAAGCTCTCACAAACCGGACGGAATAATCCATTAGCGAGACGGTGGCGTGTTCTTAATTTTTTTCTTTCTCTTGGGATTAATTGGCAGGATGTTCGTGGAGTCGTGCAAGCGCCTCCGGATAATGAAAGGATCAGAAGCCATTGGCCTTGGTCAGTACCTCAACAACACTTCCATATAGATGTTCTTTACATGCTTCATAACTGATGCTAATACGATGCATGCGTGATGTTGCTTGTTTTGTCTGTTAATTTCAGCACCAAGGGCAATGGAGAAATGCAAGAACAGAAGTTGATCGAGGAAGGCATCGCATATCATCCGTTATTAATTGCAAGGATATTGCTTTGCTTGCTCCTCTCTGTATCATAATTAATATTAATTTACTATGCACCAGTTAAGTTTGTATCGATTGTCTCAGTTAAGGCATTTTGATGTATTATGTGCGTAAGGTCAGTTCCATCTTGTCATATGGAGTATATACATAACAAAGAAATCTACATGTCACTGTTACATACCTCCTTTTTCTCTTGCCATTCTCCTCTAATTTCTTGCTCTCCTTTAGCACAAAATGCTAGAAGTGCTACCTGTTCCATTGCAGGGATCTTGCAGTTTGTCTAACAGCAATGTTCAATTATCATGGTGTGTTGAAACAGATAATTGCCCAACAGCACTGTTTAATTATCAAGCTGTTAATTAACTGGTGTCCGGGTTCAACGATGAGATGCATGCGGCCCTGTTCTTTCTGCCTTTTATGGATGGCTTTTGGTTTTTGCTACAGTATCTAACTTTTAAACGGAATATTTTTAATATGAAATTTACAAGTTAATTATAGTACACATTAAAAGCCCATCACCTGTATCAACCAAAATCGTATGTGAGTATCTCTCTATTAGTAATCCTTGTTGTGAACAACTAAAATTCAAAATTTTCAAGTAAAAACGACAGCCAGAAAGAAATAAGCCCGCATTCTGTCGTGATGTATACACAAGAAACACTGCCAATGTTTCATGGGTTGTGATGCATACACATACACTTCTCTATGTTTTATATTTCTAGGCCAACTAAAGGAGGAGACATGCCATGTGCATAGAGATAGGGGATCGTGTTTCTATACAAATTTCAGTAGCTACGATGCATCATACATTGTTGCATGTTTCTATTCTATGACAAGGTGCAATACATTGCTCCATAAGCAATTATAAGGGTGCAAGGTTGGCAAAAAAGTGTGTTGGCAAGTTGTGCCATCATTTTCATGAACTTTGGGTTGCTACTTCCATGCTACTCTATATGTTAGTATTGTATCCAAAAGGTGCTCGTATGTTATTAAAAACATATATTCCCTTTTGGGGATCTTGTGTCCCCTTGCAATGATGACAGGCTCCGAGCAATCCGGTGATTTTCAAATGCTCCAACCAGAGCAAGAAAAGAATCAAAGGCTTACAGAATCTTGCATTATTTTTCTTCAGTTAAGTCAATCAAGAAGCACGACAGCCAGATTGTGGATGCTAACCATCTAACATGTGGATTCACATGAATTCAGGTTAACAATGGTCCCAAAGAATGCAGCTGTACTAAACACTGCAGTTAAGGGCCTGTTTGGCAGAGCTCTACCAGCTCCAGATCCATCAGATCCACCGTGGAGCAGCTCCATCGTGAATCTGGGATCCCACCATAGAGCTGGACAAACTGTTTGGCTTCCACAGCAGCTCCAGATCTACGAAACTGAGTTTTTTGTAGGAATGGCCTGTTTTGCCTTTGAGGTTGTATGATATATATCTTTTTTCATATAGCACACATGCCCTTGACCTGCTGAATGCATCAGCTTCAAGAGTCCATCAATGGCTTCCATAACAGAAGGACGAAATGCATGTGCTGTAGTACTAGTAATTCACGGCGTATCGAGAAACAGGTGAGCTCTACTATGTCCGGTCGAAACGGAAATCTCCGGCGAAAAACAGGGTAACATGCACCGGAAGGTCCAAAATTGAATGGATTACAGAGAGAGAAGAGGACAGCAAAATTTGTCGCGGCCAGCCGCAAGGAACTAATTAATCGAGGAGCGACGTACGCCGGTCATGGTGCTGGGTCGTCGGCAGCGGCGGCGGACGTGGACATGGTGGAGAGGCGGCTGGGCCGGGGGCGGAAGGCGGCGCGGCGACGCTGGTGGTGCGAGGACGGGCGGATGAGGGCCGCCAGCTCGCGCCGGACGTGGTCGCCGCCCTCCACCGCCGCGATGCGCACCAGGGAGTTGGCCATCGCCGACCGTCTCGTGTGCAGCGCGCGGCGGAAGGAGCCCGGGTGCGTGGTCGGCGAACACGCGCACGCCCTCTTGGCCGCGGACTAGGCGGGCGGACGGACGGGAGGTGGTCGCTCGCCTGGCGCGACGAGCAGGACCGGCTGGGCAAGAACGTCGTGGACGCGGAGGAAGAGGAGGCCGCCGCCATCGCCATGGCGGGCGCTCGCCGGGTGGGCGGGTGCGCTCGGCGCTCGCCGGGTGGGCGGGTGCGCTCGGCGCTCGGTCCCTCGGTTGGGAGAGGCCGAATAGAAAAGAAAATAACGCTTCGGATGGATGTGTAACCAGTGGCATTGGTGGGTAATTACCACCTAACTTCACGAGTACATACGAAACAAATTTTCGTGGAGCACCCCTTGAGGTGCTCCATGGATTTCATGAATCTGGAGCTAGATCCAGTATTTTGGTGGATCCAGATTTCGTGGAGCTGGAGTGTTTGGGTAAAAATTCGTGAAGTGGAGCTGTTTTTGGTGGATCTGAAGCTGGTGGAGTTCTGCCAAACAGGCCCTAAACATGGCAAGTAGAATAGTTGAAGGGATTCAGGACCTTTATTGTCCCGAAGAGAATACAGGGTCTGCTTGGCAACGGCTGCGGCTTATGACTTTTGACTTAAGTTTTTAAATTTTGGCTGTTTACGGTACATATTAGAGAGATAGATACTTACTTGCGATTTTGGATGGTATAGATATTGGATTTTTAACGTGTACATCGTTTAACTTGTAGACACCTTTTTGAGAAAATACTTCATTTGAAAGTTAGATACCGTAGTAAAAGCCAAAAGCCGTCAGCTTCAAAAGAAAAGAACAGACCCACAGGGTCACGGCTACATATTATTGTTCTACAAAGTCTCACAGGCCAGGCAGAATACACTGCAGGAAACCCATACAAGTTCCACTTCCAGGTAGCAGCTTATACAACAAGCGCATTACAGATATTATGGGTTTGGAGGCACACAACAAATTAATAATATTCACCAATGTATAATTTCACAAATTAGGGTGTGTACAATGCTCAGTTCTCTAGCTTTGGTTATGTTATTATTAATCAAGATGCACGATGCACTGCGTCCGCCTTAATCCAATCCATTTTTTGTCCTCCGATGGCTGAGAGAAATACAGAAGTTAGCAGATGCCTTGATATAATGATTACGAGATAGTGCAGCTGTGTAGGATGAGGCTTACCTGTTGTTCTGGGAACTGCGGGAGTTGAACCCGTTTCGAACCGTCTGCTAGCCGCTTGCATGGAAGATGTGGTTCAGCTGCAGCGAACTCATTCAGAACCTGGCAAAAATTTTGGCAATACATTGGAAAATGAAAAACAGGGGTAATGCTCTTCCAATTTTTTTAGAGATAGCTCAAATGCAAATTAGTAAAACAAGTTGGGAGTGTGCGTTGGGGTTAGCTATTCAATTTAGTTATTTTGGTTCTCTTTTTCAGTTTTGAAATTTCAAACGAAATTATAATTTGGTTCATGTTTGTGTTCAATAAGTGGCAACACATTTCAAGCTGACAGAAACAAATTGGCGGCTGCCAATAATATTATGCTATCTCAAAAAATTAGTGCTGGCTAGCAGCATCATACTATGAGCTTCATTTCACAATCCACCACAAGAGAGTTCTCCACATGCGACTGCTCGACTCTAAATTTTCAAGGAGCAATCAATGGCAAAAACAACCAAAGATGTTATTTTCAAATTTTAACAATTCAACAAAGTATATGATAGCTCAACACACCATCAGTCATGGCCTCACACATGGATGGCGTGGAGTCATGCCATCCCAAGTGTAGCTCGCCCTGAGATGCCACATGCCCACTGTCATATTGGATAACAGATTGCCGTTAATGCCAGGGATTATGAGAAAAGGTCATTCAAGGTAGATGACACCACACATGGTGGATTAAGCGCCGATCCAATATGTAACACCCCATTTTAGGAGAGCTCAAGTGCATGAATTAAAAATTGGAATTTGAATTCAAACCAAATTCAACTCAAACTGAAAATGCATAATCAATTTGAAATCCCAAGTCAAACCCTTGTTAGGCCGAGCCCAACCCGTTCCCTCAGTTTCCAATTTGAATTCAAACCAAATTCAACTCAATCCAAAAATGCATATTCAATTCGAAATCCCAAGTCAACTCTAGTTGGAGCGAGCCCAACCCGTTCCCTCAGTTTCCCGGCCCACCTAGCCGCTCAGCCAAGCCCAAGGCGCCCTCCCCCGCATTTTGCGCGCGTTGTGCACGCATAGCACCGCGTCATGCACGCTCTACGCACGCACGTGCCCCGCCTGGCGCTGTGTTACCACAGTGCCCCGCCGCCTCTCCCTGCACGCGCCATCACTTCACACCGCCCTCGCTGTAGCGCCCCCCCCCCCCGGGCGTCTGCATGTCTGGAACCCCCTGCCACGCCTTGCCTACGCCCGCTGCGCTACTCTGCATCCGTACCATGTGCCTGGGTTCCACGCACCCGATCATTGCGCCCTCCCTCATTGATTTCCCATGCTGCGCGTCGACTCTGGCCCACCGCCTCGCCCTGTGCCACGCTGAGCGCTAACACCATCACCCTCGACCTCCGCGCGGGCATTGAAGCCGCCTAACGGCTCTTGCCCACCTCTCGACTATAAAGCCTCCAAGCTGCTTCCCCTTGCCCCCCAATTGCCTCCTCAGGCTTCACCTCACCACTACCAGCTCTCACCCTATTTCTTTGGCTCCGGCCAACTAAGCCGCCGCCGCCATCTTTGTTTCGTCGCGCCTCCGCCCAATTCAACACACCATGAGCACTGCTAGGATGCACTGAAACTACCACGGACGACGTCGACCTCCCTCTTTCACTCCGACGAGGTGCCCTCGCTGTCCTCCCTCCCGCCGCTGTGGTCCACGTCGCCAGCCCTCCACGCGCCTCCCCAAGCTCGACCGACAACTCCGGTGAGTTCGCCTCGGTCCCCAATTGCTCTCATAGCGCTTAATCGCCTTAGCTCACCACCATTCGCTGTGGTGCCATGCACTAGGCCGGCGCTCCCACTTAGCTCACCGCCGACCACCTTATGCACCAAATTAGGCCAAGCCACTTCGCCTAGAAGTGCGGCTTGAGCCCAACATCCCATTTTTGCCTTCGTCAGAGACAGCCACTGCTCGCTCCGCCACCGACAAGCTTGGCAAGGGCCACTCTGTTTGGCCAGTGAGGAACCACTGTTCACTCATCATTAATTTAGCAAAGTGAAGTGTTAATGCCTGTCATTAAATTAAGCTAATCACCGTATGACATGTGGGCACAACCCAATTAAGAAATCTATTAAAATTGGTTAAAAGTAGAGCCATTGACATGTGGGCGCCCCTTTACTATGTTATGCGCAGTACTCAGCCCCACCTGTCAGTCCCTAAACCTTTAGTAAATTAATTCAAAAAAACCAAGGGCCCCACTTGTCACTCTATGACTTGTTCCAATTAAAAAAAATAAATCAAAAACAAAATAAAAATGAGTGGACCTCACCTGTCGGTGAGAAAATCTCTTAGTTTATTTTGGGAATTAATCCTAATTTAAACTTTGGAGAGCTCGTTCTTGCTTATTTTAACTCCAAATTTAATGAAATTTAATTATAAATCCATTTAAATTCAAGATCTTATGGCAGTAAAATCATTAAACTTTGGAGAGCTCGTTCTTGCTCATTTTAACTCCAAATTTAATAAAATTTAATTATAAATTCATCTAAATTCGAGATCTTATGACAGTAAAATCATCCAGTTTGGAGTTTATTTGGATTTTCATTTGGAT
Organism: Dendrocalamus latiflorus; assembly: GCA_017311315.1. Lineage (NCBI taxonomy): Eukaryota > Viridiplantae > Streptophyta > Magnoliopsida > Poales > Poaceae > Dendrocalamus > Dendrocalamus latiflorus. The sequence goes on along the minus strand of CM029652.1, from coordinate 39,647,207 downwards.
TTATTTGTTTGCTTGAGCTGTACTTGCTTTCTGTCACGATAGTCCGAGTAGAGTACGAGGACACGGAAGAGCCGCAGATCAAACAAGTCAAGATTTTCAAGACCAACCTATTTGTGAACCAGATGAGTCAGTGCTTCGATCATATTGAACCTACATTTTTATACAAGTTATATTTATTTAAATTATCCAATCGCATGCTTTGTTTGTTATGCAAATTTATGTTCATCTCAAGGTTATAGGTACATCCCTATTAACCATTGTATTATTATACACCACCCCTTGGACACATGAACCCATAATCCTTGTCACCCTAGAAAATCTAATGGTAACTATACTAGCTATAAGTCATATTTACACGCCATCCTTAGTCTTGCTTAAATACCTAGGGTATTAAATTACCCTATCATCATTTTCATTCATGAAATTGGTTTTGGGCAGCCATTGGAGAGAAATGGCTAATATGTTGAGATAATTTAGTTTTATGCTCCTTCAAATCCTAAAACTTGCTTTACATATCTAGGCAAACGGTAGGAGATGTTGGTGCGGATGTAACGTGAGAATTTATGGCTTGTGGTAGCTGTCCAGATAACTCTTAAGAAATGAATCATGTGATGACCTCCTAATGTAAAACAGTACAACCACAAGTCTATGGGCCTGTTCTTTTTAGCTGAAGCTTATGACTTTTGGCTGCGGCTTGTGACTTTTGGACTGTTCGTGCGAGAGATTACAGAGTAGCAGAAACTTACGTGCAGTTTTTGCCGATATAAATGAAGTCGGTATATGTATTACAATTAACTAGTAGACCTTATCTTGAAAAGATACTCCATTTAAAAGCTAGTTACTGCAGAAAAGCCAAAAAACAGCTTTTAGAAGCTAAAAAGAACATGCCCTATAATGTGTACGACATGACTAACTAATTTACATCCACCAGTGCGGGTTGCACCATTAGAGTGACCCACGGGTCGTGTCGTTAGTTTTAAGCCGCTGTGGACACAGGTCGTGTCGCCGGATTTAAGCTATCGTGTGGCGCAAGAGGGGGTCTCAGTGTGGGTGGACGTAACCCCACTACGACGAAATTTTAGCGGATGCAACCTTTGCTAGGATATGCATTGTAAAGCCTTGTGATGATCTTCTTGATTTATATGTTCAAGGAAATGTGTAAAACATAAAGAGTTAATTATCTCTTGTGGATAAAGTGTACAAATTCTGCAGAGTGTAAACTGTTCGAACAACTATACCCACAGTCATAGACGGGCATAGGAACTTACTCGAGTTAGTATCTATTTCTAAAACTTTGTGGGTGGGAAGAAAACTCGTCGAGTAGATGTAACCCTAAATTTGATTTGCTCTGAGTGGATGTAACCCAATGATGATAATGGGTGGATGTAACCCTAATAACAAAAATAAGTATATGGTGGATGAATCCACATAACAGCTGGATAGAACCTGCACTGCTATTAATATTGCATACTCTTACTCTTTAATAAAAACATGATTTGGTTAAAAATGTAAGTCACAAGGAATTTCCTATTTATTGTAGTTTTCACACTAGCAAATTCATAGTGCACACATAACTGGCAAGCTGCAAATTCATATTGTAGTTATGTGCGCACACATAACTGACAAGCTGCGAAAGGAAGCTCTAGCTGAGAGGAAAATTCATTTGGGAGTGAGAAATGGGTTAACAAAATAGTACCTGGTTTCTGATTGCTCCAATCAACATATCTTGGCATCCAGATGCATGCACATTCTTCAAATTTGGGCATTGAAGAAGCAACCGTTCTGTGGCAAGTAATTTAAATTGTTAATAATGATAATACTCCCTCCAGTCACAACACACAAATACATGTTGTTTTGGGATGTGTACAGTCAATCTTTTGAAACTTTGACTATCGATATCTTTTTGAATATTTAGATTAGGAAAATCATATATATATATATATATATATATATATATATATATATATATATATATATATATATATATATATATATGTCTTGAAAAGTACTTTCATATTATTATAATTTTATTGAGTTTTATAAATATATTAAAATATAAATTAGTCGTCAAAGTTGCATTTTAGGGATTATATCGATGTCCAAAATGACATATATTTGTGACTAGAGAGAGTAACTATTTACCAACTTGACGAGCTGAAGAAAAAGGGAATGACATACCTGGATGCAGATTTGTACAAGAGTTGAGATTGAGATCATTCAGCTCTGGACAGTTTACATACAAAGCCTGCCATATGTGAAATTAGTAATAAGACCACATGAATAAGGAGTTGAATGAATTGATGCTGGCAAAATTCTAAGGCTTACATCTATTGCCGAACAGCCCCATAGACTGAGTTTCTTCAAATTACCATGCTTTATAATAAGCTTTTGGTACATAGGTTGCTTTTTTGAGGTGGGCAATTTTGGACACAATCTAATGCCCCCATTAATTTCACCAGAATATGCCCCCTGTTTTTCATTCTGCAAATTAGAACGTAAGCTCATTCCACAGTCCATGAGCTGAAGAAGTGGCAACTGTGCTGTTGCAAACTGGATCCCACCTAGAAAATCACATAAAACGGTTTTTTTACATTGGAGCATGTGAATGGTGACTGGTGAATTCAGTTTCTGTGCAGCAGAAATAATGAACCATGAGAAGAAATCTGAGGCTTACATGTGGTAATGTTCGGGCAAAGAGCAAGGAGCAGCCTTGATAAAGTATGAGGGAACGCCTTGCAGATCATCCCAACACCATTATCACTGATACTAGATCTGGAGTATAACCAAAACGAGTAATTACATCAGCTAATTGATGCAACCCCTCCTGGGAAATAAATTGGCAGCTTTATGATCACCCCATAATTTAATTTTATTTCCAAAGAGACAAAATGGAGCTTACCCACTTAAATCAAGCAAATCCAAGCTTGCACAAGATCGAACAATAGATGCAATGGCTGCATCTGTTATTTTTGAACCTAGAATCAAGGATAGCATGCACAAGCCCCTGATGAAGCAATAACGAGATTGACATTAAAAGGTTGAAATACTGCGAAACTAGAATTGCGGTGAGAACTATACTGTTTTAACTCAAAGATCCAGCAAGATTACATTGAAAACATGGTGAGATAGAAATATACCTGAGGTTGGCACTCTCTAGAGCAAACACAGCTTCATTAGACAATTGAACTGATGATATGTGCATTTTTCTTAAGTTAGGGCATGTACGACCCAGGCCATCCATCAAAGTAACCAGATCAGTAGAATCATTACTTTGCTGTGTGAAACACAGCGAGAGCTCGCTCATATTAGGACAGTTTATGACCTAAAAGTGATTTGCAGTCCAATGAATTCATGCAGAAAAAAAATGTTGCTACTATTGTAAATAGTACTTCCTCTGTCCACAAATGTAGGTCGCCAAGGGTTCTGTGTGGTCAAGCTTTTCAAGCTTTGACCATTAATATATGCTAAAGTATATATATTGACTACGTAAAAATAATACTATTAGATTTATCTTGCAAAATTCTTTCATAATATATGTTTTTTATTATTTTTTCTAGTATATTATGATAATAAATTATAATCAAAGTATTGATGCAAGTGTTGAGATGTTTGGGTTTTGGGCCAGTTTGGTGCAATATTTTATCTAAGTTGTTGAGATCTTCCACAACTCGAGTTTTGGTAAATGGGGTGCCAGGAGATCTGATTCAACATCAACGGGGGCTGAGGCAAGGAGACCCTCTATCTCCAATGCTTTTCATTATAGTCATGGATATACTTAATGCTCTGATCAATAAAGCAAGTGCAATTGAACTATTGCAGCCCCTACTCTCTCGAGGTTCTAGTCAGCGAGTCTCTCTTTATACTGACGATGTAATCCTCTTCTTAAGACCTTGCTTGGATGATTTGGCATTGATCAAGGAGATTCTGCGGGTCTTTGGTGAGGCATCTGGATTGGTCACTAACATCTCTAAATGCTCTGTGAGCCCGATCCAATGCCATGACCAGGATATTGAAGTTGTGCAAACCTCTTTTCCATGCAAGGTGCAAGAGTTCCCTTGCAAGTATCTTGGGCTTTCTTTGTCTATCAAAACACTTTCCAAGGCTGATTTCTTTGCAATAATTGACAAGATTGCTGCTAAGCTACCAGGTTGGAAGGCAGCCATGATGCACCCGGCTGGGAGGGCCACCCTCATTCGTGCAATGCTTACGGCTATGCCCATCTATCAGCTCATAGCACTAGACTTTTCTAAGTGGGTTATTAAAGCTATTGACAAGATAAGGAGAGCTTTTCTTTGGAAAGGTCGCAAAGTTGTAATTGGAGGCCATTGCCTTGTTGCTTGGGATCGAGTCAAGAGGCCAATTGAGCTAGGAGGCTTGGGTATTCTTGATTTAGAGGTGCTTGGATGGGCTTTGCGAATGAGGTGGCTATGGCTTAAAAAGACTCAACCCGACTAGCCTTGGGCTGGTCTTGATATTCAAGTGCATCCACATTCATTGGCTTTGTTCTCCGCCTCAATCTCTTCAATTGTGGGGGACGGCAGCAGAACACTTTTTTGGAGTGACAAATGGCTGCATGGAAAATCCTTACTTGCCCTTGCACCAACTCTTTGTTTACATGTGCCAAAAAGAATTGCTAATCGCAGAACAGTACAGGAGGCATTAGTTGATGGCACTTGGATTCATGACATTAAAGGCAGCCTACCAAGTGAGGCATTATTAGAGTATCTCCGTCTTTGGGACCTCTTAACCGGGTTTGTGCTCACTCCTGGCGTGGAGGATCAGCATATATGGACACCATCTCCATCTGGTGAATTCTCAACAAGATCAGCCTACCGCCGTTTTCTAGAGGGATCTGTGGAGTTTGAGCCATGGAAGGCAATATGGAAAACCTGGGCTCCTCGTTGCAAATTCTTTGTTTGGTTGGCCTCTTTAAACCGTTGCTGATCGTTTGGCCCGTCACGGACTAGATCACCCAGAGCATTGCCCCCTATGTGATCAAGAAGAGACTGTGCAGCATTTGCTCACTACTTGTGTGTTTACAAGGAGTGTGTGGTTTTCAGTGTTGTCTCTCATTGGTCTGCAGTATTTAGCTCCGGGTTTGGATGACTACATTTTTACAGAATGGTGGCGTCAAGCTTCACAAGGGGTTCCCAAGGTTACTCGTAAGGATTTCAACTATTTGGTCGTGTTGGTGGCATGGTGGATTTGGAAGCATAGAAATAGTTGTGTTTTTGAGGGCGTTTCACCTAATCATAATGCTATCATGCGGGACATTAGAGAGGAGGCCAGTGTGTGGTGTATGGCGGGAGCCAAAGGGCTCCGTAGAATTTGGCATTGATGTCTTTTTGTTTGTTGTTCCCCCCTAGGGGTTGTCGAGTCGTCTAGACTCTCTTTTTGTATCAACCTTTCTTCTTAATTTAATGATGCGCAGTTCTCCTGTGGGTTCGAGAAAAAAATAATCAAAGTATTGCATTGGAGACCGTAAAAAGTCAAAAATTACCTACATTTGTGGACGGATGGACTACTAGAACAGTAGAACTGTAGAACACAATATTTACCAATTTTGAAAGGGAGCAAAGATCTGACAGCCAAAGAACCGAAAGGCTTGAAGAGCTTAGATTAAGAAAACCAAGATTAGAGCAACCACTTATTTTGAGAACTGAGAGAGAACGCTTCTCCGAAACAAATCGACCTATCTCCTCTCTGTTTAGCATAGAAACAGTTTTAGTTAATATAGGGATTGAAAGTGGAAATTGTGCAAACAATCTTGCAATTTGCGCGATATTACTATTTCAAAATCAATAAATATTCAATATGACTTGTATGGCAAGAAAACCGGAAATAGACTGGTTTATGCAAGCATAACATAACATGATAAAATTACTAAGAGGTGACTAGAAATATCAGCAAAGATTTAAAAAAACTACATTGCATTGCATAAGTAAAATTGTAAATAAGTACAAATCCTCGTATATAAGATAAAAGTAAAACCTCTACTTGACAGAATCTTATTGTTTAAGAACCTTGCTCTTACAAGGCAATTTTCTAGGTTAGAAGCTCTTGCAAACAAGGTAAGACGTGCTTAATACTAGTCATTCAAGTTATAACCAACCAAGCCCATTCAATATAAGACAAAAAACAATATAAGGAAAAACTGCATCCCATAATGCAACATACCCAGTCATCCTGTTGACTGCCTTGTCAACCATGGTGATCTCAAGAGTTTCTAAACTTGAGCAGGAAAATGCAAGACATGCCAGCATAGTGGCATCAACATCACTGCATCAAACATAGAAGAACAAAATACCTGTTATAAGTAGAACATCTTTTTCTCGACATAAGAAACATACACGGGAGGACTTAAAGGCTAAAGCTAGACTGACCAGATCCAAAACAATGTAGGGTTTTTTTACTTATCCTCTTTCACATCAACTTAAGTGCAAAAGATAATTTCATTGTAGATAAGCTTCACCAAAAACAAATAGGATAGAGAAACATACACCAGAGGACTAAAGCTAGATTCATCCCCATGACCACATCCAAAACAATGTAAGGATCTTACTTATCCTCTTTGCATCAACTTAGGCGCATAAGGTAATTTCATTATAGATAATATTGATCTAGAAAATAAAAAGGCAGACTAAGTAGCAAAAGTGTGAGACTGAGTCTGCATTTGTTAACTTGTTTGAAAAAAATAGGATGTCAAAAACCTTTAACACACGAAATTTATGCTATCTCAAATAAGAATGGACCTGTTTATTGGTACCCACTTTATGTATTCAACAGAAAAAAGATCCTTACAAGTAAACAGATAAAAAAATACTATAATATAAGTGAGATGAAAAACAACTACAAGACAGTTGAAGAGACACAAAACACGAGCATCTTATCAGCAACAAGGTGTTGATCTTATTAATATGTGCACAGCATACGATGGATGAATAGCTGTTAAACATATTTCACAGCCCAAAGGGGCAATATACAGTATAAGACTCAAAAAGATTGACACTAAAATAGGGAAAATCCAAAGTCTGAATCTTGATAACATCGTTGTAACATGCAATGCTCTTGGAAAATTGTGTCGAGTACCAAAAGATCTCCATCCAAGGTCATGCGGCAGCCCATAAAGCACAAAGTGCATAGACTGGGAAAGTAGAGGCAAGCAGGAGCAAAATCGATCGTGGCAACACAACGAAGAGGATGATGAAGGTGGCACAAATAGAGAGAGCTTTCAAATCAAGCCTTAGAGAGATAGATAGAAGCATGGTAGCGTAGATCGAAGCCCAAGACGGTGGTGGAGCGAAAGGGAAGCGCGGCGGCCTTAAAAACTCGAGGCGGCAGCTCAGAGAGAAGCGGCGGTTCCAGCCACGGGACGAGCTAGGAATAGGCGACTGAGGAGGCGACAGCCACAGGAGAGGGAGACGATGACCTCGGCAAGCCCGGATCTGGGGGAGAAGACGACAGCGGCTCACTAGGGTTAGGTGGGGCGGGATCCGGCGGCTACAAGGCGGCGGGATCTGACGGTGACTGCTACTAGAAGACGATGGTTACTACGAGGTGGCCGCCCCAGGAGTGGAGATCGCTCCCCCCATGGGCAGCAACTGCAGAAGACAAGCAGAGGCTAGGGTTTGAACCTAAGCTCTGATACTATGTTAATATGTGCATAGAAAAGGATGGATGGATAGTTGTTCAATATATTGCACAGCCCAAAGGTGCAATATATAGGACACAAGACTAAACACTAGAAACTAGAAAATACCACAAATACACTTAATAGATCTTATCAGCAACAAGGCTATCCTAAATATTTTGCACATGGAATTGTAAAATCACATGATGACATCTTATAATCTTATACCAGAAAATTATGGATAATCATCAATGGTCACCGACCTGCAGTCGTCCAATCAGTCAGAATAAGCATAAACTATCTTAAAACATTAAGTTTCATCAATCACAAGGAAGAAAAGCAAAAAGAAGCCCTTTTTGTTTGGCATTGCAAATAGATGTATGTTGCTTCCATGCAGACAAATCCAGCAAGCACTGTTACCATACAATTGATCTGAGTAGGTATTTGTGGAACCAAATTCTAGTGCTTTTAACATTAGTTGGGGTTGTATGTTTAAAGTCACAGGCTCGCAGCAAGGGATAAACAACACTGTTTCTAATGTTCAAAAGTGGCACATTTTATTCTGACAGTGATTGTACATTCTGCATCATCATAGACAAACAACCCATTAGATATGTGCTTACTACACCCATAACGATCCAACCAAGCACTGATGAATGGTCTACAAATCAATCTTTCAGCACACCCTTTTCTTACAATGTTTTCCTACACTACATGAATTTCATCTTGTCACACTAACTCAACAAAGCACCGCTCAAATTCGATCTCCGGGCACCAATATCAGATTTACTCAAAGAAACACGTGAGCTTTTCACATCCAAAGCTAAAAGTCACAAGCGGGCAGCATTTTCCCAATGGTTTCATGATGCCCTCACCTTTGACCGAATTCCTACACCCATACACAAATTCCTGTACAATGATGCCATATTGTCGTACCGATAAGAGATCAAGGCATAAATCTCCCGGCACCAGTATCGGATCGGACACACTTTCTACGTGGAGGTCATTCAGAAATCTCACGTTTTCGATACAATACCAGTGATTTGTGTTCTAGCCTTTAAAAAAATTGTAGTACCCTAAACCAGAAATTATGCATAACAACGCAGTCCCGAGCAGCCACCCATCAAAGATCCAGCCATCGATCTCAGGGCGGCGTGACCAGATCGCGTCAAAATTGAATCGATTCGGATTAGATTCGTCCGGGTTCTCCCGGTCCCTCACCTTTCCATGCGGAGCGAGAGGCACGAGAGCGCGGTGCACCGCGGGAGCAGCGCGCCGACTAGACTGACGCCGGCGGCGCGGAGGCGGAGCTCCTCCGCCGCCCGCCACACCCGGCCCGCGCAGTCGCGCCACCCGCGGCTGACCGCCGCCGCGGCCATGACCCCCCTGGGCCCCAGCCGCCGCAACACCTCCGCCATGACCTCCATCGGCACGGCCCTCCCGCCCAGCTCCAGCCTCTCGTCGTCCTCCACCGTCCCGTCCCCTCCTTCCGCCTCCGCCTCCTCCTCGTCCGCCACCACCCTCGGCTTCTTCTCCGGCGAGGACGGCGTCGCTGCCTCGTCGAAGGAGAGGGCGCGGCGGAGCTTGTTCTCCCGTCCGCCGCCGCTGGCGGCTCCAGAGGAGGAGGGCGACGGCGTGGGGGCGGGGACAGTGCAGACGTGGCCCTTCTTGGGTAGGCCGCATCGGCCGCAGTTGTAGCTGCCCCGAGTCTTGGGGCGCGGCGGCGGGGGCGGCTTGGGCTGCGAGGACATGGGGACGCGCGTTAGGGTTTGGGAGATCCCGACGCGGTTAGGCTAGGGTATAGGCGGGGAAAGAGTGGGAGAGGAGGGCGGGAGATTGGGATGGGATTGGCGCCATTTTTCGGGGCACGAGAGGACCAGACGAGCCGGAGACGGGGGCTCTCCCTCTCTCTGTATGCTGGACGCACGTATGCGTGTGCTCTCTCGCGTGTATTCTTCCTCACGGGACTGGTGGGTTTTTCAGATGATGTTTATAGTTTATAATTTAAATATTTAAATTTTAATTGTTTGTAAAAATAGTATATATAAAAATATAGCCGTTTGTAATTTTAATCGATACAGTTGAACTCAATATATTTTTTACTATAATCTTTTTATTAACTCCGTCTTAAAAAACACATCGTTTAAAAGCTAATTACTATAAATAATACCAGCATAACCTACGAATAAACCACATCAAACCCACAGCTATCGACACATACTTTAACCACCAAACACATTTACATACACATATATATACTATTTCTTCTTAAAATTTCTCACGGAATTAGAGAACTATACATCCGTTCTTTAATAACTGAATATATTCTTACATATATACATACATATATATATATATATATATATATATATATATATATATATATATATATATATATATATATATATATATATATATATATATATATATTCCTATATATATATATATACATATATGTGTGTATATATATAGGAAGCCTCTTTTCTACTCCCGGGTGTAATTACACCCTATGTCGTATCTCATAACATAGGGAGTATCTCGCGTAACGGAAGATATGTACGTGTAGTATACGAGTATTTAAGACCATATAGGTGGTATGAACAATTTTTCAGATGTGGTATGCACATGTTTTTGACATATTCCTTTTTATGTACGTATATAAAGGTATTTATAAAATATGCTACAAACTATGAACTTCATTGCAATTTTTTCGTGTGATTCACATTGGAATATCTTATAATTAGTATATGAGTATACCTAAAGTGATAAAGGAGTATTTCAAATTTTTTTATGTGGTATATTAGAGGTGTAAAATGTATTTTTCATATATATATATATATATATATATATATATATATATATATATATATATGTGTGTGTGTGTGTGTGTGTGTGTGTGTGTGTATATATAGGAAAATTACATAAGGCACCATGGTGCCTAGGCACCAACATCCGATACACGTGTATGATTGATAATTTTTTTGAGTTTGGGTATGAAAATGTTTTATACCCTTGATATATTTATGGTAAGTAAGTTTTGAACTCAGTTCAAACTAGTTTGAACTACTTTTGAGTTCAATGCGACTACAGTGAGTATATACCATAAAAATAGTTCAAACTAATTAAACTGAAATTGAATTTAATTTTTTTCGGAGTTTGACATCTCAAATATACTTTTTTATGGGTGTATGAAGATACCCACATCAAACGTTGCGAATCTTAAAGTAAATCAACGGGTATTGATATTGGTGCCTAGGCACCATGGTGCATGAAACACTCCTTATGATTCCTAATTAGGCGTTCACTCACGGCAACGACCAGAGGTACGCTCCGTCGTCGTTTACTGAGCAGTAGAGTGAGTGCCCACGTCGACGCGTGTCCATGCGCGGCACCGCGGCGTTGCGCTCGCTAAACGTTGAAAAGAGGCATCATTTCCTTCAACTGCAAGTTTGGTATGGTTTTGGTTTGGTCTTCTGGATCGGTCATGGCGTTCGGCAAGTTTGGAGATTGGAAAGGCAATTGGAAACTGATGTGGCTACTGGTCAAAGAGTAAAAATCAAGAGAGTAATAAAGTGGTTATAATGAATGAATTATGCTGCTCCCTCTCCATGTTCAGAACGCATGTTTATATACCTCCATAAAGTATGATTACAACATTACTCTTACAGTCGTGTATCTCCTGGAGAGGCATATATATTATTACACATATCACACTGGGCCTTATAACCATCCAATCAGACCGGATGGGCTCAGGTGGGGTCATTGCTAATACAGGAGCCTCTCATGGTAAAGGGCTTCTCACGGGTCGAAACCTACCTCCGAGCCCTTTAGCCCCCTCCATCCCTATGGCCTGTGGTGCAATTCTTCGTAGACCTTATGGTCTGCGGGCGTGCTGAAGCTTGACCGGAGCCGTACCGCCTTCTCACGCGTAGCGGGACATGCGGCCATATGCTGTTGGCGTGTCGTGCGGTGCTAGTTGAAGTCTGCTCGTGGTCGTGCAGTCGCTTCTGGCATCGTGGGATGCATGTGCGTGCATGGTTGGCGCGTCGTGCGCAGCCAGTTTTCGGCGGTTGTGCTTCTCAATCGTGGAGGAATCGAACGGGCTTTAAAGCTGCTATGGCTGTTGTGTCGTTGTTCCCTGCGCTTGACCCGTCGTGATAGCATTGCTTTTTCACCACCACTCCAGTGCACATTGCTACCATATGCACCGCTCGTTGCCGCTGTCCACCGCCACCATATCTCTCCCTTTCACCGGCCCCATTTGGTACACGGTGCCGTGACCAGCCTGACTGGAAGCACGCCGTCGTTTGCGTCGGTCGTCCACCCAAGCACTGTAGCAGAATGGCCCGTGGTGATGACCATTGCCACCGATCGAGCGGTGGTGCATCATCGAGTCGCGGCGACTCTTTTAGCCACTGTGGGTCGTCGACGACCGAGGCGGAGTACGAGTTGGTGGGGCGCGACCCATCGACAGCAAACAAACGGTGGAGTGCAGCGAGGAAGCTTAATAGCGTGTGCACGAACCTGCTGGGGTAGAGCCTGGCGACCGAGGAGACCATCCGGTCGCTAATCCGCGAAGGGAAGATCTCGGACCGCGATGCGGTTTGGCTACCCTCCACTGATGAGATGGAGCCCCACCCTACTAAGTCGGAGGCGGTGGTCTTCGTCGCGTACATAGAAGCTGGGCTTCGGTTCCCCTCCGCAATATTTGTTGGAAAGGTGTTGAGGTTGTACGGGCTCGAGCTGCCGCAGCTAACTCCGCACGCCCTTGTTCGGCTGGTCGTGTACTGCTGGGTTTCGCGAACAGAGACAGTGCGGCCCGGCGTGTCTTTGTTCACGTTTCTTCATGACGCGTGGTACCAGCTGAAGAAGCTAGACAGACAGGAGTACTTAAACTTTGGGAGCGTGAACTTTATGCTACGTTCCGCGTGCACGAAGTTGTTTTCGACGAACGCGACCCGGACGAAGTGGGAGTCCAACTGGATACGCGATGGTTCTACTACCGTGTGGAGAGCGGTAGTAGCCTGAGGTGGTCGGGGCGCCTGATGGACTTCAACACCTCCCCGTCGGTGACCCTTGACTGCGACGATGAACATTGGGCACGGAGGCTGGTGGGTGTCACCCTCCAGTTCAACATGCAGGACATCGCGGAGGAGTACCTGATGTATGGTGTGGCTCCGCTGGCACGCCCCTGGCATGTGTAGTCAGACCCCACCCACGACGACGGCCTTCGCCCTACAGTCGCGTCGTTAACCAGGCCCACCAAGCCGAGTAAGTCTTTGACCACACTTGTTGCATCTAAAGTGGCTATGCTATAGGTTGTATGTGTGATTCGTTTTATTGGCAGGGCTCACCCTCGAAGATGCGGAGCGCACGACGACGGTATTACTTGGCCGTATGTGGCCAAGAGCACAGCCTCCGAGAAACAGTCACGGTGAACGTCAGGTGAGTAAACCGTGTGTGCGAAGCTCTCGGTCTCCCTATGCTGAAGCGCGCTGTGCCTAGTATTGGCTGGCTTCACGCCCGCGACGGCGACGGCAAGGGGAGGCCTCCCCTCCTCGGCGAATGGTCCGTTCTCCCGCAGCGCCACCATCGAGCTTGACGCCCGTTCTCCCCGACGAGCCCACTGAGTTGGAGGAGGCCGCTGCCATTTACTAGTTTCGGACCTTATGGTCCGGTGGCGCCTTCGACACTGGGGCTGAATGGAGGATTCTCTATGTTTTGGGAGGAGCGGCGTTCGATGAGAGAGGTGTCCGCGCAGGAGTATATAAAAGTAGAAGACGAATCGGACAAATAGCGTATTCGGTTAAGTCCGAATGATTGTGCATGTAAACGTTATTCCTTTGCAAGCATTCCTTGTGATGTTATTAAAGTACCGCCGAAGGTGATGCTTCCCCTGCACATCTGCTTTGCGACCATAATAGCTTTTTGATAATGCCTTGGCACAGTGACGAGTTGTTCGGAAAGCTAGCTGTAGGTAGGACTTGGAAGTGGTGATAGGAATACTGCAGGTCCCGCTCCACACTGTTCGGCTGTAGTTTGCATGAAGTAGGTAGTGAACGAAGGATCGTCACGGGCCCCTCATCTCCTAGGGAGATGAGAAATGGGCGTGCCTGTCCTCTAGCGGGATGAAGTAGATGCGCGCGCCGTCCCCAACCCTTCGAACTGGCGTTAGCGAAGCTAGTGGCGGGATGAAGTAGACACGTGCGCTCTGTCCCCTATCCTTCGAAGTGGCATCAGCGATGCTGGCGACGGGATGAAGTAGACGTGTGCGCTCCATCCCCCACCCTTCGAACTGGTGTCAACGACGCTAGCGGCGGGATGAAGTAGATGCGCACGCTTCATCCCCCACCCTTCGAACTGGTATCAGTGAGGCTGGAGGCGGGATGAAGTAGATGCGCGTGCTCCATCCCCCACCCTTCGAACTAGTGTTAGCGAGGCTAGCGGCGGGATGAAGTAGACACGCACATTACATCCCCTACCCTTCGAACTGGCGTCAACGACGCTGGCAACGGGGTGTAGACGTGTGCGCTGCATGGAGACGGCCCTCCGCGCATCTTATTTATACTCCATAGAATGTATGCGGAAGTGGTCCTCCACGCATCTTATTTATACTCTGAAGAGTGCGCGTGAAGGTGGCCCTCCGTGCATCTTATTTATACTCCAAAGAGTGCACGCAGATGTGGCACTCCGCGCGTCTTATTTATACTCCATAAAGTATGCGCAGAGGTGGCCCTCCGCGTATCTTATTTATACTCCGTAGAGTGTGTGCGGAAGTGGTCCTCCACGCATCTTATTTATACTCTGAAGAGTGCGCGTGGAGGTGGCCCTCCGTGCATCTTATGTATACTCCAAAGAATGCGCGTGGATGTGGCACTCCGCACGTCTTATTTATACTCCATAGAGTACGCGCAGAGGTGGCCTTCCGCGCATCTTATTTATACTCCGTAGAGTGCGCGTGGAGGTGGCCCTCCGCGAGTCTTATTTATACTCCATGGGAGGTGGCCTCCGCGTGGCGTGCTATTATACATGGTATGAAACACATGTGTCTCCATGAACAGTGTGCTTTATTTATTTACCCATTTGCGCGGGCGAGCTATTACACCTGGTATGACGCCAGCAATAACCTGGGTGTCCTTCCACCTCTATGCAAAATATCGCCGGAGGCAATCTAAATTCCATGTGTGCTGGAGAGTTCTTCCTTCCAGAGTTGCGAGACGATACGCCCCAAGGTGTAGAGCCGCTGTGATGATGTAGGGGCCCTCCCACTTGGATTCTAGCTTGTTCATTGTCGCCATGTGCAATGCCATTTTGAAGACAAGGTCTCCCGACTGGAACTCCCACGAGTAGACAGTGTGATCGTATGTGTGTTGTTCGGTGTGCATATTCGTGACATGTTCGGTGGCACTGACTCGTGCTCCATCGAGGAGGTCTAGAGCTAGCGCTCGCTCTTCCGCCAGAGCTTGGCTGAGGACTCTCCTTGAACCAACCTTGATTTCTTCATGTGTAACCGCCTCGTCACCAAAGAGAGGTTTGACCGGCGTAAACCCTGTCGGGCGTGTGACCGTTGTGCAGAGGGACCAGAGTACGCTGGGAAGCTCTTGTGGCCATTTTCCTTTTGAGAGGCCTACGAGACGTTTCTTGACCCTAGCGAAGATTGCGCCATTGGCTCGCTCGACCGCCCTATTGGACTACGGGTGTCCAACTGAGGTGTATCGAAGCATAATGCCCATGCGCTCATAGAACGCCTTGAAGGGCGCTGAGTCGAATTGCAAACCATTGTCGACGGTGATCTCCTAGGGCACTCCGAAGCAGCAAAACATGTTCTTCTAGAGGAACCGCTGCACCACTGCGGAGGTTACCTTGGTGAGCGTGGTCGCCTCGAGCCACCTGGAAAAATATTTGAGGGTAACTACGACAAATCGTAGGTCCCCTAGGGTGCGTGGGAGTGGTCCGATGATGTCGAAGCCCCACCGCACCAGCGGCCATATGGGTGGGATGGGCTGCAAATTAGTAGGAGGTTTGTGAATGACCCTTCCCATCCACTGGCATCCCTAGCATCAGTGCACGAGGTTGTGCGCGCCCGTGCTGGCCGTTGGCCAATAGAAGCCCTGCTTGAACGCCTTACCAACGAGAGATATTTGCACAATATGTGAGCCACAAAGCCCAACGTGAATTTCGATGAGGAGCCGTTATCCCTCGCTGCGCGAGATGCATCACAGTAGCGGGGCACAAACCCTGCGCTTGTAGAGAATGCCATCTAGGACCTCGAAGGACCTAGGCTAATGCTATAGCCACCGCAGCTCGAGAGGATCATTCGGTTCGGCTATAACCTGTAGAAAGCCATAGATGGGCTTCCGTCAATCGCCTTGCTAGGCGATTTGATGAATGAGGGCTGCATCATGCTTGTCCTGCTCGATGGCTGTGGTGGCTAGAACTTCGGTGAACACCCCCGTGGGTAGAGGGATCTATTGACTGGCGGCCTTGGTGAGCATATCAGCGTGCTCATTGTTCGCCCGCGGAATAGCTTTCACTATGATGCCTAAGAAATGACGCTCCTTTGCCCTGACCGTGGCTAGAGATTTGGTTAGGTCAGGGTCCTTACCCTAGTAAGACTTGTCAACGTGTCCCGCAATCAAGTGCGATTCGGTGTGCATAAGCACCCTCCGCGCGCCGAGGGCCTTGAGCTTGGCGAGGTCAAAGAGCAAATCTTCGTACTCAGCCGTGTTATTTGTCACCGGGAACCCAAGGTGTGCCGAGTATAGCAGGCGATGGCCCTCCGATGTAGTGATCACTACACCCACCCCGGTGCTAGATGTGGCATAGGCTCCACACCTTGTCTACTGGAAACTGGGCTTGTGGCTGAGCTGGTGGGGTCCATTCGGCGAGGAAGTCTGCCAGGATCTAAGACTTTATAGCCGTGTGCGAAGTGTATATCAAAGAGAAATGTGTGAGCTCGACCGCCCATTTTCCAATGCGGCCCACAGACTCCTTATTGTTCAGTATCTCCACCAAGGGGAATGACAAGGGAATGGTGATATGATGAGCCAGGAAGTAATGGTGGAGTTTCCACGAGGCCATGACAAGGGCATAGGCCAATTTTCTAGTTCAGTGTACCGTGTCTTGGTGCTCTGAAGGGCTTCAGAGACAAAGTCACCGGTCTCTAAAGGGATTCCTCCTCAAGGACGAGGACTACGCTGACTGCTGTTGCCGTGGCCATGAGGTATAGCAGCAATGGGGCCTCTGGTGTCAGGGCGACGAGGGTGGGAAGGCTTGCGAGATGCTTTTTGAGGTCATCGAAGGCCCTCACGCACCTCTCGTCCCAATGAAACCCATCGTATCCGTGAAGGGTTCTGAAGAACAGAAGGTCTCTCTTGGCCCCCCTGGATATGAAACAGCTCAGCACGGCCATGCGGTCGGTAAGCCTTTGGACCTCTCTTGTCATCTTGGGCGGCTCCATGGAGAAGATTGCATCAACCTTGTCGAGATTCGCTTGTATCCCTCGCCCTGACACCAAGAAGCTGAACAGCTTTCCACCTTGCATGCTAAAGATGCATTTGTCTGGATTGAGCTTGATGCCGCTCGCTAAAGGTTATTGAAGGTTTCTTGGAGGTCCTGGCCATGGGAGGCGAGTGTCTAGTCTTGATGACCATGTCGACAACGTAAGCCTCGATGTTCTTTTTGAGCTGGAAGGCGAGGGCAAGGGCCACCGGGTGTGTGAACGTGGCTCCCGCATTCTTGAGGCCAAAGGGCATTTTGACAAAGTAGTACGTGCATGTCAGAGTTATGAAGCTTGTCTTGACTTCATCGTCCTTAGCCATATGGATATGGTGATAGCCAGAGTATACGTCCAAGAAGCTCATTAGCTTGCACCCTGCCGTGGCGTCCACTAGTTGATTTATGCGAGGAAGCGGGTAGTTGTCCTTTAAACAAGCCTTGTTGAGCGCGGTGAAATTGACGCACAGACGCCATGCGCTGCTGGCTTTTTTGACCAGCACTAGATTCGCGAGCCATTCTGGGTGATGCACCTCATGGATGACTCCAGACTGGAGTAGCTTTGCGACCTCAGCTTTGACCGCCTGTTGGTGCTCGAGGGACATGCGCCGGAGCCTTTGCCTGATCAGTTTAGCATCAGGGCGAACCGCGAGGCTATGCTCAATGATGGCTTGATCCACCCCCTTAATGTTTGCTAGCAACCACGCGAAGATATCCGCGTTGTCACAAAGAACGTAGAGCAGGTCCTGCTCGACGTCTAAAGGGAGGCCCTCGCCGATGGAGACTTATTGGTCGACAGTATGCAGGGAGACTCTCTTGGCTCCGTCGTCTGACCTGGGCTTAGGCGGAGGGCGTGCCTACGCCGAGGGTGTCTCTGATGGCGTGTACCTTTTGGAGGGGGCCTCACACACCGAATTCTATCTAGTGGGCGAGGTCTTGATCTCCAAATATGGTAACGATACCCTGTAGACCCGGAAGTTTCATGCAGAGGAATTTGTGGTGCAGGACTGCCCCAAAGGTGTTGAGGGTCGGGCATCCCAGGATGGTGTTGTACGGGTAGGGAAGATCGACGACGTCGAAGGTGACGTCCTCACTTCTCACATGATCACCCTGCCTAAAGGACACCTATAACTGTATTTGGCCTAGGGCTTTTAGTGGTTGACCCCCGAAACCCTAGAGCGGGATCCCCGGATGCCCTAGCCTACTTCGGGGGATTCCCATTTGGTCAAAGGCTCCCATGAATAAAATATCAATAGAGCTACCCCTGTCGACCAGAACGCACTTAACATCACACCCTGCAATGGCAGCCTGGATCACCAGAGGATCCTGGTGA
Organism: Dendrocalamus latiflorus; assembly: GCA_017311315.1. Classification (NCBI taxonomy): domain Eukaryota; kingdom Viridiplantae; phylum Streptophyta; class Magnoliopsida; order Poales; family Poaceae; genus Dendrocalamus; species Dendrocalamus latiflorus. Next base: position 39,628,749 of record CM029652.1, on the reverse strand, counting down.
GGAAAATCGATTTTGTCTGCATCGGTGATTGTAAAGGTGATGTCGTTTTGCACCCAGGTCAGTGGCTCCTGGCGAGTGTAAGCCTTCTGCTATTATGCAGAAGAAAATTCCAGCGATGAACCTCCGGATATGATGTTTATGATATGGCGTTGCCCTCCCTCAGCGGACTGTATCCGCAGAAGGTCCTCCGAGGGCTGTTGTATGTGGGCCATCGCTGGGGTCCTCGCTTCCAAGGCTCTGTCCCTGGTGACGTTCTAGCGAAGTGTCTCAATGGTGGTGCATGTTCGAGTGAGGTGGTCGATGCGGCCATGTACTTCACACTAAAGCCCGTGCTGTTGGCACTCCCCCTCGCCGCACGCTCCATCTTTGTAGCCCTGGCCTCGTCTGCGCCCCCGACCTCTGCATCCCCATCCCTAGCCAGCGGGGGTGCTATCGTCGGACCTGCCTTCGATATCGAAGACATATCTGGCCCTTTGGGCTTTACGTTGCTTATGATTGGAGGTGTCCTTCGGCAAGTCATGCACTTGCTTGGTGTCGGAGGTGTCGCCCCTGCATCACTGCGTGTCCTCTTCTGCCCTTGCATACTCCTCCATCTTGTCGTAAAGTTTGGCAACCGTCTTTATTGGTTTACACATATTGTATTCGGCTAGCAGCCCTGGGTGAAGGCCTCGAATCGCTGCGTTGATAATCTGGTCTCGTTGACGTCTTTGACTTGACAGCGAACCTTGGTGAAGCATTTGAAGTATTCTCAGAGCTTTTTGAGAGCTTTTGTTTGATGGCGAAGAGTTGGTCCGCGTCGACCTGCTTGATGTAGTTACCCTGAAAGTTGTTGTATAAACGGTCGCGGATCTGCTCCCATGTATATATGAAGTTTGGCTCCATGGTGAAGAACCAAGATAGCGCTACTCCCTGTAGAGCGAGCGGCAGCTCCTTCGCTTTGGTGGAGTCATTCCCACCAGCGGCCTCGATGGCTGTCTTGTACACCTGAACGAGTTCCCTAGGGTTCGTATCGCCTTTGTACGGCTCAACGGTTAGGAACTTGAAGTCTTTCAGCCACACCAACTACTGCAGGCTGACGGAGAGTGGGGACTTTGGATCCACATGTCGGAACGTGCCGCGACTAGAGGCGAGGGCGTCACGGCTGTCCGCTCGGTCGCATGTGACCTTCACCATCGCTGCCAGCGGCATTTGCTGGCTCCGAGCCTTTTGCATCTCCCGCATGGCCTCTCGGAGGTCTGCTAGCTCGTGTTGCAATGTTCCAAGGGCTGCCATCAGAGTGCTCTCTATCATTGGGGTGGCCACACCTGCTTGAGCGGTGGTATGCGCTGTGAGATTGCTGGCGATTACGGCCTGCCCGCCGGAGCTGTTTAGTGTGTCTTCGCGATTGGCTCTGCAGTCGATGACGAGACCAACGTGATCGTCAGGACCACCTGTCGCCCCGCGTTGGATCCAGGGTCACTGGGCATGCCGGCGTGAACATCGGCGTTGATGTTCCCGTTGATCCGGATGCCGTTGACAAGGTCAGCCGTTGCACCATCGGCAGGGCCGACCGCTGCGCCACGGCAATCGTCGTGGTGGCTGACCATTCCCATGCAAATGTCGACGCTGGAGTTCGCCACACCGATGTTGCCCTCAACGCCAGCCCCCAGTGTTGGCGCAGACGGCCCACCAACTGAGGCCCTGGCATTCGTGACCGCCGCCGTCGTGCTCTGCTTTCTTTTCGTTGTCGACAATGCTTTCTTGGGCGCCATCACTTCTCACAGTCCACGGCTTGCTCTCTGTCATCCCCACGGATGGCGCCAACTGTTGTGGCTACTGGCCAAACAGTAAACCAAGAGAGTAGTGGAGTAGTTATGATGGATGAATTATGCTTGCCCCCTCTCCATGTTCAGGGCACATGTATATATACCTCCATAAAGTATGATTACAACATTACCCTTACTGTCATATATCTCCTGGAGGAGCATACATGTCATTACACATATCACACCGGGCCCTATAACCTTCCAAATAGGCTGAATGGGCTTAGGTAGGGGCCATCCCTACTACAGAGACAATCACTTGGGTTCTAAAGTTTGCTTGATGCGAACAGCACAAGCAACTGCATAATATTGTTTGGTTCGATAAAGGTCCAAATCCCGACTCCAGATACCCTGAATACATGAATTCCCCACAATTTTCATGCGTGAGTGTTTTCAGATAACTTGTTTAGTGTTATAGCACTGCCACGATCGCCATCCTGGCAACGGCGGCAGTGGCTATGATGTAAAGCCAGCCGGCGATGGAGGAGTGGATGAGCACCAGGGATCACAGGTCAGGGCACATGGGCCTACTGGGTGGGTCCTCGTCGGCGTCTTCACTCCCACCCAGTGGCAGATCCAGGACTAGATTTTAACTAGGGTGAAATCGCCAGCGTCCAATTTGCTAATAAGCAATATGTGATCTCTTCTGCATCCACTAAGTAAATAGTGCACAACATACGTTATGGTAGTCAAAGTCACCTGACACAATACTGTCAACATCCCTAAAAATGGTCACCGTAATACCCAAAAGAGATATAAACATCTAATATCAATATGTAGCATAAGCTACATGGCTTTACTATTTTGCCATCAAGTATCAGCGATGCATCATAAGGGTGGTGCGAGAAAGATGTCGTCTCCTATTGGGCGTTTGTTCTACGTTGGATGGTAGGGTGGGTGACCTCCTCTTGCCTTGCCATCTGGTTGCTGCTCTATCGTGGGCTACAGACAATACACACTACTACAAAAATAGGTCATCGCAGATGGTTCAAAAACAGACAGTTTCGTGAGTTGTCTGAGTTTATGAGTCAGTAATAAAGTGAGGCCATCATCGACGGTTTTCGAACCGTTTGTGATACGTACTATCATAGACGGTTATTAACTCGTAACTGTCTGTGATAGTTGACTTTTACAGATGATTTGTAGTAGAAATCGTCTGTGATATCTCATATATCACAGATGGTTTGATGGTGAACAGTATATTACTTCCATATAACTAACTGCTGCCACACCCAAGGAAGAGGATGGGCTGGAGGGGCGAGAGGATTTTTTTGGGGTTTTTTTATGCACAGTAATGTGTACTTGTTGGAGCTTTCATCTTCCGTGCTAATTTTCACCTTCAAATTAAAGTTTTGTTGCATATATACCCAAGAGTCGCCTTGTCTGTAGCACCCTGTTATTTTTCCAAACTAGTCACCTGCTCATACGTTGTAACGAAATTTGTTAGATGTATAGAGAATCATGCTATCAAAGAGGGCTGCTCTGATCAGTTGGAAAGTGGAGAGTGGTGATAAGTTGAAGGAATAGGGTGGTTGGAGGAGAAAAGATGTACAACCACCAACTCATTCTTTTATAATACTAATGATAATGATTCCGTAGCTTCATGCTATTTGATGGTTTTTTTAGTCGGAGACATGAAAAATCTAATATTCTTATGCATGCCTGGACAGGAACCCTCCCAAACATCGTTAGCCTGAGTCGATCATCTGACTTAGGTGTCTTAAAATCAGACAAGTCTACATGCTAATGGGTCAAGGTTGTTGTCCCTATACCGCAGCGGTCATTACCGCACGTCACCATGCAGGTAGCATCTCAGCCCCTGCACGGTTGCACATCGTTGTCACTGGAGGCCCCTCCCGACACCTCTCATCTTCCCCTTCAATGAGGTTGTGCATATCTATGGTACCACCCCTACATGTCGCGTCGAATCGCAAACACTTGATTCCACTACTACCGCAACAGTTGCCTTCTTTCGTTGTTCCGCATGGTGTGCACAAACCAAACAGAATTAGGTGTTCAATCCCAACAAGTGATGGCAACGGGGCTATTCTCCACGGGGAATATCTTCCCATCCTCACTTCCTATTTAGTTATTAGGGGCGATCCTCTCCTCAACAGGGTTTTGGTAGGGGATAGGCCTCAATAAGAACCTAAATTTCAATAACATTAAGGTAATTCCAGAAATTTATCGTATGGTTATGTAGAAATAAGTATATTTATTATTGATAAAAGAGACGGTAGAAAAATTATGCCAAAATTTGTTAGGCTTAAGAAGAAGTACCTATGTTTTATACATATAATTTTAACTAAATGTATACATCTCCAGGAATAGTAGGGATCGGGGATGGGGAAGGCGTTCCCGTTCCCGTTCTCATCCCCATCCCCATATAATGTAATGGGGAATTCCCGCGGGTCACGGGTTGGCGACGATCAGGCCCCATTGCCATCCCTAATCCCAACAACCAAGCTGATTCAGCCTTTTTTTGTTTTAAAATTACCAAGTTGATTTAGGTTGGTTTTGAAAATATTTGGAATCGGGGATTGGTTTCCTGATATTTTCTTCTTTTTAACTTCAAAGTGAGATTTGGTGGATGGTGGATGTGAATGGTACAGATGGTCATGGTTTGTGAAAAGGATCAAAATATTTTAAGATGCCAATATTGTTTATCTATGAAAACATATTTTTAGTTAATACTCTGACAAAGTGTGACTACCAAAGTATTTTGTCATTACCAAAGTGCAACATATCTTATTTTTTAGGAACATGCACTAAACTAGTTCTCTAAATCTTTTTATAATCTAGATATTTTCTAGAAATATTTAAATAATATAGATGTTTTCTTTGATGGAATTTTGATGGTGCCAATTGTCATGAATGCACTGGTTATAAGAATTTATATACTCCCTTTAGTTCAAAATAAATATCGTTTGAGGGAGTTAGTTTTGGTTTGCAAATTCTTACATTTTGTATTTTCGAAGCGTGCTCTACGAAATGCCCATCTTAGTTGTTAACTGGTGGCATCCTTATATATATATATATATATATATATATATATATATATATATATATATATATATATATATATATATATATATATATATATATATATATATATATATAAATATATCAAGGGTATAAAACATTTTCATACCCAAACTCAAAAAAATTATCAATCATACACGTGTATCGGATGTTGGTGCCTAGGCACCATGGTGCATTACGTAATTTTCCTATATATATATATATATATATATATATATATATATATATATATATATATATATATATATATATATATATATATATATATATATGACGAGTGTTTCATGCACCTTGGTGCCTAGGCACCCATATCAATACCCGTTGATTTGCTTTGAGATTCGTAACGTTTGATGTGGGTATCTTCATATACCCATAAAAAAGTATATTTGAGATGTCAAACTCCGAAAAAATTAAATTCAACTTCAGTTTAATTAGTTTGAACTATTTTTATGGTATATACTCACTGTAGTCGTATTGAACTCAAAAGTAGTTCAAACTAGTTTGAACTGAGTTCAAAACTTACTTACCATAAATATATCAAGGGTATAAAACATTTCCATACCCAAACTCAAAAAAATTATCAATCATATACGTGTATCGGACGGTTCTTGATGTGGGTGCCTAGGCACCCAGGTGCCTTATGTAATTTTCCTATATATATATATATGTATATATATATATGTATATATATATATATCATTAATGACATAGAGGCAACATAGGTTAAAAACTAAAAATATGTATAATTTCCTTTTCTATGTGTGTGAAAATGAAAATACCATTTAATACGCTAACATAGGGAATAAAAAGAAGATTGTTAGAGAGAACCATCTTTAATACCAGTTTAAGAAAAAAAAGTGCACCCTTGAAGTTGTAATAGTGTTGCTCTGAAACAAGTATTAATTCTATTGTGATGAAATAAAGTGTTGGTCCAATTATTAGTGTATTACTTCACGTAGTCTTAGAAATGTGATCTGAATTGTTAGTTTTTATAAGACAAAATAAGTATAGGTTAAATGTATAATATAATGAAATCATTTTCCAAATCTCATCCATAAGATCCTGAATCCGCTACTGATCTTTCAAGCACTCACTAAGTCAACTCCATTATCAAGGCGCACAAGGCGAAGGATGCCCTTGAACTCTACCTAGTCCAGGCGTCATGACTTGGGAGTAGGTCTTGGAGACCGATTGCAAGTTATGTGCCACCATCACCATGACTGACGTGGCGTTGGCTATTATAGCAGCACCATCGTGATCGAATTTTGGTCAAAAGTAGCTCTATTGATCACTAAAATACTAAATATAGCCTCTAAACCAACGCATTTCTGTTTTTGGCCCCCTTCCCACCGCACTTCGCTGGCGCCAACACGTGGTAATTGTGCGGTCCCTGACCGCACGACTACTCTGATCGTGCGGTCGGGGACCGCACGACCACTGTTCATAGTCTGATCATACAGTCAGGGACCGCACGACCATTGTTCAGCCGAGTGGTGCGATCCCCCCCCCCCCCCGCACGGTTTCGGTTACTATAGCAAAATAGTGCGCTCTGGTACCGCATGAGCACTGTGCACATCCCATCCACCCGCCGAAAGCTCCCTCTGTCCATATACACGTGGCAATCGTGCGGTCCCTGACTGCACGACCACTGTTCATCCGAGTCGTACGGTCGGGAACCGCACAATTGTCATATGTCAACGCCAGCGGAGTCGTGCAGTGGGGAAAGGGCCAAAATCGGAAATGCGCTGGTTTAAGACTTTTGACCAAAATTCATCGCGATCCTAGAGCAGAATTGCATGCGGCGCCGATGCCGAGGTGGACCCAGCGCGCCATGCCTGCACGCGTGTCCTACAAGGTGCCAACGCCATGGTGGACACAGCGCACGAGGAGAAACAACGCCACCCACATCGATGAAGAAGGTAGCGTTGCCTATCCGTTCAAGGCCTAAGAGCAAGTACAATAATGGTCTTATAGCCAAGCTAGTCAGCATTTTTGCTGATGTGGAGGAGAGAAGAGAGGAGAGATATGAGAGCTTGGCTCAACAAGCTGGGCACGGGAGCCTATGCAGTGGTGGACCTAGATAATAAATGTATGTGAGGAGGAATAGGAAAGAGAATGTGAGACATGGTACCACATAATAATAAAAAAAATTTTATAGACAAATTATTGTATAACTTGGCTCTTATAACTTGACTAATAGTTAAACACTTGGCTCTATTATTGGACTTGCTCTAAGTGATCCAGCTATGTGCTCCGCCTCCGGGCGACTAGCGGTGCATTACCCTCTAAAGTAGTAGAAGGGAAGAGAGAAGGTAGGTTAGGGATTGTGACCGGTGAGACCAAAGCTTTGATGAAGTAGTAGAGTTCGTGGCCATAACCTATGTGGTAACATACCATTTGAATTTCTTTCGCTACTAATTGTTTATGTGAATTGAAATCCAAGCCTATTTTTTTTAACAAATAAAGCCATGGTAGTACATACCCAAAACCATTTTCATACTCATAAAAATATTTTCTAACATCCCTTCCGAACTTCCTCCACTAATAATGGTCAATCTGAAATCAAATAAAATCAATTGCGAGTATATACCCTCTCTAAGATAATTCAGTTAAATCAATTTTCAAAAATATCTAAAATCAAATACTTCCAACTAATTTTGTCATGGTATGTATAAAAAATCACGAGAGTATATACCCATAACCTATTCTATAACATACACTTTGAATTACTTTCGCTACTAACGTTCTATGTGAACTGAAATTCAAGACTATTGTTTAACAAAGAAATCCGTGGTAGTAAATACCCAAAACAGTTTTCATACTCATAAACTATTTTATAGCATACCTTCTGAACTTCCTCCACTGATAATGGTCAATCTGAAGTCAAAGAAAATCAATTGCGAGTATATACCCTCTCTACAATAATTTAGATAAATCAAATTTCAAAAAATATAAAATCAAATACTTCCAATTAATTAGTTGAACTGAAATTTAAGCCTATTTTTAAGGAATAAATCTACTTTACATTCTTGAACTCAGCTCCTTGTCTAGAATCCAACCCTCGGACCTCTATGTTGCAAAACCAAACAAATGTCCCCTCGAGGCAATTCTACCCTAGTTTTGTGCCAGCTCGGATGACACGCAGGTCTAATGTGGCTTGCGATCCTCGTCAGTGCAAGGGTTAAGAGGGAGGGGCACGATGGCTAGGGGTGGGCGTTCGATTTATTTGGTTATTTCTGTGACACCTCGGCCCATGTAGAATTAGGCCTATGATGGCTCTTATGTGTGTGTGTGCACATGAGAGAGTGGGTTAGTCCCACCTTGCTAGTTTAGCTTGAGAAGCACTAACATATAAGCCTAGGGCTTCCAATGGTAGCAACCTCTGGTTAACCGTTTTGCGCGAAGTGAGTACGAAAGTGCAAGCGGGTTGCTACGTGTGTGTGGCCTATCCAAAATGGGGTTAGGCCTAAGCCAGTTTAGACTCTAGAGCGTTACAAATGGTATCAGAGCCGACCCTCGTGGTTAAATGAGCGCGTACGGGTCAGGGGTGCGGGCATATGGCGCATGGCGTGTGTGGGCCCGGAGTAGACACACGTCATGGCATATGTGCTAGCACTGAACATACGGACATGTGCCAAGAGGGGAGGTCATGATCATTTACTCCAATATGGGTATGTTAGGTGACGAGGACGTCGGGTCCTTTGAGGGGGTGTATGTGGCACCTCGCCCCATGTAGAATTAGGCTCAGGCTTCCAATAGTGGCAACCTCCGGTTAACCATTTTACGCGAAGCGAGAACGAAAGTGCAAGTGGGTTGCTATGTATACGTGGCCTATCTAGAATAGGGTTAGGCTTAAGCCGGTTTGGACCCTACGGCGTTACAATTTTGGTGTGGTTTATTTGGTATTAAAAAATTTGGTATTTATAACCTGGAAACTGAAATAACTAGTGAAAAAAATCACACCAAATTAATCGAACTATTTGTAACATCCCAAAATTTGCTTTCTAGAAAAAATTAATTTCAAATAAAGTATTTTAAAGTATTTGGATTTTATTTGGCTTTTGCTTGGTTTTCTAGATTTTCTGGAGTTTAAAACCTATTTTTAAAAATTAAAAAGTATTTTAAAGTATGAAAATTAAATACCAACATTAGTTGGAAATAATTTTATTAAGTCCAAAATATCTCCAGGAGCTTCTGTGAATTTTTCTGGAATTTTTGGAGTTATTTTCATATTTTTCTGAGGCTTAAATAATTTCCTAGCCTTTTCTGAAAATAAAAATCAAATTCTAAAAATAAAATTCCAACTCCACTCCCTCTGGTCGACGCGTGGACGGCCCAGATCCGCCCACGTCGCCTCCCGGCCTAATCTCGGCCGTTTCCCCTCTCCCTCCGCCAAGCGGGCCCAGCCCGTCAGCCATCCCGCCTTCCCCTCCCCTTTGGGCGACACCTGGCCACCCGATCCGTCGTCCGTCTGGCGCTCGCGCCTACCTCCCTCTCTCCTCTCACCGCCCCGCGGGCCCCGCCTGTCAGCCGCTTGCGCCTCGCTCCCGCTGCCGCCCGGGCCCCGCCTGTCAGGGCCTTCCCTTCCTCGCGCCACCTTCCTTCTCCCTCTTCCCCCTTTCCTTCTTTGCTCCGGCCGACCGTATCCGCACCCAATCCGGCCCTTCCCTGCCTCCTCTCCGGTTTGGAAACCCGCCGTGACCGAATCCCCAATCCTACGCCTCTCTTTCCCTTCGCGCACCCCCTCTTTCCTTTCTTCCTCTCCCCTTCCATTTCCCGGCCGCCATCTCCGGCGAGGGATTGCGCGCCCGTGCTCCCCCTCCGCCCTATAAAAGCCCCCATCGGCTCCGCCTCCCTCCGCACCACCTCCCACCGCTCTCCCCCTCTCTCCCCGAGCCCCGAGTGCCCCGCACAAAGAGCTCCCCGTGCGCGCCCCGGCGAGTACTCCGGCGAGCAATCGTCGTCGACCCAGTCCTCCCCAGAGCCCGTCGCCGCCACCCCGAGCATGCTCGCATCCGTGCGGAGCTCCCCGACCCCTCGGTCGAGCCTTCTCACCGCCGGAACACCGTCGCACTGGAGCACCCGAGCCGTCTCCGCCGCCTCCTCGTCGCCGGCCGTCTCCGCTCGTCACCGGACCCCACCGATCCCATCTTTGGCTCCGCCTCCGCATCGGGATCGCGTTTTGGACCTCCCCCGAACCCCTTCGGCCACTCCTCGCCGCCGGCAACATCGCCTCCGTCCACCTCTGCCCGGTCCACTCCAGCAGGTACCTCAAAGGGTAAACTTACCCTGTAGGGGTAGGCAACGCCTGAGCGACCGACTAGCTATCACCGTTACTCCTTTCCCCCTGGCTCCCTCGGCGCGCGTTCAAGCCCCGGCTCCGCACGCTGAGGTTGAGCCTTTCCTTTATTTTTTCGCACTGGCAGATGGGCCCCACTTGTCAGCCGCTGTCAGTCTGTGGGCCAGTTGGCGCCTGGGCCCCACCCGTCTGCACTGGCCACTGACATATGGGCCCAGAGCCCAATGGGTCCCACCTGCCAGTGACCAACAGCTGTATGGTCACTGACAGAGGGGTCCCACATGCTAGAGACCGAGCACAGTGGGCTCACTGTCAAGTGAGTCCCACCTGTCATATACCCAGAGAAAACAATAAAAGAAAAAGAATAAAATGTAAATTCTGCATGTGGGTCCCACCTGTCAGAAATTTAATAATTTCTGGATTTATTCAAACTGAAATCTTTAAATAAGCATAACTTTCTCATTTTAACTCCAAATTAAGCCGTTCAAATTTCTAAATTCTTCTAAAATCATAATCTATCCAAATATGGTCTCTATTTGAATTTTTGATTTTATTTGAATTTTTATTTGTATTTATTTGCTTTGTTTGCTTCGTCTTTTTCGCGCGTAGATTCCACTGTTGTCGAAGATCTCTCCATTCCGCAGCAGGAAGACCCAGAGAGCGTGCAAGAAGGCAAGTCTCCTTTGATTATTTTGAACCTATGTTTGATAAATTTTTTTAATTATTTTAAATTTATGTGCATCGCTATTTAATTAGAACTCTAATTCTGGTATTAAGGCATTAGTTAATCCAACCTTGTTATGCCCTCCATTGAACTTGAATGTCATGTACCCTTGTAACCCTAGTATTACCTTTGTCTCAATAATGAGAATTTCATAATCCTTTGGTAATATTAGACGGTAGTAAAATGCTTAGTCATGATATTTAAATCTTTTGTTCTATGGGAAATCAAGTTTCATTGAACTGGTAATTGTATTTAGAAATAAGTGGTGACTAGGTTGCCACTGTTCTTTTAAAAATAAGATAAAATATGAAAGTTGGTTTAGACTGGGGTGGATGGTTGGTTGGGATTGGTGCGGAAAGCACGAGATCTTGTAAAGTGAATGTTCCACCCTAGTCGATTAAGGACCGACGCTTGTGATTGCCCAGACTGAGCATTACCGTACTCATATGGTGCAAGTGGGGGCTTCGGACTGGGTACGACCTAGCTAATTAACTTACGATAGTCTAGTTTAGGTGCCACCAGTGGAAAGTGTGTGCCAGGGATTTACTGGTTATTCACAGTGAGGGACAGGGATTTACTGTACTCATATGGCGCAAGAGGGGGCTTCGGACTGGGTGGATGGAACCCTTCTGCGGTGAAACCTCAGCGGGTGGTGTCTAGCTAGACTAGAGTGAGGTAAAGGCTTTGTGATAATTTATCTGTGTCTCATGCCAAAGGAAGCATGGTGACTATTAAGGTAATTTATCTCTTGGGGGTAAAGTTGTACAACCTCTGCAGAGTGTCAAACTATTCGAATAGCCGTGCCCACGGTCAAGGGCGGGCAAGGAATGCATTCACATGGTAGACCCTTGGTTTTCATTTTAAAAATAAAGTTTTGTACTCCGAGAGTGGAGGGAACTCTCGGAAGGGTATCCCGGCTGTCAAAGCCAGAGAGGGTGGATGTAACCCATAGTTTCAAACTTTATCGGTTAAAGTTGGTTAACTAGTGTTGGTGGATAGAACCTTCACTATACAATGCTTATTAGTTTCAGTTAAAAACAATTAATTGGTCAAAATGATGCCTTAGAAATTACTTAATGGTATTTGAAATAAAATATTGCTTTGTGCAAAAGAACCATATAACCATCCTTTGTTAAGCCTTGCATCTATTGCATTTTTCCCAAGACTTGCGGAGTACTTTATGTACTCACATGCTGCACTCAAAAATAATATTCAGAGGAATATGAAGCTCAAGAGGGAGACTACGACTACCTCGCGGATGGATTCAACGAAGGATTCCCGGAGTACTAGGTCGCGCTTCGCCAGTCAATTGCCTGTGGCGTATTGATGGGTCTCCGCTGGATTTATTTTTTTGCTTCCGCTGTGTTTCGTGTGTGCGAGGTCTTGAAACCTCATTTGTAATAATGAGACCTTTCGGTCAGTACTCTTTATTATTGTAATAAAGCACTGTTGGTTATGTAATTATTTCTGTTTGACTGTGTGCACTAGCTTTGATCTGGGACTAGTGCTGTAATACACAGAGGGTCCAGGTTTGGAAATCCGAGGTCCCGACAAAGATAGTACTTTATGTACTCACATGCTGCACTCAAAAATAATATTCAGAGGAATACGAAGCTCAAGAGGGAGACTACGACTACTTCGCGGGTGGATTCAACGAAGGATTCCCGGAGTACTAGGTCGCGCTTCCTCAGTCAATTGCTTGTGGCGTATTGATGGGTCTCCGCTGGATTTATTTTTTTGCTTCCGCTGTGTTTCGTGTGTGCGAGGTCTTGAAACCTTATTTGTAATAATGAGACCTTTCGGTCAGTACTCTTTATTATTGTAATAAAGCACTGTTGGTTATGTAATCATTTCTGTAACTGTGTGCACTAGCTTTGATCTGAGACTAGTGTTGTAATACACAGAGGGTCCGGGTTTGGAAATCCGAGGTCCCGACAGAGATGGTATCAGAGCCAAGTTGACTGTAGAACGAGACCTAGATTAGAATGGTAAAACCATAAGGACTTATATTTATAAAAATGGTATATTAAAAATATATAAGCTTCTTTGCTTCTACTCTTCTCTTACTTAGTATCTCATTCTTGTCCTTCAAATATTCACTTGTTAAAAACTTTTACTAATCTTTTCTATTATTTCAACTTTGTAGATGGCCGGTTCATCCTCTGCTAGGTCATGGGACTACTACTCGCATGGCGAGAATGCTGGAGCATTTGCTAGCCTTCTCTGGCATCTTATGCAATGTCTCGAGTATCGCCAGCCACCTATCTTTAGGGGGCGGAAAACTCGGATCCTGGATCGGGACTCTTGGTCGATGGAGGTATTCCTGTATGCACGGGATGAGGAATTCAATTCCCACACATACCCTATCGAGCATCCCCGGACCCGCTGTTACGATGCTATCCAGGATGCAGCTCGCCTTGCCATAGCTGACTTGTGCCATCTTCACAAGGAAGCTGTTCATCAGTCACCCTTTTGTTTCTTCATCACCCCTCGAGCAGGACAGAGGTACCCGGATCCTTTTGATATTCCAGCTGATGATCCTCGACTATCGCACCAGGTGCAGCTCACTCAGGCGATGGCAGTCACCTACGCTAGAGCTTTGGAGGAGATTGGACAGCTTCGGATGCTTCTCACTTCCAGCTACCAGCACTCTGACACTCTTCGTGCCCAGCTTCGCCAGAGTCAGGCAGCAGAGTTCGAGCTGGGACATCTCCGAGCTGCAGCTGACTACACGCCGTCTTCACTCGTACCAGCCGTCGTCCCCAACAACCAGGCGCCGACTCGACGTCCGGGACTCTGCACCAGGCTCACAACACGCAAGAAGGTGCGACGTCCGAGTCCTCTACCCGACATCGACATCGGCGAACCCAGCAAAAGACGCAGACTTTTCCGTTTCCGCTCTTGTTCCCGGTCAACTGCCTCCAGTCGTAACCGTTCCCGTCCTCGCGCCTCAGCCGCGTGTGATTGTTCGCAACACCACGTAAATGAGCGCCAGGAGGACCCGGAGGAGGATCCATAGGAGGACCCCGAGGAGTGCGTCTTCTTGGAGGATTAGTAGTAGGTTGAGTCAGTAGTACCCAAATAAATGTCCACGTTCTTAGAACGCTTTATTATGTTTTGGTGTGCTAGATGGACTGTACCAAGCCTATGTGCACTTGTGGTACAGCCATTCATAAAACTATCTTGATTTCAATATAAGTTTCTCCTAAGTTTTTGCTTGCTTATTTCTTGTGTGTTGGGTTGGGATGTTAATTTCCCCTAATCTCTTACCTATGCTAGTTCCATGTTACCTTTTGCTAACCCTGGAACCGCTTCAGATGGTGAACACAAGGAGCAACCCTGGCAACAGCCGTGATGCCAATGCCCAGCCAGACAACAACATTCCACCACCTCCTGCCCAAGCGCCTAACTTGGAGCAGATGATGGCTATGCAATTGCAGCTACTCTAAGCCCTTGCTCAGAACTAGGTGCAACAAGCCCCGCAGGCACCAAACCCAACACCCCAGTCTAAGTTGGGAGAATTTATGAGGACAAGACCTACTTTTGCTGGTCCAGTGGATCCATTGGAGGCCAATGACTGGATCAAGGATGTAGAGAAGAAGTTGATCTTAGCTCAGTGTAATGATCATGAAAAGGTGTTGTATGCCGCCCATCAACTTAAGGGAATTGCTGTTAATTGGTGGGAGAATTACTGCGCCGCCCATCAAAATGTGCAAGCCATCACATGGGATGAATTTGTTGAGGCTTTCTGCACTGCGCATATTCCTACGGGAATAATCGAAATGAAGAAAAGGGAATTTTACCAACTGCAGCAAGGAAACCTTAGTGTTTCTGAATACCTGAACAAGTTCACCCAACTGTCCAGGTATGCATCAGAAGATGTCGCATCAGAGGCAGTGAAGATTTGGAGGTTCATGCAGGGACTTGATCCCAACCTCAAGGTGCAGCTGGTGTCTAATGATTACCCAACCTTCCAACATATGGTGAACAAGGCCTTCATACAAGAATATGCTCAACGTCAACTGTATGAAACAAGGAAGAGGAAATTTCAAGCTTAGCAGGGAGCAAGTAGTTCTCGATTTCATCCTAATCCAGCCCAGTTCAATAAGCCCTCAGAGTCAAGTGTGCTAAGGACTCCATTTGCAGGACCCCGCCCAAATCCGCAAGCACCTCGGGCAGGCAATGGTGGCCAACCACAGCAGAACAGGACCTCAGCGGCACGAGTGTAGTGTTTTAACTGCAAGAACATGGGACATTATGCCAGCAACTGTCCCCAAAAGCGTCCAGCTGTGACCCCTGTTCGTTTCAACTTGGGGACCACACCAGCACGAGCTCCAACTGCAGGTCAAGGCCGTGGGGCACCTCAAACTCCAAGGACTCCGCAGGCCATGAGTAGAGGGCACCTTAATCATGTGACTGCGGAAGCAGCCCAGGATGCACCCGACGTAGTTCTGGGTAAGTTTCTTGTCAACTCAGTACCTGCATCAGCATTACTTGATTCTGGAGCTTCGCATTCTTTTGTGTCAAAAGATTTTGTTGAAATATATAATTGGGATGTGCGTTTGCTAAAGAACCTTACGATAGTCCAATCACCTGGAAAGGAAATGAGGACTAACACAGTTTGCCCTAGTGCAACTGTAGATATAAATGGAGTTAAATTCCTAGCGAATCTTATTATAATAGATTCCAAGAGCTTAGATGTAATACTTGGTATGGATTGGTTAACCAAGTATAAAGGGCAGATAGATTGTGCCGATCGTGATGTTACTATTACCAACTTGGATGGAATCCAAGTAAGGTATAAGTCAGACACATCTTCTCAAAATAGGTGTGGGTTGAACAGTTTGAAGGAAGTAACTTTGGAAAAGGTGCCTATAGTATGTGTGTTGGAAATATGCCCTAGAGGCAATCATAGAGATGATGATATTTCGTTGTATCCATGATTTAATAAATGTTCCTTGAATATTGCCTTTGTGTTGATTAACAAGTATGTGACTTGTTTGTGAAACTCTTTACTTATATGGTTATTCTAAAGTTGTCCCTAGTCGGAGTTCATGTGAGGACACACGTGAATGATGGATTAGCACATGTATCGGTTGATGACCATGTTTCACAGGTCATAGACATGGAGATGTCAAACCAATAATGTGGACACATGTTTAGAACATGGGGTTGGACCGACCCAACATGAGACATAGCTATTATACTTATGATTCTCTCTACACAATGTGTACGCCTTGTCCTTAGACCTGAGATTGTCGCATGTACTTGAGATGTGAATCGACCTACTTAGGGGCTATCAAACGCTACTCCGTAACTGGGTAGTTATAAAGATAGCTTTCGGGTTTGTCATGAAGCATGCTGCGAGGCATGGTCAGTCGAGATGGGATTTGCCCCTCTCTACCTGAGAGAGATATCTCTGGGCCCCTCGAGTGATCGGATCCAGAAATGCATGGCCATGCTACTTAAGGTTAAGAGTTAACCTAGTAAGGGATTTCGAATCATAGGATCGAGAAAGAGTGGTCAGCTTGGAGCTCGACCGAATATCGTGAGACAAAAGGATTGGCATGTACATAACGTTGTGATGGTTCGTCCGATATGATCTTTATGTGCGTTTAGGAGTTGGCACGTCTTGCTAGAGGCCGCTACCAACTATTGACCGAGTAGGTATACTCGCGTCATGTCTAAACATACGTTAGATCCGAGTTAGACTGGGTATTGAGTCCTAATGGGCCTCTATTCGTAGAAGCCCATTGTAAGGACGTCTATAAAAGGAGGGCAAGGGCGCACAGGGTTAGGGATGAGTTTTTCGTGACATCCTCAAACCCTGGCCGCCAACCCTCCCACGCCCAAGTCGCTCGCGCGGATCTAGTAGTCCGGCGTGCGTCGCTTCCTCCCGCACGTGTGGATACCTGTGGAGGCGCTGCATCTGTAGCGTTTGGACGAACCGCAAGAGAGGAGCTGTACGTTGGACGCCGCGACGAGGACGAGGAAGTAGTACAACTACTCTGCCCTGACGTGCTGCATCGACGTAGTACGACTACTCTACCCCGATGTGCTGCATCAATTCCGCACCTGCGCGTCTAGTGGTAATTCCGTGATCTATAAGTACAGTGATCTTGGTTTACGGGTAAAATTTTTATTAATTTGCGCTAGCGTAGCCTACCCGTAGCCCTTCAATGTGAATATCCAGATGTATTTCCTGAAGATTTACCCGGAATGCCACCAGACAGAGAAATTGAGTTTGTTATCAACCTAGTACCTGGTACAGCTCCAATCTCCAAGAGACATTATCGTATGCCTGCAAATGACTTGGCAGAAGTTAAGAAGCATGTTCAGGAACTGCAAGAGAAAGGTTTTGTAAGACCAAGTACTTCGCCCTGGGGAACACCAGTTGTCGTAGGGGTGGCCCCCACCTAAACCCAGCAGGCCTGGTAGGAGGTTATAAGGCCCAGAATAGGCCATGTGTAATGACATAAGTGCCCCCAGAGGGGATAACCAGATGTAAGGGTATAACTGTAAAAGCACTCCTCATGTGTATATATATGAATACAGGTCATGGGGAGGGGGGCAGGGCATTATACTCATCTTCATCACTCCCCACTACCATCTCTCTCTCTGTTTGGCCCGTAGCCACAACAGTTGGCGCCGTCCGTGGGGAGGACAAGGACAAGCCTGAAGACCGAAGAAGAAGGATGGCACCGAAAAAAGCTTCATCAGCGGCGGCGAAGGGAAAGAAGACGGCTGGGTCGGAGCGGCGCGTGAATACCAGGGCTTCGGCATCGACCGCCGAAGAAGCTGGCGGCGGCGTAGGCGCCGTGGTCGCGGGCGTCGACACTCGCGCTACAATGACCGACCCCGCCAGCACCGCTACAACGACATCCAACCCCGTCGCTGGCGCTACAACGACCAACCCCGCCAGCGTCGCTACAACAAAATCCAACCCCGTCGCTGGCACTGCAACGACAGCCCCCGCCACCCTCGCCGGCAGCACGGATCAGGCGGCCGGGGGTAGCCGCAATGAAGCATCCGGCGGATCTAGAGATCGTGAGGCGGTGGTCCCTGCACCGACCCGTCCGCTGGGTGTTCCGGCGGCCCCGACAGCACCTGCGGTGGAAAGCGTCATACTAGCAGCCCTCAACGCGTTCCAGCGGGAGCTAGGGGACCTTCGCGGAGCCGTCTGAGATATGCAAAAGGCTCGGAGCCAGCAGGCTGCGCCAGTAATCGCGTCCGAGCCCACGCCGGAGAGGGCGGACAGTCGCGAAGCCCCCACGTCCAGCAGCGTGCCGCTGCGGCGCGTAGATCCAGAGTCCCCGCTTTCGGCGGGGCTGCAGCAGGCGGCATGGCCCGAAGACTTCAAGTTTCCTAGCGCCATCGACCCGTACAAAGGCGACATGGACCACCGCGAGTTCGTGCGCGTGTACGACACCGCGATCGAAGCTGCGGGCGGAGACGACTAGTGAAGAAGAAGGATGGTAGTCTTCGCATGTGTGTGGATTATCGATCCTTGAATGATATGACAATTAAGAACAAGTACCCTTTGCCCCCGAATAGATGATCTGTTTGATCAGTTGAAAGGTTCGTGTGTCTTCTCCAAGATTGATCTCCGATCAGGTTATCATCAATTGAAGATAAGACCAAAAGATATACCGAAAACAGCGTTTGCTACTCGTTATGGACTGTATGAGTTCACAGTGATGTCTTTTGGCCTAACAAATGCACCCGCATATTTTATGAATCTGATGAATAAGGTGTTTATGGAATATTTGGATAAGTTTGTGGTAGTGTTCATTGATGACATTTTGATATACTCCCGGAATGAGGAAGAACATGCAGAACATTTGAGAATAGTTTTGGAAAAGCTCAGAGAACTCCAATTGTATGCCAAGTTTAGCAAATGTGAGTTTTGGTTGAAGAAAGTGGCTTTCTTGGGACATGTGATTTCTGCAGGAGGAGTGCCTGTAGATCCCGACAAAGTAAATGATGTGCTCAATTGGACACAACCAAAGTCAGTATCCGAGATCAGAAGCTTTTTGAGATTGGCCGGCTACTATCGTCGCTTCATTGAAGGTTTCTCCAAGCTTGCAAGACCTCTTACACAGTTGCTAAAGAAAGAAAAGAAGTTTGAATGGAGTAAATCGTGTGAGGATAGTTTTCAAGAGCTGAAGAAGAGGTTAACTTCTGCACCAGTGTTAACACTTCCGGATATTAGAAAGGATTTTGAAGTCTTCTGTGATGCATCAAGGCAAGGGTTAGGCTGTGTTTTGATGCAAGAAGGAAAGGTAGTAGCCTATGCTTCAAGGCAATTACGACCCCATGAGGGGAATTATCCAACCCATGATTTAGAGCTTGCTGCCGTCGTGCATGCTCTAAAAATATGGAGGCATTATTTGATCGGTAACCGTTGTGAGATCTACACGGATCACAAAAGTTTGAAGTATATATTTACCCAACCTGACCTCAATATGAGGCAAAGGAGATGGCTTGAGTTAATAAAAGATTATGATGTTGGAATACATTATCACTATAAGAGCTATTGTGCCGTTCTGCCTGCTCATCCTGAGGCAATGAAGCACTTTTCAGTACTGCCTTCTTCTTCCTTATGCAACTGCTTTTCTCCATATCACCATAGAACTTCTTGAGTGAAACAATATCCTTGTCAATTTCCATAGGAGATGACAATGTACCTCTCTCATCTTTGTTACCAACATCAAGCAAATCAGCACCCTTCTGGCCAGTAAGTAAGACTGCATCATTGCTGCCCAATACTTCTATGTTGTCATCCTCTCCATGATCCTGTCCAAGCATTACCTCTAACTCATCTTCATTGTCACTAGGCTCATGTTCCTCGTGAACTTCCTCATCACGCTGGTCTTGAGCATTCGTTGACTCCACAAATATTTTGGCCACCCCACCTTCTGTTACGCAATCACACATTATATTGCATGCCTTATCATCTGTCAACACTCGAAGACCATTCACTATATTTTCCAAGAAATAGCCAGTGCAGCAACAACCCTTCTACACTTGAAAAGTACTCTCCTAGGTGTCCCATTATCTCAAGTAGAGAAACTTTGTCACCCTTAATGTGCGACATTGCTTCGAATCCACCCAGGTAATGTACAACCTTCCCATCATTGAAAACTCTCTATCAAAGTGAAATCTAACTACAATCTTCTTGAGTGGATCCATCCAAGTGTTCAATAGTACCCTAAAGAAATGCCCACAATGAAACTTTCAGATTGGGTACTACAAAAAGAAACACTAAGCAATATTTAATTGCTCAAAGGATGCGATTTGTAATTAAATTAACTAGATTCAAGGGATTTGCCTCCTAAACAACTTCGAGCCAACCAAATCATAATATTCTGTTTCCTATAGCTAGACGAGCTAGAAAAGAAAGAAAAGGCCTGGGATAGAAATAAGAAGAAAGAAGCAAAAAAATGAGAGGAATCAATTTGGGCCATGCGGTGGTCGATTACGCCACAATGGCCCTGTCGTCATGCGCATAAAAGCATGGGTAGGGGGATTGTGCGCAGCCAAGCCACCCAACCCTTCCTCTCACTATCCGCCTCTAGCCAAGTTGCCCGAAGCCCTAACCCTAACAACATGCTACTGCTATCGATGTCTCACGTGGTTGCGCCACCACCTAGCTATTGTGATGCCATTGCTGGAGGCCACCGCTACTGTCACGCTGAGCCCTAGCACTATGCATACTTGCTATACTAACGTTTCATGCTACCGCACACTATTGCTGCTGTCCTAACTTGCTGCCAATGTTGTATGCAAATGTTGCTGCCGATCCGTGGTGTGTGCACATGGCTGGCCAGTTGCTGCTACTGATAGTTGTGAAATCATGGCCAGAAGAAGGAAATGCATGGGAAGAAAGGCTACAGCAAGGAAACAAAAGAGAAGATAGGTAAGAGGGAAGGAGAAGGAAGAGAAGGAAGGAGGAGAGAAAAGAGGTTTGCAATTGTGTCATCCACATCGTCGAAACCCTAGGGTAATGATCCAAAGTTATTCCCTCTACTATTTCATCAATTAATTAGGGTTTAGAGTTAGAATTAGCACCATAGATGCATTTTAGACTTGCTTGGGATTGTTGTAAATACCGTTAATAGATTTATGCTATGTGTAGTGTCTTCTACATCAATTTTTGGCACAGTATGGGCTTAATATGAAAGTGCCATCTACTAGGTAGTTGTAGATAATTTTGTTATCTTTCTATAGAGTACTTAATCATGCCAATTGATTAGTTAGATTAAGAGTTATGATTTTTGTAAGCCTGCTGTCTGGAGAATCGTCGTCATTTAGCAGCATTGTGGTAAACCCTAGAATAAAATTATTATATGGATTAATTAGGGTTTTTGCTCTACATGAAAATTGTGAATAATTTCCTAATCTTTAGACTGAGTTCTCAAACACTAAATTTGGATGGATGGATTAAAAGTTAGGGCCTTTGGAATCTCATTGTCCAGCAAGTCATTTGTGATAAGACAGTGTCATGGTAATTATTAGATGAAAAATAGTATGAGGCCGAATTAAAATTTGAGATAAACTAATAAATTGTGCATTAGGATGTTTAGATGCTCAAACTATCTCCTTTTACTATTTTTTTTGATGAGTACTAAAATAGACATAAAATTTGTAATGTTATTGCTTGTGAAACATTGTGATTGGGCAGTACCACTGTAGTTTATTGATTAAAATTAGTAGATGGCCAAATTAAAATTTGGGCATAACTAAATAAAGGTAGATAAGTTTTGTAGATTTCAAAAGTGATATGTTTTAAACGTAACATAACTATCTTCGGGGTTAAATGTTTTAATTAGGGTTGTGACCAACTAAAAAATTGTAAAAAATCTTGTGTAGATTCTAGAACTGGTGTGGTTTATCATGTTAGGGCTTAGGAATTGAAAGTTACACTATTTTTAGTATCGAGACAGTAGGGGAGAATATCTGGTAAGGAGGGAGTATTGCGGAATTAGAAAGCGTGTTGGAGCGATGTCATTTAATTATTGTTCTTGTACTACTATGGCTTGTTGTTGAGATTAGATGTTTACCGTAGGAGGAGTAACATCGGGGTTGGTGTCATCTTTGAATCAACCCGTTCATCTCAACTAGAAAAGGCAAGTGCATGGTAGAATGGTACATGAGTGGTTTGCTCTTGTTGCTTATGTTAAATAAATACTTGACATGACGATTCACATGTTTATACTCACTTATTATATTACTCACATGATTATGGTTAAATGATGATGATGATTATAGTTAAATGAAGATGATGATTATGGTTAAATGATGATGATTTCAAATGGTTAATGTTGATAAATGACTAATGTATAAAATAATCATTGCATTACATATTGAGCATCACGTTGCAAAGAGGTGACATGTGTGGCCCTCTAGAGCGTACTTTATATGGATGACCCATGAGAGTGGATAAAGACCTACTTTGATAGATACTCCATGGAAGTGGAAAAAGACCTATTTCGGTAGGCTTCTCATGGGACTGGAGTTGAGACCTTGAATGAAAAAGAACAGGGAAAGAGTGGTTTGTCGATGGGTAAACATTATGCTATACCGGCATAAGCAAAGAGAAGTGGAGACATATGCATTGCATTCGTGAAAAGAGAAATGAGATAATGAGATATGTGTGTGGAACTTAACGAGATCGAAAAGGTGAAAATTGAGATATTGTGGATTGACATGAATAATTGATACAATGTTTTTTCTCATTTATTATTCTATTATATATTTGCTGAGTTGTAGACTCACACTTATTTAGTTGTTGTTTTTATGTGCTCATACTTATTTTGTTGTTGTTTTTATGTGCTCATTGATGACAACATGCATGGGCAGGAAGTAGCACAAAATTGATATTGCACTATTAGAGTTCTTTCTTGCACTTAATGACCAACCATTCATTGTTAGAAATAAATTATGCTATCCCTGCAACTCTTAGATGAATAATGATCCCCTTTAGTGCTTGATGGTTTTGTATTATCGCTGCTTGTCAAATTCTTTTGGTTAAATGTATTATTGATTCATCTTAATGTCAATTGGTTCATCGTAATATAAATTATTGATTCCTTTATTGCTAAAAATATCTATGTTCATGGTTATGATGTGGAACTATAATTGAAGGCTAGCTGTTGGTAATTCTCATGTGATGGTTAAAATTGGTAGCAATGATAGTTGTGGGTAATATTCTAGACTTTTGTTAAGCCGGAGTGCTACACAGACGGAATCCACCCTGTGGGCTGAGAGAAATCAAACGGTGTCCTATCGACAAACTAAAATACCCAATTGTCTCCCTAGATCCGATGGAAAAAGGTAGCAAACTGAGCAATCCCCAAACGTGAACCCACAATGCGAGCTATGAACTGACCTTGGGGTGTACGGGACACCACTGGGCCACTTCTTGCACCTTCTTGTCACCCTCCAAGAGCTACAGCACTGATGCTCACCGGGGATTCGTGCAGAAATTCACAGACTAGAGTGAGGTGTTGTAGGCGACGGTGAAGGGGGAACTTGGAAACAGCTGAATGGCGAAGGCCGTCACGCCCCTCCCTCTTAACCCTTGCACTGGCAAGGATCACAAGCCATGTCAGGCATACGTGTCATCCGAGCTGGCGCAAAAACGGGGATGGAATCGCCCCAGGGGATATTTGGCTGGTTTTGCAACATGGAGGTCTACAAACATCTGGTTTTGCACTTGTGTGTTGGATTCTAGACAACAAGCTGAGTTCAAGGGTATAAAGCAGACTTATTCCTTTTTTAATAAGGAAAGTCATGATAGTATATACTTAAAACCTCTAAAATCAAATACTTTAAACTAATTTGGTTTTCCTATCATACAGAGGGTATGAACAATGTACATAGCTCACCATGCCTCATGTATCCAAATATGTGTAATCCATACCTAACCATTTCAAACTAATTTGGAAAATCACAGCCCTGTCTCGGTATCCTAATATTCATAATCCATACCTAACAATTTCATAATTTTATTTGTTTGGGATTTTAGCAAAAACACCTGCTCATAATAGTGGGTTTTTTATTTAGCAAAAACCACCTGCTCATAATAGTGGGTTTTTTTTCAAAAATCCCTATTTTTAAAAGTATAAGTCAAACACACAGATGCAACACAAGCCACACTCACATCATGCATGCGAGCACACAATTGCTGTAGACTATCACAGATGGTTTGTAGTTGAAATCGCCTATGATAAACCGTATATCATTGAGAGACCATGTGGAGGTGTCTCCGTGTTTGTGATGAGTAATTGACTCGTGTTCTCGAAAGTTTGAGTTTGATTTGGTTGGTTCGCGCCAAGTTGGTGCATGGTGCGGTCTAGTACGGTTGGATTTGGTCGAACGCGGTCGGACGTGTTTGGGACGCTTGTTCTTTTTCTCGATCAGTCGTTCGGGCTATTTTGTGTTTGAGTATGTTTCACTGATGCTAATGTTGGTTATGATGTTTCAAGCGGTGCTATGTGATGGTTTCTTGTCTGTGATGGCTGCAGGACTTTGAGGTGGAGTCGTGGCGAGGCATGGGATGACCGGACTAGGCACGGGCGGTGCTGAGGTCAAAGCGGTCGGGAGATGTCGAAGACGGCGAGGACTCGCGGTGGTTGCAAGCCGGGGAGACAAGGAACCGGAGCTGGAGCTGCCGGAGGTGGACACGACGGGCAACGACGAGGTGGACCGGGACTAGGCTCAGGGAGGAGCTAAGGTCTAGACGGTCAGGATGCCAGGTGTGGTCGTGCGAGGACAGGAAGCTTCCAGGAAATTGCAGCAGGGGCATTTCGGTAAAATGCGCAAGGCTGCAAAATAGAAGCGGATTTGGTTGAAGATAATGGGTTGGAGACCCGTTAGTGGATGGCTGTAAAGAGAGGGTTTAGGGTTGGAGATTGAATCCTGGTTCCCTTCATTTCCTATGTTGACTTCTTGCCTCATTGTGTATGGAGCAAGCAAGTGAGAGTTGGTCTGTAATTCTTGATTTCCCATTTGTGGGTGTGAGCCTGGTGGTTGGGCTGACATTTCTTGATTTGCCTTTTTGAGTGTGTGTGAGCTCCTCTTCTCTATATAGAGAGTGGGAGATGGCAGTGGTGGTAAGCCAAGAAGTAGTGAGCTCCAGGTAGTGTAGTGTTCTCAGTGCACTTCTTGTTTTTCAATTGCGTATAGGCCTGTAGTGAGA
Source organism: Dendrocalamus latiflorus (assembly GCA_017311315.1). Classification (NCBI taxonomy): domain Eukaryota; kingdom Viridiplantae; phylum Streptophyta; class Magnoliopsida; order Poales; family Poaceae; genus Dendrocalamus; species Dendrocalamus latiflorus. Next base: position 39,603,679 of record CM029652.1, on the reverse strand, counting down.
TGGTTGTAACTCTTGTGTTAAGCATTCATCTCTATGAATCCCTATGTGAAATCCTGTGTTGAGATGTGATGGCTTCCTGCATTCCTTTGTGCTTTGCTTCAGCTCTCCCTTTTTGCTGCCTTCTGTTCTTCTATGCTCCTTTCTGTTGTAAATGATGATTGTGTTTGAGTAACTGCGAAATCATATGCTCTAAACTGGATTTGTGCCCAAGACCCCTTGGCCAGCTTTTCCCAAGAGCAAATGATCAACTGCAGCTTTCCTCTCAAGAACTTGCTCGTTTTACACTTCTCCTGTTTTGGAAAACCTAGGGTTTGGAGGCAGGGGACTTTGAGATTCCTTGATTTCCCTTCAAAAGCATGTGTTCAGATTTGTGTTTTCAATCCCTGAGGTCATTGCTTAGCTGAATTCAAAGATTCATGGAGAAAGTACTCAAGAATCACAAGAAATTTGGACTTTGCCTCATACCCTGTGGTCTTCCTGACAAAATCAGTTTTTCCCTGTTTACTTGATCTTTGTCTGAATTTTTCTTTCCCTGAGGTTGTTTTGTTATTTGGATTAGAGTCCTGTTCTTTTGGCTTGGAAAGAACAGCCTTCAATCAATCTTTGTCTCAGGTTTTATCTCTTCTGCAGTATTATCTATTTTCTGCTCAGTGTTCGGCCAGTCCTGTTTTCAGCCAAGTATTGCAAATCTTTAACCGAGTTTAGTTCAAGTTTTCTGTTGTCAGCTGCTGGGTATTTTCGGTTGACTGCAGTTATTACAGCCAACTCAATTCTCGGTCAACAGCAGCTTCTTTGCCGACAGCAGTTCCTGCAGCATTTGATTTTCAGGTTTTCGGTTCCAGTTTTTCAATTCTTGGTACTGTGTCTTGTTGCTGCAGTCTGGCCGATCAAAATACAGCAATCAGAACCTTCCCTGTGCTGCAGTTTTGTTGGTGTAGTTTCTGCTGCAACTTCTGGATTCGGCATTTCATCTGTAATCATTGTTCCTCATATTTTAGAGTGCAGTTTTCAGACTGCAGTTGCTGCACATTTCTGTTTTCAGTTTCATGTTTTCAGCTGCATATGTAATCACTGTTCCGCATATTTCAGAGTGCAGTTGCTGCACATTTCTGTTTTCAGTTTCATGTTTTCAGCTGCATCTGTAATCACTGTTCCGCATATTTCAGAGTGCAGTTTTCAGACTGCAGTTGCTGCAGATTTTTGTTTTTAGTTTCATGTTTTCAGCTGCATCTGTAATCACTATTCTGCATATTTCAGATTACAGTTTTCAGACTGCAGTTGCTGCAGATTTCTTTTTTCAGTTTCATGTTTTCAGCTGAAACTTCCTTGCTTCGTTGTTGCTGTGAACTGTGCTCAGTCTGTATTCTATTTTCAGCAATCAGTCTGGTTGTAGTTTGTTGTGTTTTGGTCAGTTTATCTCGGTATTTCTTCATGTCAACAGCTCCCTGAACTGCATAGGCCGAATCTGATTTTGTGAGCTTGGTTGTGACTCTTCCACTAAGTATTTTCAGTTTTCGGCAAAACTATTTTAGGTTTCCAGTAAGCAAACTTTTTCTTACTTCATAGCTTGAGTAGCTATCGGAGAAGAAGATTTTGAATGGATACTTGGGGCAATTTTTTAAGGCACCATTCACCCCCCCTCTGTTGCCATTTTCGATCCTACAATCATAGACAGTTTTTAGTAAAAACTATATGTGATATTCTTTTTTGTTCATACATCTGTTTCTGTTTGTTGGCTAGCCTTAGGAAATGCTAGCCATGTCCTCTGAAACAAGCATCTTCAACACAGTATATATACATCCAATTCACATTCATTCATTTTAGAAATAAGAACATCTGTTTCATAAATTAATTAACAAAAATGAAATAAATAATTGTCCATCCATGAACAAATACGCACATGAACAATTAAGCTCAATCTTATCCCAGTGAAATTCATTCGACATTATGGAACACCCTACTTTCTTTTATAACTTTAGACATCAAGAAATACATACACTATCATCGAATATGTTTGTGGTCGGTCTATTCCAATGGAGTTGTAGTGATAGATGGAACCTATCAGTAGGAAGATCAATATCGTGCATACATATATAAATTGATAAGTATGAAATAAATATCTCAAGATTGACAAACCTCATGATTGTTCTTCGCAGAACTGATGAGTAGTTGCATGTTGCGACAAACATAGATTCCACAGGCGTTGTTGCCCGGCGACTGCTGGTGGCACTGCAAAATATAATTTGTTAGTTTGAGAGGCATTACTATGAAGTGTTATATAGGATTAATATGTACTAGCAAATACCAGAAAATCTAGAACATGTTGCAGGGCGTCGATCCCTCCCTTGGATTTTCGCACCTTTGCAATGTACATGGTGAACGACCTACGTAATTTCAAAAAGTTATCCTTAATCATTGGGAAGGAAGGAAAGACTACAATAGAGTTATCTATAGAGGAAATATGTTTACCTATCAATTACTTGTTGGATAACTGTGTAGTCAATTTTGTTTCTCTTTAGGGAATCAATATACATTACCCTATTCTATTTTGGTATAATTACAGTTAGAATCCAGTGGAACCTACATAGGTATGTCATGGTCATTAAACCTAAGTTCGTGTTGCTTATAAAATACAATCAACAATTATAGCTACTAGTGTAGTACTTACCCCTGGTTGTAGGGCATAAGTAGAATTCCTTATCGTGGTGACCCTCCAATACCTTCATAATGTAATTCTCGACGAAGAATGCATCCTCCTTGATGATATCTATGGCGACCAAGCGTGGGTCGAGGAAACCAACCGATGATTTCGTTAATCTAGCTTCACTCACCATGTATCTATACATACATATATATACACACACACACACAAAAACAATGAGTTATATATAACATTTGTTGGCATTACATAAACGTAGACTGTGATTGTACATACTTACAGTGTCCAACATCGAATGAGTGAGGCATTAAGCGCGTCGAGTGTGAAGAGAAAGAATAAGTCCTCGAAGGTCACCGTGAAGATATAGTTATGAATATTGTGCTGCATATGATGCGGCATGAATTTGACGTTGACACCCGAGTGGCGTTGTTCCTCCGGATTGTTGGCATGTTCCATGTAACACATATGCAGTCTCTGGCAAGATAGTCCGAGGGTTAGGAGGTGCTCTTTTGGGACGACCAATGGCTCACCTAGCACAAATTTTCAGGCATCCATCTTTTTTTTTGGCACTGCTGCCTCGACTATAGGTCGACTTCACAGTAGTCGACCGGGCACGAGATGTAGATGCGCTGCGCCCTTGCTGCGTCTATGCAAGTAGCGTTGGTGTGGTTGCACCTATGGAATTGGCACCAGTACAGATAGCTCCTATGGACTTGGTACCGATGCATGTAGCTCGAGTGGACTTGACACCGGTGTAGATGGCTCTCACAGACTTGGCACTGGTGCAAGAGACTTCAGGCAGATGTCGCTATTGGGCCACTAGATGAATGTTCTAATGCCTTGCCCTAGAGTCATGACCTCGTTGTTGGGGGCATCTATAGCGGGACGACCTCGAAATTGGCATGAACACTGTCCATATTCAATTTAGCCAAACTTGGCACTATAGATACACCATGCACCAAGGCTCCAGGTCCAGATGAATACGCTTGGCCCCATGTAACGCATAGGGTAACGGAGGTATATCTTACTTGGAGCTTGCACTTCGTAGCCACCTACATAATGATACAAAATTAGCTACTCCAATAGGCCTATCAATAGATCGAGCATTCTAGAGATAATAATTATTACCAAAATATCATTAACAGGAAATCTGTGGTCGCTTTTCGAGGTAGGGTTGGACGCGTAGCTACTCTGATGGTTGGGGGCTGCCTAGTACAGGAGCGACGGAGGCTACCTGCTGAGTTTCGCTATACCTTTGCATCTCATCTTTGACCAACCTTTGCATCTCATCTCTGATTTTTGCCATAATGTCCTCTCGTAGCTATGCCTCACGCTCGGCTTTGGCTCTCTTTCTACTTTGGTAAGCTTCGGAATCCTTTAGGAAGCCATATTTCCAAAGAACATAAAGACCAAGGCCTCTTGTACGACCGGAGTGCTCCTTGTTTTCCAGGGTAGTGGAGAGTAAATCTGTCTCCCTAACTGTCTTGAGTAAGCCTTGGGAAGATTCTACACTCAGCACTTTCAAGCAGTGGGACACTCCTAGTCTGCGGAGTTTCGAAAGGAGATGGCCGCTGACGATACGGTAGATGACCTCACTCTTAACTAGTTTCGATCACGCTCATCAGGGATCCCGGCAAATGGAGGGGTGGTCTTCCGCAGGATTGCCTGCTCATTCTCCTGCCTCCATTGCGGGATTTTACTCACATACCTAGAGGTGCCGAGTCTGTGGGGGTGCGTGTTTTTTGCCTAAAGGCCCTGTGCGCCACACTTTCAGTCCTAAATTATCTGTCGTCTTTATCACCATAAACTCTTGCTATTGGGGTTCCAGGAATGGATACTTGTCGAAGGGCATCAGATCCTTCTCCACATATGGCTTGACAAGCAGAATCTTGAAGTACTTCCATGCTTTGCACACTGCTAGAAACGCATGTCATCACACGGAGGCCTGGTGTTCTTCCGAGATCTCAAACGATAAAAAACTTCCGTTAGCAGCTGACTTTTCTAAACTTTGGTTACCTTCTTCCACGAAACGAACATGATCTCAATCTATTCCTATGAAACTATTCTGACTATTCCCTGGAATGTGGACACAGCTCAGTGCGGATTGAGAGGGGTCCCAAACGCATCAAGATCCATGATGGTAAACTAGCCCTTGGGCCTTTTCGATAGTGCTCTTCCTTTTTAGGATTTTCCAAAGGACGGTACGTCACACGCATCTAGTGGCGATGTCGAAAAATGAGCGGATGACATCTTCAAAAGATAATAGAAGTGAGAAATTCTTGAGCTAATTCTTGATGAATTTAGAATATGATCACATATTTATGTGACAATTTCTCTAATTAGTCATGCTTTGAACTTTAGACTACCTTGCCGAATATCTGAAGACAAGTGGCAATGTTATTTTGTCAAAACTATTTACTTCAAGTAAATCACATTCATATCAATAATATATTCATGCTCTGTGATCTCTGAAATTCAGAATATATGCTCCTTTTGTTAGCCAGTTAGGCTTATTTTGTCATTTAAATGCTGCTGGAATTATGCTTTAAACTGTGCAATGTATAGAGGTCAAACTATTATCTCTCAACATGAATAATTTAATCAAGCCAAAGGATAATATGATAAATTGAGCACAAGCATGAGCATTTGTAATTAACATAATACATAGAATACTCAATCTAATAAGTTATCCTCATCAAGTACTGATAAATCAATACTAGCATAATACTCTCTCGTTAGTCACAGTGATCTCAATCTGACAAGTTATCCTCATCGAGCATTCACGAAGCCCACATTCTATTTTGCAAAATCCCCTATGTAGACCTTATGAGGAGGGCCGCTGGAGTTGGGAGAGGTGGTGATGGAGTCAGGGGAGGTGGCAACGGGATCAGGCAAAGGAGGAGGGTGATGGCCCCAGGGGAGGAATGTTGTCGGAGTCAGGGGAGGTGATGACGGCGTCGGGGGAGGCGGCAATGGGCTCGAGAGGAGGAGGAGGAGGGCAACAGGCTTGGGGAGGAAGGCCACCAGAGTCAGGGAAGGCGGCGACAGGCTCGGGAGGAGGAGGAGGAGGGCGACGGGCCTCGGATGAGGAGGAGGGCGACGGACTCCGGAGGAGGAGGGCGATGAGCTTGGGACGAGGCAGCAGCGTTAGTAGGCAGTACAATGGGGACAAACCCTAGTGCGCAATATATATAGGGAAATAATCATAGATGGTACTATTTAAGAACCATCTGGGGTATTTATCATCACAGACGGTTCTTATTTAAAACCATTTGTAATAACAAAACATCACAGACGGTTTTAATACAGAACTGTCTGTGAATATATATATACACATTCTCATATACATAAATGCAAATTCACACACACACATACATATACATACATAGATATATATATCACACATTCTCAGATACATAAATGCAAATTTACATATATATCACACATTCTTATATACATAAATAAAAATTAATATATATATCACACATTCTCATATACATATATAAATGCAAATACAGAACATATGCCACATAAACATTTCATTCATCAGTCCACTTGCTTATTTCCTTTAAAAATTAGCCCTTCGTGATGATTGACACATATGTAGCTACTTTCGTCACGCTCTTCCTCTACCCTTATGCCGTTTCTAAAGAGAGGCGACTCATCAAATTGATTGTATTCTTTCTCATCTACTACATTCTCAACTATGATAATCCTTCTTTTTCCATTAAGAACTACGTGGCGCTTCTTATTTGCCTGGTAGGTTATATAGAAAACTTGAACAACTTGGTTAGCGAGTATGAATGATTTGTCTTTGTATTCGACACATTTGACGTCCACGGTAGTGACACTATACTTGTCAACCTTCACTTGTGGGAGATGAACCAACGTCACCGAAATAAGGTGATCTTGAAAAACACGTAGTTAAACTCCCAAATCTCCTCTATAAACCAATAGTAGGAGTTCATCAACCCATCGGTACTGAATACATCTATGCGGATGCTGCTATTCTGGTTAGTGCTCTTTACATCCTGAGTCTGAGTATGGAATGTGTATCCATTTATGTTATATCCTTATCATGTCACAACTGTAAATGTTGGTCCTTTTGTCAACCATGTCAGCATATTGCTTGACGAGCTCCTAGCGAGTCGCTCTTTCAACCATTGGTTAAACCGACTGTTGTGTTGTCTCGTGATCCAAACATCTAGTCACTCTGTTGGACCGAAATGGCGACAGAGGGGGGTGAATGTCGCTTTCTAAAAATCGCCCCTCCTGCACGTATCTTGTTCTCCAATAGCTATGGGAGCTATGAAGGAAGAAGACCAGTGCTCACAAGACACCCCAGCAGCAGGAAGAACACAAATACAGAGACCAGCAAGCGAAAAAAATCAAATCGGGAAAATTCTGACCTCAAGCGGTAGTACCTCTGGGTCGGGCGGTAGTACCGTTGAACGGTAGTACCGCTGATCCGAGCGGTAGTACCTACGAGCGGTAGTACCTCTCCAGGAGCGGTAGTACCTCTCGAGAAAAACAGCAAACGGGAATTTCAGAAAATTGAGCGATTCGCAACGATTCTTGGATTCTTGGCTTGGGAAACTTTGAGGATAGCTAGGGAACACTCCCAGAAGACTAAGCCAAAAGTCAATAACAAGAAATCCACTCCAAGAATCAAGAATTTCATATTTGGGTAAAAATCTGAAATCTTGCAAGAACCGAGCCAAAAACCAAATAACTCCCCAACCGTTGATCCTTTGGCTATGAAATTTTGAGGGAAGCTAATTAATAGCCTCTGGACTCTTCATACCAAATTTCAAGCCATCTTAACAAGGGAATCAAAATCTGGACCAAAACCAAGAAACGAAGAACAAGAACAGAGCAAGCCAAAAATAAAATCTGAGAATCAAACTCGATTTGCTCTTGGGATTAAATAGCCAAATGGCTTTTGAGCAACACCCATGTCATAGCAACCCATTTTGGCACTCTCCAGCAAGCAAGAACTCGAAACAACGAAAATCAAGAAATCTTGCAAAAATGAAAAACGATGAACAAAGGCTACGAATAGAGAAGGCAAACTTCAGTTTTTCATTTCTTGAATTACAGGGAATACAGAGGAGTCCCGATACCCCGACTTGATACAAAAGGAAAGATTACAAGCTCTCAACTCAATCCCTCTCCTCTCAATCCTCAAGAACACCAAGAATCACACATCTTGGGAGGAAGAACACACAAGAGAGGAGTCTCACATAGAAAGCATCGATGAAGCTACAGAGGGAGCACTACTCTGCCTCCACCAACTCACACCAACTCACACCAACTAAAGAGCTAAAGGAAACAACCTTCCTAAAGCCTCTTTTGACTCTAAAACCCTAATCCTCACACAAATGCTCAAGGAGGGCATGCAGCCCCTCCTCTCCTTTTATAGCGCCTGGCTAACGGGTCTCCGCCCCGTTACGCCCGCTACGTCCAACGGAGCCCGCTCCCGCTTGTGCAGCCTTGCGAATTTCCCGATTCGCCCCTTCTGCACCTTCCGAGAAGCTTCCGCGCTCCTTGCCTCGTACGCCTCGCAACCACCTCGAGTCCACGTCGTCTTCGACACATCCCGACCGTTCTGACCTCAGCGCCACCTGCGCCTAGTCCGGTCCACCGTGTCTCGCCACGACTCCAACTCGACGTCCTGCAGTCACACAGACAAGAAACACGTCAAATAGCACCGCTCGACACATGAAAGCGTAAATACCATTACACTTACCACAGATGAAGTCAAAACCTGTCAAAACATTAGAATATGCATCCTAAACCCAAATGACCAGATTTGACCAAAGTCCGACCAAGCCCGATTGCGCCACACAACGACTCGACTCCGAACCACTCAAACCAAACTCGACTGACCTAAACCTTTGTCAATTACTCATCACTCTCATGGAGCACGACCACATGGTCTCTCAATCTCCCCCTTGATGAGTCTATTGACAAACGCAGAAAAAGCATTAAGAAGAGTTTGATTTTGAAGAATCCAACATGGTCCAAAGAATGAAATGAAGCTAATGACCATGTCGACAGAAGGAACACTAGAGCAACTACTGAAAGAGCAAATTGATCTCCAAAGCTCTAAACTGTTCCCAACAGACTTTTTCTTCTCTATTCTCCCCCTTTTGGCAATAAACGCATCAGGATACAACAGAGAGAATATGACATGTCAATGGATGAATATGGCTGAAGTTTGTTTATTTAAGCATTTTGAGCCATGAGAATTATCCATAATGACCAACATGTAATACACCAAGCCATAACTCAATAAAACGCTATCTAGATCATGACAACATATATATAAGCTAGCTAGAGCACATAGATGACAATCTGAAATGTAATGCATTTAGTGAGCAAGTCAAGTCATCAATGAGCAAAGTCTAACTAGAGATATCTAAGAATGACTCAGGCCATGTCAATAAGCTAAGCGGAAACAAGAAGCTAGTGTTGAGTCAATTAGAGTGCTACAAGCTCAAGAGTTTATCATTTGGTTAAGCACTTTTCATCTTTAGGTGATTAAGCAAATCTTGCACATTTGACATATTTTCTTTTAAAGCTTATAGCTGTTTCCAACCAAAAATTTTATCATGTGCTAGATCTCAAGCCTTATGCGACTACTCCAAGCGAGAAGCTTAAGAAGATAGTCCAGGTCATCCAAAACTCTCCCTGAGTTCATGCCTAGTGCAATGGCAAGGCGTCTCATTAGAAAGAATTGGTGAAATCAGTTTTTTCGCACATAAAAAGAGATCCTTTTGCTTTTTAACAGATTGTGCTAACTCATGATGTATCAAGATGCTAAAATAGCTCAATCTAAGATTCAACCTAGATTCAAGACTCAACTCAGCCTATTTGACATGGCATGAATCATAAAGGGATAGCTCAAGCAAGACTAATCTCGAGTGCTAACATGACAAGTTTTAATTTAAGTTGAGCAATTTGTTGCTGAAGCACACCCTTGTGTTGGTCGATATACGGGGACAATTCAGTCTTGTGTTGCTAGACCATGAAATGGGCTTGAGCATACACATCCATATCTAGAGCGATTGCTTTCCTTCTGATGGTCTCGATACCCTTGAGCCTCTCCTCATGAAGAGATAGAGGCACACCTATCAGTTTGACCTAAGCAATCTAATCGACACAGAACTTAATGACCTCTTCAATTGCATAACCTTCGATGATGCTACCTTCTGGTTGAGATTGATTCCGTACATAGGACTTGAGAATTCCCATAAACCTCTCGAACAGGTACATGCTACGTAGGAACATGGGCCTACACATATTTTATCTCCCACATAATGTGAACAATGAGATGGACCATGATACCGAAAAACGATGGAGAGAAATACATATCAAGATGGCATAGAGTCATCATCACCTTGTCCTGCAGAGCATCTAGTCCTTCAGGATCATTGACCTTCTGAGCAATTGTGTTAAAGAAATAACACAGCTTCATGATTGTCTCTTGGACCTTGATCGGCAAAATACTACTAATTGCAATAGGGAGCATATATGTCACCAGCACATGACAATCATGAGACTTTATGCCAATTAACTTCAAATCTTACATCGAAAGAAGTTTCTTCATGTTGGTGGAGTAACCAGACAGAACTTTTACATTGTGCAAGCACTGTCACAGTTCAGTTATCTCGGCCTTAGACAGAGTATAGCAATTAAGGGGAAGGTAAGTTCATCCTTTATCAGTCTTTGTCAGTGCTAACTCAGGTCTGATGTACATGTCAACCAAGTCAAGCTGTGCATTGACATCATCCTTTGTTTTGTCACGAATGTTCAGTAACAGACCAATCAAGCTATCACACACATTCTTCTCTACGTGCATGACATCGATGCAGTAGTGAACTTCTAGGTGCTCCCAATAAGGTAAGTCCCAAAATACTGATCTTTTCTTCCAGACGTTCTTCTCACGGGCCGTCAATTTATGTCCCTTTCTAAGCATAACATTTAAATCCTTACAATATCATAGATCTCTTTTCTGTTTAAATGCCTTGGAGCTGAACTATCCTCGTTCTCTCAATCAAATTGTTTCTTCATCCTGCGGTATGAGTGAGCCCTTTAAAGGAACCTATGGTGACGTATGTACACAATTTTGTGCAAGTGCGTCAGGCACATACTCTCGTTTTCATCTAAGCAGAGAGTACAGGCTTTGACCCCTTTTGTACTCTAGCCCGACAGGTTAGCAAGGGCAGGATAATCATTTATGGTGCAGAACAACAAGGAGCGTAAAGTGATGTTCTCTTGTTTGTGCACATTTCGTATCTGTACCCCATCAATCCATAATATTTTTAGATCTTCTACCAACGGTGCTAGGAACACATTAATATAGTTCCCAGGTTGCTTCGGCCCTTGGATAAGTATTGATAGCAAAATATACTTTCGCTTCATACACAACCAAGGGGGAAGGTTGTAGATGTAGAGAGTCATGGGTCAAGTGCTATATCGGTTGCTTATATTACTGAAAGAATTCATTCCATCTGTACTAAATCTGAACATTATATTCCTTGGTTCTGCACTAAATTTTGCAAACCTCTTATCGATGTTTCTCTACTGGACGGAATCAGCAAGGTATCTTAGCATTCTATCATTCTTACGCTCTTCCAAGTGCCAACGTAGCAGTTTTGCCTCCTTTGAGTTAGCAAAAAACTGCTTCAAACGGGAAATTATAGGAAGATACCATGCCACCTTAGCAGAAAGTCATCTCTTCATCTCTATTCCCTCACCGTCATCTGATTGATTCTTACACTTATATTGGGATGCGTTGCACACCAGACATACATCCATGTTTGTATACCCTTTATGATAGAGGATACAGTCATTTGGATATGCATGTATTCTTTCTATTTCCATTCCCAATTGACAAAGATCCTTCTTGGCTTTGTAAGTGGTTTTGGGCAACTTGTTTCTCTCCAGAAGAATGTCCGCTAAAAGTCCTAACAGTGACATGAAATTCTTGTCGGATCAACCGTTGCTTGCCTTTAATTTCAGCAGTTCAAGTACGGCTGACAACCTCATGTACTTTGACTTGTAGTACGTGAACAATGGTTTTTTCAAGTCCTCCATCAAGCCCTAGAATTTAACATATTCTCCCTCATCACAGTTCCCTTCTGTATCGTGAAGCATCTGATCTAGATTATCATCATTCAGCCTATCCAAATTGGAACCATAATCAACATGATCATCCGGTGGTATATCATTGACTTGATCGGTGATGTCATTATTACTGCCATTCTGTGTAATCTGCTCTTTACTATGACTGTTCCAATATGCATACCCCTTTTCGAAACCACTCCAATATGCATATAACAATTCATTATAACATATTCTATAAATTAATTACTATACTATATATGTACGATCTAAATTAAGTAGCTATATGTAGCAATAATAATTAATTAAATTGAATTAAGAAGAAATAGACTATGAATTGACTAAACCTTAAACCATGCTAGATATAAAATAATCTTCTCCCTACATCAAGCTAGTTAGATCAACCATCTTCAATTCTCCTTTCACCAAAAGCTATAAATGTAAATTATAATGCAATTAGAAATATGTAGTCAAAAACAACTTAGTGGATCTACAATTACTCTTGTCAAATAGTTTCCTTTCGCCAAATTGCCTCAAAGCCCTGCTTCTAGCTCAAAGCAGTAGCGTAGATCTGGAACTTAAGGTAGAGGGTCGACAGTCTGCACGCAATTAATATAGTGGAATTATCACAGACGGTTTTTTATACAAACCATATGTGATAACTTAATTATTACATATGGTTTTTAATATAAACCGTCTATAAAGTATCATAGACAGTTCAAATAAAAAACCGTCTGTGATACTTTGAAATATCACAGATAGTTCTTGGTAATAACCGCCTGTGGTACATCATAGACGGTTTTAACCACGAACCGTCTGTGATATTTCCCCTTTACAGATGGTTTTTAGGTCTGATAGTAACACATACGGTCTCTAAACTAAACTCTCTATGATTGTATTTAATATAGACGGTTTTGAGGAACCATATGTGGTGTGGCATCTAATATACGGCTTTTTGATGAACTGTCTATTTTCATTTTTAATTCCAGCTATATTAAATATATATTTAAAAAATTTCAAGTAGAATATAAATGACATAAAGTCCATATAATCATGTAATTCCATCTTGCCATTCATACACATGTAAATATTCAATGAATATAACCACAAAACTGCTGAAAATAACATGTAAAACAGTCCTTTAAGCAGAAAAGCAATTAATCCTAGCATGAGACAAAATAATTGCTTTAAGATTGCTCTCAGAACAGAGTTGCACAAGATTTTAGATCTTGGCCTTCTCATGCTAATGTCGATACTCTTCATTAACAATCTACTAACTAGAGATTTGGATTTGAGCACTGAAATGAGTTTTCTACAATCACAAACTGAGCAAAAACAGATAACTGCAATCTAAAATTTCGGTTTAAATGTTCACAAGCAATGAAATAGCAAGTAGTAACCAGACCACAAACAGAATATCAGAACACAAACATAAACTGAACAGAATGAAGAAATTATCTAATCTAAACAAATCTGGACAGCGATGACTACATCATAATAGGGAAAACTAATTGCTTGTCAACAAATCTACTCAACCGAAAGATAATTAGCTACAGCCTAGACAGTAGAAATCAATTCAAATGAGCTCAAATCTAATTCAGTTAGCTAGATCGATTTCAGTATTCGACTTCTCATCATAGAGCACATGTTCTGAGCCCACAAGCATGCATAGCAACTCCCAGGTACTTGAACAGAAATTAAAGAACAAGTACATCTGTTGATCTTTGCAAAAGAATCAACCATACTCACGGTGCAGACGACAGTCAAAGCCGTCCAGAAGAAAACCAAGTCGGTGAAGAACCAGAAGAACAGGGCAAGGCACACTGAAGAGTGCTATCCCAGAAAACCTAGCACCCCTCTGTGCCCACGCAGAAGAAGAGTGTGGTAGACAGAGATACAGTGCCCTCTCCAACCTCGGATAGCCGATGCCGGAGTCGAAGGTCAGGGTGATGCCGCATAAGACCAAACAGAATGCACCGGCCGAATGCACTCAAACGCAATGGGGAATCACTACTGCCTTCTTCCTCCCTCGGGTCAGCCTTCCACCACCGATTTCCCCTCACACCCCACCAAATCGATAGGGTTCACACGGGAAATCAAAGGCAAAAGCTCCAATCGGGGATGGTGCAGAAGCACCAGCACCTGCACAACCCGAAGACCAGAGAGGAAGAAGACACAAGAGGAGCAAGATGGGGGCGGGAGAGATCTGTATCGCACGGAGGAAGAACTCAGCCTTAAGAAGAGGAGGCGGGAGGTTGCGGAGAGGTGACGCAAGCGGCCGGCTCTAAGGAACACAGGCCAGCCCGCGCCTCCGTCGCCGCCACCCAGTCACCGTCTCCCCACGCGCTATCGAAATCGCCGATCGGTGCGCCAAATCTAGCGAAGCCGAAACGCCTGCGTGATTCGAAAAAGTTAGCCTTAGTCGTTACGAAGGAAGGAAAAACTACAATAAAGTTATCTATGGAGAAAATGTGTTTACCTGTTGATAAATGTTGGACAACTGTGAAGTCGGTTTTAGCCTTCTTTAGGGAATCAAGGTATATTATCTTATTCTATTTTGGTATAATTACAATTAGAATGCAGTGAAACCTATACAGATATGTCATCATGGTCATTAAACCTAAGTTTGTTTCTTTATAAAGTACAAATCAATAAGTATAGCCACTAGTACAACACTTACCCCTAGTTGTAGGACATAATTATGAATTCCTTATTGCGGTGAGCCACCAATGTCGTCGTCATGTAATTCCCGATGAAGGATGCATTATCATTTATAATATCCATGGAGACTAGGGGTGAAAACGGATCGGATTGTTTCCGACCGATCCGGATAAAGACGGATACGGATTGTGTCGGATCGGATTTTCTTCGGATAATTCTCGGATCGGATACGAATACGAATTTTTTTGTCGGATACAGATACGAATACAGTAGGCCTGATATCCGATGAATACGGATACAAATACAGATTATCCGGATAATACGAAAATGGATATATGGAATTTTTAGCCCAACATTGCCCAGCCCAAGTCAGCCTCTCTCATCTCTCCTGCCACCAGCCCACTAGCCCAACCAAGCCATAAGCCTCCATTACCATTAGGCATTAGGTTCCTTAGTCATATTGAATTACAAACACCACTAGCAAATATTTATGTTTATTAGAAAATAAATTTAATATTGTCAGTGGATTAAAATTTGTACCGATTAAATTGATGTCTCCCGTTTAAATCATTTTGATGCAAATTTAAATACTTAATTAATTTATTAGTCACATGTAAATGGTAGAAATCCATTAAGAATTATTTAGGACTTTAGAAAAAATTAATTACCACTTGAAGATTTAAAATCTGTACAACGGTATGACTATTGTGGATAAAAATACTTATATTTGTTTAGATTTCATGAATGTTTTGACAAGATAAACTATTTATGTGTTTTCATTGATTTTGGACGTATAGTTTAAGAGGTTTTTCATGTTCTGATAAATATTCGTGACCGTATTCATTTCGATTCATATTCGCTCCGTATCTGTATTCGATATTATTCGTATTTGTATTCATATCCGAGGTATCCGTATTCGTATCCGTATCTGAGAAAAAAATATGAAAACAAATATGGTAGAGACATTATCCATCCGTATCCGATCCGTTTGCATCCCTAATGGAGACCAAGTGTGGGTCGAGGAAATCTACTGGTAAATGTAGACCGTGATTATACACAATTACAATGTTCATCATCGAATGAGTGAGCGTCGAGGGCGTCAAGTTTGAAAAGAAAGAACAAGTCCTTGAAGGTCACCATGAAGACACAGTCATGAATATCATGCTTAAGATGATGTGGCCTGAACTTGACGTTGAAACTCGAGTGATGTTGCCCCTCCAGCTTGTCGGTCTATTCCATGTACCATGCATGCAATCTCTGGCAAGCCAATCCTAGGGTTTGAAGGTGCTCTATCGAGATGATCAATGGCTCACCTAGCATGAATTTCTAGGACAACGGCAAGTAGGGGATATCATTGGTCTTCTTCGATTCGCCCTTGCCATCTCAGTTGTTAGAAGTCAACTTCACGGTAGTTGATCGGGCATGACATGTAGATGCATGTGATTCACCGCGCCCTTGCCTCGTTAATGTAGGTAGTTCATGTGGACTTGACACCGGTGCAGATAGCTCCCGTGGACTTGACACCGATGTAGGAGCCTTCAGGCAGATGTCCCTCTTGGGCCACTAGATGAATGTTCCAATGGCTTGCCCAAGAGTCACGACCTCGGCGTTTAGGGGCATATGCAGTGGGACAACCTCAAAATTGACATGAACACCGTCCACATTCACTTTTACAAAACATGGTGCTAGAGTCGTGCACCAAGGCCCTGGCACCAGATAGATACGCCGAGCCCCAAGCAGAGCATAGGGCAACAGAGGCATATCTCACTTGGAGCTTGCACTTCGTAGTCACCTACACAATGATACAAAATTAGCTACTCCAACAGGTTTATCAATGGATCGAGCATTCTAGAGGTAATAATTATTACCAGGATGTCATCGACAGAAAATCTATGGTTACTTTCCGAGGTAGGGTTGGACACGTAGCTACTCTAACGGTTGGAGGGGCTGGCTAGAGCGGCAGAGGCTTCCAACTAATTTTACCTAAACCTTTCCTGCCTGCTCTCCATCTGCCATTGCATCTCATCTCTAATAGCATCAGCAATCGCCTCACTAAGGGGTACTTAAGCTCCTGTAAGTTCAAGCTCCATTAAGTTGGTTTTTGTGATAATGACAAATACAATTGTGAGACTAAATTATTTATCAACTACGATATTGTCTAGTCTCATTTGGATGTGATTAATGATAAATACAGATGTGAGACTAACTCGTTTGTTAAATTACGATATTACTTAAGTTTCATTTGGATGAAGAGCTGAAAATCATGGGTATGCATTTTACATCATATTCTTATATCTTATTGCATTCCTTAGATTCAAAATATAAATTGAACTCCACCAAAAGTCTAACTTGAATATATATACATACATTTTATTTATGCATTCTTATATGCACACATTGAAGGGAAGTTCACTCTATATTTTATGATTTCATTAGTATTGATCCATATTCCTATTTTCACATATTAAGAATCTTTACGTTGAAATATATCCCTTGAATATATAAAACTTGTGTAGTCCATATATACTCACAATTGATTTAAACTCAATTATTTGTAATTGGATTGTCATCTAGTTTTTTCATTATGTGTTAATGGTTGAATGATTAATAACAATCATGTATTGCTTTACTAGCAATTAACCTCAAAGACAAACACTTTCATTCAAATGAGTTAATTGCTTTGAAAGCTCATCCTAGAGTATACAATTAATGTGTACATATTGTATACTTGCAAATCAATCTTTTCTCTTATTATTTGTTGAGATTGTCATGAATTACCAAAAAAGAAGATTGTAGAATCTAGTTCCTTCATTATGAGTTAATGGTAAAATTTTGATAATTAATGGCAATTTATTTGTGGACTAATATTTTCCATGAGTTAGATGAATAGGTTAAGTTCCACAAATGGGGTTAACTTGGGATGACTTCATGTGTTGAAGATTATCAGGTCAAGATACGGGATGGAAGATGGCTTGATGAATTGAAGGCCATCAAGAAGAGGATGCATCCTGAGTTGATGCATGTCCAAGAGGAGATGATCATAAGTTGATCATCGAGTCAAGTGAAGACACATCATGTGTTAATAGAGTTCAAGTAAATGACACATCATGGGCCGATGCATATCAGGACAATGACTAAAGGCAAAGATATGACTAGTTAGGTCTAAGAATGTGTCTCTAGTCTTTTTCCAGTGTTGGTGTTTGGTTGGAATACCACATTGCTAGTATAGGTTGCCAAAATATTAAGAGGGGGTCTTGTCTAGTAGTTTAAGTTTCATCATGTATCGATAACTCAATCTCACTTGCTCTAGCTCTCCGTAGCATGATACTATTATTTGCGAATGTGTTTTGCAAATAGTTGAGACTCATGCGTTGAATCCTTGTAACATGGACTATACATTGTGAATGTATTTTACAAGTGTTTAAAGTCCATGTTTCCTACTCGTTGTGGCATGAGGCGTATATTTACAAATGTGTTTTGCAAATACTTGAAGCTCATATATAATCATTGTAGCATGTGACTTACGTTTGCGAATATATTTTACAAACAAGTTGAGTCCATCACCTATATCTTGTGTCATGATTCCAAAAGTGTGCAAATATATTTTGCAATTTGGTGGGAATCATGGTTTGATCCTTGTGTGCATGATACTATAGTTTGCAAATACGTTTTACAAAATCTGTTAACGTATATGCACTTTTCAGGATAATCGGAACTACCACTGTCCTCAGAGGGGGACGCGGGCGTGGGCTCATAGCAGGATGCCGAGCCATGCTCCAAGTGGGTCGCCACCACGTCTGGAGAGGAGGGTCACCAGCGCAGCCGAGTTAGCTTTGGGAAGGTGAGGGTGCCCGATGAGAGGGAGAGCTGAGGGGGTGGACCAATGACGACGAGCGGAGAGTAGTGCACTGCGCCTAGAATTGTGGGCCTGCCGGCTAGAGCGGCTAGGGATGATGGCTCAGAGGGGATGTTCGACCGAATCTAGCCCTTAGTGAGGTCCCATGTAGCACTAGATTCTTCCCAAACCTCCAATTTTGATGTCATATTTCTCTATTTGGGGAGCTGTTAATAATATTTCAGAATAAAAATAATATCTAACTAATAAAATACTGATAATTAAGAAACCGACAGTTGGACCGGAGAACTGGTAGCCTCACCGGTTAGATCACCGGTTCAAGCTTTTAAAACTACGCTGGTATATATGAATATGATTGTAGTGTACGGAGAACTAGCTGCGTATGCATCGCGTAGTGTGTTGGCCTAGCTTGCTAGCACGTCTACTAGTTTAGTCATAACAGGAGCCTTCTTTGTCGGATCCACAACCTATTCGATGTTGCAACTGACATATCGCCATCGCATCCTTACACACACTGATGTGATACGGGTTGGCTACATTAATATAAAATAAAAATTTTACCATATAAACTAGAAAGCTGATGTGATACGGGTCAGCTACATTAACATAAAAATAAAAATTTTATCATATAAACTAGAAAGCCATGCAAATAAAAGATCATGTATCGTTACCACTAAACACGCAGTGTAGCAAAAGTAGAGTTGAAGCAGTCCGATTCAACATAGCGCACGTCGATATAGTGAAAAGAGTCGATCGTCCACGAGAATTGGTCGGTCTTCCTTGAGCCAACTATCTCCTCCTCCGTGTGATCGTCCCAATCAGTGCTGCATCCGCAGCAGCGCCTCTACCAAAGTCCACACGTCCAGAGATGGAACGTCGTGCACCGATATGTTAGCACCAGCATGCACGGCAAGGACCTCGAGAGATGGTGGCTAGGGTTTTGGTGGATGTGTTGATCGCATGCAACCCTCAGCCCATGCACCCTTTTATATAGAGACTCCGACTGCATCCATATCCAATACGAGTAAATATCATATCTTACTTGAAAAGTCTCTGATCGGATCTTTATCCAATACGAGTTGAGATCATACTAACCCAGAGTCTATCATCTGAACCCTTACTATTCCAACCCGTTAAGTGTGTGACCATGTAGGTTCATGTATAGTTGGTTATAATTCGAAAACACCTTTCTGGTCACTGGTTGGAAGCAGTCCCTAACAGAACATATCGACTCCCCAAATATACACAAAGATCAATCTGGATGAATCTTCTGCAATATGATCTGTAAGCAGGTCCTAGTCATCCACTATCAACTCATAACTCCTTACAACCGGATTATATATGGTCACGACCAATTCATATCCCCATACAACTAGATCGTAGACTAGTCTATGATATGTCTGACCAGCGGCCAATGCGATGCGACACAAACCCATTGGCCGCCCGGCGCCGCATGACAGCCGGCGTTTTCCTCTCCCTCGTACGTCTACTCTGCTCTGCACCTCCGCCCCTTGTTTATCCACACATACAGCCACACAGTGAGTGCGTGCGGCAAATATGATCGACTCGCTACTGTTCCGTTCCCCACTTGGACCCATATATGCTTTAGTTGATCTAGATTACATTTGCTTTCTATGATCGTTAGGCTAGCAGAGGATATAGGGTGCAGTTTGGTTAGATTGAAATAAGTTAACTTATAACTAAAATTACACTGTAGCTGGTTAAAATTACACTGTGGGCATGTTCTTTTCCTCCAAAGCTGGCGGCTTTTGGCTTTTGCTACAGTACCTAACTTTCAAACAGAGTATTTTCTCAAGACAGGGGTCTACAAGTTAAACGATGTACAGGTTAAAAGCCCAACATCTGTACCAGCCAAAATCGCAAGTGATTATCTCACTCTCCGTAATATGTACCGTAAACAGCTAAAATTCAAAAATTTAAGTCAAAAGCCATAAGCCGCAGCCAAACAGACCCTGTAGCTGATGGTGGCTTATGTGCTAAAAAGCCAAAAAGTTAAAAAATAGAAATAATAAAAAATAAATCAGAAATCAGAAGTTTAATTCGAAATGAGCCGGTTCCATCTGGTCTGATCACTTAATTAATTTCGGTACATGTTTCGTTCTATGGACTTGCAGGGTTTTTTTTTGCCGGCAAACTGCTAGGTACGGCATGTCCAATGCAAGAGTCTTTCAGCCAGAGCGTCCACACACATCTTAGTTGAGGATACATTTTGTTTGGTTCAATATTAAGAGGTTGGTTATAGGTTTAACTATTATGCGTTAAGGCCTGTTTATATTAGTTTATGAATATCTAATTTCTCAGTGACTTTTTTTATCTCCGTCTCGTTCTAAGAGTAAAGCAGCGGCATGAATTTACCACATACTTTATTTTTCTCGCCCTCGTTTCACTTTCCCTCACTGCTTACCTTTCTTTTTAAAAATCATCTATTTTAGCTACTGTATTTATTTTTATCAAAAACTATCCGTCACACCTGATAGTAAACATCCCGTCACACCTGATAGTAAACAACCCCGTGATGCCAGCAAATATGTTCGACTCGTACGTTGTGCCAGATCTTGCCTGTGGCATGACGGCCGGTGGGGGCACGGGAGACCGCCGTTGAACTAGATCCGGGCGTCACTGAGAATGATTGCACAACCAGTAGCGGGTCACCGGCCCACGGCGGGGAAGCGAGAGGATCGAGTTGCCGTTTGTGCCAAGGAGGAGAGCGGTTGAAACTTGAGAGAGGGAGACTGAAGAGGAAGACTGGTCGGTAAGACGTGCAAAAAAGAAAAGGAAAAAAATACTAGTGACCCTAGCATCTCCTCAGCTGCAGCGCAATGATTTCCTAGATCCAATCAAACTCGCCACCGCCTCCCGTCCCTTCCGTGTCAGAGCTTTTAGGATCACTTAGAGGAGGCGAGCTCTTGGACGTTACCACGTGGAAAACACGTTGTTTGCACCTAAAGTCATCGCGTTTCGTTGCCCGCTCGGTTGAGTTGAAAATTAATAATTTATAATAAAAATTATATTATAATTAGTTAAAATTATACTATAACTAAATATGATTTATTTGATGTAATTAAATTTTAAAAAATAAAAAAATAGAAAAATATGTTAGCTCATCACAGATAACGCAAATGAATATAAGAAAAAAAGAACCAGCAAAAAGTCAAAAGTTCAGAAAAGAGGAAATTTATGAATAGTAAAAATAAACCAGAATCCAGAAACTCAAACCGAAATGAGTGGGACGTAAGGCTTGGTTTTTGAATTATAACTTTAAAAAACTAAAAATTATCTAAAATACGTTACTTTTTTAGCATAGTTTTTTCTTTTATATTACCCTTTAAATGTAACATTGTTTTTTTATCTTTTATCTTTATTGTTTTTAACATTTCGATCAAAAGCTACAGAGCGTCTAAACGTGAGCTAGATATCACCAATAGCACAAGCCTAATAAACAAAGCAGCGTAGGCGGTGACAGCAGATGATACCATAGAATACTACTCTCTTCATCTAGTTTATAAGACGTATTTTTTTGACATATAGACTAAGAAGACAGTGAAAATTGCTATACATCTTTAATTATTATCTCTAAGTACTATATTATAGCACACTATAATAGCAAATAAAGCATGCATGTAGTAATAGTAAATAAGTTATATATTTATTAAGGGTGTAAAGAAAATGTCACATTAATTTTATATTAGAACATAAAATATATTATAAATAAAATTATCTAAAAATTATATCTTGCAAGCTCTAATAACAAGGCAACCTCCCAGCTTGGACGTAGACGTTGGCGTGGCACGCAAACGAGGAACCCAACCGGACGGCGGGCGGACGAAGCCACCTCGCCTCGCAGGCTTGCCCACTTTTCTTTTCGTTTCGTTGCCTTGGTCGCTCTCACCACGCAGCGGCAGCGCATTTCCATTCTCCACCTCCCCCCTCGATCTCTCCTCCTCCTTCTCGCAAGGACGAGACGAACAACCCCATGCGCCGCTAGCCCCGCGCCATGCAGGTGCAGCCCGCCCCCGCATCGCCGGGGGACAACAACCGGCCGCCTCCGCACGCGCCGACAGAGGAGGAGGAGCCCAACGCGGATGCGGAGGTGGAGGACGAGCCCAAGGTCGAAGAGGCGGCGGCGGTAACGGAGGAGGAGGAGGAGGAGGTGGAACACGGGGGGGAGAAGGATGAGGAGGGGCAGAGGAGGCGCAGGGGGAGGAAGAGAGGGAGGAGGGGCGGCCCCGCGGCGGCGAGGGGGCTGGTGATGGTGAAGCGCGAGCTGCTCGCGCGGTGCCTGACGTGCCCGCTCTGCAACCGCCTCCTCCGCGACGCCACCACCGTCTCCGAGTGCCTCCACACATGTGAGTTATTCCTAATTCTCTCCTCCCCCTGCTGCCACCGTAGAGCTCTGGCCCTTGCCTACTAGGATTCCGTTCTCCGACGTCGGTCTCGCCTGATTTGACGGTAAGGGCGGCCTCCGGGACGTGGGATTCGGCGTGCTGCTTGCTCCTCCGCCCTCCGGGACGTGGGGACGGTGGCGCGCTCGAGCGGTCTACCAGGATTTCGTGCGCGTTGACGCCTCTCAGCCTGGGATTGTGCTTATTTCTGGGAGGGCGTGGGTAACCTTGCCGTGCTTGGCTTCCACCTCATGTCGACTCAGGCAACTGGGATTCTCCCTGCTGGGTTCAACTCTTGCTCTAATGCTTTACGTGGCCTCTAGTTTTGCTTTGTTCATCGGTACGCGACGTGGAAAATGTCGGGTTATATGCGTGGATGTTATGTGAATCTTAAACATGTACGTGGATGGATCGCTGCGAATTCTTTCTCGTTGAGCTTAGTTAAACAGCTCAGATTTACTACTAGTCCGGCTTAAAGTTCAAGGTGCTCCAGCTTGACTTGGTGCTTCGTTCAAGTTCGATACTTGGATGAGCTCTCTGTTTTTGGGACAGAGAGATGCCAGGTTGGCCTAGATTTATGATTTTCTACGTGGACCCTAGCAAATGTTAGCCTCTAATTGGGATTCAAGACAATGCTACATGTAATTTTTGGGTTCTCGATTTGGAAACGCGCTGCTCCTTGGACCTCCAATATGAATTATTCAGCTTCATTGGGAGCATGTCATGTGAACTGATCACCTGACTGGCTGACTGTATTGTCTAGTCCCCCTGAGACATTGGGACTGAAATGCTTCTACTTTTCTTCAATTCTGGAGTCTCTGAATAGTTTTGTCACTATGAAATGGTGTTCGCTAATTCCAGGGAAAACTAGAAATGAGTGACCCTATCCCAGAAATGATTCTAATGTGGCTCGGCTTAGTGGATGTCTTGCGATGGCTGATTAGTGGTGGCAGAAGTTGGAATCGGGAACTGGGGTTGGAACATAGGGGATAGTGGCGGAGGACGAACTTGCCCTCGTCTGCCTGGTCGGGATTCTCGCCGGCCAGGTTTAGAGGCTCTGAGTCGCCAGGGTTTAGAGAAGATTGTTTTCTATTGCTTGCTTAACAAAATACAGCAGACGTCCCTTATAAAGGACTTCACAAAACCGACTCCTAAAAAGTATCCGATCTGTTAAGCAGATTCGGAGATCACCCCCAACACGGACTCAAGCCTAATATCTCTAACTTTCCATACTAGTACTTCCTAAACAAGCAACTAACTGATACCACAACCTGAACTCCTTAGGCCAGCCGAACTGCACGGCTGCGGACTGTAGTCTGACAAGCTGTTGTCGCTGAAGTCTTGTCGTCCAGAACAGCAACCGCAGCTTCACAAGCAGCCTGCTGTCTTGCTGGCCTTCTCGTATAATGACGTCCCCAATAACTGTCCACAACAGATTCGGGATCCTAGCTAGTTAGCATGGTGTCTGTTATCTATACTATCTGAGGTTGCTTTGGTAGTTCCTTCTGTAGCATTTTTGTTCCTTGTTCTTTTCTGGGATAACCGTGTAGTTTTTCAAGTATTTCTTCCGTCGTATGTTTTACTATTGTAGGTTTGTGACCCTATCACTAACTGAAGAGCTCAGTGTACAACACAGTAATAGAAGTAGTGAGAAAATCTGTCTTGTGTCGTTACTTTAGTTGCTACTAAAATTATCTTTGATTGAGCGCTCATAATTTTAAAGCTTTAATCCTTGCATTCTGATGCAGTTTGCAGAAAGTGTATATATGAGAAGTTTAATGACGAGGAGGTAGAATCCTGCCCAGTATGTAAAATTGACCTTGGCTGCACTCCAGTTGAGAAGCTTAGGTACACTTATCCTCATGGCTATGTACTTACGTTTTATCCACTTTGCTTGTTGCTGTAGATCTTAAGATCAAAATAACTGCATGTTGGTACTTTCAATTTTGAACTTACTGTTAAGCTTCCTGGATTTTTAATCATAGTATAGCTTTCCATTGGATATAGTACATGTAGAACTTGGCGCTTTGATTCAAATCTTTGTAATATACTATAAAAGTTGGAGACAGAACAAAATGTAGTAACACACCGGAAAGAATTGTAGAAATGTTGCATTCTGAAGGACTAAGTGACTTTCTGAATAATTTCGATGGACAGGAGTTTGTAACTTCCCGCATATTGAAGAATCTTATATCATTATATTGGTACCTTATGTCTTTCTTATACTCATTTTTCTTTGTTTTGTAATCTTCAGAGCTGATCACAGCCTACAAGACGTGAGATCAAAATTTTTTCCATTCAAAAGAAAGATTAAGGCTGAAGAAGTTGCAACTCATATTTCACTTCCCACTAAAAGGAAAGAGAGATCTATCTCTTCACTGGTGGTTAATACACCTAGAGTAACACCAACAGGATTGACTGGACGGAGGACAAGAGCGGTTGCCAGGAAAGCTGCTGCCTTGCGTGGACTTGGTCCTATTATTGAGGATCCTGTGAAAAAGGAAAATGATAATTGTGACAAGCATGCTCATAATTTAAGCTTGCCTGCTAGTTTGGAAAAAGTGCCACAAACAAGAAAACAGGTAAACAAGTCACACCTTATGGGTAATCCGGTATTCATATCTTGTGCCGTCCTGCATCTTCATGCTATTTACATTGTAGTTAGCTGTGGAATGTGCATACTAAGTTCCCAAAACTACAATAGCTAGAAGAAGGCACACACCAGCAGTAACCTGATCCTTTTGTCTGCAGATATCATCAAATGCGGAGGCATCAAACCATTCCTCCAATAAAGATACCAAGGATGGTAGTGAGGAGTTGGAAGACAAGGCTGAGCTCTGGAGACCTTTAAATTGTTTGGTAGAAGCTGCAAACAGGACAAAATCCTTTAGGTCAAGCTCGCAGAATCCAGTTGTTAAGGGAGAGCAACTCAATGATTCTCCCAGTAGTACATATGCTAACAAAACAAAGGCTAGGGAGCATCTGCAGAAGTCCAAAATTGAGGATGACAAGAAGGATGTTCCTGTGCCACCAGTGATGCCAAAAAGGAAAGTAGTTCAAGGAACTGGACGGAAAAGGAGAGAACTTCGAGCTCCAGCCGATGGAGAGCCTGATGCTGCAGCTACGCAGAATGAAAAGAAGTTTAGCTCCATATGGTTTTCGTTGGTTGCCTCATTTGAACAGTAAGCATTGAAAATTCATATATTATCATTTTGTCTTAAAATTCTGAAAAAGCAATAGCTAGCATAGGCTTTTATCTGATCTTGTGCTCTAATTATTTTCAGGAAAGGAGACCCACCTTTACCACAGATACCTTCCCAGTATTTGCGAATAAAGTGAGCTCATATTTTACTCATCTTTTGCTTGAGACTCCAGAATAGTCTAGTTTAATTGATTTTTCTAGATCCGTCCTTGACATAAGTTCTTGTTCGAATTTATCACAGTGGGCTGTTAGTAGATAGGTTTATGATAACAAAGCACAAAGCTCAAGAAAGAAAAACTAAGAATGTTCATTAGGAAGGAACAAAAAGAACAGGGATACTACCATAGTGGCATAGTTTGTATGATAAATAGGTGCAAGCTGACAAAACAAAAGAAAATGCACAGCACTGATTATCTTCAAGGTGTACTTTTGAGGAAAGTGGGGGCATTTGCTTGCTAGAACTGATTGGAACTAAAAGTCACTTAGTTTAGAGTGTAAATTCTTGTGAAAAGGGGCTGAGATCAGTGAATCTTGCACTGATGCTTGGCCATTGATTCCAGAAATAACCGTGGTTTAGCACCATGTGTGTTGCCATCTGTTTCACTTGGCTGCTGGTTATGACCTTGTTGTTGATCATTGCTTCTTTTCCACCATTACACTACAATGTGCATCAAACTGTATTAAATTTTCTAGTTGGAAAATATTTTGTTCACATACTTTTGCTCCTAAGCCAGTGGGGCTATATGCAAAGGTTGGTTCCTAGGTGGACTTGAAGTTCCAAAATATCAGGGTAATCTTACTTCTGCCTTGCCTTGATTACTTGATCTTCCTGTATAGATATGCTGATTGCTTGGCAGTGGAATCAAATGTGGTGTTCAAAAGCTAGCATCACTGTGACTTGTTTGTAAACTTAGTGCCCCTACTATAATATTGTTGCTTGGTGCAGATTTAATTGCATAATGTCCATGTATTTGTGTTATTTGCAACTTGATATGCTGTAACAGTTCTGATTGTGGTCAACACGCTGTTTCACAATAGGGATGGAAATGTACCTGCTTCATCTATCCAAAAGTACCTCATGCAGAAGCTCAGTCTTCCAAGTGAGTCTGAGGTAAGAACCCTACATGCCTCATGCATTATTTAGACAACTGTCTTATGTATTATTCAGACCAGGGATCGGATTACCGGCGGTCCGCTGGTAACCGCCGGTTACCGGAAATCCCGGCGGTGACCGGGATGGAAAAAACCAGCCGAGATTCAAATTTCAAAAAATTGCATGCGCATCTCCTGTGTGCAGTCTCCTGTGTGCAGCATCTGTTAGCTTTAATCCTGTGTGCAGTCTCCTGCATGCATTGCATGCGCATGCCTCTTAGTATTCTGCTGTATCTCTTAGTATTCCGCATGCTTCTTAAGTGCTGCGCATGCCACTTTAATTCTTCATGCAGTCTCCTGCATGTATTGCATGCGCATGCCTCTTAAATGTTGCGCATGCCTCTTAATTCTGCTGTATCTTTTAGTATTCCGCATGCCTTTTAAATGCTGCGCATGCCACTTTAATTCTGCATGCATTGCATGCGCATGCCTCTTAGTATTCTGCGGTATCTTTTAGTATTCCGCATGCCTCTTAAGTGCTGCACATGCCACTTTAATTCTACATGCAGTCTTCTGCGTGCATTGCATGTGCATGCCTCTTAAATGCTGCGCATGCCTCTTAGTATTCTGCTGTATCTTTTAGTATTTCGCATGCCTCTTAAGTGTTACGCATGCCACTTTAATTCTGCATGCAGTCCCTTAGTATTCTGCATGTTTGTTCATTTCTTCATGTCTTATTCTTTTACCTAACAGGAATTACATCTTTTGGGTCTAAATAGTTATAATAGAGAAGAGAGCTAAATAGCTTTGACTTACATCTTTTGGGTCTTAATTCCACCGGTTTTTCCAGTTTTTTCATCGGTTTTTCTGGTAACCGACCGGTTACGGTCTCCTCCTGCCCCGCCCAAAAAATTCAATTGGCAAATTTTATCCGGTTTTTATCCGGGATTTCCGGTTACTGGGCGGTAACCGGCCGGTTACCGGTACTGCCTGGCGGCCAGGATTTGCCCCGGTTCCGGTTTTTCGATCCTTGATTCAGACAACTGTTTGTCTGCATTGGAATTTTTCTTCTGTTACGACTTATGACATATATATGCATGACTGAGATTTAAAGTAGCAGCATCATTTGAGAACTTTGTGGGCCACTTTTTGCAATTTGAGCATTAAATTATGCTAAATCCTTGTTATATTGATGATGGGCAGTGAATTGATAAACTTCCAGTTTGTGGTCTAGATGCTTTGAAGGAATATCCCGAATGATGAGGAGAACACTTGAAACTGTTGGTTTTCCATTATTTTTTCACTGTCTCAGATGCATATCACCCATGACACTGCGTGTAGTGCAACTACTTGTTATATTTGTTCACTGATAATAGTAGATACCTTTAGTCCTTCAGGCTTCAGGTCCTGCATTGTTACCTTTGACACTGCATATATCTCACTACTTGTTATATTTGTTCTCTGATAAAAGTAAATACCTTCATCTCCTTCATTGTTACCTTGGCACTGCATAGTCTCGCTACTTGTTATATTTTTCTCTGATAATAGTAAATACCTTCAGCGCCACATTGTTACCTTCTAAATTAATTTTGTACCAGGAAATGTTGCTCTAATTGTTTGTGAATGGACATTAGCTCAACTGAACTTGTTGACTTATCTCAATAGTACATAATCTTCATGTTTACAGGTGGAAATAAATTGCTGCGGACAGCCGGTGAATCCTACACAACCTCTCTGCAATTTAGTAGAGTTGTGGCTGAGGGGACGAACAACCCAGACAACACAGACCATGATAGGCTCCTCCGCGGAAGGGTTTGTAACGGTGCTAACTTACGGACGGCCAAACGCCATCGCATCGTGAATGCACCACACAAGATTCAACCCGTTTTTGACCTAAGGCGGGTCCCTTTTTCTGCCATAGCCAGCCTTTTGCTGGGCCCCTGGAAGAGGCCATCCAAGATATATAGCCTCAAAATGTATTCACTGACGTTTCGTATAGATGTTGTTATTCAATTAGAATATCTTTTTCTTATTTATTATACATCAAGGAGAGAATAGATAAAAGGTGGTTGTGATTGATACTTGTAGGCATCATTGATGTTTAGGTTGGGTATAAAGAGAGGGAACACTTTTAGCCTTTGCTTGTAAGAGATGACTAGAGTGGATTGCAAGTTATCTTTCGGCTGTACCATGAATTGTTGTAACACCAAATTGTAATTCTTTAAACTCGTCCTATCGAAATGGCCTCTTATGATCTGTTGCAATGTTCGGTTGTGTGCCTTATCGTGCTTGTAGCGCTGTGGTATCTTGAAAGGTAAACTAAATGCTGCTAGAAGTCAATAACAGATCACATAAGGTTTGTTTCCTTTAGACTCCATCCATGTTTTTATTGCCGCATACACTGCAGTGTCGTTAACTCTCATATCCGAAGTTTTCTTATTGTTCTGGAATTCTATTATCTGAGTTTGCTGGGGACTTTTTGATGGTACTGAATAAGAATGCGTCTGACAACATTCATCTGCTTAACCCTACAAAAAGAACGTCTTACAGGCTTAGTGCCTCGGGTTTGGCCTCACTCAGGCATCAGTTCACTGTCGTTGCTGCGATGAGGTTGTGGGCTTTCGAGTTTAATTCAGTGCTCAGACTGACCTGGTCTACACCTCGTATTTTTTGGCCGTGTGGATAGTTCACATCTACACTAGCACTAGCTACATATCCCATCCTGTAAGGTAGTGTTTGGTTTAGGGGATATCCCGGGATGGGAGAGGGCCAACCTTTTTTTTTGTAGTGTTTGGTTGTAGGATTTGGTGGGGTGGGTTGGACCCAAAAGAAAATATTCCCCTGAAAAGTGGGTTGGGACGATCCGCCAAAAACGAGCGAACCGCGCCAACCCACTTCTCCTGCGCGCGCGCCTACGCCCTAATCCCCCATCTCCCCCGCGCAGTTTTTCCCCATCTCCCCCGCCGCCCGCGCCGCTCTGCCCTTCCCCATCTCCCCCCCGCCGCCTTGCCCTTCCCCCATCTCCCCCCGCCGCCCGCGCCGCCCTGCCCTTCCCCCATCTCCCCCTGCTGCTCTGCCCTTCTCCCTCCACGCGCGGGCGCCGCCCCGTCCGGGTGTGTGCGCGCCTCCCTGCCGCTCCTCACGCCGTCGGTGCTCCGGTCGCCGTGCTCCGGTCGTCCTCGTCGCCGTGCTCGGGTCGTCCTCTCCGGCCTCCTCTCCGCCCTGGCGCGTCCACCCCGCCGTCCTCTCCACTGCCGGCCGGATCTCCGCCCCGGCGCGTCCTCCTTGCCGTCCTCTCCACTGCCGGCCTCCTCTCCGCCGTCCTCTCCGCTGCCGTCGGCCTCCTCTCCACTGCCGTGGATATCGAGATTGTTGAGGCGAACGATGCTGTCGTTGGCAGGCGTGGAGGCCGCCGCCGCGGGGGCCACCCCCTTGCCGATGGCGGCGGGGCCATGCTGCTTGTTGCGGCTGGACGGGGCGCCAGCGCTCCCGCCGCTAGTGGAGGCGGATTGAGAGCGGTCGCCCAGCGACGACCGCGGAGTGGCCGGCTGCGGCGGGCGCGGGAAGCTCGACGCGCCGCGGCCGCCGTCCTCGTCCGGGCGATGGGCGAGCCGGAGACCATGGGGTGGGAGATCGTGCGAATCGGGGGAGCGCGGAATTGGGGAGGAGATGGAGCCGTCCTAGATCTCATTCTATCCCTCCATCCAAACAAAAAACAGAGACTAACCCATCCTTGCAACCAAACAAAAAGTGGGATTATCCCATCCCACATACCTGGGATGGAGCTATCACATCCCACCAAGTCTCCAAACCAAACACTACCCAATGATCTGGAGTCTTTCATTAAAATAAAGCAGAGAGCACTTCTTTAGAGAGAGGAGCGGAGAGCTTTTCGGTAATGTCGCATAGAAACCGAGTCCGTGCGAATGGATGTTACAATAATTCAATAAACCGCCAACTGGTTTGATTGATAAAGATTACAAGGTGTTTTTTTATTACAAGGAAAAGCACATGCACGGACACACAAGTATGTCTTTTTAGCATACATCTAATCAGATGGAGACCGAGAATAAATCATCGACATTACAAAATTTCTACTAAACGCACTTATGAGTGTGCATAATAATACAAAGTATAAAACTACAAATTATGTAACTATCCCGTATTTATAACTAAATTTATGTTGGAATCCTATGTCCATAACAAAATTTTCCATCTCTTTTACTCCTAATTCAAAAAGGACTAAGTGTGTTCCAATCAAAATTCTGAAGTTTGACTTTCGTTATCTTTCATTCTTCCGGAGTGTTAAGCTTGACAAGAAGAAAAATGAAGAAGTAGATTGGTCATGAAAGTACTTTTATAACATGCAAATATGCTATCTTATTTTCAATAATAAAAAGAAAAGAAATCATGCCAAAACAACAGTTGATTGGATTATTTAAAAATTGGTTGAACCATTGGACCCAATTATCCTTATATACCTCTCCTTCTCCAAAGCACAAATGTTTAGCCATTGCATTCCAAGCCCCACTCACGCCCCGCCCCTCATCGCTCACAACCTCAAAACCTAACGGTGCATCCTTTGGTCCTTATCGTGACTCGCTAAAATCTATGGTTGGGCCCGATGAACTCAACAAAACCTAATTATCGGACGAAACCCCTCGAGCCATGAAATCTTGATGTGAATCCAAAGAGACCAGTAAATTAGCAATTCTATATTTTTCTAATGTTAGGATGTCCTCATTAGCCGAATTCACGAATTCACGCCGCAATGCAATCTCAGCTCAAATGGCAAAACATTGTAGCATATCTACTACATGGGATACATAGGGCCTGTTTGGGAAAGCTCCACAACTGAAAACGTGGATCTGGAGCAGCAGCTCCACCATGGAGCAGCTCCACCGTGGATCTGGGATCCCACCATGGAGTGTTTGACTTGTACAGCAGCTCCAAATCCACGAAATTGAGGTTTTTGTGGGAATGGCCACTTTTGATGGGATGAGGTGTGTAACCAATGGCATTGGTGGGTAATTACCACCCAACTCCACGGTGGAGCACCCCTTGAGGAGCTCCATGAAATCCATGGATCTGGCCCTCAGATCCAGGATTTTGGTGGATCCAGATTTCGCAGAGCTGAAGCGTTTGGGTAAAATTTCGTGGAGTGGAGCCGTTTTTCGTGGATCTGAAGCTGGTGGAGCTCTCCCAAACAGCCCCATAGCCCCGCTCATTTGAACCTCAGATTTTAGCTTCTAGGTTCTAACTTTTGTCTTCTTTTGGTGATATAGTTTTTTCGGTTTTTTTTATTTTTTTCCCCCCTCTTATTTCTTTTCATTGTCTGTGATAAATAACTTCTTTGTTATTTTTAAATTTAATTACACTGAAAAACTGCCGATAACTATAATATATTTTTAACCGCTACCGTATAAAAGAAGTGATAAGCCAGGTCTCAAATGTATTGTAGCGTATTTACTGCAATGAATACACTATAGCCATCATCAATCAATCCGGTGCCTCTGTTTCCGAATCATCGGATGGATTAGAATTTTGCCCGAAGGAAAATGCTTCGCATGGCTCTCCACCAAGGCTCGCCGCCGACTACTTCAGCCTCTGCACTCCGCCGGTAGTTGTAGCAGTCGTGCCCCCGCCTAGAACGACATGACCCATCTCATCTTGCCTGGCACCACCTTGCAAGGCCCTGCACTCTGGACATTTTTATATTGACTTTTGCCTTTAGCTTATAAATAGCAATAGCTCGTAAAGAAACTTGTAAAGAAGCGATTTAAATCGATACAAATGAAATTACTATAGTATATGCTATAATCCAATAATATACACTGTTTCTTAAAAAACTCTATTTGAAAGCTACATACTGTACAAAGATATTTACTGTAGAAAAGCATATTGTAAAACCTAATACGAACATAGCCTCAAGCCATTCCCACGTGGGGTCACCATCGTAGCACTCAAAGCCATTGCCGGTAGGGGTGGATATCGAGCCGACTCGGCTCGGCTCGATAAAGCTCGTTTAAAAGATGGCTCGGCTCGGCTCGTTAGAGTAACGAGCTAAAAGTAAGGCTTGGCTCGGTTCGTTGCAAAGCTCGGGCTCGACTCGTTAGGCTCGTACATATTGTGTATTTCGTTTATTTTACATGTAGAACTTTTGCCTCTGAAGGCTTGAATGGTCTGAATCCATTTATCTAGCCAAAATTTTCAAGGGCGACAACATAGACCATCCTCACCGTAGCCAAATGCAGCTAGTAAATTACTTATCTTCCCATACCTTCACCAAACTCATTCATTTGGAATCAAACCAAATCAGACGTTGTTATACCCTACAGAGAAATCAGAAAAAGCCCCAACACCACAGCCACCGGGGCATCAAGATGACCGAAGAAATAAGCGAGCAGAAGCGGGTAGGAAATATTCGAGAAACCGTACGGCACGCACGTACCCATGAGTGACGCTTCGAGGAGGTGGCGAGCGAGGAGGACCTGGTCGGTGGGGGTGAGCCCCCCGCAGCGTCGAGCTCGGTGGCTGCGCGGCCGCAGATCTTGGTCATGCTGTGGACGCTGGAGGCGAGGACGACGACGACGGTGGCGGCCACGGTGCGCACCATGACGGGGCCTCGCCCGCGCTTGAGGCGGTCCAGCGCGAGCATCACCAGCTTCCGCAGCGGCGTCTTGAAGAGCAGCGCCACCGCCACGGCGGCCTCCGATGCCAGCACCATGAACAACAGCTGGATCATCGCAGCGCGGGTGGTTGGGGCGTTCGAGGGTTTTGGGATTTGGGTGGAGACGGGCGTTTCCACTTTCTTGACACGGACGGCGAGGGTGCGGTGCCGCACCGTCGCGGCGGCGCCGGATCTAGAGTTGAGAGGGGATCGGGTTGTGCGTCGCCTGATCGGAAGCTAAGAAGGGGATCGGGGATCGGGAGTGCGTTGCCTGGTCTGTGCGTCGGTGCATCTTGAGCGCTGGGTGATGGGCCACCGATGCGCCGAGCGAGTCGGGCGTCAGATCAGATGGGCCGGCCTGAGTGTCAGACCCGGATTTTTCAATCCAAATCTACTGTGTCTCACTGCACTAATCCCTGGATCAGTAGTTAGTGCACACAGGTACATTGCTGAATCATGACATACATCGCATAATAATATTACAGAGTTGAACTACACCACATCGGGTGACTGTTTACATAAGGGCCGTTTTGGCCAAATGTCATCATTACAAACACGCAGCGGAATAATTAGCAAAAGTAGACCCAAATTCACATGCAAGCGACCATTAGGGTAATGTGCACAATATATGCCACCAGGGTCCCGGTAACATAAATGTACACAAGGCCTAGAGTCTACTTGTCTAAGCCTAACCACCGAGGCCTACGCCTTAATTATCGCCTTTGCTTCCATCGATGCTGGCAGGGGCCTCCTCGTAGGCGTAGTGTCCTTGAACTCCTGTTTCTGAATTTTATCGCAAAAGCGAGAATGAGCACTCCGACCCCGTGCTCAGCAAGCCAACACACAAAATGCAATAATTAAACATGTCTTGCTAATCAAAGGAAGGCTTGGGCTCATTTTATTTTGCGGAAAGTGCTTTTGAATACAATTATAGGAAAATCCTGAGACCTAGCAATCTTGAACTCAAAACTTTTACTTATAAAATAAGTTGATCTTTATAACTGATACAGATTCCATCCACCATTACATGGTATCCGCACCATATAATATCTTTCAGCGTTATAGCCGCTTAACCTACCACTGGGACAACACCCAGGATAATTCCAGCCAGGGCAGTCCTTCGCCCTTCGAGTTTCCCTTCTCCCAAGTTCCAATTATTTTGTAAACAGAACTATATCTAGTTACGTTCCCATGTCCGCCCTTGACCGTGGGCACGGCTATTCGAATAGTTTTGACTCTGCAGAGTTTGTACACTTTCAC
The DNA here is from genome assembly GCA_017311315.1 of Dendrocalamus latiflorus. Lineage (NCBI taxonomy): Eukaryota > Viridiplantae > Streptophyta > Magnoliopsida > Poales > Poaceae > Dendrocalamus > Dendrocalamus latiflorus. The sequence continues at coordinate 39,568,747 of CM029652.1, read as the reverse complement.
CACAAGAGACAATCAACTCGTTACCCCACACGATTCCTTAGACGTGTGGTTGAGCAGACCATCACAGTGACTTCTCAAAGTATCTAGTCCTTTCTCCCATCTCACATTATGGGTAACCTCCCATTTGCGATGGGCCCCATCTGTTTGCACGGGATGTTTCTCACTACTGCTAGCGTACGGGCTTCCCTCCCCTCTGCGCTAGCACGACTGAGAAACTTCACCCACCACTGGTGTCCCTTCATGCCCCCTTGCCATAGCATAACCCCATCAATCCACTACCGGTGAGATGAGTCCGGGATTTCGATAAGTTTACTTAGCCAAGTTGTATTTTACAGACTTGTGGTTGCACTGTTTTTACATGGGTTGACATGACAAGATTCAGGCCTTAGGGCTACCTGGATGGTTCTACCACATTTCACATTTTGTGCATCCACTGCACCACATACCAGCCCCCAAACCATCCATCCAGGTATTTAAGCAATTTTAGGATTTTCCAAAGATAGAAAATAGTGGGTCCATTTACTACAATCATTCCATCCATGACTGTCCCCAAAAACATTTCATATTTTGCAAGTGTTGTTTTTGGGGCAGCTATGTACCCCCGTTTTATCTAGCAATACTAGGCATCGCAATATTTATTGGGACTTACTGATAAAAGCTACGATAGTATAAGTTTTGCTAAGGCGACAAGGTTCACATGTCCAAACATTTCAACGCGTCATTATAAGCAAGCATTACAGTAGGTGTATAGCTATCATTTCTGGAAATGAACATATTTTGCCACATGAAATAACAGCATGCATGTTGATATTTAAAAGAAAGTACTTTGCAAAATCATAGGTTCAAAATGATCAAGGTGTTAACTCGCCTTGGTCACAGGGATCTGGTTCTTGATGATCTTGAGCTTCTAAGGTTGCTGCCTCGGCTTCTTCCTCCTGAGCCTCGTACGCTATATAATCGTGCGAAATACTCAAATAAAAGAAAAGCAACCAATCACTCAAAATATCATCAGAAAATCAAATAAACTTCAAAAATTATGGTTCTGGTTCCATTAGATAGATCATGAATTTAAATGAATTTAAAAATTTGTTTCATTCAATTTGGAGCTAAAATGAAGAAGTTATAAGCAGTCAAAGTTCTCGGTTCCAGTCAATTCCAAAAATAATCAAATTCTGACATGTGGGGCCCACTGTCAGCCTCTGGTTCATTTTAATTTCCATTTTTATTTACTTTTCGGTTCTCTGTGCTACTGACATGTGGGGTTCAGTTACTGTTCATCGGGGTCCACATGTCAGTACGGGATCTGCACCGGTGTTCCACTGACCAGTGGGGCCCAGCGGTCAGCGGCCGCTCTGGTGAGCTACCACTGACAGGTGGGGCCCACCTGTCAGGTGAAAATAAAAGAAAGTTCAACCTCGGCGCGCTGCGGAGCCGGGGGCTCGAACGCGCGCGGCCGAGGGAACGGGGGGGGGGGGGGGGAAGAGTTAACACTGATAGCCAAGTGAGCGGGGAGGCTTTGCCTACCCTATAAGGATGAGAAATCCTTTTGAAGGATGCCGACGAGGGGGCCGGGCAGAGGAGTCGGGGGCGACGGTGGCCGGCGGCGAGGGGATGTCGGGGAGCTTCGGGTGAGTGCCGAAACGCGATCCTCGCGCTAAGGTGAAGACGGTGACGCGGTCTCTAGGGGCCGAGGAGGTCCGGAGATGGGTCGGCGTCGAGCGGCGGCGGCGGCTTGGGGAAGCTCTAGGCGGCGGCGAACCACAGGCGACGAGGAGCTCGGACGAGGGCCGGGGAAGCTTCGCGGCGCTCTGGAGACGATCCTAGCTCAAGGAATTTGGCTCTGGGACAGTAAAACAGTGGGAAGTTAGTTCGCCGGAGTTGGGGGAGAAAGAGATCGCCGGCGGCTACGGGGCACGAATACCCGATTACCTTCTGATGAACGGAGAGGGTGGAGTGGGGAACTCAATGGGGGGTCCACTGCCTTATATATACGCTCGGAGGGGAGTTGGCAACGGGCGGCGCCCGTGCGGTCGCGTTGGAGCAGGTGGCGGAGGCAGGTGGTGTCGCGGGCGGCATTAATGCCAGGCGCACTGTGCGTGACGCAGCACGCCCACGCCTGCGCGGTCTCCTCCGCTTTTGCTGTCTCTCACACGCGAGGGGGAGCGGGGCAGAAGACCGGCGCCACGTGGCCGGGCCGATGCGACGGGGCGGGGAGAAACCGGGGGCGGTGGCGCCGAACCGTGGGCGGAGGCGGTGGATCCAGGGATGGCGTCGGCTCCGCAGGCTTTTCCACCATGGCGACGGGATGACACAGGCAGGCGGAGCCGTCGCATGCGCGCCACGGAGGCGCGCGGTGCTGTCCCCGCGCAGAGAGAGGAATCGGGGCGAAGGGGGAAGAAGACCCTGACAGTGCGGGCCCGCTGTCCAGCGAGAGAGGAGAGGGAAGGCGCGGCCGGTGCGGATGGAGCCGGCGCGCGCAGGAGGGCGGATCGGGCCACACGCGTGTCGGCCGATGGGAGAGGGTAGGCGGGTTTCCGGCGGGATCTGGCCACCCACGTGTCGAACGGAGAGGGATGGCTGGAATTTCTATTTTCTTTACTGAGTTCTGGGTTTTCAGAAAAGCCCAGAAATTCATTTAGCCTTGGAAAAATATGTAATTACTTCTAAAAATTTCAGGAAAATTCACCGAGCTCCTTATAACATTTTGGACTTAATAAAAATATTTCCAACTAATGTTGGTATTAATTTACTTGCTTCCATTGTTTTTCATGCCATTGTTTTCAAAAATAATATTTTATACCCTAAATCAAATTTCCTTCTTTACTTTTATGGATCATCTTTTCAGATTCGTGTTTACAAATTTTTGTCTTCCTTCCATTATTTGCACATTCCTTTTTAGGGCATTATCAATACCTGTCTTTCTCTTTTATTAATTCTTCGATTTTTGGAACCTCAACCAAATTCAGGAAAACATCGAAAAATCCAAATTCAAATGGAATATATTGCAAAAGTAATTCAAAAGCTTCTCATTTCTAATTTCGAATTTTCGGGCTGTTACACCGAGCCACCCTCCCGAGCGAGCCAAACGAGCCAGACAAGCGGCTCGCGAGCCAGCTCGGGCTCGGCTCGTTAAGAAGCCGAGCTCAACTTCTGGCTCGACTCGGCTCGTAAATGCCACAAACTGAGCCTGTATCGAGTCGAGCTGAGCCTCGAGTCGCGAGCCATCTGTCCACCCCTAATTGCCGCCGCACGGGTTGCTGGACTCGTGCAGCTGGGCGTGCGTTGTGCCACCGCGTTGACCCCGCGGAACGGGAGTCGTTGTTGCTCTTTGCCGGTCGCTGCCTTGCGCTCGTATTGCATCGCTGTCTACTGTCTCCCACCTAGCTTGCTCGCGGGCTGAGCCGTTGCTTGCCTCACGGCTCTTTGGGCCACTACGACACAACCGTGTTTCTCCATGCCGCTCTACCATAGATCTGGACTTGAGGCGGTGCCTGTGCAACTAGAAGAGGATCCGCTCTGCTCCTTGTTGGAAATAATGATGATCTAGGTTCAAAACAAGTTCGAAATATAGTATAGTCTGTTTCCATATGTTACTTAAGTTGAAGTCGTAATTAACTTGAAGTCCAAATATATATATTAATAGAAGAGTATTACTCTATATAATGAGGATGTTTGTAACCAATTTTATAAAAGTAAGAAAGGAGTAAGCAAGAAAATAGAGAAATTAAAAAAAACTCAGCTATACGGTTACAGTCAGGACAAATTCTTCTACATTCTCTTTGTTTATTTATAATGTGTGGATTTTTTCCTAAAACAAAGTCATCAATTAGTATCAGAGTAAATACAAGAGTCAACAGAGAGATAGGTACGTTGTGACGTGAGAGAGAAGGGAAATTTTCTTATGCCAATAGAGAGAAAGCAACGGCAAGTCAAAAAAAGGGCACGAAACCCAAAACATGCAGTCGGTAGCAGCAGAGAGCAAAGAGATTGCTTTCTAACAAATCTAAGTTCATAATGTGTGTTTAATATTATATCATATTTTCTAAAAAGTGGTGTCATTGGTGATGAGATATCATTCGATGGCGAATGAGAATTTCGCCGTTTTGCTGCATCATCTGATGCTCACGACGAATAATTATGCAGCCTTAGTAATCAAGATGAAACTGTATAAAAAACTCAAGGAGTGTGGGACATAGTCATGAACGGTAACGTCTATGAGCGTAAATATCAGATGGTATTAGCGCCCATCTATCAGGGTATACTAGAGGAGATGCTCTTCCTACTAATCAAAAGGAGACAATAGAAGATGTATGAGAGATGTTAAAAATGATGCATCTTGATACCATTCATGTGAAGGAAGCTAAGGACACACAGTTCCTTTTGTTCCCTCAGTCCCACATGTGCAGGAGGAGAAAAGAAAATCAGAGCGCAACTGGGCTATGCAAGGCCAACAAGAGGAGCTCACCAAATATTAGCTGAGTTCTTTTCAACTTTTAGTTGGTTTATGTTTGTACTTTACAGTAACTAGCTTTTAAACGATGTGTTTTTTCAAAATAAGTCATCAAGAAAATTATAGTAAAAAATATACTGAGTTTAGCTATATCAGCCAAAATCACATGCGATTATTTTTCTATACGTACTACCTCTCGCGAATAGTCAGAATTCAAATATTTAACCCATAAGCCATAAGTCATCAGCCAAAAAAAAACCCACCCAGCACATGTCATTCAAAGTATATGGATGTACAGCAAGAAGCAGATGGAGGAGATGGTGCGTGGATTGCGGCATAGTGGGTGGCCGCAATTGTTGGTTGCGCGCAAGGACGATGCATCGATGCTGCTGGGTGAACGTTAGTGTGAGGCCGATATGTGAGAAATTGAAGAGATGTATTCGTTATCTTGAGTAAGTAAGTAGAGTCGAGTCTAGAGTGTTGAGGAGATGTATTCGTCATCCTAACTTGAGTACATCAAGTTGAGTCCAAAACGTTGAGAAGATATGTTCATCGTCCAGTGTTAAGTATAAATTGGGTAAGTCATAGATGAGATCGATTGCTTTAACGAGTTAGAGTCTTTGTATCTGGATAGACCTATACCAGTTGAGTTGAATTTCTACATATAGCTTGCATATAGAACGCTTCATATGAAGGTTTAGCTGCTACATCATAATGCGTCGAGACTAAATTAGCAGTATGTTGAGTTAAGATTAGGGGAAATTGTTGGAAATAATCTTAACCTAGAGTTTAAAACGAATCCAAGACATAATAGAGTCCGTCTCTATATATTAGTAAAGTTAAAGTTTATGACTAATTTGAAATTCGAGTATATATATTAGTAGGAGAGTATTAACCTATATAATAAGGAGATTTGTAATCAATTTTATAAGAGTAAGAAAAGAGCAAGCAAGATAATAGAGAAATTTATAAAACTTGACTACATAGTTACGACTAGGATAAATTTTTCTATATTTTTTTGTTTATTTATAATATGTGAATTTTCTCCTTGGGCAAAGCCATCACGCCCTTTAATATGATTCACGGGTAAATCCAACGGCCCTCAATATTTCTCCATCATTTTCTCTTCCCTCGAAACCGCTCTTCCTCCCTGCTTCCCAACCAAATCGGAAGACCCCGACTGCCTGCGCTTCTCATCTCGGGCCGCCGCAACTCGAAGGGAGTCGGAGATGCAGCAGGTAAGATAGAGCGAACCCTAACCCTATGCCCCCGATCCCTCCATGGCCGGGGGTTCATTCTGCAGCTTGGTCTGTTCTTTCTTCCTTGTGCGCACGCGCGTCTCATCTTGGTGGGGGTTCGATGCAGGGGGACGGCACGGAGGCGCAGGTGACGTGGGAGGACCAGCAGAACATCAACCGCTTCGGCCGCCTCAACAACCGCCTCCACGAGCTCGACGACGAGATCAGGCTCGGCAAGGTCTGCTTGCCTCTCTAGACTTCCTTTTTATGGATTCCCGATGTTTCTTGAACCGTGTGCTCTTGGTGCGCCTCGCTAGATTTGTTCCCGGCGAGATAAAAACGAAGCGCTAGTTTTAGCCTAGGCCAACAAGCCTTCGCGTAGATTAGAGCGAGAAGCGATATGACTATGATGCTCTTGATGCGTTTCTTTGCAAGGATGGAAAAGAGGGTAGCACTTAAGATCCCAGAGACTTGTGGGCTCGCAAAGATGATTTCTTTTGAGAAGTGCTTCTATACTTTTCTATCTAATGAAAGTAACACTAATCTCAAAGCATCAAAGTATACGAAGAGTTAAGTAACATCTATCTACTATTCATCGTGTTTTAAAAATTGTGCAAATCAAAAGTATAGAATCACATTCCTTCCTTTTTATGCTGTTTGCACTTTTTGGTTAAGCTGTAAATTGCGTCAGATCATGCTGTCCTGTGCTAAAGATATGGATTAATTTCTGCTTTGTTTGCGTCTCTGCATCCACAATATCCTCCAAGGAATTGTTCTCCCTGTATATATCTATTTAAGAGCATTTCCTTCATTGCAATATGGCTATATAACATTACGGTGTGATATGGTTGTTTGATGGGTGTTCTGTCATGTGGGGGCTCACATATGCTACGCGCAGACAACAGCAGCCGCTGGGTCAGGACGAACTTGCTGCAGCGGCGACAACAGATGAACCGGCTACAGCAGCGACAGTGGCACGACGCGCTACGGCGTACGGGGGAGATTTGCTACAGCACAGCGGCAATAAGTATTAGGCAAGGTATTGAGTTAGGCAGGTTTTTGGATTGCGTAGACAGTAGGCATTATGGGTCAGAGTCCGGATTGGATTAGCCAGTCCGGTTAGATATGTTAAGTCGAGTCAGTTTGTATTATCTTTAAATAGCAGACTTTCGGTTGTAATCAGCAGCAAGGAATCAATCTATTAGCCCTTCCCCAATTCTCTTCTCCTCTCGTCTCTGGCGCCCTTTCTCGTGCGCCCTTATGCTATCTCCTCTGTCGGTCACTGCTCTGATGGATAACTCTCTGTGTTGGCTTTTGCTGCCCTTCAAGGACAGCATCTTAGGACAAGCATCTTTAGGACAGCATCTTAGGACAAGCATCTTAGGATAGCATCTTGACTAGCATCAATGACAGCATCTTAGGACAAGCATCTTTAGGACAACATCTTAGGACAAGCATCTTAGGACAGCATCTTGATTAGCATCTAGGACAGCATCTTAGACTAGCATCTTAGCGTATGCTTGGCTGGTTAACAGCCTATAAATTTGTATCCCCAACCCCTCAGGTTGGAATGGCATTGTGTGAGAAATAAATCTAGAGAATTGCCCCATCTCCAAGTGTCATCCTCTCGATGAGAGTAAGGATCTTGCTATCACCAAGAGCAAGAATCCAGCGACTAACAAGGTGTCATCCTCTCGATGAGAGTAAGGATCTTGCTATCACCAAGAGCAAGAATCCAGCGACTAACAAGGTGTCATCCTCTCGATGAGAGTAAGGATCTTGCTATCACCAAGAGTAAGAATCCAGCGACTAACAAGTGGTATCAGAGCAGTACTATCCTGTAACCTGAGCATCTCCTGCTCAATTCCTTCTCCAGCCTCGCTTCCAGCCCTGCAGCAGCCCCAACCAGCAGCAGCAGCAGCTCCGGTTGCCTCTGCTCACTCCTCCCCCCCTGTTCGGACGAGCAGCAGCTCATCAGAGGCAGCTCTCTCTCCACGCAGCAGTTCCCCGGTGGCGCGCCATGTCCGCAGGACAGTCTCAGCGCTCGGTCGCCTCGAGCACGCGGCGGCGGCAGGAAGCCGAACTCGCTGTGGCAGAGGAACGCGAGCGAGCGGCGGCACAGGCCGCTGCGGCGGCGGAAAGGGCGTCAAGGCTGGCAGCGGCGGAGCTGGCGGCAGCCAGAGCGGAGGTGGAAGCGGCGGCGGCGGCAGATGCAGCGCGTGCGGCAGCAGCGGAGGTCGAGGTTCTGCGCGGCAGCAACAGCAGCTCCATCTCTGCTGATGACAGCGCCGACGCGGATCTTGAGCTGCTGGAGAGGGAGGCAGCGCGAGGGCGAGCGGCGCAGTGGGCAGCCGCGCACGCCCACGAGCGCGGCGGCAGCCCAGACAGGCGCGGACGTGCCGGCGGCGGCGTACGGGTCGACGGAGAGCGCGGCCTTCACAGGCGACGCGGCACCTCAACTTTGAGGCCCTGAGACAGCTCGGCAGCAAGGAGATGGTGCGGGGCATGCCGCACGTCGACCACGTGGAGCAGTTCTGCGACACCTGCGTCCTCACCAAGCTGCGGCGGCTCCCCTTCCCTCGCCAGGCGAGCTTCCGCGCCAAGGAGAAGCTGGAGCTCGTACACGGTGACCTCTGTGGCCCCGTGACACCGGCTACACCTGGAGGCCGGCGCTACTTCCTCCTCCTCGTCGACGACGTGTCCCGCTACATGTGGGCTGTCCTGCTTGACGTCAAGGCAGCCGCGGCGGACGCCATCAAGCTGCCGCGGAGGCGGAGTGCGGCCACAAGCTTCGGGTCCTACGCACGGACAACGGCGGTGAGTTCACGGCGGCCGAGTTCGCGGCGTACTGCGCCAATGAGGGGATCCATCGTCACTTCTCCGCGCCGTACACCCCGCAACAGAACGGCGTCGTCGAGCGCCGCAACCAGACGGTGGTGGCCACCGCCCGCGCCCTCCTCAAGCAGAGAGGGATGCCGGCATTCTACTGGGGTGAGGCGGTGATGACTGCCGTTCACTTGCTTAACCGCTCCCCCACCAAGGCCCTCGACGGCAAGACGCCATACGAGGCCTGGCACGGGCGCAAGCCCGTGGTGAGCCACCTCCGTGTCTTCGGCTGCCTGGCCTTTGTCAAGGAGCTCAACCACGTCGGCAAGCTCGACGATCGGAGCACGCCAGGAGTCTTCATCGGCTACGCGGAGGGCGCCAAGGCCTACCGCGTCCTCGACCCTACGACACGGCGCGTGCGCATCACGCGTGACGTCGTGTTCGACGAAGGGCGAGGCTGGACGTGGGGCAAGATGGTGGATGACGGCTCGACTCCGACGACCAGCGATTTCGTCGTCGACTACGTCCACTTCGAGGAGGCGGGGGGAGCCAATAGCTCGTTTTCACCGAGCTTGCCTACCCCACCACCTCGTTCGCCACCACCTCCGGCGAGTCCTTCACCACCGCCACCACCAGCTCCGGCAAGCCCACAGGCTCCGGCGAGTCCACCGCCAGCACCGCCGGCCACGCCTCGCTCTCCTACACCGGCGCCTACTCCTTCAGGCTCGGCACCGGCAGCTTCGGCCCACGACGAGCAGCGCACGGTGGAGTTCGCCACTCCGCTGTCCAACGACGAGGATCGCATCGACGCCTACCACGGCGGCGAGCCTCTGCGCTACCGTACCGTGGACGACCTCCTCGGCGAGCAGCCGGTCCCTGAACTGGCGCAGCGCGACTTCGAGGCGGAGCTGCACCTCGCACAGGACGACGGCGAGCCTCGTTCCTTCGCCGAGGCGGAGAGAGACACGGCATGGCGTGCCGCGATGCAGGAGGAGATGGACGCCGTCGAGCGAAACAAGACGTGGGAGCTGGCCGATCTTCCAGCCGGCCACCACGCCATCTCTCTCAAGTGGGTCTTCAAGCTCAAGAAAGACGAGGCTGGAGAGGTGATCAAGCACAAGGCGCGTCTCGTGGCACGTGGCTTCGTCCAGCAGGAGGGAGTCGACTTCGACGATGCCTTCGCGCCTGTTGCACGGATGGAGTCCGTGCGTCTCCTCCTCGCCCTCGCAGCCCAGGAGGGCTGGTGCGTCCATCACATGGACGTCAAGTCTGCTTTTTTCAACGGCGACTTGAAGGAGGAGGTCTACGTCCGCCAGCCGCCGGGATTCATCATCCCTGGCAAGGAGAGCAAGGTCCTCCGCCTGCGCAAGGCCCTCTACGGCTTGCGGCAGGCACCGCGAGCTTGGAACGCCAAGCTGGACTCCACCCTCAAGCAAATGGGATTCCAGCAGAGCGCTCACGAGGCCGCGGTCTACCGGCGGGGCAAGGGAGGCAATGCCCTGCTGATAGGCGTCTACGTTGACGACCTTGTGATCACCGGTACCAAGGAGGAGGAGATCGAGGCATTCAAGGCGGAGATGAAGGCCACCTTCCAGATGAGCGACCTCGGGCCCCTCTCCTTCTACCTCGGGATCGAGGTCCACCAGGACAGCTCCGGCATCTCTCTTCGCCAGACTGCCTACGCCAAGCGCATCGTGGAGCTGGGCGGCCTCACCGACTGCAACCCAGCCCACACTCCTATGGAGGAGAGGCTGAAGCTGAGTCGTGAGAGTACGGCGGAGGAGGTGGACGCGACGCAGTACCGGCGCATTGTGGGCAGCCTTCGCTACCTTGTCCACACGCGACCGGACTTGGCGTTCGCCGTCGGCTACGTCAGCCGGTTCATGCAGCGACCGACGACGGAACACCAGCAGGCCGTGAAAAGGATCCTCCGCTACGTCGCGGGCACCTCCGACTACGGCTTGCACTACCCAAGGTGCCCCGGTGCGGCGCACTTCATCGGGTACAGCGACAGCGACCACGCCGACGACATCGACACGAGCAAGAGCACCAGCGGGACGCTGTACTTCCTCGGCAAGTGTCCGATCAGCTGGCAGTCGGTCAAGCAGCAGGTAGTGGCTTTGTCTAGCTGCGAAGCAGAGTACATTGCAGCCACTACCGCTTCTACTCAGGCTCTGTGGCTGGCACGGCTGCTTGGCGATCTCCTTGGCAGAGACGCGGAGGCAGTGGAGCTCAGGGTGGACAGCAAGTCCGCCTTGGCCTTGGCGAAGAACCCTGTCTTCCATGAGCGCAGCAAGCACATCCGGGTGAGGTATCACTTCGTCAGAAGCTGCCTGGATGAAGGGAGTGTCCGGGCCAACTACATCAACACCCAAGACCAGCTCGCCGACTTCCTGACCAAGTCTCTTGGGCGGATCAAGTTCCAGGAGCTTCGCGCCAGGATCGGGATGGCTCAGATTCCTCACAAGGAGACACACAAGACTTAGGGGGAGAGTGATGGATAAGTCTCTGTGTTGGCTTTTGTTGGCTTTTGCTGCCCTTCAAGGACAGCATCTTAGGACAAGCATCTTTAGGACAGCATCTTAGGACAAGCATCTTAGGACAGCATCTTGACTAGCATCAAGGACAGCATCTTAGGACAAGCATCTTTAGGACAGCATCTTAGGACAAGCATCTTAGGACAGCATCTTGACTAGCATCTAGGACAGCATCTTAGACTAGCATCTTAGCGTATGCTTGGCTGGTTAACAGCCTATAAATTTGTATCCCCAACCCCTCAGGTTGGAATGGCATTGTGTGAGAAATAAACCTAGAAAATTGCCCCATCTCCAAGTGTCATCCTCTCGATGAGAGTAAGGATCTTGCTATCACTAAGAGCAAGAATCCAGCGACTAACATGCTCCTCCTGGACGGCGCAAGGGTCCTGGCAGCCGGTGTTCCACAGGAACCGGTTGCGCTCATTGGTCCGTGCTCGTGACAACTTGGTATCAGAGCCAATGGTGGGTGGCTCGGAGTTAATCGGCTTGACAGATCAATTTTCGGAACTCACGATGTCCCTCATGAAGAAGCTCAACGAGATCAAGGCGGGTCTCTCCTCGGAGCTTGGGCTCATAAAGGATCGTATAACGGCATTGGAAAAACAGTCTGGAGAAGGGCTGTTGTAGCTGCCGCCAGGGTTGGCGCCCACCATGGCATCGGCCACTAGTGCGGCTCAAGGGAGTGGTTCTCACGAGGGACACCACACGTCGAGATTTCACAAATTGACGTTTGCGACGTTTGATGGCAAGGAAGACCCTCTGAGCTGGCTCAACCATTGCGAACAATTCTTCAGGGGACAGCAAACACCAGAGAGTGAAAAGGTTTGGTTAGCTTCTTACCATCTGGTGGGTTCAGCGCAACAGTGGTATTACCAACTGGAAAGAGGCGAAGGTGAAGTGTCATGGCGTGACTTCAAGGAGTACTGCAATCTCTGCTTTGGGCCTCCAATCCAGAACAATTTTTTGGGGGAATTAGCCAAACTGCAAGCCACCAGATCAGTGGAGGAATATCAGGAGAAGTTCCTTGCCCTCCTCTGCCATGCAGATCCAATGCCAGCACGGCAACAAGTGCAGCCTTTCACGTCGAGCCTCATACAACCAATCTGAGCAGATGTTGAATTACAACGGCCGGTCAACCTACAGTTAGCAATGGCTTTGGCTCGTGCTTATGAGAAGTGGCACGCCTTGGCCGGCACGACGGTAAGACCTGTTGGACGTCCCAGCCTCTCGAACCGGCCCAGAGGAACCACACCAGTAATCAGCAGTCCCTTCCATGCAACGGCAATGCGGGTGCTCCCAAGGCATTACCGCCTCCAGAAGGATCGTTGCATACTGGCCCAACATCATTGGCCAGGCGACATCTCACAGCGACGGAGATAGAAGAGCACCGTCATAGTGGATTATGCTTCAACTGCAACGAGAAGTTTGTGCCAGGGCATCGCTGCAAGAAACTGTTTATGCTGGAATGTGTGCCAGATGATTATGGTAGGTAGGACCCGAAAATACTCGACGCTGATGAACCATCCATATCCCTCCATGCCTTGATTGGGTTTCAGCCGCGCGCCGTTTAGACAATGCGAATGCTAGTCCGCGTGGGCACAATTCAGCTGATCGCCCTTCTTGACACAGGGTACACTCACAATTTTATTGCTCATGAGGCGGTGGCCAGGGTAGGGATGACTTCAAACTCCACACAAGCATATACGCTGTTGAGTACACCTCTGGATTTGCTGGCTGAATTATTGGAGTATTTAGCTGAGCTATTTGCTGAACCAAGTGGGCTACCCTCAGAGCGGGTGCAAGTCCATCGCATCCGCCTGATTGCTGGGACATAACCCATTGCTGAGCGTCCTTACTGTTACCCGCAACTGCAAAAAGATGAACTAGAACGACAGTGCGCTGCTATGCTGCACCAAGGCACCATCCGGCATAGCTCTTTTGCTTTTTCTGCTCCGGTGTTATTAGTGAAGAAGCACACTAGCTCTTGGCGCTTCTGTGTAGATTATGGAGCCCTCAACGATAGGACAATTAAAGACAAATTCCCAATTCCGGTGGTGGAGGAATTACTGGATGAGCTCAAGCATGGTTGCTATTTTACCAAGTTGGATCTTCGATCGGGATACCATCAAGTGCAAATGCACCAGAGGATGTGGAGAAGATGGCTTTTCGCACACATCAGGGGCTCTTTGAATTCCTGGTGATGCTGTTCAGATTGACTAACGCGCCGACCACTTTTCAAGCGTTGATGAACTCGGTGCTTCGACCTTACCTCCGTTGGTTTGTGTTAGTATTCTTTGATGACATTTTGGTTTATAGTTCATCTTGGTCGGCTCATCTCTGTCATGTGAGAACAATTTTGCACGTCTTGAAAGACCATAATTTTTTCTTAAACGGTCGAAGTGCCTGTTTGGTGTATCCTCTGTTGCATATTTGGGCCATACAATTAGCGGCAAAGGGGTAGCAATGGATGATCAGAAGGTCCAAGCCATGACTGACTGCCCCTGTCTGAAGTCTGCGCGTGCTCTGCGAGGATATATTGGACTTGCTGGGTATTACCAGCGCATTATCAAAGATCACGAGTTGTTAGCAGCTCCTCTCACGAAATTGCTAATAGCGGGATAATTTCTCTTGGTCGAAGGAGGCGTCCATAGCTTTTCAAGCCCTGAAAACTACCCTGTCGTCGGCTTCTATGTTGCAATTGCCAGACTTCACTAAGGATTTCATTGTTGAATGTGATGCATCGGGTTCGGGGTTTGGAGCATTTCTTCTGCAAGAGGACGGGCCCCTGGCTTTCTTTAGTCGGCCCATTGCTGCTCAGCATAAGCATTTGGTGGCATATGAATGCGAGTTAATTGGATTGGTTCATGCGCTTCGTCATTGGCGACCATATTTGTGGGGCTGTACTTTTTTAGTGCGCATGTATCACTATACTCTGAAATTCTTGCTCGATCAACACCTTGCTACCATCCCCCAACACCACTGGTTAGTAAGCTCTTGGGATTTGATTTTTCTGTTGAATACAAACCAAGCTGTCATAATACCGTGGTGGACGCACTCCTGACGGGATGCTGAGGTCATGGCCGTCTGTGCCTTGTCTGGTCCTCAATTTGCTCTGTTTGATGAGCTGCGTCATGAGGTGAATACCCTCCTGGATCTCTTGGTCCTTCGTGATCAGGTTCTTGGTGGTTCAGCCCAATCATGTCATAGGCGTGGGCCTTGGTCCTAATCGGTTATTATTAGGAATTAGAGATCGGTTTCTATTTGAGTTAGAGATTAGATTCCTTTTGTTAGAGATATAATTAGAGATATGATGTGAGCTTCTATATTTGTTAGAGATAGATTCGATCTGTTAGAGGGAGCCCGTCTATATAAAGAGGGCTACCGCATGCTATTGGGATCAATCAGAGAATTATCATAGTCTTCCTCGTCTAGTCTCCCTCTCTCCTTCTACGCTGACGCCATCCGGCCATCCTCTCGGTGGTATTTATCCCTCATGAATTACGGTTCATGACAACTTGGTATCAGAGCCGTCGATCCCTTCCCACGACTTCTGCTACCATGGTTTCCGGCGAGGAGGCCAGTTCCGTGAGAGCAATGTTTAAAGCAATCCAGGAGCAAATGGTTGGGATCGTGCAGCAGCATGCCGAGATGAAGTCCCAGATTGCAGATTTGAGGCGGCAAAGCATCGCAACCGACGCCAGCATTGCAGCACTTAAATCCGGGGGGAGTTTAGCCACCGGCTACGCCCCACCGGCCGAATTAGCTCCAAGCCAGGAGGATTCCATCGCTGTAGCGTATTCTCCGGCGACGCCGTCCGTCGCTATTCACCCGCCGAAAGGCCTCGCCGGAATCTCGGCCGCCGTCGGCGGCAGCCCTGCTCCTGGCAGCCTCAATGCCGTGCGGCCCAAGGTCGTCGTCTGATTCCAGCCGGCACCGTCGTCGTCGCGGTCCTCGGTCACCGGCTGTCTTCACCGCGGGGCTCCGTCGCTGTTGACGGGAACGGCAGCCGAAGACCATCCTGTGGCGGCCGCCACCAGATCCGGCGTTCTATGCCGCCAATTCGCCGCTCACCGCGCCGCCGGTTGCTCAGTCGGCTGCCGCTCCGCAGGCCGTCGCTTCTCCGGTCGTCGCTCCGCCGGCCGTCTGCTCTGCCGCTCCACCGACCGCAGCCTCCGCCGTCACCGCTCGGGTCACTCACCCCACCCCGGCCTGTGCGCCGCCGTCGCCAGATCTGGCTGTTGCCAGATTCGCCGCCGAGAGCGCTGTCCCCCGGGCCGCCGTCGCCGCATCCGCTGCCGGGGCCGACTCCGCCCGGGCCGCCGCTTTTCGCCGTCGACCCCCAGGCCGCTGCTCCGTCGAAGCCGCCGTCGCCATCCCGCCGAAGCTGCTCCTCCACGCGCCTCATGGCTGCCGCCGCTCGGCATCCGAGCTCGTGCCCGAGAGCCGCCGCCACCGTGGGCCGCCCGGAGCCGCCACTGGCGCTGGATCTGCCGGAGTCGTCCTGCTTCTGCCGGCCGCCGCCGTCGATGCCGACCGGGGGGACCTCCGCCTCCGCTGGTTGCATATGTGGGATCGGTTCGGGGTGGAGTTTTTGTACCGGTTGACCGACCGGATTAAAAACAAAAAGAGAGAAAAAAACTTTTCCAGAAAAAAAATCAAAATAAAAAAAATAAGAAACAGAAAAATTCAAAAAAATTAAAAAACAAAGATTCAGAAAAAATTATTTTGTAGGCATTATATACTGAAGGCGCTACACTTCGTCTAGCGATTTGGCCGGTCGTCTCCATCCGCTGCAGCACCCTGTCACCGTTCGTCTTCTACATCGGCGTCGAAGGTCTTCCATTGGTCGTCGTCTAGCAGCTCGAGGACGAGCTGCATGTTCGGGAGGGATGTAATGTCATAGCGTGGGCCTTGGTCCTAATCGGTTATTATTAGGAATTAGAGATCGGTTTCTATTTGAGTTAGATATTAGATTCCTTTTGTTAGAGATATAATTAGAGATATGATGTGAGTTTCTATATTTGTTAGAGATAGATTCGATCTGTTAGGGGGAGCCCGTCTATATAAAGAGGGCTACCGCATGCTATTGGGATCAATCAGAGAATTATCATAGTCTTCCTCGTTTAGTCTCCCTCTCTCCTTCTACACCGACGCCATCCGGCCATCCTCTCGGTGGTATTTATCCCTCATGAACTACGGTTCATGACAATCGGATTGGAATTTTGTGGATGGGTTGATTACTTTCAAAGGCCGAGTGTTTGTGTTGCCTACGTCGTCTTCTTTACCAGCCATACTGGCAGCAGCTCACACAACAGACCATGAGGGCATTCAGAAAACGTTGCATCGTCTCTGGGCTGATTTCCATGCCCCTCGTGCCCATTAGATCGTTCAAGAATTTGTACAGACTTGTCTCACATGTCAACGTAATAAAACAGAACATTTGCAGCTGCCGGGTCTTCTTCAATCTTTGGAGGTACCAACTCAAATATGGGAAGACATTGCAATGGACTTTATTGAGGGGATTCCCAAAGTGCATGGCAAGTCTTTAACGGTGGTTGATCGGTTCTCCAAGTATGCACATTTTCTTCCTCTTGCTCATCCTTATTCGGCTAGTTCAGTGGCCCGTGTGTTCTTTGATGAGATTGTTCGTCTCCATGGAATGCCCTCGTCCATTGTGAGTGACAGATATCCAATATTTACAAGCAAATTTTGAGAAGAATTGTTTCTTTTATCTGGAGTCCATCTGAAGCGGAGTAGTGCTTTTCATCCTCAGTCTGACAGACAATTCGAGATTGTTAATAAAGTTATTGCAATGTACTTGTGTTGTTGTACGGGCGACATACCTCGTCAGTGGTTACAATGGCTTCCAATGGGTGGAGTATTGCTACAACACTTCATATCATTCATCTCTTAAAGAGACGACGTTTAAAGTCGTTTATGGCCGAGATCCTCCGTCTTTGCGCACTTATGATCTGGGTGGTGCTTGGGTTGCTGCAGTTGATCGCCTTTTACTTGACTGGGATGAGTTGTTGGCTGACATCCACGGTCGCTTACTTCATGCACAACAACAGTACAAGTCGGCTTATGATGCCAACCATCGTGAGCTCCACTTTGATGTAGGTTAGTGGGTTTAGTTGTGACTTCACTGCCATGCGGCAGCTTCTTTGACCGCCAGCTCTTATCATAAGTTAGCACCTCGCTTTTATAGGCCATACCAAATTCGGGAGAATTGGTTCGGTTGCTTATCACCTCCAGTTACCAAGCAAGGCTAAAATACATGATGTCTTTCATGTTACTCTTCTGAAGAAATTTCATGGTGATCCTCCGGTGGCACCACCGCCCATGTCGCCATTACATCATGGCCACATGTGCCTTATTCTGGAGAAGGCCCTTTCTGCTCAGCGAGCTTATGGTTAGCAGCAGGTCCTCATTCAGTGGTCTGGTCTACCTGCGTCTGAGAACTCTTGGGATGACTTGGAGCGGTTCAAGAGCACGTATCCGTCATTCCAGCTCGAGGACGAGCTGTTTGCGAAGGAGGGGAGAGATGTCATGTGGGGGCTCATATATGCCAGGCGCAAACAACAGCTGCCGCTGGGTCGGGACGAACTGGCTGCAGCGGCGACAACAGATGAATCGTTTGCAGCGGCGACAGCGGCATGACGTGCTATAGCGTACGGGGGAGATCTGCTACAGCACAGCAGCAATAAGTATTAGGCAAGGTATTGAGTTAGGCAGGTTTTTGGATTGCGTAGACAGTAGGCATTATGGGTCAAAGTCCGGATTGGATTAGTCAATCCGGTTAGATATGTTAAGTCAAGTCGGTTTGTAATATCTTTAAATAGCAGACTTTCGGCTGTAATCAGCAGCAAGGAATCAATCTATTATCTCTTCCCCAATTCTCTTTTCTCTTGTCTCTGGCACCCTTCTGCTATCTCCTCCGTCGGTCATGGCTCCTCCCGGACGGTGCAAGGGTCCGGGCAGCCGGCCTGCGGTGTTCCACAGCTACCGCTTGTGCTCATTGGTCCGTGCTCGTGACATGTTCTTGTCTACATTTTAGTTTGGGCGATGGAATTAGCTATGGACAGATTTTACATATTTTTAGGTTCTCAGTTACTTAACACATGAACACAAATATTGAAAAGTGAGAATAGTATTTAGATTGTTGTTTGGGATTGGGAAATGTTTTTCCAAGGAACCAAACCTTCTAGGAAATTTGGGCCAATTTCTGGTATTAGAGAGAAAAAAGTGCTACCCATCTCTTCTTGTTTTGACCTTTCAATCCCCTTGGTTTAGTTCTATATGGATTTTGTTTTATAACTGCAATTCTACTTTATCCAAACAAGTGAACATTGTGGATTTTGAGCCAACTATTGTGCTTCTGTCTCATATAAAGATGTCAACACACACACACACACACACTAGTTTTGAGATATGACAAAACAACAAATAACACTTCATTTTGAACTCTTAGACAGTTAGACACCTCTCTCTAGCAATATAAGTTCCTTGCATGCCTCAGTTGCTGTAATACATTTTGCCTCCATACCATTGAATCCCTGATATTTCAAGTAAACATGAAGTACGAAGTGTTTTCATGTATATATTTTTTTTAATTTTAAACATTCACCCGATGGTAATGCTATGTTGATTTGGAGGATGACCAAAGAAGGTCCACATTTTTTTGGTTGAGGATCAAGCAGGAATTTAGATTTTGTTCATCCATAAGAGAGTTACAATCATGATGGATACACGTAGATAAGTAGTCTCGTATTGCACCAGACTGATTTGGCTAAAATGTTATCACTAGGCAGAGGAGTTGACGAACTGTGCCACTGAAGTTGCTTATTCTCTCTCTCGATCCAATATGAATTGTACAGAGATGTCATGGCTTGACATATCTTATTTTGCTCTTCTGTCGGTGTACTAATACTCAGCCTCTAGATAAGAGGGCTGCAAGAAATTACCATGTGGATCAATTCCTTGGGTCTACCTTAAAAGATGCCATAAAAAATGTTGTCCTGAGTGTACAGTCTAAGAAATTGCAGTGGATATGTCATGTGGGGGAAGTACTACACCCGCCGTACCCGGACGGATAAACCCTAGCGTCCGGATATGGGAAGGCTAATAATTAGAGATTGGTGGTTAGGATATCAGCAGTAGAGAGTAGTAGGAATCAGAGTTTGTTACCAATACGTTTAGGAGTTGAGTCCAATTGCTAGATCCAAGTCCTATATATAAAGGACCAGGATTGTAATGGAAGAACAACAAGAAATTAATCTATTCCTGACCTCTTGCTTCTCGCCAACATAGGGCGCAGGGGGGAAAACCCTCGCCCGGTCCCTGATCACGGCTACGAACTCCGGAGCCGGGGTCCTGTGCCATCAAGCCGTGACATCTTGGTATCAGCTTCCAGTTTTTCTTGGCCGTCACCTTCCATTGTTTCCGCGGCGCCATCCACTTCGTCCGCCGCTTCCGCCATGCCGGGCGCCGATGAGGATGACCTCAAGTCCCTAATTCTCACCCTCACCAAGGAAGTAAAAGCACTCCAATCGTCCGTCAACACCCACGCCGAGGCAATCCAGCGCCTTGAATTGCAGTCGCCGTCCCAATACTCGTCCTCGTCATCCGGTTCCCGCGTCAATGCCGGCGAACATCACAACGATCGGCCGCCGCGTTTCCAGAAGATGGATTTTCCCAAGTATGATGGCAAGGGGGATCCGCTTCCGTTAATCCACCGCTGTGAATCCTACTTCCATCAACAGCGCATTGCCGAGGAGGAGAAGGTCTGGATGGCCTCATACAATCTGCTGGATATCGCCCAACTGTGGTACATCCAGGTGCAGAAGGATGAGGGCACACCTCCATGGCGCCGCTTCACCGAACTCCTTAATCTGAGATTCGGCCCTCCCCTGCGCTCCAATCCGTTAGGGGAGCTCATCGCGTGTAAGCGGACGAGCACGGTGGCCGATTTCCAGGATCGCTTCCAGGTGCTTCTTGCCAGGGCAGGGGCCCTTACGGAGGAGCAGAAGGTCCAGCTTTTCACCGCCGGCCTTCAACCGCCTCTCAGCTTTGACGTCGAGATCCACAACCCCCAGACGCTCGCGGTCGCCATGAGTCTGGCGCGCAAGTTGGAACTCCGCGACCAGACAGGGGCGCCGCCAGCACGCTCATGGGCAAAAGGTCTTCTGCCCCCACCAGCACACCGTCAACTAGCCGTGCAGTCGCCAGCAGGGCCGCCGGCCGCACCACCCACGGTATCGGTGGAGGGTCGCCAGGTGAAGCGGCTGTCGCCGGCGGAGATGGAGGAACGCCGTCGCCTCGGCCTGTGCTATAACTGCAATGAGAAGTTTGGACGGGGTCACAACAGAGTGTGCCAACACCTCTTCTTATTAGAGCTGAACGACGGGGATGACTCGGCCGACTTAGAGGACACCGACCAAGCCACCGAGGAACCTCGGATATCCCTGCACGCCATTGCCGGTGTCCGCACCAGCGAGACAATGCAGGTGTGCGTCCAGGTAGGAGGCGTCACCCTCCACGCACTCCTCGACTCTGGCTCCACGCATAACTTCATCTCCGAAGAGGCAGCGGGCCGCACTGATCTGGTTCTGCGCCGCCGCAGCGACATGTCAGTCACAGTGGCCAACGGCGAGCGCGTGCCTTGTCTCGGCGTGTTCCAGAGGGCGGATTTCTCCATCGAAGGGGAGGCATTCCGAGCGGACTTCTTCGCCTTCCCTCTGGCCGGCTACGACGCGGTGCTGGGCACTCAGTGGCTCGCCACTCTTGGGCCCATTCTTTGGGACTTCGGGGCCCTTACCATGTCGTTCTGGCGCAGCGACCACTGCGTCCGCTGGCGCGGCGTGGCGGGCTCGGCGAGTCCCGGCCTGCGCTCCTGCTCCGGACCTGATCTCTTGGAGGCCCTTCTTGCCGACTTTGCCCCACTTTTTGCCGAACCGCATGGATTGCCGCCGCCTCGATCTCGCGACCACAGCATCACCCTTCTGCCTGGGTCGTCGCCGGTGGCTGTCCGACCTTACAGATACCCGGCAACACACAAGGATGAGCTGGAACGCCAGTGCACAGTCATGCTCGACCAAGGCCTGATTCGGCGCAGCTCTTCCGCCTTCTCGTCACCGGTTTTGTTGGTCAAGAAGGCCGATGGCTCGTGGCGGTTCTGCATCGACTATAGAGCACTCAACGCCATCACGGTCAAGGATGCTTTCCCTATTCCAGTGGTCGATGAACTCCTGGACGAGTTGCATGGCGCCAAATTCTTCACCAAGCTCGACCTGCGCTCAGGCTACCACCAAGTCCGCATGAACCCGGACGATGTGGCCAAGACGGCTTTCCGAACACACGACGGCCTCTACGAATTCCTCGTCATGCCGTTTGGGCTATGCAACGCTCCGGCGACATTCCAGGCGCTCATGAACGATGTGCTGCGTCCATTCCTCCGCCGGTTCGTTCTCGTATTCTTTGATGATATCCTAATTTTCAGCTCGTCGTGGGCCGATCATCTTCGCCATGTACGCGCCGTCCTCACCACCCTCCAGCAGCATAAACTCTTCATCAAGCGGTCCAAGTGCGCCTTCGGAGTAGACTCCATCTCCTACCTAGGCCACATCATCTCCGCGACAGGCATGGCCATGGATCCAGCCAAGGTGCAGGCCGTCCTCGACTGGCCACTACCCCGCTCACCACGCGCGGTCCGCGGCTTCCTCGGCCTCGCAGGATACTACCGCAAATTCGTGCGGGATTACAGCGCCATTGCCGCTCCACTCACGGCCTTGCTTCGCAAAGATGGATTCCTGTGGTCCGACGAGGCTGCCGCAGCATTCCAGGCGCTCAAAACGGCACTCACCACGGCGCCAGTGCTCGCCCTACCCGACTTCACCCAGCAGTTCGTCGTTGAATGCGACGCCTCCGGGCACGGCTTCGGGGCGGTGTTGTTGCAAGACAAGCACCCCATTGCTTTCTTCAGCCGTCCGGTGGCACCACGGCATCGCTCTCTGGCATCGTATGAGCGGGAAATGATAGGTCTGGTGCAAGCCATCAGACACTGGCGGCCTTATCTCTGGGGACGCCGGTTTTTGGTCAAGACAGACCACTTCAGTCTTAAATATTTGTTAGACCAGCGCCTTGCCACCATTCCCCAGCACCATTGGGTGGGCAAACTCCTGGGATTCGACTTCGCCGTAGAATATAAACCAGGCAGCACCAACACCGTGGCGGATGCACTATCCCGCCGCGACATAGAGGTGGGCACCATCCTCGCAATTTTGTCGCCCCGGTTTGATTTCCTGGACTGTCTCCTGCAAGCTCAGATCACAGATCCCACCTTGGTGGCCCTCTGTGACGAAATCAAGGACGGACAGCGGGAGGGACCTTGGTCCATCACTGACGGCTTGATCACCTTCGACTCCAAGATATACGTCGCACCGACGTCGCCTCTCCTGCATGACTTGGTGGCCGCCATCCATGAGGACGGTCACGAGGGCATCCAACGCACGCTCCACCGCCTCCGTCGCGATTTCCATTCGCCTCACCTTCGCGCGGTGGTCCAGGAGTTTATCCGTAGCTGCTCCACTTGCCAGCAGTACAAAACAGAACATCTCCGACCAGCGGGGCTCCTTCTGCCGCTGCCTGTTCCGTCCATGGTCTGGGCAGATATCAGTCTCGACTTCATCGAAGCGCTGCCACGAGTGGGGGGCAAATCAGTGATTCTGACGGTGGTCGACCGCTTCAGTAAGTATTGTCATTTCCTTCCACTTGCACACCCGTATACAGCGGAAACGGTGGCCAAGGCGTTCTTTGCGGACATTGTTCGTCTCCACGGCATACCACAGTCGATGGTGTCGGATAGGGACCCAGTTTTTACCGCCACATTTTGGCGCGAATTGATGCGGCTTTGTGGCGCCAAGCTGAACATGACAACCGCCTTCCACCCACAGTCCGACGGCCAGGCTGAGGCTGCAAACAAGGTCATTGTGATGTACCTCCGATGCTTCAGTGGGGATCGCCCGCGCCATTGGCTGCGCTGGCTGCCTTGGGCTGAGTACGTCTACAACACGGCTTTCCAGTCAGCCCTCCGCGACACACCATTCAAGATCGTCTACGGCCGGGAGCCACCGTCCATCCGATCCTATGAACCAGGCGAGACACGCGTCGCTGCAGTGGCTAAAAATATGGCGGACAGGGATGAACTACTGGCAGATGTTCGCTACCGCCTTGAGCAAGCCCAGGCAATTTACAAGAGACACTACGACAAGCACCACCGCGAGGTCCAATACGCCGTGGGGGATTGGGTGTGGCTTCGCATCCGCCACCGTACCCCGGCCTCTTCCGACCGCCACCACTGGCAAGCTGCGTCCTCGTTTCTATGGGCCGTATCAGGTCGAGGCGATCATCAACGAAGTAGCTGTCCGATTGACCCTTCCTCCCAAGGCGCGTCTGCACAACGTCTTCCACGTCGGTCTCCTCAAGAAATTTGTCGGGACAGCCCCAGCTGCACCTCCGGCCCTTCCGGCTATGCACTACGGGGCGATTGTTCCACAGCCGGAGCGCGCTGTCCGCACTCGCTTGGCGCGGGGTGTCCGCCAGGTCCTCATCCAATGGAAGGACGAGCCGCCAGCATCTGCTACTTGGGAAGACGTCGACACCTTCAGGGAGCGTTATCCATCCTTCCAGCTCGTGGACGAGCTGCTCGTCGAAGGGGGGAGAGATGTCATGTGGGGGAAGTACTACACCCGCCGTACTCGGACGGATAAACCCTAGCGTCCGGATATGGGAAGGCTAATAATTAGAGATTGGTGGTTAGGATATCAGCAGTAGAGAGTAGTAGGAATCAGAGTTTGTTACCAATACGTTTAGGAGTTGAGTCCAATTGCTAGATCCAAGTCCTATATATAAAGGACCAGGATTGTAATGGAAGAACAACAAGAAATTAATCTATTCCTGACCTCTTGCTTCTCGCCAACATAGGGCGCAGGGGGGAAAACCCTCGCCCGGTCCCTGATCACGGCTACGAACTCCGAAGCCGGGGTCCTGTGCCATCAAGCCGTGACAGGATAGGTAATTTCGGTGCTTAGTATTCTATGTGAATCCCTCCACATGTCGACAGATGTATCATGTATGCAGATAAAGCATTTGGATGTACCCTCCAGTTTATCTAGGGCTTATGAATTCATGTTAAGGCATGTGTTTTACCTTTATCTTAATAATGATCTTTGGTATTTGCAGCGGCGTTAACAGAATTTTGGTGTTCCTTTAATCTATTCTGCATGTAGTATTTTACATGTGTAAGCAGCGGAAGATTGCCAATTTATAATCTTATTTCACCACATGGTTTCAAAATTTGGCTAGCAATATCTATTATACACTACAAGTTCTGATAGAGGTTACATTCGAAACCAAAACTTTGCCTAGAACAGTGCAGCCCTAAATACCATTTGCTCGTTTACTCTATGTTTCAGGAAGCAAATGAAAACCTTGATGATGCTGGGAATGAACTCATCTTGTCTGATGAAGATGTGGTGCGGTTCCAAATTGGAGAAGTGTTCGCTCACATGCCAAGGGATGATGTGGAGACTAGGCTGGAGCAGATGAAGGAGGATGCAGCTAAGAAGTTGGAGAGGCTGGAGGAGGAGAAGGAATCCATCCTCTCCCAGATGGCTGAACTGAAGAAGATACTGTACGGGAAGTTCAAGGATGCCATCAACTTGGAGGAAGATTAACATTGGGTACGGGAACTGTTGTGTGTTCAATCATATGATGCTCATTCTAGTTCAGGTGCTGTTCTGTACCTCCCACTATCATTTCTTGTGATGCTGGCTTGTGTGACAAACAGGAGTTTAAGTTCTTGAAGATCTTTTCCGGTAATGCATTGATGTGGTTGATGCTTGGAGTGGAGTAGATTTGGTTACCTTTGATTGTCCAGCAGAAACATGAAGGATAAGGTGGCTGTTTTCATTTAAAACGGCACCGTGGGGAATTTTCGCGGTTGATTAATTCAGAAGTCAGTGAGGACAAAAGTGTGGACATTTACTATGTCTGAAGTTAGCTAATGGTTTGAACCTGTCTGATTGAGAGTGGCATCAATTTTCAATTTTCTTAAATTATATTTCATTCATGCCGGTGGTACACTGCTGGCTTGTTTCCTGGCAAACGTGTTGATCAAATTGTGTGACACGTACTTGTGAGTGCCAGAAAATGCTGAAATCAAATTTCTGCCTTTCTGCTGTCTAGATGCCTATGAAAATCACTAGTTATATATACAGTATATATCCCTATTCCCTTGTCCCTGCATCAGGGATTGAAAATCGGATATAATCGACGGATTGCCACAAGTCCCAGTCGGGGAGCAGTGTTTTGAATACTGGTCGGTCTACTATTAGCCCTAGCAAAACCAAATTTGGTTGATTTTTTTTTACTAATGGCCACATCGTTCTACGTTTTGAGTACCAGAGTATGAAGGCTGAAAAAGAAAGGACCAGAGTATGATAAGAAAACCAAGCAGTTAACCCGATCACATTTGCATTCGTGTCTGGAATTCGTATGCGTATGTTGCAATTGTCGTATGCAACTGTACGCCCGGCCGAGACCGCCGCCAACTCAGGCCTCTCCTACGTTAATTTCTGGTCGATTGATCGACCGATATCATCGTCAGGTCAGTTGGTTCGTGAAATTAACTTGGCCAAGAACCAGAGTACTCCGGCGACCCCAGCGCCGGCGGTGACCACCGGAGAATGCCCTCTCGGCTGATCCGCGAAAGGTGACGTGTAGACTGTAGATCCATCAGAAGTACGTACTGTGCGTGCATCGCAAGGGCAGGCTTCGGGGAGACAAAGTCGGATTTGATATCGTTGCATACTGTATTTACAAAACTAGTTATCTACGTAACGTATTTATAAAAATATCAACTTTGTCGTCCGGTGGATGGGTGGTAGCGCCGGCGAGGCGACACGTGGCGATGCCACCGGCGGCAGGCGTCTGCCGCCCCACCAGCAGACGACAGGCAGCCTGCCACTTGGTGGGGGGATGGCAGACAGGCTTGCAGTCCGGTGAGGGGCGGCAAGTGATTAAGCCGACTGATTAGTCGGCTTAATTATCTGCCCTAATTTTTTTGTTTAATATTTGTTTGAATTTTTAAATATATCAAATGAGCTAAAAAATTACAAAAATTTATGTACAGTTTCCTGATACAACGTACTTTACAGTGTAATTTTTTTTGGTAATTTTATTCCTTTTGAATGTTGCTAAAAAAATTCATAGAATTTTGATATTTGTACAAATTTGTACATATAGCAAAGGAGCCACCGGTCCGTATGCTTTGGCGCCAGCAGCCCGCAGGCCTCCTCCTTGCTCCCCTACAAGAGGCGGCCTTTCTCTCCTTTCTTGAGCACCGAATGAAGTGAGTCTTCTTCTCCCCTCCAATCTCGTATCCATCTCTCGGCTGTGTCTTGATCTTGAGCTTGGAGGGCAGTTGGCCAAGTTCTTCCTCGTTGCCAGTGGCTGTGCAGCTCGAATTATCATTCTTTGGGTTTCCCCGTGTAGTTTCTTTGTGCCTTTTCTTTGAATTTGGCAGTGAGGGAATATTTGGGGATTTACTTCTAGAAGGTTGATTCGGTTGGGTTTTGTGCCGAGTGTTTGAAGGAGAATCCGTGGCTTGTTCCTGGTGTTCATGGGTGCTCTTAGTCGGAGCTCTCGTCGATCTTATGCGGCGTCCACTCCAACCCTCGACTTCCGACTTCGGCTACTCGAGGTTTGAAGAGTGGCATTGTATCTCTGTTTACCTTGTCTCCTTGTGAGGCATAGCGAGGCGCTTGGTTTTCTAGGACAACGCTGCATGCGTGGCTTGCCTGATTCAGTTCTTCTCTGTGATTTTGAGTATCACCGCGGTTATGAGTATACCGGCTGCTTGCTCTTTGCTTTCTGCTTCAGATATACATTCTGTGGGTGATTACTATCTCTATTGAAATTGGCAAAGAGATAATGTCGGTTTGGATCGATAGCTCGATGATGATATTGATGGTTTTATACTGAAATTGAATGATCAAACTTGAGCTTCAAATTAGTAATATCACTTTCATTTGCTTCTCAGTTGTGTAATCTGTCATTTTCGGAATAGTTGGCTATTTACATATGTGATCTTTAATACTTCATATGCTTCAGTTAGCCATTTGGCCGACTGTTAATCTTGTTGAACTTTTGATTGTTTTCTTTGGGAGCATATCAAGTTAGAAGTACTGTCTTGTGATCATTTTGCTTCGCCTGGCCAAAAGTTTTTGACAGATAAGTAACTTGCAATTTAGAGCTTAAAGTTTGAATCTCACTTGATATATTCAATTAGTGAAGAGTATAGACCATAGTAACGAGAAGGCCAAGATTATTTCTTGTGTAACCCTACATCTGATGGCACTAATCAATAACTAAAATTTGAGCTTTATGCTAGTTCTAATTATTCCCTGGATCATGAAAATGCTGTACATGCTCATTTCGGCAGTGTTCTTGTTACACACATTGGATATATGCTCTTATATAAATGATATGGTAGAATTACATATTTATATGCAATTTGTATCATTTATATACTGTTGAAAATGTGTTTTAATCATGCTTAATTATATTAGAATTAAATCTGAATATTTGCTCATACTGCATTATCTACAACAGAAAGATTCTAGAAATAGATTGGAATTTCACAGCAATTTCGTGGCATAAAAAGTTAAGCGTTCGCCATCATTAGACGTTTCATTTCCCGTGATGTGGCAAAAACCAGAACAATCAGCAACTATATAGTGAAGACACCTATAGTACTACCAGCCAAACTTAAGTTATTCTATTGCAAAAATGGCTTAAATAATCACCATGCAGTCCATTCAACAATTTTTTTGTTAGTCCATTACGAATTTTTCAGTTAATGTATGTATCATACAAAAGAATATCCCTAACTTTTAATTAGGGTGAGAACAAGAACTGCGACACCGACGTTGAGGCTTCATCGTCGGTGAATGCGAAGGCAGCAACAGCGAGAGTTGGACCGAAGGAGATGCACGCGGTGGCCGAAGAGACGACGGAAGAATGGACACACATGCTTACTTTGCTGCTCAGATTTTGTCTCAAGAATATCACACGACATTTTTGAAATAAAGAGTGTTATCCAAGATGAGTTTTTTCCTAGAGTGTCGAGAAATGAACTTATTACATATATGATAGAGTCGTTGTAAATCGCCTCTCCATTTTTTTTTCTGAAAAGGGATTTAACGGACGAGTGGCAGAAAAAAAGGATTGTGGTACAACCAAATTTAGAGTCCCACTTTAGTGGCAAAAACTACGGCGTCGCTTGCCGTTGCAATGTTTGCACTATGTACGTACTAGTTCTTGAAAGACGGTACTAGTTCACCTGTCTACAACTCATTTTTAGTAATTTTGAACAATGAAATTGACTTAATAATTTCAAATGTTGCAGCATTATTACAGAAGTAAATTTACTATAGTGTTTCCTCAATTATGTTTTTTTAGAAACAAACATATATCTAAAATGTATCCTGCATGATTTGTCTGATTAGAAAGAAAATGTGTGCTCTTGCTCCAAACATGGTTGTGCTGTTTTACTTCGAGTGATATAGGATTCGGCACGTAAGAACTCGGTGCTAAAAGGCGAAGATCCTTTGTTACCAAGTTCGGCGGCGTCGGGAGGCAGCAGCGGCGCACAAAGGCATTTGTCTAAACTGGTATGCCCACCAAACAACCATCAAAGGCACTGAGCTAATGGCAGAGAGCTACGCTAAAGTGCTAACTGATTGCTCACTCTGTCTCATAATACAAATCTAAATCTATCATACGTACAGATTAGAAAAACACTAAATTAAAAAAAGTTAATAGCATTAGATCATTCATACTTCTATTAAATATCATACCATGACTACTTAACTACTTTTTTTTATTAAAGCATGAGTATAGAATAGAAATGTTATATCTGTTAGAGATATATGTATAGTGTGTTATTCCCCATTGTTATGAGGGGTTCTTTGCATATTTACCACCTGTACTTTGTGTATATATTCTGGCCCATTGGCCTCATATGAATACAAGCGCTATTCATAACATGGTATCAGAGCCAAAACTAGGGTTTTGGTTTACCTAGGGTTCCGCGCCTCCCTGCGCCGCCGCCGCCGCCGCCGTGCCGTCGGCCCCGCCCGACTCCCACCCGGTCGCCTCGCCGGCCTCCTCCGCCCAGCCTCGGCGTCTCCGCCTCCAGCCCGGCCGTCCTCCGCTCCCACCGATCCTGTCACTTTGCTTGCCGCCGTCGCCGTCATCCCGTCGACGACTCCGCGTGCGCCGTCGTCCCCCGACGACTCCGCGTACGCTCCCCGCTGCCGTCCGCCGTCGGTGAAGGCCCTGCCGCCGTCGGTGTCCTCCGCGCCGGCCGCTCCCGCGCTGGCCGCTCCCGCGCCGGCCGCTCCCGCGCCGGCCGTCCTCCGCGCGCCGTTGCCAACTCCGCTGCCGTCGCCGACTCCCGCGTGACTTCCCCGTCGCCGCTGCCGTCGGCCCCGCCCGACTCTGCTCGAGCCCGCCGCCGTCGGCTCCGCCGACTCCCCCAGATTGGACCACCGCCGCGCCGCCCGGGGTTGCCTCGGCGCCGTCGCCACGTCGCCCGCCCGGCCTCGCCCGCCCGGCCTCGGCTCCTCCGCCTCCCGCGCCGACTCAGGTGCCGCCGCCGCCTCGTGCGTGCGTGCCTCACGGGCCGCCTCCGCCGGTCGTCGCACGGCCTCACGGGCCGCCTCCGCCGGTCGTCACACGGCCTCACGGGCCGCCTCCGCCGCCGTCGAGCCGGCTGGGCAGCCGGCGCCGCCGTCGCGCCGCCGCCGCCTCACTCGTGCTCCTGCTGAGCCGTCGCCTGCGCGTGCGTGCGGGTAACGGGCCGGAGGCCCGTTTTCTCTGATCTTTAGGGTTTTAACCCTAAAAAAATATAAAAAAAAACGTCGTTCTAACCGCCGCGCCGTCCAGCGCCGCCTGTTAGACTTCGTTGCCTTGGTCGCCGCGCCGTCCAGCGCCGCCTACCAATGGGCACCGTTTCCCTCCCTCGCTGCCCGGTGATCTTTGATCGTCTGAGTGGTGCTGGTCTGATGCCACTCCCCTCTGTGCTCGCCGCTCGTCCGCCTACTACACTGCCTCCTCCAGCGGCTACCACAGGTGGTGGTGGCCGTTCTCCGTCTGGAGGTGGCCGTCCTCACTGTTCCTACTGCGACAAGGTCGGCCACATTGAGTCCCAGTGCTATAAGAAGAAGCGGCATTTTGCACGCCGTTCTTCTACTGGCACTAGTGCTTCTACGACGACATCTGCATCGACTTCTTCAGCAGTTTCTCTCACCGAGCAGGAGATAGCCAGACTTCGACGCCTGCTTGCCGCTTCAGGTTCTTCCTTGACGGGTTCTGCAGGCACTAGTGCTTCTACGACGACGTCTGCATCGACGCCTTCAGCAGTTTCTCTCACCGAGCAGGAGATAGCCAGACTTCGACGCCTGCTTGTCGCTTCAGGTTCTCCCTTGACAGGTTCTACAGGTTCTGCTACTGACTCTTTGGGCACTGAGAAACCACCCACTACACAGTCCGGTACCTCCCCGTGGATTCTTGATTCTGGAGCATCATTTCACATGACTCCTGATCCTTCCACTCTGTCTTCTATTACACCTCTTGATTCTCCTGTCAGTGTTCTTACTGCTGATGGTACATCTCTTTCTGTCTCTGGTCGAGGATCTCTTAGCAACTCATCTTTTCATGTTCCTTCTGTTGCTCATGTTCCTCGCCTTACCTTGCAGCTTCTTTCTGCTGGGCAGATTACTGACCTTGGTTATCGAGTTATTCTCGACTCTGACTCTTGTTGTGTTCAGGACTGCCACACGGGAGCTCTGGTTGGTTCTGGCCCTCGGCGCCGTGACTCACAGCGTCTCTGGGAGCTTGACTGGCTTCATCTTCCTTCCGCTGCCACCGCCGCCGCCAGTCTCTCCGCCTCTGCCACTTCGTCTACCGGCTCTTTCCAGCAGTGGCATCACCGTCTTGGCCATCTGTGTGGATCTCGCCTGTCGTCCTTAGTTCGTCGTGGTCTTCTGGGGTCTGTCTCAGGAGACGTGTCTTTAGATTGTCAGGGCTGTAAGTTAGGTAAACAGATTCAGCTTCCTTATCCTCATAGTGAGACTGTGTCTCAGCGTCCTTTTGATCTTGTTCATTCAGATGTTTGGGGTCCGGCTCCCTTCGTTTCGAAAGGGGGTCATCGTTATTATATTATTTTTATAGATGATTTCTCTCGCCACACTTGGATATATTTCATGTCTTCTCGTAGTGAGGCCTTGCCTATCTATAAATAATTTGCCACTATGATACACACACAGTTCTCCACTCCTATTCGTGTCTTTCGTGCTGATTCTGCTGGCGAGTACCTCTCTCGTCACCTGCGCAGCTTCCTTGCTGAGCAGGGCACTCTCGCTCAGTTTTCTTGTCCTGGTGCTCATGCTCAGAATGGTGTCGCTGAGCGCAAGCATCGTCACCTCCTTGAGACGGCTCGTGCTCTGATGATCGCCGCCTCTATTCCACCTCACTTTTGGGCCGAGGCTGTTTCCACTGCCACCTATCTCGTCAACATTCAGCCCTCTTCTGCTCTTAAGGGTGCGATCCCTGTTGAGCGTCTCTGTGGTCTTCTTCCTGACTACTCTGCCCTTCATATGTTTGGCTGCGTTTGCTATGTTCTCCTCGCCCCTCGAGAACGTACCAAACTGACCGCTCAGTCTGTTGAGTGTGTCTTTCTGGGGTACAGTGCCGAGCACAAGGGCTATCGGTGCTGGGATCCTGTTGGTCGTCGGATACGGGTTTCTCGGGATGTGACTTTCGACGAGTCTCGTCCATTCTACCCACGTCCTGCCTCTCCTTCGGCTTCCTCTGTGGAATCTCTGTCTTTCTTGACCTTTCCAGATACTCCTATATCTGTTTTGCCCTCGTCCACCTGTCCTACTGAGTCTCCACATATTCCCCCTGTGGCCTCTCCGCCGTTGTCGCCGCCTGTGTCGTCTCCTATGACTCCTCAGGCTCCTCCCACTATCGTCTACACTCGTCGACCTCGTATTGAGGATCTTCCAGATGAGTCATCTTCTTCTGATGTTCCATCTTCTTCTGATGCTCCATCTTCCCCTGATGGGTCATCTTCTCCTCGCTACGCTCTCCGCGATCGCCAGTCGATTCGGCCTCCTGCCCGTTTTGCCTTTGCTGGCGCAGCTACTCGTGAGCCTGTCTCCTACCGGGATGCTGTTACTCACCCTGAGTGGCAGCTTGCCATGGCCGAGGAGATTGCTGCCCTCGAGCGTACTGGTACTTGGGATCTTGTTCCTTTTCCATCCCATTCTCATCCCATCACATGTAAGTGGGTCTATAAGATTAAGACTCGCTCTGATGGCTCTCTTGAGCGCTATAAGGCGCGTCTTGTTGCTCGTGGTTTTCAGCAGCAGCATGGTGTTGACTACGACGAGACTTTTGCTCCTGTGGCCCACATGACCACTGTTCGCACTCTTCTTTCGGTGGCGTCTGTTCGCCACTGGTCTGTTTCTCAGCTTGATGTCAAGAATGCCTTTCTTAATGGCGAGTTGCGTGAGGAGGTCTACATGCATCCACCACCTGGGTATTCTGTTCCTGAGGGCATGGTCTGTCGCCTTCGTCGCTCTCTCTATGGCCTTAAGCAAGCCCCCCGTGCTTGGTTTGAGCGCTTCTCCTCTGTGGTTACTGGTGCTGGATTTTCAGCTAGTGATCATGATCCTGCGCTCTTTGTCCACACTTCGTCTCGTGGTCGGACTCTTCTTCTCCTGTATGTTGATGATATGATCATTACGGGAGATGATTCTGAGTACATTGCCTTTGTTAAGGCTCGTCTTAGTGAGCAGTTCCTTATGTCGGATCTTGGTCCTCTTCGTTATTTCCTTGGGATTGAGGTTACTTCCACTCCAGATGGTTTCTTTATGTCCCAAGAGAAATATATTCAGGATCTTCTTGATCGCGCCTCTCTCACTGATCAGCGTACTGTTGAGACTCCCATGGAGCTCAATATTCACCTCCGACTCTCTTATGGCGAGCCTCTTTCTGATCCGACTCGCTATCGTCATCTTGTTGGGAGTCTTGTCTACCTTGCTGTTACTCGTCCAGATATCACTTATCCAGTTCATATTCTGAGTCAGTTTGTTTCAGCTCCCACTCAGGTTCACTACAGCCACCTTCTTCGAGTTCTGCGATACCTTTGTGGGACTATCTCTCGCCGTCTCTTCTTTCCACGTTCCAGCTCGTTACAGCTTCAGGCCTATTCGGATGCTACTTGGGCCAGCGATCCCTCTGATCGCCGGTCTATCTCTGCTTACTGTGTTTTTCTCTCATTGCCTGGAAGACGAAGAAACAGACTGCAGTGTCCCGTTCGAGTGCAGAGGCTGAGTTGCGAGCTATGGCTCTCTTGACAGCAGAGATTACTTGGCTACGGTGGTTACTTGAGGATTTTGGTGTTTCTGTCACTACACCGACCCCTCTCTTGTCAGACAGTACAGGTGCTATCAGTATTGCTCGTGATCCTGTGAAGCATGAGCTCACCAAGCACATTGGAGTTGATGCTTCTTTCATGAGGACTTGTGTGCATGATCAGGTGATTGCTCTTCAGTATGTGCCTTCAGAGCTTCAGATAGCGGATTTCTTCACGAAGGCCCAGACTCGAGCACAGCACAGCTTCTTCCTCTCCAAACTAAGTGTTGTTGATCCACCATGAGTTTGAGGGGGGGGGGTGTTAGAGATATATGTATAGTGTGTTATTCCCCATTGTTATGAGGGGTTCTTTGCATATTTACCACCTGTACTTTGTGTATATATTCTGGCCCATTGGCCTCATATGAATACAAGCGCTATTCATAACAATATCAATATACTTATATTATGATATAAAAAGAATAAAAACTTATATTGAAGGAGGGAAGGAATAATAATGACAAGAAACACGTAATTAATAATTATACAATGAATCTTCAGATCGATCAAGAGTGCGCAACACTGGACCACGCCATCGAGTACACGAAGTCGGTCGAGCAATAAATCCAGGTAGCACGTACGGTACCTACATTTTGTTCATTCGTGCGTACGCACATACTGGCATCCGTGTTTCTTAGAGCAACTCCAGCAGTACTACTCAAAACAGGGCTCCTACTTTTCATTTGAGGGCTCCCTCTACTTTTGAGGGCCCTGTTTTTTTGCATCTACTCCAACAGCACCCCTCAAATTTAAGCCCTCAAATCCATTCCAATACAACTGACATATGGGACCCACTCCTCATTCTCTCCCTCACCCCCGCCGTCTCTAGGCATCCCGCAGGCCTCCGCTTCCCTCTTCTCCCCCCGCCCCTCACCTCTCCGTCTCCGCCGCCTGGCCGCTCGCCCCGAGAACCGCACGTCGCCTGCATGCGGCTGCCCGGCCAAGCCGCCGCTTGGGGTATGGTGCCGCCGCCGCCGCACCAGCTCCCTCCGAGCTCACCCGAACCTCTTCGCCTCCCGCATGCCGCCTGTAGCCGAAGCCGCCGTGTATGTGACAGCCGCCCTCGAGCTTTCCGCCCGTAGCCGCAGGCGCATCGTCTCCCACGCCCGCACGCGTACCCGCCTCCCGCACGCGCATCGCCACCGGGCCGCCCCGCGCCGCCGCTTGGTCGCGCCGCGCCACCCGCGGCGGTGAGCACGGAGGCGGTGGGAGGCTCGGGGTGGCGCGGCGCTCGGGGAGGGGCGGCGCTCGGGGTGGCGTGGCGCTCGGGGAGGGGTGCCGCTCGGAGAGGGGTGGCGCGGGTGGGGGGCGGAGGAGAGGGGCGGCGTGTGTGGGGGGGGGGGCGGAGGAGAGGGCGGCGCGGGTAGGGGGGCGGAGGAGAGGGGCGCCGCGGGGGCGGGAGGGGGGGGGGCGGAGGAGGGGCGGCGTGGGGGGTGGGGGGGGGCGCGGAGGAGACAGTCGCGCGGGTGGGGGGCGGAAGGCGGCGGGGAATTTTGGCCGAAGCGGGGAAGTTTCACGGGTGCGGGAAAAAAACTGGAAAATGAGAGGCAGGAGGGGAGCCCCTAGGAATGAGGGGTGGGAGGGTGATTTGAGAGCCTACTCAAATTTGAGGGCTCTAGTAGGGGCTCTGCTGGAGCTCGTTTTTTGGCTCAAGCCCTCAAATTTGAGTTTTGAGGGCTCAAGTAGGGGCCCTGCTGGAGTTGCTCTTACGGGATGGCTTGGATGTACATGTGAATTTGTTGCAGGTGCTATTCAGCAGTGGGTACTGCATGCAGGCGCTGCTGTCCCCGTGCATCTGCAGCCAGCCTCCACACACACAGCCGTTCCTGCAACAGGAATTTCAAAAAAAATCTGAAGCCCAAGTCTTTGTTGGGCCGAGCCCGGCTTGTTTTCTTCCTTTTCCTCTCTCTCTCTCCACCCCTGGCACTCATGCCATCCAGTCCGCATCTGGCGCGTGCTGACCACGCCATACCCGCATTGGCTGCGCCGCCCACCTGTGCCACAGTATGTGGCCGCCCGTCCTGTGTGCAACTATGCTCTGCCCTATCCAAACCTCTCTCTCCTACCTCCTCTCCGCGCCAAGCGGCGCCCATGTCCCCCGCGCCCATGCTGCGTCCGCTCCGCGTGCTCGCTCTTCGCGCTTGACTGTTGCCCATTATGCTGCCCTATCGCATTGACTCATCTCGCACATGCTCGAACCAAGTGCCGGCTTCGCCCCTTGCATTGTGCCACACCTTGCGCTGAAATCGTCGCCCTCAGCCTCCGTGTGAGCCAAAATGGCGCCCAATGGCTAACCCCTCTTTTAGCTATAAAACCCCCCGCAAGCTTCCTCTGGCTCCAAATCAGCTCCCCACTCTCCCCTTGCCACCTGAAACCCCGTGCCTTCCCTTTTCTTCCTCGGCTCTAGCCAAGCCACCACCGTCGGCACCTTCGCCCCTCCGGACTTCTCCGGCCGATTCCCTTCATTTGGAGTACCGTGTGAACCCCCCGAAGACATCCCTAGTGACGCACTCCCTTTGACAGAATAAATCTTCAGTGCATGGAGTTACTTTCATTTACTTGTTTTAGCTGTTACTTACTGCATTTAGTTGTTTTGATTGTGGTGGAGGTATTGAAGCGTTTTGGCATTTTTCTTGATTATGCGTGTAGCGTTACTGCATGTACTTCCTATATATACTCAACAATCCAATGCAAAGCTGGTATCAGTTTCAGCAGCAATAGAAAGCCTCCTGTGCTCATTCGTGTTCTCTGCTTTTAGCAGTTTTGTAGCTGATTCTGCAGCACCAAAACCTATGTTAAGATCCATTGCTTCGCGTGAGTTCAGTGTGTGCTTGTGTTCTAAACTCTGTCATTTGGTATCAGAGCCAGGTGGTTGACGCAATTCCGACGATGTCGCTGCCGGCAGCTGATCGGAGCAGGACCCCGCAACGCCGCTATCGAGGGCGTTCACCGTCGCCGGTGGGGCACCGGCGCCAACGACAACGGGAGGTCGTTGTGCAACGCACGGTGAGGGAGGTCGGAGGATCGGCGTCATTCCCGACCCTAACACACAGGAACTACGCAGAATGGAGCCTAATGATGAAGGTGATGTTGCGTGCACGTGGCCTTTGGAACGCTGTTCAGCACGGCGTTGACGACGAGCAAGAGGATCAAATGGCGATGGAGGCCATACTGAAGGCTGTCCCGCACGAGATGATTCAGACGCTGGCGGTCAAGCCGAGCGCCAAACACGCGTGGGACGCGGTCAGGGCGATGAGAATCGGCAGCGACCGCGCACAGAAGGCCAAGGCGCAATCTCTGCGCAAGGAGTATGAGGCAATTGCGTTCTGCGACGGCGAGACGATCGACGACTTCACGCTTCGACTCACCAATTTGGTGAGTAATCTCCGGGAGCTCGGGGACGACATCGAAGAGGTCAAGGTAGTAGAGAAGTATCTACGGGTTGTTCCAACTAAATACTCGCAGATAGCTCTATCTATTGAGACCTTGCTCGACTTCTCCACCATCACCATCGAGGAGGTCACTAGAAGGTTGAAGGCGGTGGACGATCGGGATCCGGATACGTCAGCGAGCGGCAGCCTCTACCTCACCGAGGACACGCTTGGAGAGGCGTTAGAGCGCCTCAAGCTGCGGCACCATGGCGAGTCATCCTCGAAACCGCAACGTAGCGGTGGTGGAGGACGACGTCGTGGGCGTGGAGCGCGCAGGAGACCGGGCGGTGGATCAAGCGCGCCAGAAGGCAAAGGTGGCGCCCGTGATCTCACGGGTGACAAGTGCAAGAACTGTGGTCATTTTGGCCATTGGGCTAGGGACTGCAGGCAACCCAAGAAACAGCAGCTGAACCTTGCTCAGGATGATGACCACGATGATGAGCCGGTGCTAATGATGGCGCAAGTGTGCATACTCACGATGATGAGGCAAAACAGTGCCTCCCTGCTCCATCTGGAGGAGCCGCGAGCCCAAGTTTGTCTGGGCGCTGAAGACGACGGCGTGCACCAAGAAGGCTGGTACCTCGACACAGGGCAAAGGGAATTCTTTGCCAAGCTTGACACCGGAGTTGTTGGCACCGTCAAGTTTGGTGACGACTCCGTCGTGGAGATCCGTGGCCTTGGCACCGTTATTTTTGCAGGGCGCAGTGATGAACATCGAGCGCTCACTGGTGTCTACTTCATCGCGAGGCTGAAGAACAATATCGTGAGCATTGGCCAACTCGATGAAAATGGCTCACGGGTGTTGATTGAAGATGGCGTGCTGCGCATTTGGGATCAACAGCAACGGCTCCTCGCGAAGGTGGCGCGAGGCAAGAATCGACTGTACGTGCTGCACATCAATGTGGCGCAGCCAGTCTGCCTTGCTGCCTGACGTGAGGACGCGGCCTGGCGCTGGCATGAGCGTTATGGTCATGTCAGCTTTGAGGCGCTCCGGCAATTGGCATGGACTGACATGGTGAGAGGGCTTCCCCAGCTGGATCACATCGACCAGTTGTGCGACACCTGCGTCATCACCAAGCAACGACGGGCGAGCTTCCTAGCTCAGGTGAAATATCGCGCATCTGATCTCCTTCAACTTGTTCATGGTGACCTATGCAGACCAATTGCTCCGACGACTCCTGGCGGGAAGAGGTATTTTTTGTTGCTCATAGATGATTGCAGTCGATACATGTGGATCGTGCTGCTTGCATCCAAGGCAGACGCAGCTATGGCGATCAAGAGGTTCCAGGCCAGCGTCGAGCTCGAGAGCGGCAGGTAGCTGCGCGGTCTTCGGATTGAAAATGGTGGCGAGTTCACCACCGTTGAATTCGCAGCCTACTGCGCCAACAAAGGAGTATGTCGCCATCTGTCTGCACCGTACTCGCCGCAACAAAATGGCGTCATCAAGCGACATAATCAAACGGTGGTTGCGATGGCGCGCAGCTTGCTGAAGCAGCGCGGTGTGCCGACGATGTTCTGGGCGAGGCTGTGTGCACTGCAGTGTACCTGCTGAACCGTGCACCGACCAAGAGCCTTGCTAGGATGACGCCGTTCGAGGCTTGGCATGGATGGAAGCTAGCCGTGCACTTTTTGCGCACATTCGGGTGCGTCATGTACGTGAATAACCTACGACCACACCTGAAGAAGTTGGAGGACAGGAGCTCCCCGATGATCTTCATCGGCTATGAGGAGAACGCAAAGGCTTACTGTGTGTACGACCAAAGGTTCAAGCGAGTCCATGTCACTAGGGATGTGGTCTTCGATGAGGATGCTGCCTAGAGTTGTGAGCAAGCCGAGGACACCAGAGTCGCACCATCAAGCGATTTCATCGTCGAGCACATTTTGACGTAAGAGTAAGTCCTACCTACTCCAATCCAGGGTACACCGGTGCCCTCTGATCATGTCAAGGATGTGGAGTTGTCGGGCGCTGAAGCTAATGAAGCAGAAGGACCGGGCACACCACACGACGCCACGACACCAGGTGGAGTCGAGAGGGGAACGCCATCTTCGCACAACTCCAGCAACCTCGACGCCGACCACGACGACGCACCGCTCTGTTTCCGCTCCATTGCGAATATCCTGGGCGATGATGGCCTGGCCCCGGGATTTGTAGATCCCCAGCTGGATGGCGGAGAGCTGAACCTCATCAATAGCGGTGAACCACAGACGTTCGCCGAGGCAGAAGAAGATTCAGCGTGGCATGCGGCCATGCGAGATGAGATGGCGGCCGTTGAGGAGAATGGCACCTGGGAGCTGACTGCACTGCCCGCCGGACACCGCCCAATTGGCCTGAAATGGGTCTTCAAACTGAAGAAAGATGAGGCTGGAAATGTGATCAAGCACAAAGCTCGTTTGGTGGCAAAAGGGTACGTGCAACGACATGGTGTCGACTTTGAAGAAGTTTTCGCTCTGGTGGCCAGATTCGAGTCGGTCCGGCTGTTGCTAGCATTGGCGGCATAGGAAGGGTGGCCAGTCCATCATATGGACGTGAAGTCGGCATTCCTCAATGGCGTCTTGACTGAGGAAGTCTATGTTGTGCAGCCGCCTGGGTTCGTCGCCGCCGGGCATGAGGATAAAGTCTTGTGCCTGAGGAAGGCGCTCTACGGCCTTCATCAAGCACCGCGCGTGTGGTACGCCAAGATGGATGCCACGCTGAAGAAGCTCGGGTTCGAGCAATGTCCACACGAACCGGCTGTCTACGGCCGAGGACACAGGGGCGTGCGACTGCTTGTTGGAGTTTATGTGGATGACTTGGTGATCACCGGTGCAAATCAAGCCGAGCTCATTGCCTTCAAGAGGCAGATGTGCCTGCACTTCAAGATGAGTGATCTCGGGCTCCTTTCCTTCTACCTTGGCATCGAAGTACATCAGGGGAGTTCAAGGATCACACTGGGACAAGGACATTACGCCGAAAGGATTCTTGAAGCGGTAGGGATGCAAGACTGCAACTCGTGCCACAAGCCCATGGAGGAGCGATTGAAGCTGAGCCGAGACAGTGAAGCACCGCTCGTCGATGCCACCGAGTATCGCAGGATCGTTGGGAGCCTCAGGTACCTTGTGAACACTAGACCTGATCTGGCTTTCTCTGTTGGATTCATCAGTCGGTTCATGGAGCGCCCAACCGAGGATCACTTGGCGGCCGTGAAGCGCATCCTCCGCTATTTGGCGGGGATGATCCATCTCGGTTGCAGCTACACCAAAGGAGGACAAGGACGTCGGCTGGTGGGTTACAGTGACAGTGACCACGCCGGCGACATTGACACACGCAAGAGCACGACTGGTGTTCTGTTCTTCCTAGGGGACAACCTGATAACTTGGCAATCTCTCAAGCAAAGAGTGATAGCTTTGTCCTCATGTGAAGCAGAATACGTCGCTGCGACTACCACTGCAATGCAGGGCGTCTGGCTGGCCCGATTACTTAGTGATCTCGAGGGAAAGGGCGCCGATGCATTCAAGCTCTGGGTGGACAACAAGTCTACCCTTGCACTCAGTAAGAATCCCGTTTTTCATGAGAGGAGCAAACACACACATATGCGTTATCATTTCATCAGGGAATGCATGGAGAACGGGAGCATTGTTGCTGATTTCATCAGCACAAGAGACCAGCTCGCCAACATATTAACGAAAGCATTAGGGCGAGTGAGATTCCAGGAGCTACGAGCAAGGATTGGAGTGGTCGACGTCAAGACAACGCACAAGATTTAGGGGGCGAATTGATAGAATAAATCTTCAGTGCATGGTGTTACTTTCATTTACTTGTTTTAGCTGTTACTTACTGCATTTAGTTGTTTTGATTGTGGTGGAGGCGTTGAAGAGTTTTGGCATTTTTTCTTGATTATGCGTGTAGCGTTACTGCATGTACTTCCTATATATACTCAGCAATCCAATGCAAAGCTGGTATCAGTTTCAGTAGCAATAGAAATCCTCCTGTGCTCATTCGTGTTCTCTGCTTTTAGCAGTTTTGTAGCTGATTCTGCAGCACCAAAACCTATGTTAAGATCCATTTCTTCGCGTGAATTCAGTGTGTGCTTGTGCTCTAAACTCTGTCACCCTTCTCCTTCCCTCCGGCGAGCTACCATTGACAACCCCCCTTGCCGCGGCAGGTCCATGTCGATAGCTTGCTCCTCACCCTCCCGAGCCTGGTCGCCACCTCCTGTGAGTTCCCCTTAGTCCACTGTAGCTCCTCTAGCGTGCAATCGCTTTTTCTTGCCGTGGCTTGCTGTGGTGCAATGCTCCATATTTTCATTGTCGCCTAACTTGCCGTCGGCCACCGTAGCCGCCAAATTGGCATGAGCCATCTCACCCTTGGTGTGGTATGACTCCACCTTCCCATTTTCGGCCTCCACTCCGTCCACCGTGGCTTCCCCTCATTGGCGACGAGCTGAGCCTTGTATGGCAGAAGATGATGACACTTTAGCGCGTTGGATTAGTTTAAATCCTAATTAGCGCTAAAGACTGTTATTAGTTAACGTTAATCCTTCACTGACCTATGGGCCCCCATTATTAGTTAAGTTAATGAATCCCTGGCGTGTGGGCCTAGCCGTTTTAGAATCCTTTTAA
Organism: Dendrocalamus latiflorus; assembly: GCA_017311315.1. Classification (NCBI taxonomy): domain Eukaryota; kingdom Viridiplantae; phylum Streptophyta; class Magnoliopsida; order Poales; family Poaceae; genus Dendrocalamus; species Dendrocalamus latiflorus. The sequence continues at coordinate 39,527,121 of CM029652.1, read as the reverse complement.
AACATGTTGAAAGTGGTAGAGTCACTAACATATGGGTCCCATTCTATTGTTTACACAGTACCCGTCCCACCTGTTAGCCCCTCAAGACCTTTTCTTTTCAGCCCCTCAGGACCTGTCCCACCTGTTAGTCTATGTGTTCTTTTCAGTAGAAAAATAATTCAAAAATCAATTTAATTTTGGTGGACCCCACCTATCAATGAGAGTGTACTCTCTCCTATGTTTATTTTTGGATTTAATCCTAATCTAAACTTTGGAGAGCTCGTTCTCACTCATTTTAACTCTAAATTTAATGAAACTTATTTCTCAATTTATTTACATTCAAGATCTACTTAATGGCACTAAAATATTTCAATTTGGAGTTCATTTAAATTTATTTTTTCACATGTTATTTGTTTTGATGCGATCGTTTGAGTAGAGTATGAGGACATAGAAGAGCCATAATTCGAGAAAAATCGAGACTTTCAAGACCAATCCACTTGTGAGCTAAGCAAGTTAATGCTTTGATCATATTGAACCAACATTTCTATATAAATTATATTTGATTAAATTATCAAATTGCATGCTTTATTGGATATGCAAATATATGTTCAATTCAAGGTTGTAGAAACATGCCTATTCAACATTGTATTATTATTACACAATCTATGGACACTTGAATCACAAATTCCTTGTGACCCTAGAAACTTAATGGTAACTATACTAGCTATAAGTTTTACTTAAATATCATGCTTAGCCTTACTTAAGTATCAAGGGCATTAATTTGCCATATCATTGTAATGTCAATCATGAAACTAGTTCTGGACATCCATTGGAGGGAAATGGCTGGTATGTTATGGTAACTTGGTTTTATACTTCTGAAAACCCTAAAACTTGTTTATTGATTTGGGTGAATGGTAAGATGGTTGGTGCGGATGTAGTACGAGAATGTTTGGCTTATGGAAGCACTGTCCAAATGACTTCCTATGATAATCTCTCAATGTAAAATAGTACAATCACAAGTCTATAATAGGTATGATCTGACTATATAATTTGCATCGACTAGTACTGGTTGCACCATTGGAGTGACCCATGAGCCATGTCACTAAATTTAAGCCGTCTGTGGTGCAAGATGGGGTCTTCATGTGGTGGACATAACCTCACTAAGATGAAACCTTAACGAATGTAATCTACACTGGATAATGAATTGTAAAGGCCTTGTGGCAATTTTTTTGATTCACATGTCCAAAAAAAATATGAAACATAACAAATTGATTATCTCTTATAAGTAAAGTATACAATATCTGCAGAATGTAAACTGTTCGAACAGTTGTACCCACAATCATGGACGGGCATGTGAATTTACTTGAGTTATTATCTATTTTCAAAAACTTTGTAGGTAGGATGAAACTTGTCGGGTGGATGTAACCTTGAATTTGGCTTTTCCTAGGTGGATATAACCCAGTAATAATAATGGGTGGATATAACCCAGTAATGATAATGGGTAGATGTAACCTTAATAACAAAAACTAGCATGTGGTGGATGGAACCATGTAACAGGTTGATAGAACTTGCACCGTTATAAATATTGCACACTTTTACTCTCTTTAATAAAAGCTTGGTTTAATCAAAATGCTAAGTCATAGTAATTTTTAATTATAGTCATTTTCAAATAATGCCTTTAGTAATAAAAGAATCCGAGCTTACTTTTGTTGAACCTTGCATGTACAATATTGCATTCTATGTGTTGGCACGTGAAGCATGACTGTTTGTACTCCCCCGCTCACTAAATCCCCCATAAACTATGGATCATAGCCACTACACATGCTACGATGCCCTAGGAGCTGATTGAGAAGATGGAGGAAATTAGAATAGTCTCTAGTAGTATAGGCTCTTATCCTAGTCAGTCTCTTGCCTGTGGCAAGATGTGCTCTCCCTTTTTTGCTAGCGTTTTCACTTGCACTTTATTAATGTATCCATTTGGTCTGATCGGTCATATTGTAAATTTGATCCGATAGGGTTTATTTGAACTCTGATATGTAATATTAAACACATAGTATGGTCTTTGTTATATATAAAATAATTTAGTAATTTATTTATAAGCACTATCTACTGATTCAAAAAATAATACAGTGGTTTTACATAGAATTCTGAATTAACTAAATTCAGATCCGATAGAGGGCCTGTTCTTTACCTCAAAAGCTGGCAGCTTTTGGCTTTTGCTACAGTACCTAACTTTTAAACGGAGTATTTTTTTAAGATGGGGTCTATAAGTTAAACGATCTGCACGTTAAAAGCCCAACATCTGTACCAACCAAAATCGCAAGTGAGTATCTGTCTCTTCGTAATCTGTACCGTAAACAGCCAAAATTCAAAAATTTCAGCCAAAAGCCATAAGCTGCAGCCGAAAAGAACAGGCCCTCTATCGCCGGCGCCGGGCAGCGAGCACCGATCGTTGAGCTTCAGCGTCAGCGGCGGCACGGACGAGAGATGGCTCAGAGCATGTAGATGCCGTGCACGTCTTAGATCCCATTTGGTGGGTGCGCACGTAGCAGCTTTCGTCGTCGTGCTGGATAATGGGCCTGTTCTTTTCAGCTTCTAAAAGTTACTTTTCGGCTTTTCTACAGTAATTAGCTTTTAAACGGAGTATTTTTTTTCAAGATAGAGTCTACTAGTTAATTGTAGTACATACTTTACTAATTTCATTTATATCGGCAAAAACCACGTGAGTTTCTGTTACTCTGTAATCTCTCGTACAAACAGCCCAAAAGCCAAAAGACACAGCCAAAAGCCACAAGCCACAGCCAAAAAGAACAGGCCCAATAATGCGTGGTCGATGCGTAGGACAACGACTTCTTGTATGACAAACTATTTGTGTCCTTGGCATAAACTTAAGGCCTTGTTTAAAATGCAAGAATTTTTCTGAATTGCTAGTTCCAAAAACTTTAGATCCTTTAATAGCTATTAAGCCACCCATTTCGTCGTTGCTGCTCTTTGCAGCCCAACCCTCCCCTTGATCCGCACCCAAAACAGACATATGCAAGCTGGACCGACATGACACTAACAGCTGATTGGCCGCCCGTCCTAGGTTCGTTCCACCACCACACCCCTTGATGCATGTCGGGTGGGCAAGCCTGCTCTGCACGACTCAACAAATTTTGTCTCAGCATTCGCTATCAAAGCATATTCACTTCAACTTTTGACAATTTTGTTGAGAACTTCTAGTTTACACAACTCACGGTCTCTCCCTCCTTCCCTAACCCTAACGCCTTCCCTCTCCTTTGCCCCCGCCTCCATCACCCAACTCTCATGCCACTCTCTGGCCATTGAACTTTCAATAAGGAGTTTCTGCTTTTGGTTTTTTTAATATCATCTTTTTTTAGTTTTTTTTGACTTTTTAGGATTTTTTTGTCTTATTCCTTTACATTGTCCGTTATGATATAAGTTTTTATTTTTTAAAAATTAATTACGTAGAAAAATCTTAAAATTTAATTACGTAGAAAAATCTAACAATAGATACAATGTATTTTCAGCCGCTGCAGTGTAAAAAAACCAGAAGTATAGGCTTATAAGCCCTTTGGAGCACTACCCTTTCGAACTAGGTTGGGAACATTCAAATAATTTGGTAGCTTTCAAGTAAAAAACAAAGAACATTCAACTAAACTTTAGGATATTTCAATTACAAATTTGAAGAACTTTCAACTGAATTTTCGAAATGAGCATATCTTCCAGCAGTAGTACCATAGCCTGAATGATTGGAAATCAAGACTCAGAATAGAGGCTTCACTGCTTTTGCATAGGGTCAAACCGGCTTCACATCATTTGCTTTCTTCTTGGATTTAGCCCATCTGATTTCTCTCTATTTTTCCTCTCTTCTTTGTATCCACCTCTTCTCTCCTGTACATTATTATCTATCTAATATGGTATAGTAGAAGCTTTTCCTACTGTGCATTAATAGCATCTTAATAGCATTGAGGGAGAGTTTTTTTTATCGAGTTTCAACTTTCAGGAGAGTTCCAGCATGCCTCCGATGCGCACGAATACAAACAGGGAAAAAACTTCATCTAAAAAAACAACTAGAAAGTTCTATTTCCATTGGAAATGAGGAAAGCTCATGCGTTCCAAAGAAGGCCTCGAGCAGGGAAAAAACGCATCTTAAAAATAACTAGAAAGGAAATAAGGTTTGAAGCTAGAGTTAGCACAGTGTGGGCGTCTGACCATTGTTAATATCAGTGATATGCCGTAGAAATAATCATAAAGATAATTATATCATCTCTATATTTATGATCTTTAAAATAACATATTGTTTTGTCTCTTAAATAAATATCTTTCATATTAATCAACAAGTATATGATTTGTTCGTGGAATTCTTTATTCATATTTTGATGTTATTCTAAATTATCCCGGATCTTATATCATTAAATGGGAAAATTATGATTTACAATTAACACATGTATCGATTGATGATCATGTTTTACAGATCATAGATATGAGGATATCAAATCAATAATATGGACACATATTAGATAGCATGGTGTTGAATTGGCTTACCATAAGATATTGTGAAAATTGTTATATTCTGAAGTATCATCAGTTGGTCTCATATATAGTGTATAAAAGATCCTTACACTTAAGATCGTCACGGTTTGCTATATGTGTAATAGTTTACTTAGAAGTTGTCAAACACTACTCTGTAACTAAGTGGTCATAAAGGCAACTTTTGGGTTTACTATAAAACATATAGAGGAATGTTAGCTATCAAGATGGAATTTGCCCCTCCTATATAACGGGAGGGATCTCTCTAGCCCCTCGATGTGGTTGGATTAAGCAAGTGTATAACTATGCCGAATGTGGTTGAGAAGTCAATCATAACTGAGTAATCTACTACAGGTTTGAGTAAAGGACCGAACTATCATAGGATGACATGCTTCTCACTTTAAGTTCGATCTGGTATCATAAGGCAAAGGGATCGGTACATAAGCACTATATAGGTTCGTCCGATATGATCTTTATGTATATTTAGGAGTTATTATGTCCTGCTACACACTGCTACCGACTTATGGACCAGAAAAGAGTTTTCAGCCCATGGCTAAATATACATGAACTTGCTGGGTCGTACACTTAATGGATTAGAACGATAAGGGTCCGGTTGAAGGTTCTTCGAGGGGGATATGATCTCTACTCATATTAGATAAAGATTCAGTCTGAGACTTTTCGAGTTGGATACGATATCTAATTATATCGGATAAAGATATGATTGGAGGCTATATAAAAGGAGGTGCGGGGATTGAGGGAAGTATCCCAAGACATATCCATCGAAACCTTAGCCGCCACCTCTCATTATCCCTGTCGTGCGGGCTGGTACTAGCACATCGATGCACTACATTTCATCCCTAGATGTGTGGACCTCGGTAGAGGTGTTGCTGTGATTGCGGCGCTGATTAGGATGATCATGAGGAAGAGACGGTTAGTTAGAGGATGATTAATTAATTTCACTACACCTATGCGCGCTTCGTTGAACCGACCACTTCAACTCTACTTTTGCTGCAGTGCATGTCTAGCAGTAATAATCTATTATCTTTTACTCGCATAGCTTCCTGGTTTACGCGGTAGAAATTTTTTGATCTGTGTTAGTGTAGTCTTCCCGTATCCCAACAGCTAACTTTAGGTAGGCTTCACTAAGACCTCGCTCGTCCAGGGACAGGAGGAGCCCACATAGACACAGTCAACAGATTAGAGGGCATTTATATTGACTGTAACTGATGACTTTTGGCTAAAAATAAATAGTAATAATTGAAATAAATGGCTTTAGAAGGAGGTCACGAGCAGCGGGGAAAGTGAAGGAAAGATGTGTCTGTGAGAGTAGGGTGTGTGATGCTCTAGTGACCCCATGTCTTATCTCCGGAGTGAGACGGGAATGAGAAAAAGTAGAGAAACTACTTCGAGAAGCTAGGTGTTCATAGTGGCTTTTAGTTCTCTAAGCACAAGTCAGAAGCAGAAGCCAATATGAACGGAGCCTTAATCCGCATACATGGGAGTTGGGCTATGCTGGTAGCACGACATGGGCCCGGTGGACTTCAGGCTGCTCTGGCTTGGCATGGCACCCCACTATGCCGTGCTGGGTGCTGGCATCACCTCCAGCATCGCCCAAGCACGGCCTAGGGCACGACGGGCCACCGCCGTGCTGTGCTAGCCCAGGCTCGTATTGAACACGTGGAGCCGTGGACGGTGCCACCGTCAAGCCATCATCGTGGATGACACTGTGGATGAGGAGCAGGCACCAGCTACTGGTGAGGATCTGGCGGAGCAGAGCCGGACCACATGAGAAGGCTGTCCACCGTCCATAGATCCTTGGCTTGCCACCAGGTCTCTCTCCCCCTTGTGGCACCACCGCACGCCTGTAACTAGCACCATCAGCTCTCTCTCTCTCTCAGCTTAGTTTCTCCCTCTCTTGTTGGACGATTGACGGTAGGCATGGCCCACATGACCTCTCCCTCTTTCCTAGATTTGAGCGATGGCATCCATGAAGCCCACCACGACAACGATGGCCGCAGGCACCCTTCCCCTCTCCCTCTTTCTTAGGTCTGAGGGGTGAGACGGCCACGAAGCCCACCACGACGATGGTGTCCGCGAATCTTTCCCTCTCCCTCTCTCCTAGATCTAAGAGGCGGCTGTGAGCCCACCACGATGATAGCAGTCCGATTGTTCCCTTCCCCTCCCCTAGATTTGAGCAGAGCCGAGCACGGGGGATCTGGGGCAGTGAGCCAATGATGAGACACGACAACGATCTTCCTCCCCTCTCCTCAACGGCCACAGCGACATTCGTGAGGTGCGTTGGGCTGAATCAGGTTTTTTGGGCTATGCCGACCTGAGCATGGCCTATTGGAGCGTGATGTGTCGTGCCGCCTGACATACCTGATTCTTAGACCTAGCCTAGCCCAATAGTTTGTGCCATACCAACCCGGCCCACCATGTGTCGTGCTTGGACTATGTCGTGCTGACCGACTGAACCGGTTCAGAAAAGTACGGCCTAACTAGTAGGTCTAACCTACAACGTGTCAACACCTACCCTACTCCAGCCGTACGTCTAGCCAACGTGCAAAGGGTGTTTCACTAGCTGGGATGGGAACTCTGTAATAACTACTACTCCCACTAGCCGTAGATAATAATGCTTTGTTCTTTCAGGTTCTAAAACTATTTTCGGTTTTTGTACAGTAACTAGTTTTTAAACGGAGTATCTTTTTAAGGCGGGGTCTATAAGTTGATTGTAGTACACATTGTAACAATTTCATTTATATCGGCCAATACCACATACGATTTTCTGTTACTCCTTACTTTCTCATGAACAACTTAAAAGCCATAAGGCACAGTTAAAAGCCATAAGGTGAAACTAAAAAAGAATAGGCCCATTTTCCGAGCACTGCGTGGAACGCTGCAAATGAGGATTTGACAGAATGATAATTTAGCTATCATAACTTGTTTTATTAACAACAGTCTCAAACTCTCAATGTCTACAATTGCTTACGGGAGAATAGAGACTTTGTTACCCAGGATAGTGTGTGTAGCATTATAAACCTTCGATGCAATCTGGCAAGCAAAACTGCTAGCCCCCCACAGGCTTAGGCTTAACATGTTGCCGTCTTACTCACATGCACAAAAAAAGAAAATCTCACGTCCAACGGATCAACCATATGGACTTACAGGGGGCATCAATCAATTTCTCAGTGGTTGCCGTCATCATGTAGTAACCGACAATCTACACATAAGTTGTTTCTGTTCTGTTGGGCTTTTGATTTTTGATTTTTAGTTTTTTAAAAAGTTGAAATAAATAACACGAATTTTAAAGTCGATTTTTTAAACGGTTTCTTAAACCAAAAATTATATATGTCGTCTGTGTTAGCATCTTCGTCGTTCACTGCAATCTCACAAAGTAACGAAGAACTATGTGAAAAGGTCCAGATTAATGTTGTAATGAACCATTGCAAATTTGTGGAGTGGTGTAGTGTTTTTGCAAAGATTGCTTTTCGGTTGGACTGTTTTCTTGAAGTATCAAGAAAATCGGAAGTACCGTAGGTGTTTATGCGGCAGTACCATTAAGCGGTAATACCGACATTATGAGCGTGATAGTTCCGCTTGAACGGTGCTTCCAGTCTGAGCAGTGGTACGTTTTTCCAGATAAGTCCAGCTTGGGGTTGCAAAGTGTGGTAGCATTACTTTAGGGAGCGGTAGTACTAGCATTTATGGAGGCGGTAGTTCCGTGTTACGAAAGTACCGGCATGTTAGACGCGGTGCTTCCGATCTTCCCAAAAACAGGGCTTTGGGAATTAAGTCATGAATCGAGTTGTTGGAGTGTGGTCATGGTCTGGATATTGTTGCCTGTGTGCACAGGGATTTAATGTTTGGTTCTAGGCTTAGGATCAATGGTTTGGTTGCATACATTTTGCATGGTGTAATGCATGGATTAATTGTGTCAATTGATGATCTTGTGTATGGTGCTGTGCTACCTGATGATTTGCTTGTTTGTGTTGATTGCAGGACTTTAGAGCTAGGTCATGGTGAGGCGTAGGAGAACCGGGACTAGGCATAGGGTGGTGCTGAGGTCTAGAATAGTCAGGGAGACGATGAAGATGATCGAGGCTTGCGGGGTTGTTGCAAGCTGGGATGACGAGGAACCGGAGTGGGAGCTACCAGTGGTGGACATGACAGCCAAATGACAAGGTGGACTGGGACAAGGTTCAGGGAGGAGCTGAGGTCTTGTGCAACCAAGGAAGCTGGGTGCTGACATGCGCAAGGAGAAGCATGTGGTGCTGACTTAGATTGTTTACAAGCGAGGATGGTTCGGTAGGATCCAGATATATGAGAGGTTTGGTGGCAAGTCATTAAGGCCACATGGAAGATGGTGAAGCATGGGCGATGCTTTATGGCAAAGGAAGCAGGAAGCTTCATGGAAAACGATAGATATGCATTTTGTTAAATTGCCTAATACTGGAAAAGTGATGGTGTGCAAAACCATGGCATTGGCCTAAGTGGTTTAGGTCTTGTATGTGCCGAAAATGTGAAGCGGATCAAATGTTGATTCACTAATAGGTTAATGGTTGTAAGCTGCTTTGAGAAGCGTATGTGAGAGAATAAAACCTGATGTTAGGTGGGGTTAACGGGTTATCCCTGGTTTGGCATAATGGGTGGATCCATTACGTTTTGGTTCAGGTTGTGAGGCTATATAAGGGGAGGAGAGGCCAGGGCTAGGGTTGGAGGATTTTGGCTAAGCCTTTGTAGTTCCTAGCTCTTCCTCTGTTCCATGTGAGATTAGGGTTCCTTGGGTTGGAGCCTTATGTGTGTGCGTTTTAGGCTTACAGATCTGCTATCATGAGGGATTGGCTGTAAAAAATATTCATCTCCAAGTGAAATGAACATCCAAACTTTGCCCAAGTGAGTTGTGCCATAAATCCCCTTATGTGCTTTTGATTTTTCTTGTCTTTCTTGTTTGGACTTCTCTTCTCTTGAGCTTTTCTGGTGCTAAATACATGTAAAAGGTGAAGATATCTCCTGGAGACAAGATTTCATCCATCTAGGCATGATCTGAAGGATGTTCTTAAGGAAACCCGATTTTTGCTTGATTTTGGCCTCCTTAAGCGATTTCTTGATTCGAGGGTTTTTGATTTGATTTCTTCGATATTCTAACTTGCTGTGACATGTGGGAATACATCTAGACCTATCTTGGTCATCATCCACCCACGAGCAAGTTGTATTCACTTATTTTGGTTTTGACTCGTTTTGGTGAAACCTTCCAACAAATTAAAAATGTCTCAACTTTGGCTATGATTTTCATGATCTTTTATAAGAATAGGTTCATAATACCCTATAGAAGATATCTGCAAAGTTTCATATCATTTGGATCTACGGATCAAAAGTTTTATCAATTTTGGTTTTTGAAATCATGCTGAAAATACTATTTATCCTGATTTTCCTATAACAGCGGAAGTACCGCGATTACTGTAGCGGTAATACCCTGCTTTAGTGTCTTTTCCAAGGCAAGCATTCCCAGTCTATTTTTCTCACAAAAATCTTTTAGTTGGAGTGACGAGGCATCTTGTCTCCCGGCTTATGATTAGAATTTGATTTTCACCAACTATAAGTTAAGTGGGTTATTTATATGGGGTTTTCACTATGATATTCTGGAATTTGTACCTAATTTGATTGCACCAACAAGGTGTTCCCATCATCTCAAAGAAAAAAAGGAATTGGGTTTTTGTCTTAATTTTGGCATTCAATTCTTTTAGAACTGTGGGTAAACCATGATTTTTCATATTTAATTGATCTTACAGAAGCATCACCCACAAAGATGTTGAGAGACCATATGGGTATGTTTAGGTCAATTTGTGATGAACAATTGGCATTTAGATTGAATTGAATCTAAGGTTTTGTAAAGTGTTTGTAATTCCCTGGAACTTCAGGTTGTTGTCAAGTTTAAGGCAGTAGTATCACCCTGGTAATGAGGTAGTACTGGGCATGGGTAGCGATACTACATCTGGTGTGGTATAATTGGTCTCTAGATGGTAGTAGCTATTTTTCAAAGATGATCATTTCTTAGGGTTTTTGGCTATGGCCAGTCCGATAGTATCGATGCAAAACCATGGTACTATTAGTGAGCGGTATGACTAGGCCTTGGTTGGCGGTACTACCAGGAAGGTAGTACCGGCCTTGGGCAAGTGGTCATACCACTCCCTTGTTACCAGGAAAAGGTTAAGGGCCAGTCGAACCGGTCAGTGGTTGGTGGTATAACCAGACTGGTATGATCGCTATGGGTGGTGTGGTCATACCGGCTGAGGCGAGTTGGTTCTGAAGATTGGGAATTGTAGGAGATATGATCATGTGATGATCTCGGAACTCCGATCATGGTTGCATTGTATTGCATGTTGCATGTTTATGCTAACGTGAGTCAAGTTATGAATAACTTGTGTCCAAAAGTAATTTCTTGATATTTAGGTATGTAAGGAAGTTTGGAGGCAACTATGTCAACGACAGGTGACTAGGACTAGGTCAAGGTGGATTGAGATCTAGAGCAATTAAGGAGGTCGTGTGGGATAGTTGGGCTCAAATATGATACATGGTAAAGTCAAGGAATGTGTTCGAGGCAAGATTCGAGCAACGAGTTGGATCATGTGGCTTCATTGGTATAAGTGAGGTGTGGTTCAGTGAGAGCTAGAAACGGGAAAGACTTGTTGATGGGAGAAAGGCCATTGATCAACCTACATGTGGTATGCATGGTGGCTTACATGATAAGAAGAAAACAGAGTCAAGGGAAAATGCCCGAAAGCTTCATCAGGGGCATTTCAGGAAAATGCCCAAAACCAGACTTGTGGCCTATGCCAAAATCGCGACGCGGGGAGACACAAGGGAAGTGGTTTAGGGTTAGGCTAGAGTCACGTGTGTGACTAGATCAAATGCTCAGGTATGAGTGTGTTAATTCTTGTAAGCGCTTTGAAAAACATGTGTGAGAGTGAAAACTTGTTATTGTGGGGTTGACGGGTGGTTTAGATGCACTAAGGGCCTGGTTTGCCTATTGATGAAGGGGAAGAGAGCTAGGTTTTGGAAGGAAAATAAGAAGATTTTCTAGGTTAAGGTTAGTTCCTGCTCTTCTTCATGGTGTGAGTAAGAGCGAGACTTGTGGATAATCCTTTGTAAACCAGTAAGCTATAAGGAATCATTTCTCTTCATGCAATAGATCAATTTCTTGCAATCCTTGTACTCCTATCTCTTTTGCTTGTATTCTTGATTTTGTTTGTGATGATTTGATTTTTTTCATGCTTTTCTTGATTTTGCTATGATCCATGATGTGTAAAAAGTACTAGTAGATTCTTAGGATCAATCTTTGCTCATCTAGATCACTCTTATAGCAAGAATTAAGACTTTGCCTAGTTATTGCCTATTCTTGACTAGGGGTGCAAATGGTACAGGTTAACTCCGACTAATCTTGTACCGAATTCGGTCGATACCAAATGCGGGAAGGTAATTTAGTATCCGATACTGAATCCAGTCGGTACTAAACAGTTGTTGTCGGATACGGTAGCGAAAATAGGAGAGTTAAAATCCGACCGAGTAGCATCGGTAAATAGTAAATTGGATACTATCCGACCGAATGTCTAACAAACAAGTTAGTACCTCAACCAGCCCAGCCCATCAACAATCATTGATACCAACCGGCCTAGATTATGCTCAAGTCCTAACCTAACTCTAGAGTCCAGCTACTCTAGCCAGTTAGCACCAATACTTCCTGCTTATATTGAACTTGGGTATGAATTTATCGGTTTTTGAATTTATTTATGAATTTATCAGTTTTGAAACTTATTTATGAATTTATAACTTATGGTGAACTTGTGTTGTGTTGGCAATCGTACTTAAGTAATCTAGATGAATTTATTGCTAGTTCAAGATTTGAAGTGATAGGGGTATGGTTCAGTTCACATTCTTTTATGTATGAACATAATGTCCGCTTATATTATCCGTTTCTAATCCCGTCATTTTTCCGTCCCGATGGTACCGTATTCAAAAATCCGAATTCATATTCGTATTCAGCCTTACCATGTCCGACTCTGAATCTAGAGAAAAAATATGGGTTAGGATATAGTATGAACAATATCCGTCCGAATCTGACTCAATTGCACCCCTATTCTTGACCAAGATTTAGGATGATGTGATCATGGCCTTTCTAGTCCAAACTTATGCTTAGATTACCTTGCTAGGTTATATAAGAGATAATCTAAAAGTTCTCATGACTTAGATCATCATGAGCAAAAAGTTATTTCAGTTTTAGGGTTTGGTGTGTTCTTGTGAGCTAGAACGAGATTTCTTCAATTCAATAGAATCATGTCCAAGAACCTTGTTTTTCTTTATTCAATTTGGTTCCTGACAACAAATTTTGATAATATTTGGATAAGGTTTGATCAAGATTCATGGATTTGATTTTTTGTTCCGAGGGGTTTGTGTCTAGAAATAGGGTGAGCAGTCATACCGACCTTACTGTGGCAGTAGTACCATAGGAGCGGTCATACTGGCTTCACTGTGGCGGTGTACAACAGAGTGGTCATACCAGCCTTGTCTTGGTGGGTAGTAACGATTGGCTACAACCATACCAGATTCCCTTTGGTGGTACTACTGGTTTGATAGATAAAACCAAGTTGTTGCATTTTTTAGATCCAAATCTCTGTAAGTTTTGTGTAAATGGTGTAATATAAACTTGATAATTCTCATAGTTATTTGAGTGAAGATTTTGGATATTTAGAGAAAAAAGGCTTTCGCAATTATTCACACCTTTGATTGCTTGTATTGTCCAACAGCTGTAGACATAAATAAGGAAGAGTAGACAAAGGGGAAAAAAATCCTCAGATGTAACCAGAATATTAATTTATTAGAGAAAATACATGTCTTCATTAAGCTATGCGTTGAAATAAACTGATAATGGGGCTTACATATGTACCTCAATATTTTGTCTTCATGTTTGTTTTTATGAAATATGAGTTTTTTTTCCGAGCTAGGACGTATTCATTATGAGTAGCAGCAATTCATACTTCCTGAACTTGCTAATTTCGAAGTACACGTTGTTGTGTAGACATACTTCAAAAAAAAAAAATGCATACGAGTTAGGTAAAGCTCCATCTTGTATCATCAGAACATTAATTAGATGCCATGTCCAAATCTGCCATCTTAAAATATGAAAGCACAAAGCATACGCATGCCACGGAGGAATTTCCATGTGAGCGTAGCAATGGTCAACAAAAACCACTTCACACTGACCCATAATACCCCTTCTTATAGCAGGGGTTTCCCGGCCAGGCGCCCCCGCCACGTCGCCTGCGCCCCGGCCGGCGCGTGGCGCGGGATTTCGGTACGGCCGGGGGAGGGAAATCTCTCCAGTTTTCTGGAAATTACGTACAGGTCCATTTTTCTCGCAAAGAGGTCCTTTTTTCTCGCGAAAAGGTCCCTGGCGGTTTTTCCCTGCGGCGGATTTTTCTGAAAAACCCCCTCCAATTTGCAGGATGGCGCCCCGCGGTTTTTTAAATTGCGTACGGGTCCTTATTTCATTACATACGGGTCCTCAATTTTTACGAAAAAACCCTTTAACTTTTTCGAAAATACGCATTTGCTCTCGATTTTTTTTAAAAAACTCCTCACAAATTATCGCCTCTTTTACTTCGGTTCACACGGTGGCTGGCGCGGCGTGTCGCCGCGCCTATGCTGCTAGTGTCCTTGACATTTTGACCCCAACGCAGCATCGACTCATTAAATAAATATATAATTAAACCTTTCCCAAAAGCAATGACCCCATCTCTAGCCGTCCATCGCTCTCTCCTCCCCAGTACTGACGGTCGGGATGAACCCATGGTAACAATTTTCTAATACGGCCCCGCAATAAATTACTCCCAAAGGTGGGAGGGGCCGGGTTGCTATATTGTATAAATTAGCGGCCTCGGCTGCAAAAGAAAAGAAGACAGAAACGGGAGTTATTTTCTCTCGTCCTGCTGCTGCGTCTGGTCTTCTTCCGCTTCACAACTCCCATTAGTCTCCGGCGGGGGACGACCGCCGCCTCCAAGCTCGCAATCGCGGCGTCCAGATTGGTTCCTCATCTCCCTCCTGGTCCTCCTCGAGGTGAGTTCGCGAGCTCTCTCGGCTGCTTTCTGTGTACGGATTTCGCGCTGTTTGCTCCTTGCTTGGGCGAGTTCTTGGGGGGAATCTTGGGGGAGGTGTCCGTGTTGTGGGGTTGTTGCACTGTTTGATGGGGTTGCACGCAAGAAATCCCCCACCCGGGTCGCTTCTTGCCGCCGCAGTTTCCCCGCTCGCGGCCGTCAACGTCCGGCTTGGTGCCCACTCCTGCCGCTTCTGGGGTTTCTTGCGGAGACGGCTCCCCCCATGATCCGGCCCCGAACCTCTTTCTTGGCCCTGAGCCTGATGCTTCCCCGATGGCTGTTGTGTGCTTGCGCGATGAAAGAGCAGCCTTGGGTGAGGTTTTCTTGAGATCTGAGTAAATTTTCCCTCTCCCCTTCTGCTGTCCAGATCTGCTGTGGTGGGAGCTGCGAAGAAGCCGAGGAGCTCGTGAGGAGTTTCAAGGAAGGATTCCGGCTCTGCTTTTGGTGTGGTGAATAATGGAGGAAGTGGAGGAGGCGAACAGGGCAGCCGTGGAGAGCTGCGGCAGAGTGCTCGCCTTGCTCTCCCTGCCCCAGGATCCGGCGCAGCTCAGGAGCATAGCGTTGGAGACAGATGAAGCCTGTGCAAGGTTTAGGAAGGTGGTCTCCCTCCTCAGCAACGGAGGAGGAGGAGGGGCAGCAGCGGCTGGAGGAAGCCACCCTAGAGCTAAGGTTGTTAGCAGAAGACAGACTCCAGGGTTCTTGAGCCAGAAGGGCTTCTTGGATAGTAACACCCCGGTGGTGGTGTTGAATAGTGCTCATCCTTCGCCTAGTTCCGTGCAGGTGTATCCTAGAATTGGAATTTTGGATTCACAGAGCGGGCATCAGATTGGAGGACCTCCTAAGATGGTCCAGCCATTGTCTGCGCATTTCCAGTTTGGCAATGTATCTCGGTACCAGTTTCAGCATCAGCAGCAACAACAGAAGATGCAAGCTGAGATGTTCAAGAGAAGCAATAGTGGGATTAACTTGAAGTTTGACACCCCCAGTGGCACCGGGACAATGTCGTCGGCAAGGTCCTTCTTGTCGTCTCTGAGCATGGAGGGTAGTGTGGCCAGTCTGGATGCCAAGTCTTCCTCATTCCATTTGATCGGTGGGCCTGCCATGAGCGACCCGGTGAATGCACAGCAGGCCCCAAGGAGGCGATGCACAGGACGTGGGGCGGATGGCAGTGGCAAGTGTGCTGCAACTGGCAGATGCCATTGCTCAAAAAGGAGGTACATTTTTTCTCTTAGTTCTTATGACTTTTTCTTTATTCAAGGTGAAATGTCATCAGATGTTTTGTGCCCTATTTTAGCAGGAAGCTGCGGGTCAAGAGGTTGATTAAAGTTCCCGCCATCAGTAATAAAATTTCTGATATACCTCCGGATGAATACTCATGGAGGAAGTATGGGCAGAAGCCAATTAAGGGTTCCCCTCATCCTAGGTATTAACTGAACACTGAATATTTTTAGTGTACTTCTTGTTTGCATGCTTATTCTCGATTAAATAATGCTAGAAATTAGTTGTGAATTGTGATGATGTTATAATCAACCAGTATTAACACATCAATTTTGTTAGTGAAGATGTGATCATTTACCATGTTATAGTATGATGTACAACTGCACATCTCCATGACCTACTCAAGTGCCTTCTGATAAATAATGTGCTAATGATAATCACACCACACTTTATCCACGCGATATATTTTCTAGGGTGCTGTATATATCCTTGTTTGTTTTCTATCCGCAAGGTGCATTGGTATCCAAGAGGTGTTGATACTTTAATTACTATGACATTAAATAATTACTTTGTGGATGATGATGTTCTTTCTTTCGTGTGCGCACTTTTGGAAAACAGATCAATCATGAGGCTTAAAGTAGGTACTTCTTAATGCAATGGGGATTATGCTACGATGATTTATTATCTATATAATAATCCCATCCATATCAGTAGCCCGCTCTAGCTTTAATTTATTGATAATAAAATACACAAATATCTATACCATAATAGCAATCACATATTCACATGAATATGGTTGTCTGGTGGATAATTCAGATCTTTTGCTCTTCCTAACAAACACTAGTTAGAAACATAATTCATTGCATTTATATATTTTATCACCAATCTGCCACGTTGCTATTCTTTGATTTGTCTCTGTGATTGCTTGCATAAAAATGCAGGGGTTACTACAAATGCAGCAGCGTGAGGGGCTGCCCAGCAAGGAAGCATGTCGAACGGTGCGTGGATGATCCGTCCATGCTCATTGTGACTTACGAGGGTGAGCATAACCATACTCGGATGCCAACTCAATCTTCCCAGACGTAGAGAATCTCTTGTTCATCACACACTCCAGGAAGTGCCAACACCCCTGCCCTTGTCAGCAGATGACTGCAGTGGTGTTCTAAGCTAGGATTGCAAAGTGACAAAAGATGGAACCATTTTAGCAGTTGATGTGTTGATTGGCCTCCTGATCTACATGTTTTGCAGTGAGTGTGTGATGCGGGAGAATACAAAACTTTCTTCTCCCTTAAGGAGATATCAAAATGATGACATGGAAGAACAGGCTGTTAGATATAGGACACCTGAGATTTTGCTCAGGAAGGAGGGAGAGTGAAGAGTTGGAAGGGAAGATAGAAGTTGGGGAGAAAAGAAAGTTGTGTAAGCTTGGGAAATTGAGCAAAATTAGTACAACAAATCTTCTGGAATCACCCGCTCTCCCTCCTTTTGTACCAAGTGCACAAAAGCTAATTTTAAAAAAAGGTGCACAAAAAAGCTGGTTTGCTGCCATACGTCGCATGGTAACAGCGGTATCGCATTTTCCTACTGGTCCTAAGTTTAAGGATTTATGTTGCTCATTTATGTCTACTCATCTAATGAGTTGCCAATAATTTTGCGTGTTTTATTTTCTTTCTTTTTTTTTAAAAAAAAACATTGAGCTGAACAGCGATGGGTAGCTTCTTAGCTTAAGGTGAAAGGAAGTGATGCCTATAGTCATGGCTAGAACTAGGATGGAAACGGACGAATATGATCAAATAGTCTAAAATACGAATACAAATTTATATATTTAAGATAAATATGAATATAAATTTGAATATTTTGAATACAAATACGAATAATATCGTAACGGATATGAATTCGAATTGAATATATATGCTTAATTTGGTCAAATACAAATACGACTTGCGATGAAGTATTGCCGTAATATACTACTGGTTTAACATCAATTTTTTCATTTTCTATCCCCAAGCAGTGATCTATCGTCATCATGGGAATCTCTTGCGTATGCATTTTTGTGTTCGTCTTTTGGAATAATTTTGAGATGATTGGGAGTGCGCATGGGATCTTCTCATGCATGCATTCTTGTTGGCCTGTGACTTGCTGGGGTGTAATTGCTCGCTAGTGGCCACTGGCCAGAGAACAAGCAGAGCATATGACAGAGTGATGTGTTCCAAAAGGAAAAAGAATCACTCATGCAACATGTGGAATAAACAAACTTAAGCTATCAAATTCATATTGTCCAATTTAATTAAATGTCTTTGCCAAAAGCTAATAATCATTACAGTGTCTATTTTAACCAAAATCTAACCGCCACAACAAAAAAATATTAGCAAAAGCTGTTTTAAATGGACCTTATTTTTGTTTCTTTACTTGCAGTTTTTGTTCACCCATTGTTGAACTTTGGAGCAGAAAAAAAAGGTGACGTACGTGGAAACCTTTTGTCTAAGCGTCTACTTTAGGACTTGCATTGTATGTTATTGCTTTAATCTGTTAGAAATGCTAACTTAAGGGCGCCGTTGCGCTCACAGCGTGTATCTATGCGCCACGCGTCGCTGGAACGGAGAACTGGAGGAAGCCAAGCCGTGTTCGATCAGAATTCAGACATGCCCAAGTGGGCCACATGGCACATTACAACATGGATCCACATAGGGCATGATTTAGTTGGATCTGATACGGCTAATCCGAATAAATTATCGTGTTGTACTGTATCGGCCTACCTGCATGCCTTTTAACTTAGGTATGGCACAGAGAGGGATCGAGCCGTGCCGAGCCAGCTCAAGCACGCTTAGCCTAACGGGTCATAAGTAATTTTACTGTCAATCATAAGTAATTTTACTACTAGTCATAAGTAATTTTACTACCAAGTCACCCGTCCGTGCTAAAAAAAAAGTGCAGTACTCTAGCACAAGTGGTTTTACTATCATCCATAAGCAATTTTACTACACTACCACAAGAGAATTAACGTACTCTTCTGAGCAGACATAGCCTCCTGGGAGGGTTGAAGGGTAAATGGTGTGCTGTGTTGGGCTAGGTCGTGCCTCAGCACGGTACTATGTGTGCTGTGACGAGCTGCTAGCCCAAGCAACGCACGCCTGGTCGGGCCAGGTCGGTATGGCTCGTTTACTGTTTGTGTAGTATCGTGACTGGGTCGGACCAACAGTACTGTGGGCTGGACCGACACAGTTGACCCAGTCCATTTGGTTAGGTTTGTGTTCGATGCTTCACATGTATGCCACACGTGGAGGGTAGGGAGAGCTCGCCCACACTACATGCTATTTGGGTCAAGACAACACCAAAGCAACGCGTTGACTTCATTAGCCCACTCACCCCTCTCTCTCTTCGAGTCTCTCAGCTATGTTACCCTCCTTGCCAATTTCATCGGCTCGCCGATGCTGCCCCTACCACTGGCGACTTGACCGTTTCCGCCCTCTCTTCGCTCAAGGGCGCGACATCGAGCTCACCTTGGTGCCACCATCCATCTGCATCACCGTCCGAGGGAAACTACGTGCCGCTGGAGCCGTGGGGTTTCCACGCCACCAGAGCCTCACACCGTGCCACTGGAGCTACCCGCCGCGTCGCCGGAGCAGCACGGCCACGCATCTTCATGAGTTTTTTAACTAGTTGAAAATTTTTTGTGTTTGAAAAATTTTCCAATTGAATTTTTTAGTTTTGAAGTTCACAATTTGAATTTTACCCCGAGTTGAAATTCCCCAATCTGAATTTTTTTGAGTTGAAATTTCCCAATTTGAACTTTTCGATTTGAAAATTTTTGAGTTCAATTTTTTGCTGAGTTGAAATTTTCCACGTTGAATTTTTTTTGAGTAGATGTGTTAGGAAGATAGGGGGTAGGAGGTGGTGCTCTTGCGTCTGCACTGTCGGAGGTGAGGAAGAAGCTTGGGGGGAGGGGAGTAAGGGCACGTGTCACGCTAGGGAGGGGTCAGGGTGCATCCATGTGTAGCTAGTGGTGAGGGCGACCTTAGATTAGAAGGAACCTTGATTTGTTGATTGCTTTTGTATGTCAAGACAAGTTCTCTCTTTTGAGAAAAATAAAAAGGAAGAAAGCAAAACGTATAGGTTGCCAATAGGCTGTGCCTACCAAGCCGACCCACGACACGCTACTGTAGGCTCGGCCCACAAAGGAATCGTGCTGGGCCAGCCTGGCATAAAGAGCTGGGCCATGTTTGGGCTGTTGCCCCGAGCCAGCGTGCTGGCCCATCATAGCTCGACACAGGCATGATCGACACGGCACAGCCTGTTAGGCACGGTAGCCCATTTAGCCCGTTATGCATGATTAGCCTGTTAGGCACGAAAAACATCCCATTAGACACGATTAGCCCATTAGGCACAGCACGGCATGGCCCGTTTAGCACGAATACTGCCAGTTTAACCCAATAATGTTCAGATTTTTGAAATTTCAAGATATTTTATATTTGTTTGGGAGTTTAAAAATACAAAAATTCAAAAAATATCAATTTTTTTCTATAAATAGGCAGCAACCCCTCTCATTTAGCCACACCCCAACCTGTAATCTCTTCTCTAAATTCTCTTAAAATTTTGATACACTTTGTGATAATTTGGAAAATTTCAAAATTTTGAAATCCAGCCTACAGTTAAGAAAAGAGGTAAAAATACTAATTTTCATATATTTTTGTTGTTCTTACTTTTCTTTGTTGCGATGTAAAATAGGTAACAGTGTAATTTTCTATTTACATTTTTGAAGTTTCCTACATTTCTCCATGGAAAATTTTGACAATTTTCCTAGGAGTGATTATAGAATTTCTCCAAAGATCTTTCATCCTTTGGGAATGACATGGCTCCGCCTTTGCTTCAATGTCAAATAGGAGAGCAGACCCTAGCTGTACCATCGTCAAGCTCTACGGGTGCCGCTGCATATGTAAGCATCGGAGCAAAGAGATCCAAACCTAGTACATCGGAGATGTTGCAAGATTTTAACAAGATAGTGAAGTGAGACGAGGCCAGAGCTTAGGTAAGATATGTTGTTTATAAAATTTGGCATCATGAATTGCTTGTAAAGTCTTCGGGTGGAATCAGGCACTTGCACAAACACGCCGAAAGATGCAAAGAAAAACAAGGCGTAGCCATAAGGCAGACACAGCTGCAGTGCAACTTCAATGGTATGGTACATAATTGGGATTATAATCTCTGGTCTATTTAATTGCCACACATGATCTACCTTTAAATTTTGCTGAGTCTCAAGCGTTTGAAACCTATATTAGAACTGCTCATAATCCTAGATTTTCTTCAATTTCTTGATAAACAACAACTCAAGATTTAGTTAAATACTACAATAATGGTCATGCTAAACTAAAAGAACTCTTTGAGACCTGTAAAATTTTTGGCGGCCTTGCACTTGAACATATGGAGTGGTCGGGCTAAGGAGGATTATCTTAGTATAGTTGCTCATTATGTTAACGATGACTGGGTAATGGAAAAGATAATTATGGGCTTTAAACTATTTGATGTAGCACATAAGGGTGAGAGTATTGCAGAATGTATTATCAAAGTTGTGGGCAAATTTGGTCTTATGAATAAATGTTTTGCAATTACCCTAGATAATGCTGCAGCAAACTCTAAGGTAATGAATATTCTCACTCTGTTATTTAGTACATGCGCCAAATCCTTCTTGCTACATCAACGATATGCCTATCATATTATTAATCTTATAGTTAAACATAGTTTAAAGAGTTAGTTAAATATGGTTTAAAGAGTTGGATTCGTATGTTGAAGCTTTTCGCGATGCAATATATTTTGTAAATCATTCTAATAAATGAATTACAGCAGGTAAGAACTTCTACATTGCGATGGGTGTACGACCAAGAAAGCTCGGTTTGGATATGCTATGTAACATCCTGAAAAAATCTGAAATTTAAAATACAAATTTCTTGAATTATTTTTGCAATATATTCTATTGGAATTTTAATTTCATGCTGTCTTCCTGAATTTTTGGTTGATTTTCCAAAAATTGAATAAATTCATAAAAGACAAAGACAAATATTAATAATGCCCAAAAAGGAAATGTACAAGTAATAAGAAAAATGAGAGTTGTAATGACATATACATAAATACATATATATATATATATATATATATATATATATATATATATATATATATATATATATATATCTGTGTGTGTGTATATAAATTGTGCAAGGAAGAGCCTGTCAAAAATAGCAAATAAAAATATGCTAAATTAAATGAGCCATCAAGATAACAATAAATGCAATTATATATATATATATATATATATATATATATATATACACACACACACACACACACACACAAGTGAAACAAAATATGCAATATACTAACATAATGATAAGCATAGCCATGGGAAAAAGTAAAAGCTGAAAATTTCAAATAGCATGCAAGAATTTAAATAAATAACCTCAAATAGGAGATAGAAACTTAAATTAAAAATCTAAACTATAAGGTAATGTTGGAGTCTTTCCTCCTTCTAATTCTCTCTCTCACTGCCTGCGGGCCTTGCTTCCTGCCAATCTCTTTCTTCTCCCTTTCCTGTACGCACCCAGGCCCCCCATCCTCCTCTTTGCTTCGGCTAGAGCCAGCCGACATGGCTACTGTGAGCAAGCATGCGAGGATCGCCCGAATCCCACTGCCCTGTCGCCGCACGTCGCACGCCGCACGGCCATCACTCCCCGCCCATGCCCTGCCGCTTTTGCGCGAATCCCGCTGGCACCCCCGACCTTGCGCCCAACCCCGCCGCCTGGTTCCCATGCCGCCCGGTCGGCCCCGCCCGGCGCTAGCCCATCCCGTCACATATAAATCTTGACCAAGACCCCCAAACGCGTCGCCCACCTCCGCTCATCCTCCCCTCTCGCGGAATCGAGCTTCCGTGCCCCATTGCTCGTCGGCGTGCCCGTTCTTCCCCAAAGCCAGCCGATCCAATCCCGCCGATTGGAGCCGTCTCCGTCCAATTCTGAGGAACTAGAGCTCCACCGTGGCTCCGCCAACCCATCCCCACGGTCGCCGGAGCTTCTCCTCCGCTCCAGCTCGCCGGCGCCATGCGCCTCCGCCGCCCGACCCTGGCCTCCACCGCCAGCCTTCCTCGGCACATTTCCCGCCCCGCAAACACCTTGGTGAGCTTCCCCTTTATCCCCTAGTGCTCACGCCCATGTCAATTTGTCTCTTCCCCATCGCCGGCGCCGCCGCCCCTTTCCACCCCCGCCGCCGGCCGCCTCGGGCTGCCGCTCGCCTACCTAGCCGCCGACTTAACTGATGCGCCGCCTCCCGTAGCTAGGATGCTTTCCCCGTGACCCATTTTGGGCATCATCCCCACACCTCCGGCCGTCGCTCGCCGCCGGCAGCTCTGGCACCGCGCGCCATGAGTTATCCTCTGTTTTGGCCCTAGGAGCAACTAGGCATAACTGTAATACAATCCCTCCCATCCTTAGTCCAGGCCGCCAGCCCACTTGGCTACCCGAGTGAGCGCTAAACAATTCATAGCCGAGGTCTTGAGTTCGAATCCTTCGGCTGCACCATTTTTCCTTACATTTTTGTTTCATTTCTGTAACCCATTTTGATTAATAAAAATCAAAGAAAATTTGAGAAAAGTTTAGAGAAGCAAATAAAAATTTAACTAGAATGAAAATGGGATTATTTAAGACTTAAGTTTGGAGTAGCTCATATATGATTAATTATATGGTTTGAATAATTATCTAAAAGATTTAATGTTAATTAGAGATATTGATAAAAGCATTATGACTTTGATTAAATACCCAAAATTTAATAGAGATTGCCCATAATTAAAATTAAGATATAAGCCCAATATTTAAAGTGATGTCATTAAATAAATTCTAGCGGTAAATTTTGCTAACTAGCACATATTGAAATATACCCTTGCTAGATAAATAAATTTTAATTAGAACTAATGACAACTAATTATAAAAGTGTAGAGACTTTCTAAGTGTGTGTGTATATATATATATATATATATATATATATATATATATATATATATATATATATATAACATCTATATATACATATATAAATACATAAAAGTGATGCGAATGGCAGGCGTGCAACTCATTAGTAAAAATAACAAAACAACTTTGCGGTCACCGTAGATCCCACTAAAACATATATATGTAAATGCTATCGTTAATATACCGCCAGACATGAAATCTTAAATGGTAACTTTAGTTAATAATGATAACAATATGTACTCATGTATAGCAGGCTCGACTTGTAAAAAAAAGATAAAATACCAGTATCAGTAGTTTTCAGAGGAGCACTCAAATTAAGAAGTCATAATAATGTACAGGTGTTAAAATATAGTAGCCCTAGGTCATCAAATACCAAAATAATCTCATAAACATATGAATACTCTAACATAAACATTTAACCATTAACATGAGTAATTAGGATCGCATAAAATGATACATACCAAGCTTTACCCGGATAGCTAAATTAGAAACAAGGCTAAGCCTAATAGTAACTAAAGCATAGATAAAATAATAATGGTACCATTAACTAAATCTTAATACTAGATTTAATAAATAATAATGATAAGCATGAAATAACAAGATGTGGCCCATACAACCAAATCCTAATTCAAGTTGGAAATAGGCTTAGTGAAAACTGAGGCTACATAAAATGTCACCCCATAAAATGCTATACATCTAGACTCTAAAATTTATTTGGTGAGCCACAATGCCCTGAAAAGTAACGCTCGACAAAATAATACCTATTCATAGGTCCATCCAAACTCATGGAACTTCCTTGATAAATATAAAAATAATAAAAGAAACCGTTAATAAAAGATCGAGTCACCGTTTTCTACCACCGGCCTTGCCTCAAATTACCCAAATCACCCATTAACCCATAATAATACAAAAGTTGAGTTTATTCGGATTTATTTGGATCTTTTGAGTTATTTGCTTTCATTTGGATTCAGTCATTGTCATGTAATTAGAAATTGGGAGGGGTGAAGATTCAGTGGATCCAGCAAGATTAAGCTCGAAGTGAAGATAAAGACCAGAAGCTCAAGAGAAATCATTGTGTGAGCTCAAGACCGCGGTAAACCGCGCCAGGCGAGTCAATACTTTGATCATATTGAACCTACATTTTCTGCAAATTTACTTTTGTTTGAATTATCAAATTGCATGTTGTTATTTCTCATGCAAATATATGTTTGTTTGAAGATTCTAGTTATATGCCATTATTCAACTTGCTAGTATAGACCTCCTTTGGAAACATTTGAATATCTGAGCCTTGTCACCCTAGCAAAATTTTAATGGTAATCTTTCGAAAATAAGTCCATAATTATACACTATGCTTAGTATTGCTTAGATAATCGGGGGCACCGGATTGCCCCAAGCCTCACTTTTAATCATGAGAAATGGAATTGGAAAGTCATTGGTGAAAAAGGCTGGTATGTTGTAACATGGATATGAATCTCGTGATAACCTCCCAGTGTACAACAGTACAACCACAAGCTGGCAAAATGTAGGTAGGGCTAACTAATTTGCATCGACTTAGTAAAAGTTGCGCCGGTGTGACCACGCGCGGGTAGAGGATGGCCACATCCTCCGACGTGACGGCGCAAGAGGGCGCTTCTGAAAGGGTGGTCGTACCCCGAAGGAAGTGGAAACCTTAGCGGACGTAACTCTGCTAGGAAAAATGCATTGTAAAGGTCCTGTGATAGTCTACTCAACCGCATGGCTAAGGAATCATGTGGGGCAACGAGTGGATTTATCTCTTGTGGGTAAAGTGTGCAAACTCTGCAGAGTCTAAAACTATTCGAATAGCTGTGCCCACGGTCAAGGGCGGACAAGGGAACTTAACTAGATATAGTTCTATTTCAAAAACTTTGTGGGAGGAAATGGTAAAGTGGAGGGCAGAGAAAGACCCTTATTTGTGTTGCCCTGGGTGTCGCCCCAGTGATAAGTTGAGCGGTTATAACGCTGAAGGATTAAGCATATGGTGCAGAGACCATGTAATGGTGGATGGAATCTGGATCTCTATTACTATCGCATTCTTTCACATAATATGTTTTAGTTCAAACTGCTTGGTCTCAGGACATTTCTATGTATCCTATTTCAAAAGCAATTTATGGCAAATAAAATAACCCGAGCCTTCCCTTGATAAGCCATGCATATTATTTAATTGCATCTTGTGTATTGGCTCGCGGAGCACGGTGGTTTGTGCTCACACTCGCTCTCATAACAAATCCAGAATCAGGAATCAGATCACTACGCTTCGGCAAATACTTTTGGTCATGATGAAGGAGAAAATGAAGTCATCAAGGGCTAGGTCGCGAACCTCCAGTTGGCTGCCTGTGGGCATGTCCTGAAGGTCCCACTTGTGTGCTTCATTCTTCCGCTGCTGCATTTTATTGATGTCGGCCTAATCGGCCCATGTGTAAGTCTTTTATTATATTTATGCTTCCGCATGGTATGTATTTTGATATTCATTTCTGTATTTGTGAGCACTATCTACTGATCCAGGGAATAGTGCGGTGGAATCACAGAGGATTCCAGATTGTAAAATCTGGGTCTGACATGCTGGTAAGATGGAACTAAACTTATCTGATGCTACATAACATTTTGCCCTATAAGAGCATATTGTCTATTTTTATCCATACACACTATCACAACCATGATGGCAACACACTATTGACTGAGCAGCATTGGTGTGTTGCTGAGAAGTTTCTAGCATTTTTAGAACACTTTTACGATTCCACTGTTGCATATCCGGAGTGTATTATCCAACATCTCTTTTAATTGTGCATCATATTATTGCGATTATGGGTCACTTGAAAGCTAATGAAAATGATATAGTGTTATGAGAGGTTGTGTGTGCTATGAAAACTAAATATTTGAAATGCTGGAAAGAGATTTTGTCTTTATATGTATCTGGCTAGGATGGGGAAATCTGAGGTCCAGACGGTCGAGTATGTAACGCGAAGTGGTCGAGTTCATGCTGGAGCACGTGGAGATCAAAGGTGATGATCCGTGGAGAAGTTACCGGAGGTGCGGTCCTAAAGGCTTCAACACAGAACTTGATGGTGCGTGATGAAAATACAAGAGGTGTTGTCTTGGAGGCTTCGTCACGTATTGAGTTAGGAGTTGTGGATGAAGTCCATAACTTAGAAGAGATAGAGTTTGAATAAAATCCGTGTTCGGAGGGGTTTGGGGACCCTTGATTTGAGGGAGAGGTAAAGTTTTGTGTCCGTGTTTGAGTCGAACACGGTTTGGATGTTAGCCTATAAAAATAGGGAGAGACTTAGGGCCAACATGTAGCTTTTGAGAAAGTTTTAGTGCGGTTTTGAGAGGGATTTCGTCGAGAAAGCTTTTAGAGGTGCTTGTAAGGACACTTTGTAAATCACAAAATTTTAGCAATAAAGATAGTCTTGAATAAATCTGGCTCGTGATTTTCTTAAAGTACGCTAGTGATTACTAATGGTTTGGATCATACGACAACGAGCAAAGTGATCTAGCGGAGCGGTCGAAAGCATCACAAATCATCAAGAGACTCAAAAATGGCGACAATCATTTACCCCTCTGATTGCAATAGTCAATACTCAATTCTTTTTCTTCGATTAATATGAGAATTTCTAACTTTGTCTACCTAGAATTAACGTGAGAGCTTATGGAGGAGCCTTCAATTAGTACAATTATATATAGATAAATAATGTGTAATTTTGCTTGACTCGATAAATTAAAGTGGAGTCCAGTTGGTGTAGCCGAGAATCAAACTATGTCTGGACCTCCGGAGACATTTGATCATGTTACTGTTCTTTAAAGGACAATATTTGATCTTCTTAATCCTACCGGGATTAAACCCGGAAGGGTTCGCGGCAGCGCAGCCCATCCACGTCGCCCTCCGCTCTCCCTCGGCTGGCGCGTGTCGCCCAAATTTGCGTACGGCCGGGGGAGGCAAATCCCTCCAGTTTTTTCGAAATTACGTAAATGTCCTTTTTTCTCGCGAAAAGGTCCCTGCGCCCAGTTTTTTTCAAAAAAAAATTTGGATGGCGCCCCGCGGGTTTCCAAAATTACGTATAGGTCCTTATTTACTTACGTACAGGTCCTTGCAGGTCCTCGGTTTTTTTAAAAAAATCCTTTTGTTTTTCCGAAATTACGCACGGGTCCTCGATTTTTTTTATGAAACTCCCTGCGAATCGCCGTCTCTTTTGCTTCGGTCCACACGGTGGCTGGCGTGGCGTGGCGCCACGCCTACGTGGCTAGTTATATACATGTAGGGAGTGCCATGTGCCCCTTAGTTTCTTTTGGGTTTATAGCTTATTTTTCTATAGTAATTAACTTTTAAACAAAGTGTTCTTTCAAGATTAGGTCTACAGCTCGATTATAGAAGACACTATCTTGACTTCATATATATCAATCAAAATCACATGTATCTATCTTCATACTTTCTTGCTAACAAGTAGAATTCAAAATTTTAAATCAAAAATTATAATCCATAACTTAAAAGAACATACTCTAAGCTAACTAGCTTTACATATTCAATAGCACGCACATAAACTATCATATATATCGAAAATTCGAAATGCTTGCTCTTTCCTTACATCTTCGTCCAGGTAGGCAGCAAGCTAGCAATGGAAGCGTGTCGACATCGCAGAAGAAAGATATCCATTTTAACCTCATCAGAAAAGACAACCGGGTAGATTATTTAATTTTTCCATTACTTGCAGCACACGCTTCGTACCCTTATCAAGAATATCTTTCCAAAGTAAGGCAACTCGTCAACTGAAGTTAGGGCTGTAAACGAGCCGAGTTCGAGCGAGCTTGGCCATCCAGGCTCGAGCTCGGTAGAAATTCGAGCCGAGCTCGAGTTGGGGTCCGAGCTTGGACCTGGGCTCGAGCTCGGCTCGGCCTAAGCTCGAGTAGGCTCGAGCTCGGCTCGTTGAAGCTTGAAAACAATTAAAATAATTTATTATGCACTATTTTTCAATAATAAGAAAATTTTAAGTTCGAGCTCGGCTCTAGTAAGCTCGATAGCAGTCAAAATAATTCAAATACACACTAATTTTCAATAATAAGACAAGCTCGAGCTCGAGTTCGGCTCGAGTAAGCTCGGTAAGAATTAATATGTATTACTATTTAAGCTCGAATCGAGGCTCGCGAACTATTCGAGCTCGGCTCGGTGAAGCTCGCGAGCTCGAGATCAAGCTCGAGTTCGGCTCGTTTGAAGTTCGAACTGAGCTCGAATCGAGCCTAGAACGAGCCGAAGTCGAGTAGCTCGCGAGCTTCGAGCTTTTTTACAGCCCTAACTGAAGTCCGCATACCGTTCACCCTTTTCTATTGAAATTAACATAAGTTGTATTCAATCATACAGCTTGAAATTAAAATCACAGTTAAAAGAGTATGCTAAGATTTAATGTTACATATACATGATCTGCAAATATTCTGGTTGTTGAGAGAGGTGTGATCAAACTGGTTTCCATATATGGTACCCGAAACAAAATTACATACACTACTGCAGAAAGCCTAATACTAGACGCCAAATCACAGGCGGTTTGACAAAACCGTCTATGAGCGACACTAACACAGACGGTTTTAATTTGGACACCGTCTGTGTAGATGGCGTCGGAGAAAACGAGTATCACAGACGGTTCTTACCGATGAACTGTCTGTGATATTCCAGTATCACAGATGGTTTTTATTAAAAACCGTCTGTGATAATCTGGAATTATCACAGACGGTTTTTTATTAAAAACCGTCTGTGATAATGAAGTTATCACAGACGGTTCATATTAAAAACCGTTATCACAGACGGTTCGTATTAAAAATCGTCTGTGATATGTTTCCCGCCTTGCAATTCACCAAAATTTTATAATTTCCTACCTGAGTCCGAGTAGGATTCAGTTTTGAGACACCTTCAGCAAAACGGACATAACTTTTGCATACGATGTTCGTTTTTTACGTTCTTGTACTCGTTGGAAAGCTAACGACGAGCCCGATCCAAAAACAATGATCCGCTTGTGCTAGTCACCCTTCAAGACCTCGAAAATCGGCCATCTTTGGACCTAAACCTGCGTCGCAAGTTTTTGGTTTTTGTTTTTTTTCCCTTTTTCTTGGTCTTCCTTTCGAAATTTGGATTTTGCTTCAACCGAAAAGTTGTAGATCTCATCGAAACCTTTCAAATGAGTATATATAAGCTATATAAAACTTTACTATTTTATCTTTTCAGACTAGTTGTTTATATTGCATCGGTATATACAATTTTGTGCTCTAATTCACAGACGGTTCTATATATAGAACTGTCTGTGCTTTTTATTCATCACAGATGGTTCTATATATAGAACCGTCTGTGATAATCTGACCGCTGGGCCCGTCGATCCTCCTCAACCCAATCCTAGCCAATAGAAATCCACCAATCCTTACCCCACGGATCGTAGCTCCGCCTCTCCGTCCCCGCGCCAAAAAATTTCGCACTCCCTCCCCTATAAATAATCACCAGAACCAAGCCTCCTTTCTGTTCTCCTCCTTGCTGTTCTCCTCCTCTTTACTGTTCTTCTTGCTGTTCTTCTCCTCTTTGCTGTTCTTCTCCTCCTCGCTGTTCTCCTCCTCCTCCTTGACCCATACCATAATAGCCCCACGAAGCAGATGATGCACAAGGTAGTGCTCAATCAATGCTGATGATGGTGGGCGTCAGAGACATTGAGCTCGTGCGCTGCATCAGGGGCGAGAAGGCCTAGGCATAGAGGATCTTTGCTTTTCTCTGTTCTTGTTGTGTTAGCTAGATGGGCAACCTATTTGTTGTTTTGGAATATTGTAATGGTAGGCTCTAATCTTAATAAAAATAAAATGTGTACTGTGTTTCATACTATATTTGCTTGTTTTCATTTAAATTAATTGATTTGCGAAATGGATGTTTTATGTTTGTGAAATAAATTGAGATGTGAATTGGATGTATACATGTACATGTTGATCTGCTTGTTTCAGAGGGTATGGCTAGCATTTCCTGAGGTTAGCCAATAAACAGAAATAGATTTAGAGGTAGAAGAGAATAACACAGACGATTTTTAACTGAAAACCGTCTGTGATATTTAGATATCACAGACGGTTTTTAGTTACACCTATCACAGATAGTTTTTTACTTACAAAGCGTCTGTGATATTTACACCACAGACGGTTCGAAAACCATCTGTGATAACCTTCGATTATCACGGACCAATAAATTCAGACGGTTTAGAAAACCGTCTGTAATGACGTTTTTGAACCGTCTGTAATACGGTTTTCTGTAGTAGTGATATCAAACTAATTAGTGAGGGAGAGCTTATGCACAAACATGGCTATTTTTTTAGAAGCACCATAGGTGGCTAGCATAATCACCCATTGTAAGATACACGTATTATTAGAAGATTTAGGCTCAGTTTGCCGTTGTTATGTTGTGTTATGCTTATTTTTTAAGCTGCTGTGAAAGCAAGTTTTGAAAAGTCTATTAAAATGTTTGGTAAATTAGATTAAAGTTAGATATTTTTTTTGTTATCCAATGGTTATCCTCTCATGCACATTTCATCTCACGTGTTCTGGAATGCAATAATATATCCGTTTGCTACTTGATTATATAAAAAAAAACAACTAGCCAAACACCCAAATATCCTAGAACAATTCAACAAATAATTCACCGCAATGCCAAACGGAGCCTTAAGGAGAACAGAGAGTACTCCCAACTTAATTAAGGAGGAAGAAAGTCAATGTGAAATATACAGCTGATAAATAATTATGGAGTACAAGACAACCCTAAAAAAATGCTAATTAATTAACCTGATAAAATCCCCAGCAATCATCTCCAAGCGATGTTCTTATTTCTACAGCCTGGCGATTCCGTGATCAACATCCGCCAATTATGCAAGTTACGTTATTGCAAGCATTATTTTGTTCTTCGATAATGTCTTCAGTACTCATTTGTGGCCCAACTCTTTTTGTTACATCCTGGAGCTATTTGAGCATATTTGAGTGATGCATAAAAGATTGCCCAATATAGTACATGATAGACCAGCACTGCGTTTGGCAAATTAGCACTGAAGAAACATAATCATGCATAGCCTCTATTTAGTAAGGCACATTGAGCAAAGTGTTGTGTGAATAAGCTAACTCTCGCAACCTTCCTTGCCAGATTACTTATTATTCAAAAGTAACCACAAGCAAGAACAACTTTCATCATTGTTATATATATATAACAATATATATATATATATATATATATATATATATATATATATATATATATATATATATATATATATATATATATATATATATATATATATATATATATATATATATATATATATATATATATATATATATATATATATATATATATATATATTACATAAGGCACCTGGGTGCCTAGGCACCCACATCAAGAACCGTCCGATACACATGTATGATTGATAATTTTTTTGAGTTTGGGTATGAAAATGTTTTATGCCTTTGATATATTTATGGTAAGTAAGTTTTGAACTCAGTTCAAACTAATTAAACTGAAGTTGAATTTAATTTTTTTCAGAGTTTGACATCTCAAATATACTTTTTTATGGGTATATGAAGATACCCACATCAAACGTTGCGAATCTCAAAGCAAATCAACGGGTATTGATATGGGTGCCTAGGCACCTGGGTGCATGAAACACTCGTCCTATATATATAGATAGATCATATAGATAGATTGTGAATATTATGACGATGAATAATTGACATACCTTAAATTGAAATTTGCGTTTGTGAACGTTTCATGCATGGCGGTCAGACTAGTTTTTTAGGGTGGTCTCGGGTTGATTTTTGAAAATCATGAAAATTGAGATTGTGGATGAATTGGTTTGTGTTTGTGGGTGAATTATGTTGTGTTATGCGTGTATGGACTGATGTTAGTCAAGTTGGAGAGAACTTATGGCAGAACAATACTTATGCTAGAAAAATATTCTTTGGTTGTTACATGTGCAAGTTGAGCATGGAGGCGATCATGGTCGATGACAAGGTGGACTAAGACTAGGATGGAAGATCCGAGGTTCAGACAGTCGAAGATGTTAAGGGATGGTCAGGCTCATGTTGGGCATGTGGAGAACAAAAATGGATGATACGTGGAGGAGCTGCGGGAGCTGCGGTCCTAGAAGCTTCGACACATGACAAGTTGAAAAGTTGGAAGGTGTAACATCCTAAAAATTTGAGTCCTGAAAAATATGTAACCTTTAAAATATTTTGAAATACATCTTCTTGACATTTGGATTTTAATGGATTTTCCTCGGATTTTAGTACAACAAATTTGTTTAACCAGACTCAATGGCATCCCCTGCCATGGCACAACAAATTTTATCAACAGTGGCTACCTACCATAATTCTATACATGGTTAAGTCAAATCTTTATGATAAATATGGTGAAGGAATCCATCGCATAATTAAAGCATGACTAAGCATAACTTCGCTTCTCATGTTGGTATTAAAACATGTCCAACTAAAATTACCCATCCTATGGTGTTCAAGAATATATGTCATTCATAATGATTCAACGTGGCATAATATCAAGTAGGTATTTAACTAGTCCTAAAATCATTTAATATAAAACTAGCAATGCATGTTAATTTAAAACAATATTTTTTTTATAAAATGGGTTCAATATGATCAAAGGTCTACGACTTGCCTTCGTTGAAGTTGGAGTTTAATGCTTCCTATTGGTCCAAACTAGCGTCGATGACTTCGGATTCTACACATGTGGATTGAGAAGAATAAACAAATAGATGAATAAATTCAAATAAAATCATAGCCAAAATATAAAATATAAATACTGGAAGGAAGTTTATGATTTTAGATGATTTTACAAATTTGAACGAGTGCAAACGGAGCCAACATGAAGGAGTACGAGAAGTTTGAAACTTAAAGAAAAAGAAAAAGAAAAAAGGCAGATGTTTAGACCGTCTGATCAGCCAAACAGATGTTCGGACCAGTCCGATCGACTAGAGAGAGGAGGTGGTGTGGAGAAAGTTTTGGTGTGGAGGAAGTGGTCGATGGTCGAAGGCAGCAGTGGGAATGGAAGCTAACATGGTCGGAGGATATAACGTGGTCAGAGGATATAACGTGGTTGGAGGATAAAACATGGTCGAAAGATATAGCACGGTCAGAAGGCTTACGGTGGTTGGAAAACGTGAAAATTGACTTTGTGGATGAATTGGTTCGGGTTTATGGGTGAATTATGTTGTGTTATTCATGTGTGGACTGATGTTGGTCAAGTTGGAGAGAACTTGTGCCGGAGAAATGTTGTTTGGTCTTTGCATGTGTAGGTTGAGCATGGAGGCCATCATGGTCGATGACGAGGTGGACTACGATGGGAGATCCAATGTTCAGACGGTCAAAGATGTCACGAGATGGTCAGGCTCATACTTGGGCACGTAGAGAACAAATGTGAATGATGCGTGGAGGAGCTACAGGAGGTGTGGTCCTAGAGGCTTCGACATGTGACAAGTTGAAAAGTTGGAAGGGAAAGTTTGTTTCTAAGACTTTTAAATTGGAAAGTCCATAGTATGGAAGTTATATCCTGAGAAAGAGGAGAAGGTTTTATAAGAGGGTTAAAGTCGAATTAGGACTCAAATTCATGATCCGTTCAGAGAGAACTCTTAAGGTGTCAGAGGATGTAAATAGAGGTGGAGGGGCATAGCAAAAGTACAGGTTTTTGGAGAAGTATTGAGGAGGTATTTGTTTTGGCTAAGCTTTTAGGGGTGCTTTTGAGGGCATTTTGTAAACCCATAAAAATACAGTAATAAACATCACTTTGAATCAATCTTGTTCTTAATTCGCAGAAGGTGCTGGTGATTGCAAGTGTCGAACCTTACAAGTAAAGAAAGCTTATGACTGCCAAGGTGTTGAATCACTGCTGAAAAACAGAGGAAATACGAGTACTCGAAGGTGTTGAATTCTCGAAGGCATAGGTGATCGAGAGGTTTTGCTCCCGATGTCAAAGATCTCAAGTATGTATAAACATGTCAAAGTCTCGAGTACGTGCAAACCTGTCGAAGTCTCGAGTACATGTAAAGCAGTTAAAGTTACGACTCAGTGCAAAGCATTTGAAGCTTACGAGTCAGTGCAAATAGGTCGACGTTCGAGTACGTGCAAATCGGTCGAAATTCGAGTATGTGCAAAGTGGTCGAAACTTACTAGTGTTAACTGGTCGAAGATCAAGAGTGCGAAGCGGTCGTAGTTTACGAGCGCAGAAGAAGTTTACGACTACCAATCGTGGTTGAAGTTTACGACTAGTAAGAGATTACGACAGCTAAGCGGTTGAGCGCCAAGTGGCTGTTACCACCATCAAAGTTTACAATTGGTAAGAGTTTACGATAGCCAAGCAGTCAAAATCTACATTTAGTAAGTTAGATTACTTTTGAGTTATGGATAACAACTACAATCATTCACGCCTCCTCACCCTCTGATTGCCGTGTTTGATCCTACACATTTCCTTCTCTTAGCACATTTTCTCCTTATATTGCTTCTACTTATAGTATCAGGTGCAACCTTTCCCTTTAGGTGCTACAGCACATTTATCTCCAAAAAAACATTCAAATGGTCACGAAAAGTTCCGAATAAATTTGGGTAGATGGACTATGGGATGATCAAGTATATATAATGCAAAATTTAAACTAATAATATTGATGTATAGATTAGTAATAATGAACAAAACAAAACTGTTGCTGAATAGTAATATCCTTTATCTTTTGATTTTATTTTCCAATTTCCTTTAAAGCATAATTTGTCTTTTTCTTAATGCATCCATATATAGACCGAATTTTGAGGTGAAATTTTGTAGCATATTATTTTCATTTTATATTAATGTTTTTTCTAAGTTTTTGGAATATTTCGTGACCATTTATATGGTTTTTGGAAATGGAGGCACGGCAGCGAGAAAAGAGTGATATGCACCAGATATATTTGGAGGTACATATATAGCATACTAATTTGCATTCATTTAAGGGAAGAGTTCCAGACAGTTACCTCCCGATGCCAAAATTGTCCAAATATATTTTGTATTTCAAAATATACTCCTAAAAAAGGTTAATAATAATTTAATAAAAACACTTAGGTACTAAAATCACAAAACAATATATGGGGATAAAATGAAGTGATTAATATTGTCAATATTCTAAACCATAAAAGAAGTAGTATATATATTATTCAGATATAGCAAGAGGATGATTATTCATTTTAAATCCCTCACAAAAAATCAGTTTAAATATAAAGATCGCACTTTTTAGAACTTTAAGGAGTTGTTTGGATATGGAGTTTTAGCAAAATAAGATTTAGTTTTAGAGCCTACTATGTAGGATAGGATACAACAAACCAATATTGAAGAAGAGCTCAAATGGAAACAGCAGATAATCCCTATTGAAGTCAAACAATGTGTTTTCTGTATGTACTATCCTAACGTACGTAACTGAATAACATAAAATCTATTTGCACAAGAACGTGTTTTCACTGAATCAGCCAACACAACCACTATCTAATAAACGCTAAATATGGATCACTACTACAGAAAAGATCATCACAGACAGTTCAAAAACGTCATCACAGACGGTTTTGTGAACCATCTGAATTTATGGGACAGTAATAATACGAGGTCATCACAGACGGTTTTCGAACCGTCTGTGGTGCAAATATCACAGACGGTTTTTAACTAAAAACCGTCTGTGATATTCCCTTCTACTCCTAAACCTATTTCTGTTTATTGGCTAGCCTCAGGAAATGTTAGCCATGCCCTCTGAAACAAGCAGATCAAC
Organism: Dendrocalamus latiflorus; assembly: GCA_017311315.1. NCBI lineage: Eukaryota > Viridiplantae > Streptophyta > Magnoliopsida > Poales > Poaceae > Dendrocalamus > Dendrocalamus latiflorus. The sequence continues at coordinate 39,490,428 of CM029652.1, read as the reverse complement.
ATGTACATGTATACATTCAATTCACATCTCAATTCATTTCACAAACATAAAACATCTATTTTTATTAAGATTAGAGCCTACCATTACAATATACCAAAACAACGAGCAGGTTACACAACAAGAACAGAGAAAAAACAAAGATCCTCTATGCCTTCTCGCCCCTGATGCAATGCATGAGCTGGATGTCTTTGACGCCCACCATCGTCGGCGTTGATTGAGTGTCTGCACGGTTAGCACGAGCTAGTTGCTTATGCGGTGTCTTGCCTCCCGTAGACTTGTGCGTCATCTGCAAGGAGGAGAACAGCAAAGAGGAGGAGAACAGCAAAGAGGAGGACAGCAAGGAGGAGGAAAACAGCAAGGAGGAGGATAGCAAGGAAGAGGAGACCAGCAAGAATGCTGGGTTTTAGTTATATTTATAGGGGAGGGAGAGGGAGGGAGAGGCGGGAGTTCAAAATTTTTGGCGCGGGAACGGAGAGGCGGAGCTACAATCCGTGGGGTGAGGATTGGTGGATTTCTATTAGCTATGATTGGGTTGAGGAGGATCGACGGGCCCAGCGGTCAGATTATCACAGACGGTTCAATATATATAGAACCGTCTGTGATGAATGAATATCATAGACGGTTCTATATATAGAACCGTCTGTGAATTAGAGCACAAAATTTTATATACCGATGCAATATAAACAACTAGTCTGAAAAGATAAAATAGCAAAGTTTTATATAGCTTATATATACTCATTTGAAAGGTTTTGATAAGATCTATAATTTTTCAGTTGAAGCAAAATCCAAATTCCAAAAGGAAGACCAAGAAAAAGGGCAAAAACAGAAACCAAAAACTTGCGACGCAGGTTTAGGTGCAAAGATGGCCGATTTTTGGAGTCTTGGAGGGGAATGGCATAAGCGGTCGTTTTTTTGGATCAGGCTCGTCGTTAGCTTTCCAAAGAGTACAAGAACGTTGAAAACGGACACCGTATGCAAAAGTTATGCCCATTTTACTGAAGGTGTCTCAAAACTGAATCATACTCGGACTTAAGCGGGAAAAAGCGGGAAAATATGAAATTTTAAGGGATTGCAAGGCGAGAAACGTATCACAGACGACAGTTTTTATTATAAAACCGTCTGTGATACTGGAATATCACAGACGGTTTTATAATAAAAATCGTCTGTGATATTCCAGATTATCACAGACGGTTATTATAAAACCGTCTGTGATATTTCAGTATCACAGACGGTTCAGTGGTAAGAACCGTCTGTGATAGTCCTTTTTCCTGCCACAAATACTATAGACGGCCTCCAAATTAAAACCGTCTGTAATAATGTACATCACAGACGGTTTCACAAAACCGTCTTTGATTTGGCGTCTAGTATTAGGCTTTCTGTAGTAGTGGGTATATATATATATATATCACAGACGGTTTTATATATATATATGGTCCTAAATAACTAGCTGTGCAACTGCAGGTGTGAACAGATCAATTCTACGAAGAAAAGATGTATTCAGAGAAGAACATACGCTTGCAATATACGGTAGATATTTGCATATCACAATAAAAGGCACACATATAGAACACGCTCTCACACAAAATATGGGAGTGACTATTGTACAAGTGACTGAATTTTTTTTATCTTTCAGTCACCTGAAGTTGCACTCTGAATCACCTAAAGTTGCAGCTGTTTTTTTGGAGGGAGGCTGCAATTTCAGTTGATTGAGAGTGCAATTTCAGGTCACCTGAAGTTGCACTCTGAATCACCTAAAATTGCAGCTGTTTTTTTGGAGGGAGACTGCAATTTCAGTTGATTGAGAGTGCAATTTCAGGTGACTGAAAGATAAAAAAATTTTAGTCACCTGTGCAATAGCAAAACTGACAAAATATACATGGGCATGCACCATAGCACCAGTCCCAAGCTTGTAGCATTTTTTACATGCATGAAATCAGACATTAGCAATATAAATCTGATTTCATTGCTATATGAGCTATAGTATATGAGTGTATTGGCATTATCACTCTTATGAACGCGGATGCATCCATTTATGGCGGTTCTATATGATCACTCTTATGAACACGGATGCATCCATGCTTTCCATTTGAAAAGAAGTAGCATCAATCTCAAAACATATGAACGGATAAGTCTATCATTTATTGTACTTTAATAATTATGCAAATCATTATTTAGAAAAGCATGGAAACACCTCCTATATATATATATATATATAACAGTTTTGCTATTGCACAGGCGACTGAAATTTTTTATGTTTCAGTCACCTGAAATTGCACTCTCAATGAACTAAAATTGCAGCCCCTTAAAAAAACAGCTGCAACTGTATGTGATTCAGGGTGCAACTTCAGGTGACCTGAAATTGCACTCTCAATCAACTAAAATTGCAGCCCCCCTCTAAAAAAAACATGTGTAACTTCAGGTGATTCAAAGTGCAACTTTAGGTGACTGAAAGATAAAAAAATTTCAGTAGTCTGTGCAATAGTCTATCCCTATATATAAATGGCTTCAGTTCCGGTTGTTGGGGTCGTTGGAACCCTTGGAAGATCCCGAACTTTGGGGCTTCACGTTGAGGCTGTCAGACAGCCTCGCCGTCGCTGCCAGGTCGCCGTGTTCGCGGGGCGAGACATGCCACCCATCACGTACTGGCATCGCCGTCGCATGGACACCGACACAATAATGGTTGGTTGATGTGATCAAAAGAAGTGCAATAGCAATGGTGTGCAGGACCCTGAAGAGGGAAGCGCTAGCCATCGTCTCTCTGTCTCGCTCCCTGTGTATGGTGCTATATATGAGGAGGGAGATCATGGGTTGTGCAATGCGTGCGCATGAATATATAGAGCTTTGAGCTAGGCAGCTAGCTAGCCACGCTAACCTAATGACGCACATACAGTTGATGGCCTCTCGATCGAATCTTTATGCTGGAGTCTGCGTGGTGGCGTGAGGCTCATTACCTGTTCTAACGGCTAGTACTCGGTGAAACCATGCGTGCAAACTCTCAGCTGCTTCTCTGCTGTTTCGATCCCTTCAAGTCTTGCAACTTTTTGCTAAAATCTGTTGTAGTACTCACTAGAAATGGTACCTCTTGGTCTGTAAGCATGATAAGTTTGGACATATATTACAAAATTGAGGGAGTATTATATTTCACAGAAGGATTGGTAAAACTGTAGGAATAAATGAAGGGTACCAAGATTATCTTCTGTTACTCAATAATTCTTGTACACAAAACAACTTATATTTGCAATTGAAGGATCAATATATTCTTAAAACAGTATGAAAGATGATCTTGAGAAGTAGTGGACAGCTGCAACACGATTTTTTGAAGTAATTAAGACTTCTCCCTCGTCAAGTCCATCAAAAGGTAATAAGATCAGCACATTTTTCAATGGCCGTGTAGACATGTATCAACAGCTACATTGACGCTGTATAGATTAACCATTTCGGTGCGTCCTAGTTTACCTCCTCCGAGTGGGAAGGGAAAAGGTTTGTTCAGTTTCATAACCTCATGGAAAACTAAGGACGTGGCTATTTCATAACCTTATAGAAAACTAACGACGTGGCTGTTTCATAACCTCATAGAAAACTGTTTCATAACCTCATGGAAAACTAAGGACGTGGCTCTCTACATTTTAAATGTATTCTTTTCAAAAGAGGATTTCTTTACTTTTCTTAATCCCCTTACTAGCCTGACGTACGTACACGTGCACTCATTAATTTAGAGCATACCAAACTTGGACAAAAATATGTTAATCATGTCTCACATGTAAAACGAAAAAAAAGAGAAAGAGAACACACATTAGAAACCTCCCTTGTTTTTAATTTTAAGAAATAGGACCGAACTGCAATAACAACCATATATATACTAGGCTATGTGAATGGTCCTAAGAAAACATAGTAAGCAAAGAAACAAGTTTTTTTTAGGAAAAAGAACTTTTTTGGTGCCGAGGAAGAGAAGAAACAGGTTTTTGTTGGAAGCAAATTATATATGTATATATCCAATAACTAACATGACCATCCTATACGTATGTGTGTTACAAGCCAGAAAAATGTAATGACCATTTCACATATGATTTCACACCATTTTCTTTCTGGCACGTAGTTACGTACCACACAAATCGAACGATCTTCCTAATTCCGAGACAATTATCGTACATGGTGGACGATAACATGAACTTCCCGTTTATTCAATTTCTTCAGCATTAGAAATAATTGCATTTCTTCACAAAAAAAAAGGAAAGAAATTAATTGAATTGCATTATTGCGATAGTGTACGATTCAGATTAGCAACCGAATACAAAGCAGTCAAAACACAATGGCAAATGCACAGTGTAAAAGCATGTGTCAACAAAAGAAGTTCCCATTCTGGACCAATACATAGCCTCGGATGTGCAAGGTAAGAACTATTCGGTGCGCACCACCACCTCCTTTAAAAGGCGTTATTTTCTTCATTTGTTACCATGGCCACTCGTTCCAACAGAAGATGGCCACCACTGCTACAGGAAAAATCATACTGAACATCTTATTATAAAAGATTCTATAGAATTCATCAGTGTTAAGCTGCAGTATTATTATCTCACACGATTTTACTAACGTAACCGTCTATATTGCAACCAATGGTAGGAACATTATGTGATGATCTCCTTATCATAGACGGTTTTTTACATATATCGCAAATAATTTATAATAAAAATCGTCTGTGATATCCAACATATCACATATAGTTTGTGTAAAACTCCGTAAGTCATCACAGACGATTATTTTTAAAAACCATTTGCGACAATATTCTTCTATATATACAGGGGCAAAAACCCAACTAACTATTGTGTCGCACACTTAGGTATTCCAACACACCCACGCGCCTTCTCAGCTCCCCACTTCTCTACCTCCGGAGCCGCCGCCACACCTCCACTGCACCTCCACCAAATCCCACCGCCCATCTCTTCGACCTCTGCACCACCATCCGCCCAACTCCTTCCCTCCAGCACGCCGCCGCTCACCCCACCAAGCGTCGCCCTCTCCCTCGTCGGCTCCGATTAGCCACCACCTAGTGGATCGTCCTCGACCTCTTCCTCTACGGCGACCACCATCTCCACCAGCCTCGGTCTCATCTTCTTCCTCATGGTTTTATTTTACATGTTGACTTCTTTCTTCAATGGTGTATGAGATAGCTGTCTCCAAAAAATGGTGTATGAGATGGCCTAATCTGTGCTCTTCTATCCATCTACTCATATGTGCTGCAACTTGTTTCAAATTTCAACTAATGCAATGTTTAAAATATCAATTAACTTGATTTTCTTAACGTTGGTATCAACATGCAATTGGGCAGCAACTATGCCTATTGGCACACATATTTTTCCTTCTTATCCATATTTATAAGGCTATTGTTTACAAATAAATAGATGAAATTTTTTGGATATAAATCATGGGATAAATAACTAGGAGTTGCTCAAAGGTGATTCTACCATAATTTTAAGCTCAATTGCATTCAGTGGTCTCACATGTTTTGCTATAGGAAATAGTAATAATTGACTTAAAATGAGCTCACTATATACCTTTCTGGTAGAATATAAATATAATCTATTTCAAAGTATATTTGAAATGATATTACAATGTTGTGCTGGTATGACCTCTTGAAATAATGCAATATAGCATATTGAAGCAATGGTAAATGATTCGAGTAACATAGTTCATGTAAAATAAAACCTAACTTGAACTTATAAAGGCTAAAGCCAAATTCCTTTTTAACATATAGGCATATGCATTTAAGAATGTCACGCCATTCTTGAGTTTTCTTTCTTTGATTGAATTCACAATTTTACATTCAAGTGCATTGTGCTAGGTAGCGCAAATTAATAATAGAAGTCTTCTTAGGATTAAGAAGTTAGTCATCTAGACTCTAAAGTATCAATTGTTTGAAGTTGGCAACCGTAGATCATAAATGCATAATTAATAGACTAATTTAGTTAGTCTATTAATTAGGTTTTTGGACACTATATAATAATAATGTGCATCGTACTTAGTCTATGATATTCAGTTTGTATTTTATATACCCCATATTGAATTGCAATTTGAATGCTTCATAGATAGCAACTAAGCGAGATGGTGTCCACTCAATCTTCGGGCTCAATTTCGCTGAATACGTCTGATGACCACCCGCGGGATAGTTGCAAGAGAACGAGTCCCTATCACCACACTGAGCTAGAAAGTCTCTGACGCATGAAGAGAAAGAGCAGCTTTGAGAGGAGGTCTCAAGGTCCTTCGAGATCAGAGAACGGTTTCTCTTTTCACAAATTAAAGAAAACTACTTTCCACAAATTAAAGCATTGTTAGTACATAATGCAAACATGAGCATACCAACATGAGTCTCTTGTAGTTGTTAAGAAATACCAACATGAGCAGCCTAACTATTTTCTAAAATAATTTGTAGATAATTCGTTCTCTTTTTCTCATATTGGCGTATATTATTGCTACAAGATCTCATTGTAAGGATGTTTTAAAACAACTACTATTCCGATTGACATAGTTTTAGTTGCAAGTGTGATATGGGATCTCATTTTATCTCTAGCTCATTTAAATTGTAGGGTGTGCAAGACTATTTTAGTATTACCATGAAATATGTGGGCATCATTCATCTAAATCAAGAACAAGTAAGTTATGAGTTGTGACTTTATGTTGTCTAGTTTACTACTCAGTATCAAAAGATAAGCCATTCTAGGATGCCCACATATTTCATGGTGAGACTATCATAGGCTTGCACACTTTCAGTTATAATTCATTTATATGTCATTTATTCGTATTCTGCTTGCTTGTTTTCAGAGAGCATGGCTAGCATTTCCTAAGGCTAGCCGAAAAATAGAAAAAACATTTGCTACACAAAGAAGTATCACAGACGGTTTCAGACACAAAACCGTCAGTGATATGTAGACATCACAGATTGTTTTTTGTATTAGTTATTTGTGATATGTCAGATATCACAGACAGTTATTTTTAAAAAAACCATCTATGCTGTGACTTATCACAAATGGTTTGAGAGCCGTCTGTGATAACTAACTGTTATCTCTAACACAATATCATAGACAGTTCAGAAGCCATCTATGATGAGGGTTACAAACCGTCTGTGATGACCTCATGTGTGGTAATGTATAATGAGTTCAACAAAAACAGAGGAAATTTGCACAACTCTTCCGTGAAGTCATAGAAGAGGAAATTTACACAACTCTTCCATAAACTCATGGAAGGCCCCGTACATTTTGGCCATGTAAAAAGGAAATATATCAGGTGCATGCAATCCATGTTGTAAGGTGCATCCTGGTTAGTGCAGGTACCAAATCAACGTAAAAAAAAAGAGTAAATTGTATTATGGGTCACTAAACTTGTGTGTGTTTCATTTATGTCACTGATCTAATTTGCACACCTGAATCACTAAATTAGATTAAGTGGGTCATCAACCATACATCCCATGCCACCTTGAATGGATTCGTGATGTGGACTGTCTTTCCGAGTGCAATTTTGCACTAAGGCCTCCAAGTATGTCTATATTATCATTCCCAGATACAAACTCCATCCCAAATCCCATTCCATCACTCTCGATCCATCTCCTTCTCTCGTCCTAATCCCCATCTACATTGCCATCATGATCCCCTTGTCATGAATCGGTGGCACCTGAGGCGACCTAGACCGTTGCACCAAAGATCACTAGTACTACCGCTGCCTTGTATTCCCCGGAACCGCTGCCTCTGAAATCCCTTGCATCGCTGCCACGTACTACACTACGCAAGTCCCACCATCTAGAGGATAGAACCACTATAGTAGGCATGAAACCTAAACACAAGTGATAGACGTTGATCATCTAATAGGCCATCGCCCATGAGATTAAAAGTGACATGGGGGTTTATACAGGCTCGGGAGTCTAAGAGGATCGTCCTACTCCTGTCGGTGAGCCAACGGGGGTTACCTCTGAGGAGGGAGCCCACGAGGGCTCACTAGTTTGAATATACTTCTTTATTGCTCATGAGAGCTCACCTTACAAATAAGGGATACATGGGTATTTATAGACTCTTAGGTCTATACAAATGATGGGAATACCCTTCAGTGAGATAACTAGTTTAGTAATACAAGCGAGTGGTATTACAGTCTTCTGAGCATAACTGTATTTCTTAGATCTACGAATAGGTGTCTTTTGTAGAGCCGGCCATGTCAGTAGAAGGATAAAATTATTGTTTCAACACTAACCCCCCACCCTTTGGGCATTTAGAAGGAACGTCCAAAGGTGTAGTTTTGAATCATTCTGCTTTGTTGTGTCAAGGTTGACGTTTAGCCAAGGCCTGAAGAATCCCAATTGTAGATGTGCCCAAAATTAGACCCCAGGTTATATCAAAATTTAATATGTGCCCTTCCTGCTACTGGGCCGAACGTGGCTTGTCTTATGAAGGGCATCAGGTCTGGCTGATGGTGCAACTTGACTTGCTAATTTCATCAAGTCTAGCTGCCATTTTTGGATTGATGTGTAATATCTCAAAATTTTCAATTATAAATTAATAAAATTAATTGAATACTTGATGCTATTTGGGTCTAACTAGATATTAGTAGGCTAATTATTTATAACCTTAGACCCTAATTAGTATGTAATATCCTAAATCTATGGAAAATATGACTAAAATAATAATAATAATAATAATAATAATAATAATAATAATAATAATAATAATAATAATAATAATAATAATAATATGACCCTAATAGTTAATTTGAGGTATAAGGGTTAAGGATGTGCCAGCTCATTTAAGCCTTGCCCTATAAGAAAGAGTTGTATTCAGATTTTTCCAAAGCTGCCTCTCTCTCTCTCTCTCTCTCCCTAAGGGACAGCTGCCACCTTTCTCTCGTGGGAACACCTCTCTAGGGCTTCTTCTTCTTTTCCTTAGGGTTTGGCCATGGCTGCCCTAGGAGATAGATGGAGAGGCAAGGAAGAGATTGAGAACAATGAGAAAAATTCATGTGTTTTCTTCATTGATCTTCTTTGATGTGTGGGTAATCCTCTAATTTTTTCACCTTGTCCTATATATGAACTTTTGTGTGAATTAACTTGGTAATTATGGTGCAATTAGCCCCATGGATCGTGTTAATTCTCATTTAGGCCTACTACAGAAAAGGTCATCACAGACGGTTCAAAAATGTCATCACATACGGTCTTGTGAACCGTCTGAATTTATGGGTCAGTAATAATACGAGGTCATCACAGACGGTTTGAAAACCGTCTGTGGTGCAAATATCACAGACGGTTTTTAACTAAAAACCGTCTGTGATTTATAAATATCACAGACGGTTTTTAGTTAACAACCATCTGTGATTATAACTATCACAAATGGTTTTTAGTTAAAAACCGTCTGTGATATTCCCTTCACTCCTAAACATATTTCTGTTTATTGGCTAGCCTCAGGAAATGCTAGCAATGCCCTTTGAAACAAGCAGATCAACATGTACATGTGTACATCCAATTCACATCTCAATTCATTTAACAAACATAAAACATCCATTTTTATTAAGATTAGAGCCTACCATTATAATATCCCAAAACAACGAGCAAGTTACACAACAAGAACAGAGAAAAAGCAAAGATCCTCTATGTCTTCTCGCCCCCGATGCAACACATGAGCTGGAAGTCTTTGATGCCCACCATTGTCGGCGTTGATTGAGCGTCTGCACGGTTGGCACGAGCTAGTTGCTTCTGCGGTGTCTTGCCTCCCGTAGACTTGTGCGTCGTCTACAAGGAGAAGGACAGCACAGCAAGGAGGAGGAGAACAGCAAGGAGGAGGACAGCAAAGGGGAGGAGGACAACAAGGAGGAGGAGAACAACAAAGATACTGGGTTTTGGTTATATTTATAGGGGAGGGAGAGGCGGGAGTGCGAAATTTTTGGCGCGGGAATGGAGAGGCGGAGCTACGATCCGTGGGGTGGGGATTGGTGGATTTCTATTGGCTATGATTGGGTTGAGTAGGATCGACGGGCCCAGCGGTCAGATTATCACAGACGGTTGGTAGCTAGAACCGTCTGTGATGAATGAATATCACAGACGGTTCTATATGCCAACCGTCTGTGAATTAGAGTACAAAATTTTATATACCGATGCAATATAAACAACTAATCTGAAAAGATAAAATAGCAAAATTTTATATGGCTTATATATACTCATTTGAAAGGTTTCGACGAGATCTACAACTTTTCAGTTGAAGCAAAATCCAAATTCGGAAATAAAGACCAAGAAAAAGGGCAAAAACAAAAACCAAAAACTTGCGATGCAGGTTTAAGTCCAAAGATGGCCGATTATTGGGGTCTTGGAGGGTGACTGGCACAAGCGGTCATTTTTTTTGGATTGGGCTCGTCGTTAGCTTCCCAACGAGTACAAGAACGTCAAAAACGGACACCGTATGCAAAAGTTATGCTTGTTTTGCTGAAAGTGTCTCAAAACTAAATCATACTCGGATTCAAGCGGGAAAATATGAAATTTTGGGGGATTGCAAGGCGGGAAACATATCACAGACAGTTTTTATTATAAAACCATCTGTGATACAGGAATATCACAGACGGTTTTTAATAAAAAAAACCGTCTGTGATAATCTGGAATTATCACAAACGGTTTTTAATAAAAACCGTCTGTGATAATCAGCTTATCACAGATGGTTTTTAATAAAAAATCGTCTGTGATAATACTAGATTATCACAGACGGTTTTAAATAAAAACCGTCTGTGATACTGGAATATCACAGACGGTTCATCGGTAAGAACCGTCTGTAATACTCGTTTTCTCCGACGCCATCAACACAGACGGTGTTCAAATTAAAACCGTCTGTGTTAGTATCGGTCACAGATGGTTTTGTCAAACCGTCTGTGATTTTGCGTCTAGTATTAGGCTTTCTGTAGTAGGATTGCTAGGTTTTCTGGATTCACACAGTTTAGATCTAAATAATTTTTGAGGGATTAGAAGCCAAATCTCGAGAGTTGGCCAATAACTAGAGAGTTCTATATAATTTAATTATCTTTCCATAGAGTCTAAGATCATGAATTTTTGACGAGTAGAACAAATGTTAGGAATTTTGGAAGACTACTATCCAGAACCGGGTTGCTGCTAAACATAGTAATGAAAAATCATTAATTTAACTAATTAATAGCAGAATTAAATTTTGGGCATAACTAGAAAGTGATAAGTAATTTCCTATTGTTTATAAAAATATCATATTGCAATGTATTTGCATGTGTAGATTAAAAGATATAAAACTATTAATTCTATTGTCCATAAGATGAAAGATCTATCTTCTAGGTTAAAAATAGGGTTTTAGATGATTTAATCTAGACATTTGACTAACTAGAGAATTGTAGAAAAATTTGTATATGGTATCGTTTGCTATATTTTAAAATAGAAATTGAAAGTTATGATATTTTTTATACCAGGATAGTGGGGTTAACTATCTGGTAAATAGGGAAGTTGTGGATTTAGGAAGCATGTACAAACATTGTCATTTATTTGTTACCTTGTATAGTTGTGTCCTGTATTAAGAATGAATAATTACTATAGGAGAAGCAACGTTGGGTGTGTTGTCATCTCCTAATAAAATCAGCTGTTGTGTCTAAAAAGGCAAGTGCATTATAGAATAGTATTCGAGTGCTTGAAATTATGATTAAATGAATCATTGCCCTGACTATTCATATGACACTGCCTATTTTATATTGCTCTCATGCTGATGATAAGATGATGATGATGATGAGAACTGTAGTGGGATAATGATTATATCACTTGTTCAATGCTAAAAATGAACTAAATAAAAATATTATCATTGCATTGCATATTAAGCATTCATGATGAAAATATATGACCCACGGGAGTGGGATGAGGTCCCCATATATAACATATGGGTAATGAGGTCCCTATATGCAAGATATGGGCAATGAGGTCCCTATATGAAAAAAGGATGGGCAATTGATCCCTACACTAAAGAGTATGGGCAAGAGTGAACACCAACGGGTGTTATACTCTGCTATACCGGTAAAAGCAGAAGATGAATTGAGACATGTGCATGAGCATGACATTGCATTTATGGAAAGTGAAAAGTGGATTGAGATAATGAGATATGTGAATGAAAACTGATGAAAATGAATATGTGAAATTGACTTAATGGTAAATGAGTATGAATTGTTAATGTGGTGATCTCTTATTTATTATTCTACTTTGTACTTACTGAGTTATGGATTCACCCTTGCTTTGTTGTTATTTTTATAAGTGCTCGTTGCTGACAACATGAGTGGGCGAGAAATAGCACAAGTTGACATTGCACTTAATAGCTCTTCCTTCTACTTAGTCATCACTTTTTTATTACTAGAAATAGATCTTGCTATCCATGAACTCTTTAGATGAATAATTAGTTCTCTTTAACACTTAATGGTTTTATCTAGTTGCTACTTGTTAAGTTTTCTTTAATTGCATTTATTATTGATTCATATTATTGCCAGTTGGTTCATCTTAATGTCATTCAATGATTTCCGTATGGCTGAAATTTATATGTTCATAGTGTGTTGAGAAGTTACTTAAGCCTAGCTATTGTTAATATTGAGTTAATGGTTTAAATTTGTAGCTATTGTAGGTTTGGGTGATATTCCGGGATTTTGTTAAGTCGGGGTATTACATGACGCTCTTATGGGCCAACTAGCCCAGTTGGCTCAATGCCCTTATGGGTTGTTTGGCCCACCTAGCTTGACGTCAATGGGGAAGGCCAGCCCAGCACAAGAGCACTCGTGTATGAGGAGTTCCAGTGCCCATCATGTCATCACGTCGCGCGCCCATGCCCTGCTACCAACTACCTTGTTGACCCCAACATCAATTTGCATGCACTGTGGCTTGCGTATGTCTATGCCTTGTTGTCACCATGCATCACTGTCCCATGCCCACCGCCTGTGCCTGCATGCCTGCTTCCCCCTTGGCTATATAAGCCTCAGCCAACACAGCGCCGTGATCACCATCACTTCCCCCTCCATCTCCCCCTCCCTGTCGGGCCAAACCAAGCCTGAAACCACACTGTGCCTGCACCAGCCACCATGTCCACCTCACCGCTCTGGCCAACCCGATGAGCTCCTCTCCAATCCATTAGCATCAAAATGTGTTCCCGGGCATACTCTTCACTTCCACTCATTTAATTTCATGACCCACTCATAGGAACTTGCCGACAACTTCTTCTGTCCCATTTCCAGCCAAAACTGTCGTCGCCGTCGTCGATCTCCACTCGGAGCGTCTTGGCCTGATTCATTCCTCATGGAGCATCCCCTCACCCTTTTCCTTCCTCAACCACCGATTTGGAAAATAAAAACCTGACTAGCCCCACCTGTTAGTCTCTAGTGTCTTTTCGAATAAGAAAAGAAATTAAAGAGAAATATATTCTCTCCTCTATTTATTTGGAAATTTTTTCTAATTTAAACTTTGGAAGACTTGTTTCCACTTGTTTTAAATCCAAATCAAGTGAACCTTGTTTATAAATTCATCCAAATTCAAGATCTTTCTAAAAATGCAAAATCATGAATTTTGGAGTTCATTTGATTAAAAGTTATGATAAAATATGATTATGTGTATATGGGATGTGATTAAATTTTACTCAAATACTAATTAAAGCCACTATTAAAATATAACTTTTGTAAATAAGAAAAATAATAAAATCATTAGCTTGCCAATTGGACTTGATTAAGATACCAATTCAAGTAAGGAAGATGTTAAAGTAAAGTTATGGAGAATGTCTAAATATTAATGAGATTTATACCATAAATAGTCCCATAGCAATATAATAAAATAAATATCATAGCTAGTCCATGTATTTACAGTGTAAATCAAAGTCAATTAGTGTCCTAACTAATATTAGTTGCTAATTAGCAACTAGTAGTGTAACCTATCAGCCATTTAGGTGTGTCTCCAGTTAAGGATATTAAAGAAATCAATTAAAATAACTAATTCCATAATTTAGTTAATTATTTAATTAATCATTAGATTAATTGGCTAAAATGGTTCATTAAAATTATACCTACCGTGTGTAGACCCTCGTATCTGTCTGTAGGTCTCACTTAACATATGAAACTTTCTTATAAATTGAAAGTAATAAAAGAAGTCATTAAGTTAGGTTCGAGAAGTAATATCATCTGGTGAGCTATGTGTCTAACCACCTTCGAATCTAGAGTTGGATATTTCTATGAATATTCTTTCATTCTTCTTGATTCTTCTTTGATATCCTTCCTGGTAGGTTTCCTCCCTGCCATTTCCCTTTCGCTCAAACTTTGATTGACCCCATCTACGTCCGCACTCACTAAATTTTATCTCATATCACCAACCCAATTATAATAAAATTTAATTGAGTTTATTCAGATTTCATTAGATTTTTGGAGTTATTTTGATTCAGTTGTTTATTGCATAACTAGAATTTTAAGTCTCAAAGAAGCAATAGTTTGAGTGAAATCAAGATTCAGATAAAGATGAAGACCAAGAGTTTCAAGACCATTGACTGAGAAGGCTTTGAGCAAGATCAAGACCTCACTAAATTGAGCGAGGCAAATCATCACTTTGATCATATTGCACCTACCTTTTGAATGCAAAGTATATTATGTTAAATTATTAAATTACATACTTATTTTATTAAATAAATTATATTACTACTAGCTAGTAGTTAACGTCTTATTAATAATTACGCTAGTAAATTCTATTCCTTGACTTTGAACATAATCCCTTGTCACCCTAGAATTAATGGTATACATAATAGCTGATAAGTTCGAATCTAAATGCCACGCTTAACTTTGCTTAGATACATATGGGCATTAAGTTGCCCCGGCATTTTCAAACTTGAAAACTTTGTTTTGGACCACCATTGAATAGAAATGGTTGGTTCATTAAAATGAAAAGGATATTTATGAATCCAAAACTCTAAACTTGTTTTATACCTAGATGAATGGTAAGTGGGGCTAGTACAGTTGGAGTACGAGAGTCTACTTTTGAATTTTTAAATAATCATTTTTATTCCAAATTATAATATTATACCCTTTTTTGCCATTTTGACCATATGTCGCTCCATGGTTAGGCGACTTGGGCTAGTTGCCCAACCGTTAGGTGACACATGGCCAAGTCACCAAACCGTTGGGCGACACATGGCCAAGTCACCAAACCGTTGGGCGTCTAAAACCTATCGCCTAATCATTGGGCGATAATGCCCCTAGTCGCCCAACGGTTAGGTGACTAGGGGGTATTACCTGAAACACCACACGGCCAGCTCGGCTGTGCTCTCATTTTGCCTGAGAGAAAGAAAGGAAGGGGGAGAAAGGGAGAAGATAAAGAGAGGAGAGGAGAATGAGAGGAGGAAAGAAAAGGTGGAGGAGAAGAGTGGAGAGGAGGGAGGAGAGGAGGAAGAGGAGAGGAGAGGAGGAGTGGAGAGGAGAGGGAGGGGAAGAGAGGAGGAGAAATCTGCGCATCGACGATGGTGAGTTCCCTGTATTTCTTTGTATATTTATTTTTGAAATATGGTAGCATAGCAACTAAAATCATTAGATGTGTAGTTTAGAAACTAACACCAATTTAGTTGGTAATAGCTGTATCGCCATTTAGAATAATTAATAAGTATTCTTAATTATTAGAATAATGAATCGCCATCAAAAGATTTAAAATTGTTTGTGACGATTAGAAAAGCACGCGATGATTTAAAATAGTATGGGACAAGATTACGTGTAGCAATTAAAATTGTACGTGATGATTTAAATAACATTTGAGTCATAAAAATCTACAAATGACTAAAATAAAATTCAGGGATCCCACAAGGACGCCTTAGTATAAATCATTTAATTATTATTTAAGATTTACTTTCTACTATATCTGTAAGTAAATCGTCACGCATGTATTAATTACGGGAAAAGAATCGGTACTATGAGGGAAGAATTTAGTCGAGTGACCCTGAGACCTAAAATTATTTAGAGAGGTAGATAAATGTGTATGCACAAATGCGAAATTAAATAGGCATAATAGCATACATGAAATCGGCTAGCAATGATTTGAACAATTTCCAGAGCTACGCTATTAATAATTAAAACAGTAATTGTGTCGTAATTGCTAACTTCAAATTGATTTGCATATATGGCTCACAACCTTGGTGGTTCAAACTGGCATTTTGGCCTGCTAGATTAGCACGTCGATGTGCAGCACTGCGCAAGCCGTCGTGTCCTGTATCCTGAGGGCAGGGACAAGGTGATCCAATTGGGGGTCGTTCATACGCAGACACCCTGATGGGCTTGGAGACTAGACCCATGCTCAAGAGACAAGTTTGTCTGAAAACTATGGCACATCTTTTTATGATATTTCCACTACGTACTGACTTCTTTGTACTTTTGTAGGCTAAGCGATGCTGGCCTTCTACCTCTCACGCGGATGGTGGAGGTCATTGATGAGGATGGTGCTCTGGTCGAGGAGGCTGGGGAGGTCGAGGCCGGCCTGAATTGGTCACAACGGTTCCCATTTGATCGGTTATTGCTGACAGCTCTGTTGGACCGATAGTGGCCCGAGACGCACATCTTCCCATCCGAAGAGATGGCCCCCACTCTGCAGGACATCGTGATGCTACTTGGCCTGCCTATCATGGGAGAGGCTGCACCCAGAGCATGCGCCTGCCAACTAGCGTGACGACCTGCTGGGCAAGTTTGATGGGGTTCTTTCGGCCGAGGCTGCGCTAGTGTACCACATCTTCCCAGTGCAACAAAAGCATGGCTACCCATGCAGTGGCTTTCGTAGATCCGGGTACATATGCTATCCATTTTTTCTGTTTAGTGATGCATTATCTTTGCTATATGATAGGCTAACAAATTTTTCATTTGTGCACTGGTCGAGCAGATGGACCCGAACACAATGAGTACCAGGTGTCATGGCACCTCGAGGCATACTTGCTATGGCTGTTCGGCTGGGTACTATTTACCAGCAGCCACAATGACTCCGTCAACACCTGCCTCGTGTGGTATGCGAGGGCCATCGTCGACGGGGAGGAGGTACATGTCAGCTGGAGATCAGTCGTATTTGCCGCGACGTACCGCGCCCTGTGCGATGCTTGTCACAAGATGAGGACCACCCCTGTCCTCATAGGCTGCCCTCTCCTGTTGCAGCTGTGGTCATTCGAGTGCTTGCTTCTCCGATGCTCGATGCTGCCCGACAATGGTCCATACCATGCGGACATGTACCACGGGGGTGCTGTGGACCAGCCTACCGCAGGATCCCTTTGATGCCATAGATGGGTATGTACTCTCCTGAATCTTTACTATATGTGTATTAGGGTCATCCTTTGTATCCACTATTTTAGCTCGTAGGCACAGTTTGCACACCTGCAGGTCACCCGTGTGACGACAACTTTGTCAAGCACCTCGACCGCCTCACTACTAACGACGTGCACTAGTAGCCGTACTCTGGCCAGGAGATGGTGGACCATGCCCCTGCTAGGCTCTCGTCGCTATGCTTGCACAACCAGGCGTACTGGCTCACATGAAAGAAGTTCGTCTTTGGCATGTTCATCAAGGACTACACGGTGCACAGAGTGATGCGCTATTTGGCCTCTGCCAGGTTGTTCCTGTCCCCATCGGGCATCAGGTGCCTGACTTGATCCACGCAATAGTTACACACAACACATGTCTCTATATTTTTTTATAGTTCTGTTATGATGCCTTCTAATTACTGTTGTATGTTTCGTGGGCACAATAGGAGTGGTGGTAGCGGGACAAGCTGGCCCACGAAGATGGCACTGTGGGTGGCGAAGTGGGTGGAGGCACTCGAGGACTTCATGCAGGAGTTCACCACGTATGACCCCAATGCATACGACGAGTACCTACACTAGTACGCTCCGCAAACACGCACCAAGCTTGTGCGTGTCACTGACCCTTCCCCCGCTCACATACCAGCATCGACCGATGCGTACCCCATGCACTTAGTGTGGAACTTCTCCCTCGTTGTAGGTACTCTCGTGTTTTGAAGTTTCTAAGTATTGTTACCATAATTACTAGTTTGATGCTTTCATGTACTTCTTATAGATGGACATCACCACCGAGATTGTGAGGGACACCGGGTCGATCGTGAACAGGGTCACCCACAGTTTGGAGGTTACGCATGACGAGTTGCTGCACATTGTCCATTGGGTCTACAAGAGGGCGAGGTGTGCCCTCTCCCTCTCGTTGTGCAGGATGCTCCCAGTGGTAGCCACATCGACACGTACATCGAGGCCATCACGTCCTATAACTCAGGTAGGAGGCTCCGAAGGGCCACGTGCATAGGCCTCGCTGGCACTTGACCAAGCCATATGGTCGGCGTGCCACGTGCCTACCCCTAGGCACCAACACCGCCGGGCCAAGCTAGAGGGTCTACATGGGCACGTGCCTACACACGAGCATCATCGTCGTCTATGGACACCAACCTGGCATCGGCGGGGTAGCACACGTTGTTCGACCAGGGCGGGTACAGCGGGTATGGCAGTTGGCAGTAGGCCATGGCCCACGTGGAAGATACATTTTGTCTCTTAAGATTTTCTCACGTCGATATATTGCAAGAATAAAAATACATGTCCTATAGGTATGATGCACAGGTCAGGATTTCACCTATCCCCCCACGAGGATCTCCCGGGAGACGTGAATGACTTCCTCATGGAGGACACGGCAGAGGTCAGGAGAGCACGTGAGCCTGCACCCATCGAGGTTCTTTCTGGGTCGCAGCTCAGCGGTGCCCCAGTACCCACGCAAGCGCAGGTGGAGATGACCCCTGAGGCCTTGGGAGTATGGGTCAGCAAGGCTCCTGACCGCCTCACCTTGTCAAGGCACCGACACCCCACGCCGAGGAAGGCCAAGTAGGGCCTACGGGCGGGCACCAACTAGGGGCGTGACGTGGCGATGACAGAGGAGGTGCTGAGGGTGGTGTAGCTGGTGGCGAGTCGTGATTCTTCCTTCTCCTCTGTGTATGAATTCCCAATTACATCATAATATAATTTACCTTCCTACTTATAAATCATTGCTAGCTCAATCATCTTCACAAAATTGTTCACAAATTTATCGCACTACAACACCATACGACGATCACATAATGTTATTACTAGTCTAAGAAATTTGGTACCCTTCAGAATTTACAAAAATCACAAACAAATCAACCGACATTATCTGCTCTTTTATTTCAAAGAAAAATACATACAAACAAGATTTGTTAAATATAATACTTACAAATTCGCCATTCACTCCTCCACGATTATTCCTATCAAATTAATAAAAATAATTATACTATTATTTTAAATCGCTCAACTGTTAGGCTACTTGGACTAATCACTCAACTAGATTAGGCGACTAGGATCTTGTCACCTAACGGTTGGGTAACTTGGGCTAGTCGCCCAACAGTTGGGCGAACGATACATGGCCAAGTCGCCCAATCGTGTAGCGACATATAATCAAATCTGCAAAAAAAAAGGTATAATACTGTAATTCAGAATAAAAATTGCTTATTTAAAAAAATTCGTCTACTTTTGGTGTGGTGAACAATGGAGGGAGTGGAGGAGGCGAACAGGGCAGCCGTGGATAGCTGCCACAGAGTACTCGCCTTGCTCTCCCAGCCCCAGAACCCGGCGCAGCACAGGAGCACAGTGGTGGTGTTGGATAGTGCTCATCCTTCGCCTAGTTCCGTGCACGTGTATCCTAGAATTGGAATTTTGGATTCACAGAGCGGGCATCAGATTGGAGGACCTCCTAAGATGGTCCAGCCATTGTCTGCGCATTTCCAGTTTGGCAATGTATCTCGGTACCAGTTTCAGCATCAGCAGCAACAACAGAAGATGCAAGCTGAGATGTTCAAGAGAAGCAATAGTGGGATTAAATTGAAGTTTGACACCCCCCAGTGGCACCGGGACAATGTCGTCGGCAAGGTCCTTTGTGGCGCCAATGGGATTTATTGTTCATATACCCTCCATTTAGATGGAAATTCAGGATTTACCCTCCGGCCCACGTGTCAGTGATTTATGATGACCCAACGTGTCATTGAGATGAGGAGAGTAAATCCTGAATTTCCCAACTAAAGGGAGAGTATATGATTCAATCCCTGGCGCAATGCCGTCGGCAAGATCCTTTTTGTCGTCTCTGAGCCTGCGAAGTTGTCCTTTTTGTCGTCGGCAAGGTCCTTTTTGAGGGTAGTGCGGCCAGTATGGATGCCAAGTCTTCCCCATTCCATTTGATCGGTGGGCCTGCCATGAGCGACCCGGTGAATGCACAACTGGCAGATGCCAATGCTAAAAGGAGGTACATTTTTTCTCTCTTAGCTCTTATGACCTTTTCTTTATTCAAGGTACGATGGCATAAGATGTTTCGCGCCCTATTTTAGCAGGAAGCTGCGGGTCAAGACTCAAGAGGTCGATTAAAGTTCCCGCCATCAGTAGTAAAATTGCTGATATATATACCTCCGGATGAATACTCATGGAGGAAGTATGGGCAGAAGCCAATTAAGGGTTCCCCTCATCCTAGGTATGAACTGAACACTGAATATTTTTAGTGTAATTCTTCTTTGCATGCTTATTGTCGATTAAATAACGCTAGAAATTAGCTGTGATGATGCTATAATCAACCAGTATTAACACATCAATTTTGTTAGTGAAGATGTGATCATTTACCATGTTATAGTATGATGTACAACTGCACATCTCCATCTCCATGACCTACTCAAGTGCCTTCTGATAAATAATGTGCTAATGTGCCTCCCTGTTTGCTTTCTATCCGCAAGGTGCTTCGGTATACAAGAGGTGTCGATACCTTAATTAATATGACATTAAATAATTACTTCGTGGATGATGTTGTTCTTTCTTTCGCGCCACTTTTGGAAAAACAGATCAATCATGAGGTTTAAAGTAGGTACTTCTTAATGCAACGGAGATTATGCTACGATGATTCATTATCTATATAATAATCCTATCCATATTGATCAGTAGCCCACCTGGGCTCTAGCTTTAATTTATTGATAATAAAATACACAAATATCTATACCATAATAGCAATCACATATTCACATAAATATGGTTGTCTGGTGGATCACGCAGATCTTTTGCTCTTCCTAACAAACACTAGTTAGGCTTAAAGTGGGCACTTGTTAATGCGCCCAGTCTGCCCAGTTGTAGAGAACCTCTTGATCATCACACTCTTCAGGAAGTGCCGACACCCCTGCCCTTGTCAGCAGATGACTGCACTGGTGTTCTAAGCTAGGATTAAAAAAAGCGACAAAGATGGAACCATTTTAGCGGCTGATGTGTTGATTGGCCTCCTGATCTACATGTTTTGCAGTGAGTGTGTGATGCGGGGGAATACAAAATTTTCTTCTCCCTTAAGGACGTACCAAAATGATGACATGGAAGAACAGGCTGTTAGATATAGGACACCTGAGATTTTGCTCAGGAAGGAGGGAGAGTGAAGAGTTGGAAGGGAAGATAGAAGTTGGGGAGGAAAGAAAGTTGTGTAAGCTTGGAAAATTGAGAAAAATTAGTACAACAAATCTTCTTGAATCACCCTTTCTCCCTCCTTTTGTTACCAAGTGCACAAAAGCTAGCTGGTTTGCTACCATACATCGCATGGTAACAGCGGAATCGCACTTTCCTTCTGGCCCTAAGGTTAAGGATTTATGTTGCTCATTTATGTCTACTCATCTAATGAGTTGCAATAATTTTGCATGTTTTATTTTCTTTTTTAAAAGAAAAAACATTGAGCTGAACAGCTATGGGTAGCTTCTTTGCTAAGGTGAAAGGAAGTAATGCCTGTAGCCATGGGTAGAACATAATTCTCTCCTGTGGATTCTTCACCCACTTCTGCCGGGGGTTGAAACTAGGTTAGGAGAAGCGTGTTAAGCCTTTGGGAACCTTCAAATTATGGTAGCTTCCTTGCAAACAACTCTTGTTAATGCTACATAGTCTTTTTAGTTATTTTTTTGTCTAGTACAGAGGATCGTTTTCCTAGAATGGCATACATCTCTCCCGGAAGACACAGCATGACCGATAGCACTTCTTATTTAGTTTCCACTTGGATTTGGCACAATTGTCTTAAAATATTTTGCACTAGATGGGAAGAAACTGTATTGTGTAGCCAACAGGTATTAACTAATCTTGAAAAAGAAACAAGATTTGATTTTTCTTTTTTCGAGTGAAGCATGGGTGTAACCTATCAACTAAGGGCCTGTTTGGGACTGCTCTACTCTAGTTTTTCCAGTTCTGCTCCACCAACTCCACCATGGAGCAACTCCACTGTGGAGTTCCTGGATAAGGTGATCCTGTTTGGCACGCAGCCTAACTCCAGCTCCAGGAATGTGAGGTTTCCTTGAGAAAGGTCCAATGTGCCCCTGAATGATGTTTGGTGTATGTTTTGATGTGTGCGGAGCATATGTAACTGAATATTTTTTGTTGCCAATTGAAATATGATGTAAAATATTATAATCGCAATTAATTTATTCGAGAAAACCAAAAAACAAATATTTTGGTCAAATAATTCCATCTTTTTGTCCCATAAATTGCAACGTGCATGATAGATAATTAACAAAGTCCATTCGAATACAAATAATTGTCCATAGATACAACCTCACTATGTACAAGTTTAGGATGCAAAGTTGATCAATCATCAGAGGTGACATGATAATGTAGATTTTGTCTCCCAGCGAAGCAAATCTCCACAATGTCATGGATCAACGATCTCAACACATCCAGCTCAAGCTAACAGTTCACAATATTTCTGATTTGCCCTGACCTATAAATTTGTGCTAAACTACTTGCGATACTGTAGTTGACTCCTATACAGGCATGTCACAATTCACAACATATATCAACCAATGAAATGGCGATACTCTCATAACCCAAAACAAGAAAACCCACCGTTCGACGAGCTTCTCAGCACCTTCGGATTCCTGGACGGTGACCATACTCTTGAGGATGAGGTTGTGCGAGGCCGTGTTGGGCGTGATCTCGAACTCGCGCATCTGCTCGGCGAGATCGAGCATCTCGTGCGGCAGGGCCCCCGCCATGAGGTTGGCACGGAGGTAGTGGTTGAAGAGATCGACGTCCGGGCGATTGGGTTTGCCCGTGGCGGCGTCCAGCGACCTAACCCAGAACTCGAAGAGCTGCTTCATGTCCTCCCACCGCTGCTCCGCCATCCACTCCGCGAAGGTCTCCTTGAGCTCCGCGGCGCCGAGGGTGGCGAAGAAGGTAGCCATGCGGTGGTGCGCCGCGAAGGGGCTGGCAGTGACGACGGCGGGGAGGAGGGCGGATTGGATGCGGCGAGGTTGCGCCAGTTGTCTCCGTAGAAGGGGCTGCCGGAGCTGGGGTTTGGGGGGAGTGGGGCGGCGGAGGAGGCGGGGTCGAAGGGGGCGGATGGGGGCAGGGAGAGCTTTGGCTGCTGTGGGAGCGTGCGGGAGGAGGAGATCCCGGCGCGGAGGAGGAGGGGGAGAGGCACCGGAGGCTTGTGGTGGCGGCGGAAGAGGAGCGGCGCGGGTGGGTGGGGAGGAGAGGAGTCACGCGGGTGAGTGTGGAGGAGAAGGAAAAGAAATCGAATCGGTATGGAGGAGAGGAATTGTGTAATGGCAGTGGTGTGTAATTTTTCCCCAACTCCATGAGGAGATACAAAACTTCAGTTCCTGGAGTACCTCTTGAGGAGCTCCAGAAAAAACATGGAGTAGGCCTTCAACTCCACCTTTTTCTTGGAGCAGAGTTCTTGGAGTTGGACCCGTTTGGCTAGACAAGTTTGGAGCAGAGTTGAAAAAGCTAGAGCGGAGCAGTCCCAAACATGCCCTAAATGCATGCTTAAAATTCTAGGAGACTTGTGACGAAGGTCCTGTTCTTTTCAGCTTCTAAAAGCTACTTTTCGGCTTTCTACAGTAACTAGCTTTTAAACAGAGTATCTTTTCAAGATAGAGTCTACTAGTTAATTGTACTATATACTGTACCGACTTCATTTATATCGGCAAAAACCATACGTGAGTTTATGTTACTCTGTAATCTCTCGTACAAATAGTCCAAAAATCATAAACCGCAGCCAAAAGCCATAAGCTTCAGCTAAAAAGAACAGGCCCGAAGTATTGCCATAATATTACTACTGGTTCAACATCACTTTTTTTCATTTTCTATCCGATCCCCAATCAGTGATCTATCGTCGTCATGGGAATCTCTTGCGTATTCATTTTTGTGTTCGTCTATTGGAATAACTAGCCACGTAGGCATGGCGCGACGCCACGTCAGCCACCGTGTTGACCGAAATAGAAGAGGCGAAAATTTGTAAGGAGTTTTTTAAAAAAAAATCGAGGAGACATGCGTGTTTTCGGAAAAGGCAGAGGTCTTTTTCGTAAAAAATCGAGGGGCTGTACGTAATCAAACGAGGACCCGTACGTAATTTAGAAAACCGCGGGGCGCTATCCTGCGAAGGATACGAAATTTTGGTGAAGTGGAGGGGTGTTTTTAAAAAAACAAAACTGGTAGAGACCTTTTCGCGAGAAAAAAGGCGCCACGCCAGCCACCGTGTGTACCGAAGTAAAAGAGGCGATGATCCGCGAGGAGTTTTTAAAAAAAAACCGAGGGCACATGCGTATTTTCGAAAAAACTAAAGGTTTTTTTTGTAAAAAATTGAGGACCTGTATGTAACAAAACGAGGACCCGTACGCAATTTACAAAACCGCGGGCGCTATCCTGCAAATTGGAGGGGTTTTTTTCAGGAAAAAGCACCGCAAGAAAAACGGGCAGGGACCTTTTCGCGAGGAAAAAGGACCTGTTCGCGAGGAAAAAGGACCTCTACGTAATTTTCGGAAAGCACAGGGAAATCCCCTCCCCCGGCCGTACCGAAATCCCCGCGCCACGCGCTGGCCGGGGCGCGCGCGCGGGGCGACGTGGCGGGGCGGAGGGCGCGGCAAACCCCCGAGCTTTGTTTAGGGGATTATTTTGAGATGATTGGGAGTGCGCATGGGATATTCTGGCATGCATGCATTCTAGTTGGCCTGTGACTTGCTAGGGTGGAGTAGCTCGCTAGTGGCCACTGGCCAGAGAACAAGCAGAGCATATGACATGAGTGATGTGTTCCAAAAGGAAAAAAGAATCACGCATGCAACATGTGAGATGGTTTTTGATTAGAAACAAATAATCGCGGTCAAAAGAAGTGGCTTTTTGAAAAAGAATGTAAGCTATGAAGAAAGTTAGGGAGAAATACGTGCGCGAGAGAAGTGGGTTGCGTTATGTACCCGTAACCCCATACCTTATCTCTGGAGCGAGATGGAAATAAGAGGAGTCGGAAAGCCACTTCAAGAAATGAAATGTTTATATTGGTTTCTGGTTTCTCCAAGCAGAGACCAAACACAGAAACCAATGGGCCTGTTCTTTTGGACTGTGCCTTATGTCTCTTAGTTGCAGCTTATTACTCTAAGGAATAATGATTGCTAAAAGAAGTCAAAACTAAAAGCTAGCTGAAAAGTTAAAAAGAACGAGCCAAATATGAGCAGGCCTTGAGCTATCAAATCCTATTAAGGGTCTGATCATATTGGCTTCTTCAAGCTGCTTCTATTAGTCACTACTTTTCACTTTCACATATTGTAATGTACTTCGTATTTTATTATATTACAATATCGTAGTTCGCATAGCAGTCCGAATGTTATGGTGCCTTTCATTGCACCGTCTTCTTACATAATACACTACTATTTAGCAGTCACTACTATTCATCAGCTGCTTCTATCAATCACTACTATTCATCAACCACAGCTAAAACCCATCAGCAAAAACCAATATAAATAGGCCCTTAATCTTTTGCTTTGATCTTTACAGTGGCAAAAAAATATGACCTTTTTTTGGGGGTATAAGGCTGACAACCCACGCATACCTCCTCACACCACACGCACACACGCTACGCGTACCTCACACATGCTAAGAATTTAAACAGAGGCTCAACAATCTTCAGGGCATGGACATTAAACAGAGGCTCAACAATCTTCAGGGCATGGACATTAAACAGAGGCTCAACGGTCTTCGGGGCATGGACATGCGTAATACCACTGAACACGCATATATGTATGTACCACTCTAGAGTGAACAGTACCCCAAAATAGCGAGGCAATCCGGGGTCAAGTCTGGACTGCCTACCTGCTCACCTGTAGAGCTTGCCACCTGAGCTAACGCTCGGTCCTAAAAAAACTAGGTGACTTTATGCACATACTGCTCCAATGGTATAGCCTTATCTATATTGGCTCTAAAAGCTACTTTTCTACAGTAAATAGCTTTTCTACCGTGCATAGCTTCCAAACGGAGTATCTTCTCAAGACAAAGTCTACTAATCGATTGCAGTACACACTGTAATAATTTTATTTACATCGGTAAAAATAGCACATGAGTCTCTCTCTCTCTTTATACGGCTCCCTATAAGATATTACTATTCATAAACTAAAATCAAAAACCATATGCAAAAGTTAATATAAACAGGCCCATAATTTGATTCAGGAACCGATCAACTTAGTTTGAAAGCAAAACGAAAGGAATGATGCTTGTTTCTTGTCCTGTATATGTCGGCAACACTCTTGAACTCTTCCACTTGACATTTTTTCAGTACGTTATAGGAGGATGCTTAGTTAAATAGAGCCATCCTTGCTTTCTTGCTGAGTTCTTTATGTTACATGTATTGACATATGATGTTGAAAACAGTCCCAATTATTGTTTCAAACTTGTCTACCTTTCCAAATTAAACTTAAAATATTTAGTACATGTTGGTAGCCATAATGAAATGGAACTTCAGTTTTTTATTTGTCACTGACATTTTATATGGTCCAAGTGTTGATGCAATGTCGCACGTGCGCCATTGTAGCGTCGACGATGATATGTGAAGACTACCAAACCGAGGTAGTCATCTTGGGACATGTCGATGTGTCTGGCCTGATCAAAGGGATTAAAAGTATTCGGCTTCTGTTTTTAAGAGACAAGAGTCTATTTGAAACGTATCAGTTTTTTAATTTTAGTTTTTTGGTTTTTTCTTTTATTGCTTTGTATTGTCTTAAAACATATAATGGTGTTTTTTAATTTTTCTTTTTTTACTATTTTTTTAATTTAGAAAAAGTTAACAGCTGTTATAGAATATTTATAAAAAAAATAAAAATATAAGCTAAATACCGAGCTTTTAACTTATTTGGAGCGGCATCCAAAAACAAAGGAATCCTTGCCTGCATTTGACCTAAAGTGAAAGTAAAGTTTGGTAAATGTCTCTTGTATCTAACACACCCCGAAATTATAGGAATATAAAACTTCCAATGGCCTCTCCTTATGACACGTTGCATTAAGGTGAGTACTACTAGATTATTGGAAGGTGATCTGCCATGAATTTACAACTTTAGCTGTCCAGGCACCGAGAGGACGGCCCATCAGCCGGTTTGCAGGAGCGTGATAACGCGCGCACACGCGTCGCGCGAATGGAAGCCAGGATCCACGTGGACCAAGCACTGGGCAGACATCCCCGAATTTTTGGCACTTTCGATACATTTTAAATCTATATTTACAAAAATAGATATAGTCAGATAAAATAGCAAAAATAGTACTACTGTCGTTTGGTCACCGGATGGCAGCGGCGTGAAACTGACACGTGGGCCTGCTGTCCGGCCACCATGCGGCTCCCTGCCTTGATTAGTCGATGAGTGAAGTGGTCAAGTAGCTGTGGTTAGACGTGATCGATGGCTGAAGTGGTTGAATAGCCGTGGTTGGATCAAGGTTATTAAGGCGGTAAGGCGAGGTGAGGCGACCCATCCCCTCACACCTTTTAAGCGGTAAGGCACAAGGCGAGGCGACGCTTTACACATCCTAAGGCACTAAATGGCAGCAAATAAAATGAGCATTTTAGCAGCATATATGTACGTTGTCGTCGTCAATTCTTGAGCCCATATTGCACCTATCCAACATTCCAATTGCTCTTCTCCCATGTAGCATCCATCCCCCTTGTCCCCTTGCAAGTTTTAACATATAAATTGTTACAAATGTAATAGATACAAATTATATTCTAATTAATTGAGTAAATGCGGATTGAGTGGCATACTTTATTTACAATCTCTCCTCTCCTCTCTTCTATTCTCTCATGCAACAAGCCACATGAATAATGAGCAACATAAGTTCACAATAACAATTAAGTGAATCCGAGATTAAATATGAGGGACATAACAAATTAGTAAGCACGACATAACCGATGTAAGTCCACACAAATAATATAGGTGATAAGTCCACAATCTTAGAGTAGTCTAATGGAATAATAGTAGTCCACAACATAAAAGTATCATAGTTTATAATCCAACTCTCTTATCTCTCAATATCCATCGTCGAACTCATTGGGATTGCTAGTAGAATCCATGTTTTGTCCACCATCTTCGGAAGCATTGGGAGCTTCATCACAATCGCTCACATCCGCATCATCATGTGGACCTTCTTTCTCATCTTCTTCATTGCTCGAATTCGAGTGTTGCTCTTGCTCATTTAAGCCATCTTCTTCAATCACTATTGTTTTAGATCTTGCACGCCTTTGGTAAGTCATAGTCTCACCATGACTATGCATATTACCTTGCTTTGGAAGATTGCGACCTTGAAGTGAGCGTGACGCGCTAATGGCTTCATCAACATCATCCCATGTAAGGTCACACCCACGAGCACCTTAAGGTGGTGCAGCCAATGAGTCAGTCTATTCATTATCCCAATCAAATTCCTCAATGACCAAAGGGTCATAGTTTTTGCCCGCTTTCTCCAACTTCATTTGAAACCTAGTTTTCATCTTCTGGTTGTAGGCAACAAAGACCAAATCATTTAATATCTTGTGTAATAACCAGTTCCTTTTCTTTGTATGGAGCTACAAAAGCACAACTGGCAAGCAAAGTAAATGAAATGAATAAATAACTTGCTGAAATTAATAAGCCCATGTAAGCTACAAATTAACTCACAAATTCAAAGGTACTCTAATTTCGCTCACAACCGGATGATGAAGCACAAAGACTGACAACACGATTAGCAAACCTTTGTAGTTCAATGGCTCGGCCACCATATAAATGCCACCAATCAACTAGAATGGCAAATACATGCATATATCAGGAATTAGGAATGAAATAAACATGCTGAAGATGAACTTAACTTGTATAATTTAACAACACTTACTAGGGCTTCTTGTATCTAAGTTTTGGATTGCCATTTTGTTTGAAAAGACATCTCCTCATTGGTCTTCATAATTCATGGCTTGTTCATCAATCTTGTTCCGAATATTCTTATCTTGGACCATTCTTGCAAGCACTTCATTGAAGTAACCCCTTAGCTTCCCAACATATTTATCATCTCCACTCTTTTGGATGTCAAAGAATTTCTCTGGGTTCAAAAAGAGTGCAGCCCCATACAATGGATAATCCATTTGTTTCACCCAACATCCTCAATAATGTTAATGATCTTCTTGAGCAAACATTGCTTGTTTTGGGTAGGGAAGCTAAGCTTGATCTTCTTCTTTGCATGAGCCATTAATGTTGCAACCTCTAGCATTACAGGCATCTCATCACCATCAACCACCCTAAGCACGATAAGAAGTGGGGCTGAAGCTCTAAGGCAGTCTTCAACTGAAATCCAAAACTCCTTAGAGAGCACAATGTCTGTCACATGCATGCCGGCCTCCGTCTTTGACAATTTGATGCTAGTCCATGATTCACTCACAAATAGACACTTCAAAGCATCTTTATGCTTGTGCATGCTCTTCAAAGTAAGGAAGGCTGTTGCAAACCAAGTGGCTACGGGTCTCACAAGATCCATCCCACCTGTCTTCTCCCTCATTGCACTAAGAAACCTCCCATGTCTATAAATGAATGTGGTGACACGCTTGGCACGTGTAATAGGCTTCTTAAATTCCTTCAACTTCCCAATGTCTTCCAACATAAGATCTAAGCAATGTGCAGCACAAGGACTCCAAAACAATGTAGGAATTTTGTCCATTAGAAGTTTGCCTGCTGCCTTGTAGTTAGTACCATTATCGGTGACAACTTGAACAACCTTGTCTTTTCCAATGGCCTCAATTCTCTCCTCTAGCAAATTAGCTAGCATAGTTGCATCATGTTGTTCACCTGATGCATCAACAGACTCTAAGAAGTAAGTCCCCTCAGGGCTGTTGACAAGGAAGTTGATCAAGTGGCGCCCCCTCCTATTGGAACATCCATTCAACATAAGTGTGCAACCATATTGCTTCCATGCCCGTTCATGCTGCTCCCTCAAGGCACTTATGTCCTTAACACAATCCTGTAGCAATGTCTCCCTCATCTCATGGACACTAGGAGGCTTATACCCAGAACCGTACTGCACACTAGCCTCACAAGCTATCTCAAATTGCCTTGAGTTTGTGACATTAAAAGGTATGTTGCACTCATAGAACCTATAGGACCCGGATTCCTCAATCCAGAATCCTCTGTGATTCCACTGCACTATTCCTTGGATCAGTAGATAGTACTCACAGATATAGTACTGAACATCAAAATACATATCAAGTAAAAGCGTAAATATAATAGTAGACTTACTCATGGACCATTCAAGCCAAATTCAATAAAATACAGTAGTGGAAATGAAGCACACAGGTGGGTCCCTCAGGACGTGCCCACAGGCAGCTAATTGGGGTATGCAAATTAGTTCTTAACACCTTCATCTTCTTCACTGTCATGACCAAGGGTAGTGCTGAAGCGTAGCGTTCGTCTCCCGATTCTAGATTAATTGAGTGAGCGAGGGTGAGCACAAACCACCATGCTTTGCGAGCCAGTGCAGAGGATGCAAGTAGATAACATACATGGCTTATCAAGGAAAGGCTTAGATTATTTTATTTGGCACAAATTGCTTTTAAAATAGGATACATAGAAATCTCCTGAGACCTAACAGTTCGAACTATAACATAATGTGTGAAAGAATGCAATACTAATAGCGATCTAGATTCCATCCACCGTTACATGGCTTCTGCACCATATGCTATCCTTTCAGCGTTATAACTGCTTACATTTTCACTAGGGCGACACCTAGGGCAACACAAATCAGGACTTTCCACTGCCCTTCACTTTTTCAGTTCCACCCACAAAGTTTTTGAAATAGAACTATATCTAATTAAGTTCCCATGTTTGCCCTTGACCGTGGGCATGGCCATTCAAATAGTTTTGACTTTGTAGAGACAATCTACTCGTTGCTCCACACGATTCCTTAGTCATATGGTTGAGTAAACCATCATAGTAACTTTTCAAAATATCTAGCCCCCTTTTGTCATCTCACCCTATGGGCTGCTTCCACTTGCGGTGGGTCCCATACGTTGCACGGGATTTTCACCACGGATACTAGCGCATTCGGACTCCACTCTCCACAATGCTAGCATGATTGGGAAACTTCACCCTCCTCTCGGTGTTCCTTTAGGCCTCCCCTTACCCTTACAATATTCCACTCCTTTCCACTACCGGTGAGATGAGTTCGGGGGTTTCGATAGATTTACTTAGCCAAGTTGCAATTTGCAGACTTGTGGTTGTACTATTTTACATAGGAGGTCATAACAAGATTCAGTTCTTAGTAGTATCTGGGTGGTTCTACCACATTCCACATACTGTGGTTCCATTGTACCACATACCAGCCTCCATACCATCCGTCTAGATAGTTTAAGCAAGTTGAGGTTTTTGGAAGCATAAAATAATCATGTCAAAATACACCAGTCATTCGCACTATGGCTTCCCAAACCAGTTTCTCATGATTAAAAGTGATGCTTGGGGCATTCTGCTGCCCCTAAGTATCTAAACAGTGCTAAGCATGGTGTATAATTACAGACCTATTTTTGAAAGTTTTACTATTACAATTTTGCTACGGTGACAAGGCTTAGATATTCAAATGTTCCAAAGGAGGTGTAATACTAACAAGTTCATTTAATGGTATATAACTAGAAGCTTAAAATCAAACATACATTTGCACATAAAATAACAGCATGCAATTTTATAATTTAAAACAGGAATAACTTGCAGAAAAGGTAGGTTCAATATGATCAAAGTATTAACTTGCCTCGCGTAGTTATTTAAATGGAACTATTTATTATAACATGGGACTATTTATTTAGTCACTATTATTTAAATGGTTAATACTAGCTGATTTCTATTTCTCATTGACCCGTGACCATTGAGCTATTCTAGGGTGCCCACTGAACTATTCTAGGTTTTAAATACAACTCTAATAAAAATACCACTCCTAGCTATGCTTAGTATCATTGGACTTCAGGTTACATATTAGCGAGATTATTTTAATTACTGATGACATATGGCTACTATATTTTTAGTACCTATACACTAATATGACCTTTTAACGGGAGGCATTCTGAGAACCAACTAACATTGACATTTTATACCTTTTACTTAGCGTCTGGCACAATTTAATCTTAACTAAACTCTTATTTACATGAGGCCGAGCTTGCTATACAGGGTTATATTTCAATATTGTTAATTAAATTAAATCTACCACTGAGGTTTATTTAATGTCGGCATGTTAAATGTTAGAGCATATATTTTAATTATAATTAAGGGTAATCTTTTAATTCAAAGCCTTGCTTTTATAGTTGAACATAATATCCAATTTATTTCTTTTAACTTTAACTTGGATGTCTCTTTGATTGGGATCTTTATTAAATTTGAATATTTAACCAAGCCATCTTTTATTAATGCCTTTCATTAATAATTAGATTTAAAATAAATAATAAAGGCACATTATTTATTCATATATGATAATTAATCCAATATTAAATCTTAAATAATCTTATTTACATCCTAATCCAATTTATTAGCTTCCATGGATTACTTCCTAGTTTTCCTTGATTTATTTCCTAATTGAAATGTGCAAAAAATAAAAACAAAAATGTGCAAACCCATCTACAATGCTAAGATTCGAACCCAGGATGTGGTGTTTGCAACGAGCGGCTCGACCGACTGACCAACTGGGCACTGCCCCTTTTGGTGAATGAGAGGGGGGGGGGGGTTAAAATAGATGAGACGAGTGCAGAGGTAGAGCTCAAAACAGAGGGATCAGTCGGCCGAAACAGGGGAGCGACCGGAGTGGGGGTAAACGGCAGCGCTGCCAGCGAGAGTTGGCCGGAGGGGCTAGGGGAACCACTAAAATGGATCAAGGGAGAGGTGGGGGAGCTCCGGGAGGCGGCGCATTAGTCAGGGCGGCGACGAGGTGGGCGGGCGGCAGCCTAGAGTGGCCGGAGCTGGGAGAGGAATGGGTCGGCGGCAGTCAGAGGGGATGAGGAAGAAGATAGGGGGAGCATAAGCTTGCGTGGACCACGGGGATACTAACTGATGAGTTGGCGGGGCCAGAGGGGGACCGAGGTGAGCTGGCGACGATGGCCTATGGTGGTGCGGGGAGGCTCGCGTCGCCGGCGATGTACAGGCGGTGGGAGGTCCGGCTGACGGTGGGGATGAGTTTGCGATGCCACGGTGATGTTTCGGTGCAGTGGAATTGGCCGGGGATAGCTCCAATCAGCTGCTACCTCTTCAGCGGGCGCTGGAGGGGTGGCGTCGCCAACGAGCTAGGGGCGCAGCGAGTTTGATTCTTTGAGGTGGGAGTGAGAGGGGAATGAGGCAAGATGGATGGGAGCTCACTCACACTTTTATAGACACTGAGCCGACCGGGTGACGTGGGAGCTCCCGACGGGCATGGCGACAGTTGCCTCGGGCGCTGCTCGGTGTGGGCGACTGCATGGCCGTGCAGGCGATAGCAACGCAGTGGCGTTGTGCCTGACGGAGTGGCATTGTTAGTGGAGATTGGTCAATGGGAGTAGGCGGCGACGTGCGGGGTGCGTGGACGCGGAGGCGCTAGAGAGGACGAGGGAAGGAGGAAGAAGGGACAGGGGAGGAGCCAGGCCATGGTGACGCGTGCGCAGGAGCTGCGGGGTCGACTGATGAAGCTTCGGTGCGGGAGCAGAGAGAAGATGGGGAAAAGAAAGAAGAACGAGAGGAGGAAGAGGACATAGCGTGACTGCTAGTGAGAAGAAAAGAAAAAAGATCAGGAGAGCGAGCCCGCGCACAGAGGAAAAGAGAGAAGGAGGGAGAACAGAAAAGAAAAAGGAGAGAGGGCCCACATGCAAGAGAGAGTGAAAAGGGAAAGAAAAAGGGAAAAAGAAATGCTAAAGCATTATTTTGAAATTTTGATTTTTAGTTTAAATTTTAATTTGCATTAGGATTTACTGATTTTTGGGGTTTGCATGTTATTCAAATTTGAATTTTCATTTAAGTTTTGTATTCAATCTTTGGATTTTTAATTCAAGTCTTGGTTCAAATATCTAGATACAAAAGCTAATATTTCCCTTATTTTTTATTTTTATTTTGTTTTGATTGTGTACAAATTTTGAATATTCGACCTTGGGTTTTGTTTGCTAATTGAATTTAAAACAAAGAATTTTTGGTTTAATTATTTAGAGATAGGGTCTAACATTCTTTCGGTTTCATTTTATTGACTTGAATTTGAATTCCAGATTTAGGTATTTTGAATTCATGATCTGTAAAGTTACTTTCTATGTTTATTATTTACATGATCATCATTTGCACTTGGGATTATTCTTGGGTTATTAATTTGCATAGCATGAAACTCAAAAAATTTCGAATAAGTATTCAGAAGAAATTTGAATGCCAGCAAAATGCAAGAGAAAGTTTTAAAAATTCCATATTTTCGAACATCCAAATTTCGGGATGTTACAAATCTACCTCCCTTAAATGAATCTCAACCCCGAGATTCCGGTAGATTAGAAAGAAGTAAGTGAAGTTATAGTGGCTAGCAATAGGTTCCAGAGTTTTGCATGACGTGTTGTCCTTTAGCTTGCAAAGGTAGGAAGCGAGTCCGCACAAGAACGGTAGTTATAATACAAATTATTGCATCTCCATGGTAGTTATACATCATAGTAGTTTTCCAAAAGTACTTACACATCATAGCAGTTTTTCAACATTCTTGTCTATTCTTGCTACCCCCTTAAATAAATGACAACTGACATTAGTTGTCTTTTCTAACTTTAGGCATGACTTGTCCTATGGCGATTTGGAGGCTCATCTGTTGTACTTCGGCTGCCTTGGTCATCAACAGGTTCAGGGAGCAATCCTTGGGGCAGTGGTCTTATCCTTCGCAAAGAAAATGTGTGACCTTGATCATGGGACACTCTTTTGGTGGGTGGTCTTCTTCTCAGTTGGGGCAGTTTGTGGAGCATTGACTTTCCTCATGCCCTTTTTCTCCACAATGCCTATAGGCTATTAGGTTCATGAGGCAGTCATCTGGGTAATGGTGTTTCTGGCAGTATGAACAGTAGGGGACTGGGCAATTGTAGCAGTAATGACCAGTTTGCCCGCATGTGAAGCATGCTCCCCACTTAACTTGTCGTAATGGAGGACATAATTGTGCAACATGTCCGGCTTTACCACACTTGACACATGTATCATTTAGCAAAGCTTTCTGGTCCGATGGCAGAACTTCGGTGGACGTAGCTTGTTCCTTATTACTACAACACAACAGGCCTTCTATGACAATTAAATATCGTCACAAACAGTGGTTTTTTTGTCATTGTACCCAATTTGTGACGACTCAGTGACGAAAAGGCTACTGTCACAGAAGGTGCGTCTCTAAACACCTTCCATGACAAAACAACAAAAAATGTCATAGTTTTAGTGACGGTACATTTTCGTCACAATCAACTATGACGCTCCAGATTGTCATGAAAAACGTCACGGACAGTTGCCTAGGGAGCTGCCACATGGACGCTGACGTGACGAAGTTGACATGGCAGATGACGTGGCAAGTGACGTGTAAAGAATATCGTGACAAATTTCGTCGTCATAGATTATTGGGCTTGGCCCATTTAAATTTAGTTTAGACTAAAATTTAGCCTGTTCTTAAATAGGCTTTAGGCCTAATTGTTGCCCATTTAAAACCCATTTAGCTTTTTGATTCGTGGATAAATTCATGGGCCTTATTATTTGGGCTTTAGCAGCCAGAACTGTTTCACCGTACCTATTTGAAAATTGCTGCAATAAACAACAATACATTTTATCAATTCATTGCATACATACAAAGATGAGAGTTCATACATCAACCATAAATTTGGAAACAGCAACATAGTTTAACCAAACTAGACCCATCAGACCATAGTATAAGTGACCTGCTTATGGTAGCTAGCTTTATATAGTATAAGTGTTTGAGTACTATAGTGTATGAACAACTTGTATGTCTAGCTGATATATAGCAAGCAGTTACTTATTAAGTTGTGTGGTGTGTAGCTACTGTCTTCTGGGCAGCTGTATAAGACTTGTCGTTCTTGGAATGGATATTATCTGTATGCGTCCAGCTGAAATTTTACTTGTTTGTGTCTCTGGAATGAAAATTATCTACATATGGTTCTCAGTACAAGATCATCAAAAGCACTTGGTGCTAGTTTGCATGCATCATCCCAAGGTGCCAATTGGGTTGAGAATCAGTACCTCTCATATATCCACCAGCGACTGTTGTGACAGCAACAACGAAAACTAGGTCACAGGAAGAAATATCTATAAAAGTACGATGGTAGGTTGGGCTGCGGAGGACACGAACAGATCGCCGTGAATTTCTAGAGCGGTCTGGTCCTCGAGGGAAAAACAGTGGGGGAGGAGGACGACGACTACGGCGGCTGGTGGCCGCATTAGCAGCACTAGGTTCATATCTGAAACTCAGATCCACAAGACGCCACTTGTAGAAGATTGTACGAAGGATTCAGACATATATACCTAATTCCTTGGCAGTATATGGGCCATACGAATACCAAGTAGAAAACTGCAGTTTGAACTCTAGAATCTAGACAGTCTCAACAAATAGGAATATGCTTGTCTGTTGAAACAGCAGAATAATAAGATGAATACTAGTTAAACAAAGCAATGCCTGTAAGGGTAACAGACAGCGGCTATGTCTTGAGGAAGAAATGAAGAACCACCAAAATCATACATCTTCAACTCCTGTAAAAGTCAGAAATAGTTGTCATCAGAGATAGTTGTTTAACACAGTTAAAAAGCAAGATCCATATATTATAATAACTGACATTAACAATATGAGCTACCGAACTGCAATCTCTAGCAATAATAAACCTAATGAAATGCAATATCTTACATGCGAAAAGAGGTTATTGCCAAACTACTGCCAAATATGCTCAGAGCTACTCCATATCGCTATCATCATCATCGTTGCTAGGGAGTGTTGGACCTTCATTATCACTGATATATTGCCATCTAGTTTCATCTTCATCATCACTTGACTCGCTTTCTTGCACTTCGTCTACCCTTTGACTACGAAGCTTATCAACTGCGCTTGCATCAACTTGAAGAGAATCTTCATCGGCCAGAGCCGGATGTTCATTCTCCAGATTTCCTTCATTTAGTTGGACATGAAAATTGTCACATTCATCATCTAGGTATGACAATCCCACACCATTGGGTCTTTCAACATTGTCATTTTCAAACACACTCCACAAATGTCTATGTGTAAATTTTTGGACAATTCTCCAACTGTCTCTATGCTTGGTGTCTTCCAAGTAAAATACTTTTGTTGCCTGCGTTGCTAAAATAAAAGGATCATCCTTGTACCAACAACTGCTATGGTTGATGCTTCTGAAAAATCCATCATCTTTCATTCTAACTCGCTTGCCATGTGTGTCAAACCAATCACATCGAAATAGAATCACTGTCCGGCTCTCACTCGAATCCGAGTTATACCGCAGCTCAATTATTTCATTCAAACAACCATAAAAATCAATATTTTAACTATTATGTGTACCCTCAGTCATGACTCCACTATTCTGAGTTCTTCTATTTTTTCGTGGTCAAATGTGTGTACCCTTAGTCATGACTCCAATATTTTCTTCATCTCTTCTAATAGATCTCCAAATAAAGATTTTTTTCGCTATACCTTCCTCTTCAGCCACATACAACTCCTCTACCATGTCAGGAATTCTATCATCGGTGCCATCTTCTTCGTCCTCATCCAAACCAACATCCTAATTGAAACCAATATGTTCATCTAGATGATCTGCATTTTCCTTAGTTCCAATCTCCATTGCTTCTCCATGATTTATCCATCTAGTATATGTGCTAGCCATGCCATGAATATATAAGTGATCCTCCACCTTTCCTTGATGACCATAAATCTGATTCAAACACTTACGGCATGGGCAAAGTATCTCTTCATCCTTATCAAATCTCTTTGAAACAAAATCCATGAACTCGCTGACCCCTTCCAGATGCGACTTGCTAAATAGTCTACAGTTGATCCAACTCCTGTCCATCTGTCGCATATGGAAATAGGACAACAAGTAGCAAATTATTATAGTGCTATAAAAACATCAACTTAATGGATTTATGAAAACATTCTTTTCCAATACGGGTCAATGATTAATAATTGAATATATGGAGAAGTACCAAGTTTTTTTAACACAATTGTAATAAGGTTCTGTAACGTATGAGTTTTATGGAAAATCTCAGTAAGCAAACTGCTTTAACAAAAATTCATAACTGGAGATATACTGATCCAAATAAAATTTACATCTACCAATCTGGAAAGATGAAGAAAAACACTACAACTTTTGTTCAGATATAAAGCTGCAATCATTCCATTAAGATGGCCAAAAACATGTTTGATCTGAAACTGTCCAGATTCTCAACCTAGAAAAATAGTCATTTTGTAACGATCATATCTCTCAAAATACAGGGTCTATGAAGGTGATCTTAGTGTAAAAAAAAGAATTTAAGGTTCACAGAAACTACACAATACACAAACAACTAACACTGGATAATGAACCACAAATCTCCACCTAACAGAAACTACTCACAAACATAGATAAATGCTACATATTATAAATCTAAAGTATCACAGCAACAATTCACCATAATTGCTAAGAACCAAAATAGATCACAATTAACCAAACTAACATGGATGACAGAAATCATATAACAGCATAGTACTTCTGCTATCTATTGATCTACACATCCACAGAGTACAATCACACTTCCACTGATCAGTTCTCATACACATAGAACATAGATCCATAATCAACAATTCATCATCACGGTACAAATGGTAATTATTAGTTAACAAAAATAATAACAGAGTAGTAATTAAGAACAAGAAAAAGTGGAGGGTAATGGAAAATCAACCGTGAAATGAAGCATCAGTTGGGGGATCAAAAGGTGTCGGTGGTGATGAAATCGGCGACCGGCGGCGGCGCTGAAGGGGAAGCAGTGGGGGAAGTCGCCGTCGGTGGAGAGGTGATGCGCGCTGACCTGGTAGAAGAAGCCGGAGCAGTGGATCGGGGTCGTCGAGGTTGGTGCGGTCAGCGGGATGCGCACGGGAAGAGGCGGCGCCTTGTGGATCTGGAGCGGCAGCCGGAGGTGGTGAGTGGTGGCGCCGGCGAGTCGGTTGTGGAGGAGGAGGGAGGAGAAGGACGGCGGAGAAGGGCACAAGGGCGCTAGTGGAGGAGGGTCGGCGCACGGGAGGAGCGGCTGGGGTTTGGCGGCGCTGATGGAGGATGGGAGGCGGAAGGCGAGGAGGGCCGGCGTTGCAAGGGGAAGGCGGCGCTCGGGAAGAAGTATGGTGGCGTCGATGGAGGATGCGGCAGAGGGGAAGATGTAGGGTGGCGGCGCACGGGTGGCACGCCGGCGGCCGGATGTGGAGGAGAACTGAGGGGGGAGGCAAGAAATGCCGGGCTCAAGGAAATCACAGGCCGCGGTGGCAGGTTTTAGGCTGGTTGGGGATTCTGGCATTTTGCGTTTTAGCCCTCCAAATTTCTAGAGTTTGCAATAAGGTCCTTCTCCAATATAATTTTTTCTGATTTAGACCTCTGGAGCTCCGATTTCTTCGCGGATAGATCCTACGTGCTCGTGACGATGCATACATCTGTATGGAGCAGTCCCAGAATGCCGAATTTGTTGTTTATGCGCCTCGATCGCGCCGGCCTGCCGAAAAATATGGAAAAATGTAAAATGGTCCATTTTGAGCGATTAAATATAGAACAACGTGTAAATGGTCCCAAAATGCGAAAAATAATGGGGCAAAATGACGGGTAAATGTATGTAAAAATGACGCATGTCAATGGTCCGGTGGTATGTGCTCCCCTTCCTCAAGCTGATTGGTAGCTATTCTATTCCTAGCTGAGTGCTATTAATTATCTTTTTGTCCGTATTTTTCACGATGCAGCTAGTATATTTTTTTGCGTATTTTCAACTCCTGGTGACACGATGTAATACTTGGCAAGTGGGCTAATTTTGTTTTTCTTTTTCATATTTTCAACTCTTGATGACACGTGGGCCCCACACTGCCACGTTAGACGATGTAGCCGGTATGTTTTTTTTTGCGTATTTTCAACTCCTGGTGACACGATGTAATACTTGGCAAGTGGGCTAATTTTGTTTTTCTTTTTCATATTTTCAACACTTGAAGACACGTGGGCCCCACACTGCCACGTTTGACGATGTAGCCGGTACGGTTTACTGGGCAAGTGGGCATGTGGATGCTATCGTGGAATATATAAGATTTGTTTTTTTATTCACTAAATAACTATGACAAAGCAATATATTGTCATATAAATTTGTCACAAACATTATGCTTAACTAGTTAATGACGATTTTGGATTGGACTTTATGACGAATAATATAATTCTGTCATTAAGTAGGACCGGCTAATGAAAAACGTCATAAACGGAAGCATTTAATGACGGATTGTTCCATTGTCATCACATATTCGTCATAGAAGGCCATGTTGATATTGGCAAGTTCTTCTTTGCTAAAGTTAAGGTTGGTAGCGATGGCACCCTTCGCTGGTTTTTCTAGATTCCTTTGGGGACACCTATGGGCATAGTGCCCGACATCTCCACAACTGAAACAAATGATATCTTTTTGAGGTTTGCTTGGGGCAGTCCTACTGTTACTTCTATTATGACTGCTTCCCTTTGACACTCTTTGTGGAGTGGGGTTAGGTGACAGCTTGTATGGATGGTTAGGGTTTTGGTGAGCATCAATTATTAGTCTTCGTCTCTTACTTCTGCCTGTGGTGATTGTCTTGCCTCCATGCATTGAGCCTGATCAGTAAGGATTTGATCTACAGGTCCTCCGGGTAGGTACGGAGAGAATAATAACATCCCATGATTTGAATCTTGAATCTTGATGTGAGTTGAGGCTTCTAGTCGTTATGAAGTCTTCACTTGTTCCTGATTGCTTTGGCTTTGACTATCTCTCATTTTGCTCCGGTAGACCTGATGGGATTTTCAACAGAAAGGCGAGGGGGAATAGCACGAGATACGAATAGAATCACGGGGATAAGGTACTCTAAACCCATTTAAATTTTAAAAGAGTATACCCCCCGGAAGCTGGGGTGGCACATAAATCACACAAGTTTTTAAAACAATCTTTTCCTGTGACCGCAAAATAAACGCCCAAGGGCAAGAAGGCAGTGCGCAGGGTCCATGTAAAATCTTGCAACAGTACAACGTCTATTTGGAAAAGCACATATAATAGGGCACAGGGTTCATATGCCCAGTCCGTCTAAAACGAGACCATCTTACTTCATGAACATCTTCGACGTTTCTAACCTTAAATTTTTAGAGTAAGGGTAAGAGAAGGGGAACAAAATTTTTCTTTTTGAAATCATTAGAAGGAAGAGAAAAGTATTTGGAGGTAATTTGATTGATATCAGTACTCATTCTTGTATCGTTATCTTTTTTAAATGAAACTTTGTGGCAAAAGTAGTTATTATTATTATTATTTTGTAGTTGTTTTGAAATACTAATCTTTGAAATACTCTCTTTTTTCTAGGGTATTCTAATTTCTTCCAAGATTCAAATATCATTTAATGAAATAAATCACTCCCATGGCTTAGAATCATTATGCATAAGGCTTAGAATCCAATGGCCTTGATAATTTAACTTCCGCTTTTGCAAATCGCACTTAGGCTTTCCTTCATTATTTAATCGTGGCATTATTGATGTCTACAACTTCAAACAACAAGTGCCATCATTTAATTGATCCACCGATCATACGCTTTCTATTGTGTCACCCACCATTTCATTAATCCAACCATGGGTATCTAATTTTCACATAAATCCTAACTTCTACCATAAATTTGTAAATCAAATCTCAAATTTCACTATGGCTGTATAATCCCAACCTCAGATCCACTATTTGCCAATTTATTATACAATCTAATGGAAGTCCAATACCATTACTTGGACCCGCCGATCAAACAATTCCATTGCACCATCCAAAATCCTTGTTAACCGAATCGGGGTTACCAAATTCTTATATGAATTCGAATTTCCACAGCATCTTAATAAACCCAATCTCAGGTTTGTTATTAGCCAATTTAACCAGCTCTCCTTTCGAATGAAAATCTAGTATCCTTTATTTTAGATCCACCAATATCTATTGTGTCATGTCTTCCTAATAATCCAATCTTATGTTATTGATTCAAAATCATAGTTTGCTACTCTAGTAACCAACCTAAATCTTTACTATTTACCTCTAGATTAATTCATTATTATAAATATCCTCCGGGAATAATGTTATTAATCAAGTCTATACTCCGATAGTTGTTATCACATCTCCAATTTTCCCAAAATTTTAATTAATCCATCCAATAATCGATCATATTGTATTATTCCACTATTATAAACATCTCCTAGGAGTTATACAATTTATCAATGTTATAATCCAATAATTATTTTCGTGCTTCTTATTTCTCCAAGAATCATTTAATTCATCAATCGAGTTAATCTAATCATTTAAGCTCCACCAATTTTATTCTTCTAGAATTAACACTATCATTTTCTTTCGATGATCGACTTGAAACCTACCAATATTTTTATGTGTTCACCACAAATGTCTATGTTGGATCGGAAACGGCAACAGAGGGGGGGGTAAATGTTGCTTTCAATAAATCGCCCCCAAAGTATTCACAAAAATCTCAACTCTCCAATAGCTATAAAAAGCTACGAAGAAGCAAATACAAGGCTCACTGAAAATCAACATAGATGAACGTCTTGAGCGGAAGACCTTCCAAAAATAAAACCACTGACTGAGGATGAAGACTTTCGGTACAGTCACTTAACTGAGAAATAGTCTTTACTGCGAGCTGCCAAAGAAAAATAAAACAAAGATCAAATCGGAAACGAAATCAGTCTAAACTGAACACTGCAGCCGAGTAGAAATTCAGAGAGATGTTGTCGAATAAAAACTCTGCAGGTTCAAACATGGTTTGACCGAAAATAGCAAGCTGTCAGATCTGAAAAGGATTCCTAATTTCAGCATACAAAAGCACCGAAAGAACCTGCTTTTAAGCAAAGAAAAGTACAGAGAAGTACATCCGAATAGAAGTTGGCTTGCAAAGACTCAACCGAGAGCTGCAATCTGCAGCAAAGTGCTACCCACTGCATGCTGCACTCGGTACAGCTGCGATCTAAAAATAAAAAGAGGAAAGACGGCACTGTCCTGCAAACCACAGACCCAAAAACCAACAAAAGAAGAAGCAGACCACTGGACAAAGCACAACCGAGTACAGATAACTGAAGAAAGTGGGAAGACAGCTGAAGGCTCACTACAGAAATTTGATAGGCTGCAGTCCGGCCGAGACCAACAAAAATAACAACTCAAACGAGAGGAACTGTAGTCTGGCCGAAGAACTGAAATATTTTTAACTAGCCGAACACTGCAGCAAACCGAATAAAAAGCTAAGAACAACAACAAATTGGCCAACTACTAGCAGCAAGTCATGTGCCCAAATCATTGAAGCCACTAAAAATACTGCATGCTACCAAACACTAAAAAGAGCAATAGATGAAGTCTTGCTTGGCCGAAAACTGAAATCAACTCTAGAGCACAGACGAACAGCAAATAGAAAGGAAACATAACAAAAGAAAATAAATTAAGTGCAGCTACTTAGATCTTTGCTCTCAAACATGGACTGAACAAATGCTCTTGATGCTGATTCCCAAGGAGAGCTGGTCAAGGACAGAGACGATCATCAACCAAAAAGAACAAAAACCATGTCATAAAGAGATAGATCACCATATCATTTCAAGCAAAAAAAACAGAGAGACATGAACAAGACCCAACCATCTCAAACAAAAGATTTCTTAGATTGAGACAAAGAGAGATGATACGATTGTATTAGAGAGGAATGAGTACATAGTCTTGATACTATCAACTCAATCCATCTCTCACAATCTAAGGACACCCAAGAACACAAGTGCTACCCTAAAAACCTTTACAACTCAAGTATGGAGAGAACCAAATAAAACCCTAACTTTCACACACCTCTCTCTCCAACAATCTCTCTAAAAATCATATCTCTCAATTCATGAATAGCTACTAGAGAACACCCTATCTATTTATAGCCTCCACTAATGGGTTTACAACCCACTTTACCCATTAGCTCTCAACAACTCATGGCGTTTTATCCACAATCCACTTCCTTTAGTGCAGCTTTGCGTATTCACCAAAACGCCCCTTGCACACCTTCTAGGAAGCTTCCTCATTCCTTGCCCTCCAAGCCACGTAGCCACCTCGAGTCCTCGCCGTCTTCGGCACACCTCGACCGTTTTGACCTCAGCACCACCCGCGCCTAGTCCGATCATCCCGTGCCTCGCCACGACTCCACCTCGATGTCCTGCAGCTATCACAGATAAGAAAC
Organism: Dendrocalamus latiflorus; assembly: GCA_017311315.1. Classification (NCBI taxonomy): domain Eukaryota; kingdom Viridiplantae; phylum Streptophyta; class Magnoliopsida; order Poales; family Poaceae; genus Dendrocalamus; species Dendrocalamus latiflorus. The sequence goes on along the minus strand of CM029652.1, from coordinate 39,445,690 downwards.
AAATCACATAGCACCGCTCGAAATATTGTAACCATACAATACCATCAGAAGAAACACTCAAAGCCCAAACCGATTGAAGCGAAAAATAAGCGACTTAAGCACGTTCGACCTAGCTCGACAAGGTCCGACCAAAACCGATTGTACTGCGCAACGACATGGTCCGAACCACACAAACCAAACTCGACTTTCCTAAAATAGATGTTAATTACTCATCACACACACGGGGCACCTCCACATGGTCTATCAGTCTATCTTCTTTACTTACGACTCTATTTATTCTTCTCCTTTCATCCTTTTGCTGTAAAGAAAGAAGTATTTTTCTAACTATGGGTAGTAAAATCAAATAGGAAAAATAGGTTTTTACCAACATAGCTCTTTCAAAAATTAAACCTCAAGGTTAACCCTTAGGCTTTATTTTTGAAAAACAAGGTTTTTGGGGGGGGGGGAGTTTTCAAGGAATAACTTTGTACTGGACTATTTTTGAACCCAAATAGAATTTTTCAAATAAGTTTTGGTAAGTAGTCAAACTTGTGCAAATTCCCTCGGAAGATCCTGGTTTGTTAAAATAAGTTTGAAAATGAATTTTGTAAACAATTTGATAATCGATCCTCTAAGGATAAAACAATTTTTGAAAATGAGTATCAATTTTAAGCTTTTTGTGACTTTGGCCAAAAGTAGGTTTGCAAGGAGAGTTTACAAGAGGAATACTGGATTTTTGTCATTTTGAATTCGGGATAAAAGAGCTTTAGAAGTATAAATGGCTAGGGCTAGGGCAGCATATAGATGAGAGGGAATCATCTAAGAGAGATGAGAATGAGCAATACTACTTATATTTTTGGAAATAGATTTTGAACAAATAATTCTAGTCATGAAACTAACGGGCAGGCTAACTGACCCAGATTCCTCAACCCAGAATCCTCTGTGATTCCACCGCACTCTTCCCTAGATCAGTAGATAGTGCTTACAGATACAGTACTGAACATCAAAATACATATCAGACGGAAGCGTAAATATAATAGTAGACTTACTCATGGGCCGTTCAGGCCGAATTCAATAAAATGCAGCAGCGGAAATGAAGCACACAGGTGGGTCCCTCAGGACGTGCTCACAGGCAGCCAACTGGGGTACGCGACCTAGTTCTTGACACCTTCATCTTCTTCACCATCATGATCAAGGGTAGTGCTGAAGCGTAGCGATCCGTCTCCTGATTCTGGATTAATTGAGTGAGCGAGGGTGAGCACAAACCACCGTGCTCTGTGAGCCAATACACAGGATGCAAGTAGATAACATGCATGGCTTATCAAGGAAAGGCTTGGGTTATTTTATTTGGCATAACTTGCTTGTAAAATAGGATACATAGAAATCTCCTGAGATCTAGCAGTTCGAACTAAAACATAATGAGTTAAAGAATGCAATAATAATAGTGATCCAGATTGCATCCACTGTTACATAGCTTCTGCACCATATACTATCCTTTCAGCGTTATAAATTGTAGGACCGAAATGGCGACAGAGTGGGGGTGAATGTCGACTTCTAAAACTTGCCCCCAAGTACTCACAAGCAAATTTACCTCTCCAAATAGCTACGACAAGCTATGAAGAGGAAAGCAAGACTCTCTGGGAACACAAGCAACCAGGGAAATAACCACTGCAACAGAAAGGGGAACCAACACTGCAAACAAAGAGAATTTCACCAGCAAAAACCCCTAGGGCCGGTCTGACCACTGGGTAAAACCCGGTCTGACCGCTGGGTAAAAGCCGGTCTGACCGCTGGGTAATAGCCGGTCTGACCACTGGGTAAAAGCCGGTCTGACCGCTGGGCAATAGCCGGTCTGACCGCTGGGCAATATCCGGTCTGACCGCTGGGTAATAGCCGGTCTGACCGCTCCCCTGTCCCCAGGCCACCCGAGAGCAATTTCAGAAAACTGATTTTCGGGTACTACTTCAGACCTTCAAGAATCAAGCCAAGCACTGGATTCCTTTCATTCTTTTTAGCCCAGAGCAACACTACCATATTCCAAATAACAAAAAGATCTAAGGAGACAAAGGAATCACTCTCAAGGGCAACAATTTCAGATTATGAGAAAAATCTGAAATTTTCAAGTCTTGAGACAAAAACCAAATTTCTCCCAAACCCTGGATCTTTTGCTAATGAAATTTTGCAGACATAAAGGCAATAACCAAAGGATCTCTTAGCACAGAAATCAAGTCGATAAACATCATAGAGGAGCACATAAACCCAAATTGCTCACACTTCACAAGTCCTTTGCACATGAGATTTTGCAGTCATGATAGCAATACCATAAGGACACCTCAGACCAAAAATGAGGCCAGCTCTCAAAGGGAAATAGAAACTACCTTAAACCCTAGAAACTAAAAGGATGAACAGGGGAACTCAAAATGCAAAATCTGGGATTAAAAACTTGTCTCTGGGATTCTAGCTGACCAAATGGTCTAAGATTACTATCCCATCATAGAGCAACCCATTTTGGACAATCCCAGCAAGTAACAACTAGAAAATCAAAAAGTCAAGAAATCAGGCTTATGATGAACGAAGAACAGAACAGGAACTCGGGAAGAAAACTTCACGTTTCATTCATTAGATCAAAGGGAAATACAAGGAGTCACGATACGCATGAACATTAGAACAAGATGAAGGATTACATAACTCTCAGTCCCTCTCCAACCTCTCAATCCTCAACCATGAATGCTTGAGAAGGGATGAACACCACTCTGGAAAGCTACGAAGGGGACAAGCAGGGAGCACACCTCTGCCTCCTCCAACCACTCTCAACAACTAAAGCCTAAAGCCAAAACAAACTCTCAAAACCTCTTTTGACTCTAGCAAACCCTAATTCTCCTCAAATGCTCAAGTGGGCATGCAGCCCCTCCTCTCCTTTTATAGCGCTTGGCTAACGGGTCTCCGTCCCGTTACGCCCGCTACGTCCAACGGAGCCCGCTCCCGCTTTGCAGCCTTGTGAATTTCCCGATTCACCCCTCCTGCACCTTCCGGGAAGCTTCCGCGCTCCTTGTCTCGCACGCCTCGCAACCACCTCGAGTCCACGTCGTCTTCGACACATCCCGACCGTTCTGACCTCAGCGCCACCTGCGCCTAGTCCGGTCCACCGTGTCTCACCACGACTCCACTCGACGTCCTGCAGTCACACAGACAAGAAAACACGTCAAATAGCACCGCTCGATACATGAAAGCATAAATACCATCATACTTACCATGACGAAGTCCAAACCTGTCGAATCATCTGAATATGCATCCTAATCCCATACGACCAAGTTTAACCAAAGTCCGACCGAGCCCGATTGCGCCACGCAACGACTCGACTCCGAACCACCCAAACCAAACTCGACTTATCTAAACCAATGTCAATTACTCATCATTAACATGTGGTAACCTCCACATGGTCCATCAATCTCCCCCTTGATGAGTATATTGACAAACCCGAAAAAGCGCAAAGTTGAGTTTGAGTTTGAGGAATCCAACATGGTCCAAAGACAGGAAAATAAAGCTAATGACCGACCATGTCGACAAAAGGAACACTAGAGCAACAATTGAAAGAGCAAATTGTTCTCCAAAGCTTTAAAATGATCCCAAACTAGTTTTTTCTTCTCTATTCTCCCCCTTTTGACAATAAACACATCAAGAATGCAAAAGAGGGAAAAAGATCACAAATATGGATGAAATTGCTGAAGTTTGATTATTTCTAAGCATTTTGAGCCATGAGAATTATCCATGATGACCATAAGGAATCACACCAAGCCGTAACTCAATAAAAGGCTGTCTAGATCATGACAATATATGTATAGGCCAGCTAGAGCACATAGATGACAATCTGAAATATAGTGTATTACGCACGCATGTCAAGACATCGATAAGTAGAGTCTAACTAGAGATATCCAAGGATGATGCAGGCCATGTCAATAAGCTAAGCAGAACTAAGAAGCTACAATTGAGACCAAATAGAGTGCTATGCTCAAGAATGAAACATTGGTTCAAGTACTTAGTTCTTTTTGTATCTTAAGCAAATTGTGCACATATAACATTGTCTTTTGAAAGCATTTGGTCGTTTCTAACCCGATTTTTGTTATGTGCTAGATCTCAAGCCTTATGCGACTACTCCAAGCGATAAGCTTAAGAAGATAGTCTAGGTCATCCAAAACTCCCCCTGAGTTCATGCCTAGTGCAATGGCAAGCCGTCTCATGAGAAAGAATTGGTGAAATCAGTTTTTTCGCACAAAAGAGATCATTTTGCTTTGTAAACATGTTGTACTACCTCATGCTACATCAAGAGACTAAAATAGCTCAATCTAAGGCTCAAGAGATATTCAACGCTCTACTCAGTCTATTTGACGTGGCATGACTCATAAAGGGATAGCTCAAGAAAGACTAAACTCAAATGCTAGCATGACAAGTTTTTTATTTAGGTTGAGCAATTTTAAATTACTTATCATGGCAAAAGCTAGTCTACACATATGAAGTCATGATAAATCTAGCATATAAGCACAAGTCATGGCAAGGTGTAAAGCATTGTAAACATGTCAAAACAGGATAATAATCAGGGCTCAATGTAGTTATATTACAATGCTAAATGCTGAAAATGCAGAAAATCCAACTCCCCCTCAACATGTGATGCAACTTTTATGTTCAAGTTGAGTTATGTCAAGATTAAGCTCCAGAAGCTCCCAAATGAACTCTCTGAACCAAAGCAATAAAATCGAGAAGCTGGCAAATAAAACCAAACAGGCAGTCCTTAAAGCATAGAAAAGATATAGAGGCAACTATGACTCAGACTGACTCTCATCTACCCCATATGACTCTAGGACTATTAGACCGGTAATCTACCTCACTAGGGAGCAAACACGTACCCTGTCTACCCAAGGGTGGCCCGACCCTTCCTAGAACCTAAAAGCAGTGAGTGGGCTCAACCTAGTGAACGAAGAGAAGCGGCTAATAGAGCAGAACCCTAGATCACAAGATGAGAGAAGACGTCTAAGCAGCTAGACTAGAGAAACACTCTAACGTATGCTAGAAGAACTAAACCGGATGCACCCCATGTGCAAAGTAACAGAAATGAGACAGAAGCATAATCAATATAGTAATGCAATAAAGCCCAAAGCTCCCCCTCACTACAGTCCATAAGGACAAACCACCCCAAGCTCTCCTCGCAGAGCTGAAAACCTCGAACTATCCAAAGGCTTGGTGAAAATGTCAGCCAACTGGTGGTCACTCTCCACAAACTATAGCACTATATCACCCTTCTCTACATGGTCTCTAAGGAAGTGGTATCGAATATCAATGTGCTTGGTCCGAGAGTGCTGCACTGGGTTCTTAGCAATGTTAATCGCAGAAGTGTTACCACAAAAGAGTGGAACACTGTCTATCGCTAACCCAAAGTCCCGCAGGGTCGAGACCATCCAAAGCACCTGGCTGCAACAACTGGCAGCAGCAACGTACTCGGCCTCTGCAGTGGACTGTGCAACACAGAACTGCTTCCTTGAATTGGCAGTCTGCATCCGAGAAGGCTCTCAAGGAAAGACAGGATGAGGAAGAGTACCAGATACCATAGTCAATGGTAGCTCGAAGGTACCGAAAGATGCGCTTCACCGCCTGGCGGTGAGATACGCGAGGAGAAGCCTGAAACCGAGCACACAGACACACAGAGAAGTGTATGTCTGGTCTCGAGGCAGTGAGGTAAAGAAGGGAGCCGATCATACTTCTATACTCTTTCTGATCAACTGGCTCGCCATCCTCATCTGGGTCAAGATAGGCTGTAGAAGCCATCGGAGTTGACACCGGCTTACCATCACTCATGTCAAAGCGTCTCAGGAGGTCACGAGTGTACTTGCCTTGATGCAAGAAGGTACCCTCCCGAGTCTGCTTGATTTCGAAGCCAAGGAAGAAGGTCAACTCACCCATCATGCTCATCTCAAACTCAGTGCTCATGACATCCGAGAACTGTGAAACCAGAGCATGGGAAGAGCCGCCAAAGATGATGTCATCGACATAGATTTGGACGAGCAGAAGGTCACTACCCAGCCTACGGATAAACAAGGTCTTATCTATTTTACCCATTTCAAACCCATGACTCAACAAGTAGGACTTAAGCCTCTCATACCAAGCTCTGGGGGCCTGCTTAAGTCCATACAACGCTTTTGAAAGCTTGAAGACATGGTTAGGGTATTTGGGGTTCTCGAAACCTAGAGGCGGTCGGACGTAGACTTCCTCCTCAATAAGGCCATTGAGGAAGGCACTCTTCACGTCCATCTGGTAAAGCTTGAAACCCTTAGAACCTGCAAAGGCAAGCAGGATCCTAATGGCTTCAAGTCGAGGTACAGGGGCAAAGGTCTCCTCGTAGTCTAGACCCTCAACCTGGGAAAACCCCTGAGCTACCAGTCTAGCCTTGTTTCGAATGACTACTCCATCCTCACTCTGTTTGTTTTTGAACACCCACTTGGTTCCAATGATATTGTGACCTCGTGGGGGCTCGACAAGCGACCAGACCTTGTTCCTCTCGAAGTTTTCTAGCTCCTCATGCATGGCATTGACCCAAGACTCATCACATAGAGCATGAGAAACATCTTTGGGCTCAAAGGAGGCAATGAAAGCAGAATGGAGACAGAATTGAGATAAGCCAGATTTTGAGCGAGTCACTCGCTCGAAAAGGTCTCCAATAATCTGCTCTGAAGGATGAGCTTTTTGAACATGTCTAGGAGGACCTGGATGAGATGAAGAAGTGGCCTCTACCTCATGAGCAGAAGAGGTAGGAACAGAGCCACTAGCTCCAGAAGACGCAGAAGGCAAGGGCTGATCGCCTCGGGGTGCGGTGGAAGACGGCACCTCAAGGGGTGGATGAGGGACTGGATCGGGTAGACAACCCTCATCTCCATCATCCTTATCATCCACGAAGATGGGCTCGGACTGCTCTAAAGAACCTGAGATATCGGGCCTAGTCCCCGGACTGGCCTCATCGAAGGTCACCTCACAGGTCTCTACCATTTTACTAGACTCGCAGTTCCAAACCCGATAAGCCCGCGAAGAAGTCGAGTAGCCTAGAAAGATCCCGTCACAAGAGCGCGACTCGAACTTGTCTAGGTTCCCAGACTTCAAAATGAAGCACTTGCAACCAAACACACGAAAATGAGAGACGCTGGGTTTTCGCCCGTATCTCAACTCATAAGAAGTGCGGTGCAAGTGTACCCTAAGAAATACTCGATTTGAGACATGGCACGCGGTAGCTATAGCCTCAGCCCAAAACTTCCGTGGTGTAGAGTACTCAACAAGCATCGTCCTGGCCATCTCGACCAAGGTACGGTTCTTCCTCTCCACAACGCTATTTTGTTGTGGGACGTGCGGAGAAGAGAACTGGTGCTCTAAACCTGTCTCACCACAAAAACTCTCGAAGTAGGAATTCTTGAACTTCGTGCCATTGTCACTGCGGATCGCTCGTAAGGCACCTGGGAGCTCAACAGAAAGCCTACCGAAAAGACCTCAGAAATGTGAAAATGTCTCATCCTTCGAGGCTAAGAAAAACACCCAAGAAAATCTCGAATAGTCATCGACCACAACAATAACATACCACTTCCCTCCGGCTGACTGCACTCGAGCTGGTCCAACAGTGTCCATATGGAGCAGCTGTCCTGGTGCATCAGTCATGGTCACAGTGACCGGAGGATGTGAAGCGGCAACCATCTTGCCGTGCCGGCATGGAGCGCAAACAAGATCTTTGACCATTTTGAGCTTTGGCAGACCACGAATGAGGTTGTGGCCGCTAACTCGGGTCAAATGGTCAAATCCAATATGACCAAGTCTCCTATGCCAGAAGGTCAAATCACGGGACTCTGAGGCAACCAAACACCGGAGAGGATCACCAGAAGAATCAGAAAAATCAGCACGAAAGGTCCTCCCATAACGAGAAATCCCGCATACCAGACTACCCGAAGAGTCAAGAATTTTGCAAGCGTTTTTCTTGAAACTCACCTCGAAACCGTCATCGGTAAGCTGAGAAACGGAAAGCAAATTGTACTGCAGCTTACTAACCAAGGCAACATCCTTAAGAATAAAAGAAGCATTAATACGCACAGTACCTTTGGCGATGACGCGCCCAGACGAAGTGTTTCCGAAGGTGATCGTCTCATCACCTGGAGCGCGGGCTAGGGAGGAGAACCAACGGGAGTCTCCGGTCATATGACGAGAACAACCGAAGTCTACAAGCCAAACCTTCTCCTTCCCTACCCGGCGAACCTGAGTCAAACAGAGAGTAAAGTCTCAGTACTGGGGTAAATCAAGAGCGATATTGGCACCCAATACTGAGTAACACGTGGAGCAGATGAAGTAGTCAAGCACGACTGACCTCTATCTACCCTACGCTCTCCGTGACTCAAAGAAGTAGAAGGTCTGTGAGCAGACCTGAAGCTGTTGCGGGGTCCGACTGCTACGGGAGAGCAAGTCGGAACACCGACAACACGCAGATCACGCCGTGGGTAACTGTCTCGACGGGGGAAGCGAGATGTACCCTCAGGACAGCGGAAGTCACGACCTGGAGCAGCACGAGGACGAAAACCAGAAGGCTTAGAAAAACCAAGTCCTCGATGCTGCCCAAACCTGTCAGAAGCAAACCTGGACCTCGTGCTAGTCTTAGGTGCACTCAGGATCTGGGGCTGACCCTGAATACGCCTAAGTGCCTCTGCACGGTCTCTACGCGCAATCCTGGTGCGTTTGAAGCACCGATCGACTGTGTGTCCATCCTTCTGACAGAAGGTGCAGTGGTACCTCACCTTCGAAGAGGTGGAAGTAGCACGCGAGGGCTTCGGCTTCTGAGAAGCCGAAGTAGCAGGTGGACTCACCTTGCTGTCAGAGATCCCTTGGACAAAGCCCGCTGATTTGAATTTGACCTCATCAGACCTCGGCTCAACCTCGATCGCACCTCCTACTATGGGTCGGAGAATAGCAGGAGGATGCTTCCTCATATCCTCATAGAAATCATATCCTAGACCTTGATTGAACTTGCAAATCTTGGATTGGTCTAGAATAAGATTAAGCTTCTTCTTGCCGCCTACAAATCTCTCGAGAGTGTTCATAAGATACTGACACTCCCGAAAGAGAGAGGTGCAAGAAGAGCAGGGGGAAGAAGAGACAGCAGAGGGTAAGGGAGCAGATGAAGAACCACCAGCAGAGGGACGATTGGCTTGTGCACGCACAGCCGACTCAGAATGGACAATCCTACTGCTAGCAGGTTGGCTCACGTCGCTAGGCGTCTCTACCTTACCCTGGGGCTTCTCCCCCTCCTCAGCAATCACATCACAACAAGATTGTGGCTTCTCTAATAGGTCCTTAGTTAGCTTCACACATTTTTCTTCCAATGCAATCAAGTCAATTTTTAGTTTATCACAATTTTTGCATGGTGAGCTAACAGGGTCCTTAGAAGCATAATCAGCCAATTTCTTATTGTGGTCAATCATTTCTTGAAACTGGTTGGAAACAGATTCAAGTTCAGCAGTTAATCTAGGACAGTTCGAGCATGAAGCGACTGGCTCACACAACCAAGCATATAACTCAAAAATTTTATGATCTGCCCATTTTAGGTTCATCTTTAGATTATTACAACTCTCACAAGTCTCGGGCAGATCAAGCAGCATGGTATAAAGACCTCTAAAATCATTGTCCTTATCCTCACATGAGGTGCAAGAAGTAGTCTCAACAGGAGTAGATGAAGTAGAAGCAATCCTACTCATTTCCAGTTCAGCCAGCAGACTAAGATTCTCCACCTTAACACTATCAAGCTCGGAGGACAAACTATCATGCGAGGTCCTTAGTTTCTCCATGTCACCCAGCAAAGCAGAGCATGTATCACAGTCGTCACTAGAGGGACCAGATGTAAGAGCAATAATCTCTAGTGACAGTCTATCTATTTCCTTCTCTAACTCAGCACACCTAGCCTTAGCTCTAGCATGAAAACCACCTAGCTTAAGAAAAGCATGATTGAGCTGGTCGTAGGTGGGACATACCTCGTCCGAGTCGGAGTACAGCTCGCTATCGCTGAGTTCGCCCTCGAGGGCCATGAAGCACATGCCGGAGAAGTCGTTGCCGCCATCCTTGGGCTCTTGGTCACCCGTCCCGTCGTCGTCGCTCCATCCCTCCACCTCGCTGAGGTCGAGGTCATCGAAGGCGGTGAGGACGCGGTGGAAGACCTTCTTGGCTTTGCTGAAGTTGCGGAACTTCTTCTTTCCCGGCGTCTGAGCTGGAGTCTTCTTGTTGCAATTCTTGTCGGTGTAGTCGTTCTTGCCCGAACCGTCGTAGTCGTTCTTGCCCTTCTCCAGCTTGGGGCAGTTTGCCCGAATGTGGTTGGGGCCACCACACTCAAAGCAAATCACGGGTCCTCCTCTCTTTCTGTCTCTCCTACCCTTGTAGGCATGGGAAAACCTTCGGGCTAGGAGGGCCAGCTAATCATCCGCAAGCTGCTCTAACTGATCATCAGTTATGTCACAGAGAGCAGCAAGGGAGAAACCGCAAGAAAAGTCAGAAGAAGGCCCAGAAGAAGAAACAGGATCGGTGACCAAGGCCATCGACTGTTACTTCGACCGACGAGAGACAACATCAATCTCGTGAGTCTTGAGGCGCGAGTATAGTGCGTCAAGAGTCAGGGTCGAGAGGTCTGTCGTGTCTTTGATGGTGGTCACTTTCATCTCCCACACGCGCAGATCGAGTGCCGCGAGCATCTGACGAGCGTTGTCCGAGTCGAGGTATGTGAGACCGACCGCTCGGAGGTTGCTCAAGATTTTGTGAAATCGTGAAAAGCACTCGTCCAGGGACTCACCAGCAAGCATCTCGAATTTGTTGTATTCGCGCTTGAACTGGTCCTTTCGAACCGTCTTGATCTGGGTGGTGCCCTCATGGTATGCGTCGAGGGTCACCCAGATGTCGTAGGCGGACGACAGGTGAGATATACGGTCAAACTCGCTACAACTCAAACCATGGATGATGATGTTCCTTGCCTTTGCATTCGCCTCAACATCAGCCATGTTCCCGGCATTGATGTTCTCATCGGCAGGAACAGCGAATCGTACCTTGACCTTTCGCCAGATGGCATACCCCTGGGCCTGGATGTATGTCTCCATTCGGCTCTTCCAGAAGGGGTAATCGATGTCATCGAACACGGACGGCTTGGTCGAGTACTTGTCCGTCGCCATGACTCTTGAGACCGGTTAAGATCTATAAATTAGAGCTAACCGGCTCTGATACCAATTGTAGGACCGAAATGGCGACAGAGGGGGGTGAATGTCGACTTCTAAAACTTGCCCCCAAGTACTCACAAGCAAATTTACCTCTCCAAATAGCTACGACAAGCTATGAAGAGGAAAGCAAGACTCTCTGGGAACACAAGCAACCAGGGAAATAACCACTGCAACAGAAAGGGGAACCAACACTGCAAACAAAGAGAATTTCACCAGCAAAAACCCCTAGGGCCGGTCTGACCACTGGGTCAAACTCGGTCTGACCGCTGGGTAAAAGCCGGTCTGACCGCTGGGTAATAGCCGGTATGACCGCTGGGCAATAGCCGGTCTGACCGCTGGGTAATAGCCGGTCTGACCGCTCCCCTGTCCCCAGGCCACCCGAGAGCAATTTCAAAAAACCGATTTTCGGGTACTACTTCAGACCTTCAAGAATCAAGCCAAGCACTGGATTCCTTTCATTCTTTTTAGCCCAGAGCAACACTACCATATTCCAAATAACAAAAAGATCTAAGGAGACAAAGGAATCACTCTCAAGGGCAACAATTTCAGATTATGAGAAAAATCTGAAATTTTCAAGTCTTGAGCCAAAAACCAAATTTCTCCCAAACCCTGGATCTTTTGCTAATGAAATTGTGCAGACATGAAGGCAATAACCAAAGGATCTCTTAGCCCAGAAATCAAGTCATTTCCTCAAGGGATTTCAGATCTGGACCAAAACCCTAGAAATCTCGATAAACTGCAGAGAGGAGCACATAAACCCAAATTGCTCACACTTCACAAGTCCTTTGCACATGAGACTTTGCAGTCATGATAGCAATACCAGAAGGACTCCTCAGACCAAAAATGAGGCCAGCTCTCAAAGGGAAATAGAAACTACCTTAAACCCTAGAAACTGAAAGGATGAACAGGGGAACTCAAAATGCAAAATCTGGGATTAAAAACTTGTCACTGGGATTCTAGCTGACCAAATGGTCTAAGATTACTATCTCATCATAGAGCAACCCATTTTGGACAATCCTAGCAAGCAAGAACTTGAAAATCAAAAAGTCAAGAAATCAGGCTTATGATGAACGAAGAACAGAACAGGAACTCGGGAAGAAAACTTCAGGTTTCATTCATTAGATCAAAGGGAAATACAAGGAGTCACGATACGCATGAGCATTAGAACAAGATGAAGGATTACATGACTCTCAATCCCTCTCCAACCTCTCAATCCTCAACCATGAATGCTTGAGAAGGGATGAACACTACTCTGGAAAGCTACGAAGGGGACAAGCAGGGAGCACACCTCTGCCTCCTCCAACCACTCTCAACAACTAAAGCCTAAAGCCAAAACAAACTCTCAAAACCTCTTTTGACTCTAGCAAACCCTAATTCTCCTCAAGTGCTCAAGTGCTCAAGTGGGCATGCAGCCCCTCCTCTCCTTTTATAGCGCTTGGCTAACGGGTCTCCGCCCCGTTACGCCCGCTACGTCCAACGGAGCCCGCTCCCGCTTGTGCAGCCTTGCGAATTTCCCGATTCACCCCTCCTGCACCTTCCGGGAAGCTTCCGCGCTCCTTGTCTCGCACGCCTCGCAACCACCTCGAGTCTACGTCGTCTTCGACACATCCCGACCGTTCTGACTTCAGCGCCACCTGCGCCTAGTCCGGTCCACCGTGTCTCACCACGACTCCACTCGACGTCCTGCAGTCACACAGACAAGAAAACACGTCAAATAGCACCGCTCGATACATGAAAGCATAAATACCATCATACTTACCATGACGAAGTCCAAACCTGTCGAATCATCTGAATATGCATCCTAATCCCATACGACCAAGTTTGACCAAAGTCCGACCGAGCCCGATTGCGCCACGCAACGACTCGACTCCGAACCACCCAAACCAAACTCGACTAATCTAAACCAATGTCAATTACTCATCATTAACATGTGGTCACCTCCACATGGTCCATCATAAACACTTACATTATCACTGGGGCGACACCCAGGGCAACACAAATCAGGGCTTTGCACTGCCTTTCACTTTTTCAGTTCCACCCACAATGTTTTTGAAATAGAACTATATCTAGTTAAGTTCTCATATCCACCCTTGACCGTGGGCATGGCTATTCGAATAGTGTTGACTCTACAAAGTTTGTACACTTTCACTACAAAAGACAATCCGCTCGTTGCTCCACATGATTCCTTAGTCATGTGGTTGAGTAGACCATCACAGTAACTTTTCAAAATATCTAGCCCCTTTTGTCATCTCATCCTGTGGGCTGCTCCAACTTGCGATGGTTCCCATACGTTGCACGGGATGTTCGCCATAGATACTAGTGCATTCGGGCTCCACTCTTCACAACGCTAGCACGACTGGGAAACTTCACACTCTTCTTGGTGTCCCTTTAGGCCTCCCTTTGCCCTTGCAATATTCCATTCCTTTCCACTACAGGTGAGATATGTTCGGGGGTTTCGATATTTACTTAGCCAAGTTGCAATTTGCAGACTTGTGATTGTACTTTTTTACATAGGAGGTCATGATAAGATTCAGTCCTTAGTGGTATCTGGGCGGTTCTACCACATTCCACACACCGTGTTTCCACTTCACCACATACCAGCCCCCATACCATCCGCCCAGATAGTTTAAGCAAGTTGAGGTTTTTGGGAGCATAAAATAATCATGTCAAAATACACCAGTCATTCCCACCATGACTTTCGAAATCAGTTTCTCATGATTAAAAGTGATGCTTGGGGCATTCTAGTGCCTCCGAGTATCTAAGCAATGCTAAGTATGGCGTATAATTATGGACCTATTTTTAAAAGTTTTACTATTACAATTTTGCTACAGTGACAAGGCTCAGACATTCAAATGTTCCAAAGGAGTTGTAATCCTAACAAGTTCATTTAATGGTATATAACTAGAAGCTTAAAATCAAACATACATTTGCGTATAAAATAACAGCATGCAATTTCATAATTTAAAATGAAAATAACTTGCAGAAAAGGTAGATTCAATATGATTAAAGTATTGACTCGCCTCGCGCGATTTACCATGGTCTTGAGCTCACTCAAAGATTTCTTATTCGATGGTCTTGAGTTCCTAGTCTTCGTCTTGTCTGGATCTTGGTCTTGCTTGATCCAATGAATCTTCAGGACTCCAATTTCTAATTACACGCTAATCAACTGAATCCTAATAAATGCAAATAAATCCAATAGACTCAATTTAGCTGTATTATGAGTTAATGGGTGTTTTGAGCAAGGTAGATTGGGTGCGGAGTTTTGATGGAGTTAAAGGGGTTGGAGTGAAGTGATAAATGGCTAAGGAAGATCCTAGGAAGGTTTATAATGAAGGAATATTCACGGGAATATTCTGCTTCAGGTTTGGAGGATGGCTAGGTATAGCCGATGGTAGAATACTATAACTTGATTCCTTTATTTAATACTTCTTTTATTATTTTTTTATATTTCTTAAGTAAATTTCAAGAGTTAGGTTAGACCTATGAATAGGTGTAAAAGTTGTCTGGAGGTGTTGAGTATTATGCGCCAGGTGTTATCTTTTAAGAATTAGGTTATGAGTTTTGCTCGTGGTGTACATCAATTTAACTTATCGAATTAATCTCAGAGTTTGTGTTTGTGGCATTTCACACTGTGATATTTTATGTGAGTTTCACTGTCAATTAATCAATTTATTAATTAAATGATTAACACCCTAATTTATTATCACATGGGACTATTTATTTAGTCACTATTATTTAAATGGTTAACACTAGCTGATTTCTATTTCTCATTGACCCGTGACCATCGAGCTATTCTAGGGTGCCCACTGAACTATTCTAGGTTTTAAATACAACTCAGATAAAAATACTACTCCTAACTATGCCTAGTATCATTGGACTTCAGGTTACATATTAGCAAGATTATTTTAATTACTGATGACCCATGGCTACTATATTTTTAGTACCTATACACTAATATGACCTTTTAACGGGAGGCATTCTGAAAACCAACTAACATTGACATTTTATACCTTTTACTTAGGGGAACCACTAAAATGGATCAAGGGAGAGGTGGGGGAGCTCTGGGAGGCGGCGCATTGGTCAAGGCGGCGACAAGGTGGGCGGGCGGCAGCCTGGAACGGCTGGAGCTGGGAGAGGAATGGGGCGGCGGTGGTCGGATGGGATGAGGAAGAAGATAGGGGGAGCATAAGCTTGCGTGGACCACAGGGATACTCACCGATGAGTTGGCGGGGCCGGAGAGGGATCGAGGCGAGCTGGCGATGATGGCCCACGGTGGTGTGGGGAGGCTCGCATCGCCGGTGAGGTACAGGCGGTGGGAGGTTCGGCCGACAGTGGGGATGAGTTTGTGATGCCACAGTGATGCTTCGGTGCGGTGGAATTGGCTGGGGACAGCTCCAATCGGCCGCTACCTCTTCGGCCTGCGTTAGATGGGATGCCGTCGCCGGCAAGCTAGGGGCGCAGGGAGTTCGATTATTTGAGGTGGGAGTGAGAGGGGAATGAGGTGAGATAGATGGTAGAGCACTCACACTTTTATAGACGCTGAGCCGACCGGGCGATGTGGGAGCTCCCGACGGGCATGGCGGCAGCTGCCTCGGGCGCTGCTCGGTGTGGGCGACTGCACGGCCATGCAGGCTATAGCAACGCAGTGGCGTTGTGGCTGACGGAGTGGCGCTGTTGGCGGAGACTGGTCAATGGGAAGGGGACGGCCGATGCAACGTGATGGCGATGGGAGCAGGTGGCGATGTGTGGGGCGCGTGGTCGCGGAGGCACTAGAAAGGACGTGGAAAGGAGTAAGAAGGGACAGGGGAGGAGCCGAGCCATGGTGACGCGTGCACAGGAGCTGCAGGGCCGGCTAATGAAGCTTTGGTGTGGGAGCAGCGAGAAGAAGGGGAAAAGAAAGAAGAACGAGGGGAGGAAGAGGAGATAGTGTGGCTGCTGGTGAGAAGAAAAGAAGAAAGATCGGGAGAGCGAGCCCGCGCACAGAGGAAAAGAGAGGAGGGAGAAGAGAAAATAAAAAGGAGAGAGGGCCCACATGCAAGAGAGAGGGAAAAGGGGAAGAAAAAGGGAAAAAGAAATACTAAAGCATTATTTTGAAATTTTGATTTTTAGTTTAAATTTTAATTTGCATTAGGATTTACTGAATTTTGGGGTTTTGCATGTTATTTAAAATTTGAATTTCCATTTAAGTTTTGTATTCAATCTTTGGATTTTCAATTCAAGTCTTGATTCAAATATCTAGATTCAAAAGTTAATATTTCTCTTATTTTTTATTTTTATTTTGTTTTGATTTTGTATACAAATTTTGAATATTTGACCTTGGGTTTTGTTTGCTAATTGAATTTAAAAGAAAGAATTTTTGGTTTAATTATTTAGAGATAGAGTCTAATATTCTTTTAGTTTTATTTTATTGACTTGAATTTGAATTCCAGATTTAGGTATTTTGAATTCATGATCTATAAAGTTACTTTCTATTTTTATTATTTACATGATCATCATTTGCACTTGGGATTATTCTTAGGTTATTAATTTGCATAGCATGAAACTCAAAAATTTTCAAATATTTATTCAGAAGAATTTTAATGCCAGCAAAATGCAAGAGAAAGTTTTAAAAATTCCATATTTTCGAACATCCAAATTTCGGGATGTTACACACGAGGCCCATTGCTTAATCACATAATGCATGTTATCCTTGGTCCTTGTGCTGGCCTCCATTGTCCCTTGAAAAGACCCAGAATGTCTTTGATCTACAATATCTTTGGGTGTTCTTCGATGTTTAGCAGCAACTAACCTGGTCTCCTTTGCCTTGGGTTCATTTGATGCTGCATCCTTAAATGAAAAGGCATCATGTCTTCTTTTAATGGTTGTCTCTGAAGTGTGCTTCACAGTGAAGTCTTGGGACTCGATGCCATATGCTCCCACCTCCACATCTTGATGTTGTGGACCATGCTAGAGACAACTTGTTTGATATGTCTTTAGTGTTATCTCTTGACGATATGAAGATGATATGACAAAATTAGAGACAACACTCCATATATGCTTTTAAACTTTTAGTTGTTTTTGTATATCGAGACAAGTTCTCTCTCTAAAAAAAGAAAAAAAGAGGAAGCAAAACGAACAACATGCAAGGGCCGTAATAGGAACGAGAAGATCGATGAGGTGGAGGTTGAAGTCAGCGGTGAGTGGGCCCATCTGAAGAGTGACGAAGTTGGGAGAGGACTTATAAGTATTTTCTGATGTTACGGTCCAGTTTATTTCGATTTGAATTTATGATTTTGATTTTTTTTTATATTATTTATAAATTTTGTCTTTTCTGGTTTTTAGTTTTTTTAGCTTTTTTTTTGCCTTTTTCCGTATTCATTTGCGTTGTCTGTGATAGACTAACCTGTTTTTTCTATTTTAATTTTTTTAAATTTAATTATGCGAAATAAGACATCATCAGTTATAGTGTAATTTCAGTCATAAACCAGTTTATTTTAGCCTAACCGAGCGACATCTATGTAACATGACGCGGGGCACACAAGATGAGATTTTGTGGCAGGTGAGATGAGCACTAATGGATGACGAACTGCAGGGTACGTGTGTTGTTGTATGCAAACAAACATAATTTTTCACTACACTAAAACTGACTAGTGGATCCGTTGTAGAATGTATTCAAGTGGATCTGGTGAGTGGTCTATGATCGGACCCTTCAAAAAATTAAGAGGAAACAATTCGCTTGTATGCATAAACTATGCATGAATAAATGAATAATGCGTTAGATATTTAAGCCATGAATCCGTGAATGGCATATGTACTTGGATTTCCTAACCATTTGTTTGTAGGTGATGTCAATCCTGAACAATGGTTTTGAGTGAGATAATATCGGTTCAGCTGAAAAGCTCATGGCTTATGGCTGAAAACACTGTAGTTGGCTGAAAAACGCACTGTAGCTGACAGAGGCTTATTTAGCATAATTAAATTTTAAAAAATTTAAAAATATAAAAAATATGTTAGCCCATTACGTATAATACAAACAAATACGGGGAAAAAAGAACCGGCAAAAAAGCTCAACAAAAAGCCAAAAGTTCAAAAAAAGACGAAATTTATAAATAGTACAAAATAAGCCAGAAGCCGAAGCCGAGTTGATCACTAGAAAACATCTATTGGAGTTGGGGGGGGGGGGGCTACATGACTACGACTTATTCTGGTCATATGTTGGTCTCTCATTGTAATTAATGTCGTAATCGTTGAACTCATGTGGTTTGATGAGACGTCAGGCTTTGATATGAGACAGCTTCAGAGCATGTTTTCCTTTAACTTACTTTTTGCAAGGAAGAATGTAATTTTTATGTTGATCTACTTGGTTGAAAAATACAAAACATGGCAATGCGAAAATGTTGTTTTACTTTTTAAAAAAAGCGAAAATGTTGCCATGAAGGTTTTCCATCTCCTGATCCACCTTAACTTATATATATATATATATATATATATATATATATATATATATATATATATATATATATATATATATATATATATATATATATATATATATATATATATATATATATATATATATATATATATATATATATATATATATATATATATATATATATATATATATATATACGGATTTTCTCTTTATATATCAAACCAGTTGCTGATTGTGATCTTACCTTTTCCATGTCATCTCATAGTATACCTGACTTTCGAATCAAAATCACTTTTGGCACTGTTTCGCACCATATTTACAAAAATAGCAGTATGATGATCACATTGACAAAAATGTCGCTTTTGCCGTTGGGAGGCCGGGCGGCAGCGCCCGCGAGGCGACGCGTGGCATTCTATTAGAGTTATAGGAATTTTCTGGGATTTATTTGGATTTCTCTGCTATTTTCTAAGCTTTATTCTTCTTTCTCGGGTTTTCTGAAAATCAAAAAGGAAAAAAATACTTTTTCTCTCCAGCCGACGCGTGGACAGATGGGATCCGCCCATGTCGCCGCCATCTGACCGTCGCTCAACACCGCCTTCCCCTCCCTGCGGTCAACACGTGGCTGGCCTGATTTCGGCCACGTTGCCCCGGACCATCTGACCCATCCGTCGCCCCTTAATCCTTCCAGCCGTCCGATCCCGATCCACTCATCGCCGCCGTCCCACTTCACTTATCCCCGCGGCTACTCGATCTCTGGTCCAAGACGCCACACGGCCAGGGAGAGATCGAGCGACCGCGGGGATAAGTGAAGTGGGACGGCGGCGATGAGTAGATAGGGATCGGACGGCTGGAAGGATTAAGGGGCGAGGGATGGGTCAAATGGGCCGGGGCAACGTGGCCGAAATTAGGCCAGCCACGTGTCGGCCACAAGAAGGGGGAAGGTGGGGTTGAGTGACGGTAGGATGGCGGCGACGTGGGCGGATCCCATCCGTCCACGCGTCGGTCGGAGAGAGAAAATATTTTCTTTTACCTTATTGATTTTCAGAAAAACCAAGAAAGAAGAATAAAACTTAGAAAATAGCAGAAAAATCCAAATAAATCCCAAAAAATTCCTATAACTCTAACAGAATGCAAGGAACTCAAATAAAAATTAACTAAACTCATTTTGATCACATTTTCTCCCAAACTTTAATAGTTTCTATTCTATGCTTTAAAAGAAAAGAGACAATTAAATTCTAGGAAAATAACAAATAAGATTTTGAATTTTTGGGATGTCACAAACCTACCCCCTTAAAAGAATCTCGACCCCGAGATTCGAACAGGCTAGCAGAAAAGGTGGGGATGGTTGGCTTTGAGGTCGTCCTCTCTTTCCCATGTAGCTTCGTCCTCGGTATGGTTGCTCCATTGTACTCGGCAGAAATGGATGGTCTTCCTTCTGGTCTGACATTCTGCCATCTCAAGTATTTTGATTGGCTGCTCTCTATAAGTGAGGTCTTCCTGAAGATCGAGCGTCTCAAGTGTTGCTTGCTTGGTGGGCACTCGAAGGCATTTCTTCAATTGGGACACATGAAAGACGTCATGTACCCCAGCCATGGTTGGGGGTAGCTCCAGTTGGTATGCTACCTTACCTTTACAGCTCAAGATCTTGAATGGCTCCACGAACCTTGGTGCAAGCTTTCCCTTGGTTTGAAATCTCTTGACCCCTCTAAGTGGGGATACCCTCAGATAGACAAAGTCATCCACTGCGAAGGTCAGGTCTCGATAGCGATTATTAGCATAACTCTTTTGTCGGGACTGAGCTATCTTTAATCTTTCCTTGATCTTCCTGACTTTTTCTTCTGTGTCTTGGAGTAGATTAGGTCTAGGGTCTTGGGATGCTTCTGTCTGGTCCCAAAACAGTGGTGTTCTGCACTTTCTCCCATATAAGGCTTCAAAGGGACCATCAAAAAACTGGATTGATAGCTGTTATTATAGGAGAACTCCGCATAAGCCAAGGCATGATCCCAGCTGTCCCCAAGGTCTAGGGCATAGGCTCTCAACATGTCTTCCAATACCTGATTAACTTGCTCGGTCTGACCATCGGTCTGTGGGTGATAAGTAGTGCTAAAGTTGAGCTTACTCCCTAATTCCTCATGAAGCTTCTGCCAGAACCGAGAAGTAAATTGGCTCCCTCGGTCTAACACAATCTTCTTAGGGACTCCATGAAGGCACATAATCCGGAACATGTACAGTTCTGCCAACTTACTTCCAGAATAGGTAGTCTTAACGGGTATGAAGTGCGCCACTTTGGTCAAGCGATCTATTACTACCCATATGGAGTCATAACCAGACTGAGTCCTGGGTAATCCGGTGATGAAGTCCATTCCGATTTCTTCCCACTTCCAATCAGGGGTTGGTAAGGGTTACAAGAGTCCGGCGGGTTTTTGATGTTCTGCCTTGACCTTCTGACAGGTATCATAGGCATCAATGTACTCAGCAATCTTTCTCTTCATGCTGACCCACCAATACCTTTCTCTATGGTCCTGGTACATATTGGTATGACCCGGGTGTATGGAGTAAGGGGTTTCATGGGCTTCTCTCAGAATCATACCCTTTATTTCTGTGTTATTAGGCGCATAGATGTGATTTCCAAACCAGATTGATCCATGTTCATCTTCATTAAAATCATGGGCCTTACCTCGCCTCATGTTCTTCTTTATTTCCTGAATTTCCTCATCCACCTTTTGAGCTTCTTTGATTAGTTCGGGCAAGGTAGGTTGGATTTCTAGAGCCAAGAGAGTAGTCTGGCTCCTGGGTTCTAGACTAAGACGGGCTACTCCCACGTGAAGTTGTGTCTGAGCCTCTTCTGACCCAGTGCAGTTCGCATAAGACTTCGTGCTCAATGCATCAGCCACGATATTGGCCTTATTCGGATGGTAATGAATTCCAAGGTTGTAATCCTTAAGCAACTCCAACCATCTTCGCTGCCTGAGGTTGAGTTTTGCCTGGGTGAAGATATACTTCAAACTCTTGTGGTCGGTGTACACCTCACAACGGTTACCAATGACATAGTGCCGCCAAATCTTCAATGCATGGACTACTGCGGCTAACTCTAGGTCGTGAGTGGGGTAATTACCCTCATGAGGCCTTAACTGGCGTGATGCATAAGCTACCACCTTTCCTTCCTTCATCAGCACACAACCAAGTCCCTGCTGGGAGGCATCACAAAACACCTCAAAATCCTTATGGATATCTGGTAGGACCAGCACTGGGGCTATCACCAGTTTATTCTTGAGGGTCTGAAAACTCTGCTCACAAGCCTTCGTCCATTCAAACTTCCTTTCTTTCTTTAGGAGCTAGGTCATGGGTTTGGATAGCTTGGAGAATCCCGCTATGAAGCGACGATAATATCCAACAAGCCTAAGAAAACTCCTGACTTCCATCACTGATGTCGGTTGCTTCCAATCCATTACTACCTCAACCTTGGAAGGATCCACTGTAATTCCTTTAGCTGTTACAATGTGTCCAAGGAAAGCTACCACCTTTAGCCAAAACTCGCACTTGCTGAATTTGGCATAAAGTTGGTGCTCTCTAAGCTCTCTCAGGAATATCCTAAGATGTCTTTTATGATCCTTCTCATTCTTGGAATAAATGGTAATATCGTCAATGAAGATCACCACAAATTTATCCAAATATTTCATGAATACCTTGTTCATCATGGTCACAAAGTATGCTGGGGCATTTGTCAATCCGAAGGACATGACTATGAACTCATATTGTCCATAGCGAGTTATGAAGGCGGTCTTGGGTATGTCCTTTTCCCTAATCTTCAGCTGATGTTACCCGAATCTCAGATCTATCTTAGAAAAGACACTTGCACCTTTCAATTGATCAAAGAGATCGTCGATCCTCGATAGTGGGTACTTATTCTTGATGGTGGCATCATTAAGTGCCCTATAGTCCACACACATTCTCAAGCTACCATCTTTCTTCTTGACGAAGAGAACGGGTGCACCCCAAGGTGATGAGCTTGGCCGGACATAGCCCTTACCTTCCAACTCTTGGATCTGCTTCTTTAGCTTGGCCAGCTCGTTAGCAGGCATTCGATATGGCCTCTTGGAGATAGGGGCTGTACCGGGGACTAAGTCAATAGTAAACTCAATATCCCTGTCCGGGGGCATCCCAGGTAAGTCCTCTGGAAACACATCCGGATACTCCCGTACTACCGGTACTTCTTCCAAGACTTGGAGGTGGGCAAAGGTACACTGGTTCATCTTGGGTATTTTGGGTGCAAAGGTCACTTCTATTCTGAGATCATTTGTGATAGTGATGGATCGGGTAGGATAATCTATCTGGCCCTTATTCTTGGATAACAATCCATACCAAGGATGACATCCAGCCCGTGAGAGTTGAGATGATCAACTCAACTAGGAAAGGTACTCCTTCTATGAGTAACTCCACTCTTGGACACAGAGTCCTGGCTCTCATCTCGGCTCTAGGGGATTGGACTAGCATGGGACTGCTAAGGGGAATGGATCCCAGTCCATTTCGAACCACAAAAGCTTTGGAAATGAACGAATGGGAAGCTCCAGAATCGAACAAAATAGATGCCGGAATTGAATTTACCATAAACTTACCCAGCACAACATCTGGTGAGGCTTGGGCTTCCTTTGAAGTGACATGGTTCACACGTCCCTTGACGAAGGTCTAAGGCTTCTTAAAGGCCGCCCCTGAGTTCTGTCCCCCTAAGGATCCTGCACCGGCATTGGCTTGCAGCTTCTTGGGGCAAGACTTGGCAAAGTGCCTACCTCTTTGCAATAAAAATAGGTCACTCCATCAGCCGGGGTGGGGTTCTTCTGAGCTGACCCACCGGAAAGAGGCACACAGATCGTCTGGGACACTGGCCGGGTCACTTGAGGAGTCGGGCGATGGAAGGCTGGCCTGGAGCTGCCAGGAGATGCCAGGGTGCCACGGGGTTTGGGAAATCCACCGGGATGGGCCTTCTGGGTGGCCATCCTCCGCTTGTGATTCTCTATCTCCACATGTTTGCCCTCCTTACTGACCAACTGATGGAAGTCGGCGTAGTCATTGGAGAGGAGCTGTATGGAGATATTGTCATTGAGGCCCTCCAAGAACCTCTCCTGCTTGGCCTCATCCGTGGCAACATCTTCGGGTGCATAATGTGCCAACTGGTTGAACCTCTGGAGGTACTTGCTCACAGTACGTCCTCCCTGGCGCAATGCTCGAAACTCTTTCTTCTTCAGGGTGACGATGCTAGCTGGGATGTGGGCCTTGCAGAACTACCGGACGAACTCTACCCAAGAGATGGCTTGCACGTTGGGGTGCGAAGTAGTGAAGACATCCCACCACTCCAAAGCAGGTCTGTGCAGTTGGTGGGAAGCGAAGAGGACTCACTCCTGGTCACTACACTGCAGGAGATCCAACTTCTTGCCGATGTCTCGGAGCCAGTCGTCTGCATCCATAGGCTCGGAGCTGCTCGAAAAGGTTGGTGGACGCATCCTCATGAACTCTGAAAGTCAGGACTGAGGCGCTTGAGCTAGCTGTGGGTGATGGGCAGGCAGTGCAGGGTTGGCGACGGTCTGAACTAGTAACTGAATCAGTTGGTTCTGATTGGCAATCATATGTGCCCAATCGGGTCCATTAGCCGGCGGTGGGGGCGGGGTAGGCTGCCTTCTTTGCGTTCCGTTAAGGTTGTCGTTGCTATTGTTCCTTGTGCTCACCATCTGTTCGTTGCTTCCAAGGTTAAGATGAGAGTAGATAAAAATTACTAGGGGGTTCTACTTGATCCATCCCACACACAAAGGCAGACAAATACAACAATCTTTTCACAAGCAAGAAAATATTCTTAAAACTTTATTTTATTCTGATAGCTTTGTGGCTGTTGACAAAAGGGGGTACAACTCACAAATGTGTTCTAATTTAGCCTAAGGTCTATCTCTAGGAATATCCTATGGGGCTGGTTTGAACTGAGCTAAATACGTCTTCTTCACACCGGTGCGACGTTTCTTTGGTGGAGCCTCAAAGTTATCCCTAGTGACTGAGGAAGAACAATATTCTGTCCCTCGCAGCATAGCTAGTTCTTATTCTGCCCTTCGAAGCTTATAGGCAGTGTAGCTCAACTCGTCCAGGGCCATCTCATATGCACCATCTAAGGCCTGGGTGAGCTCCACCTGCTGCTTAAGCCGGGAGTCATCCTCGGACTCGATGGATGCATAAATGCTGCGTGAACTCGCCGGATATCTGCTGGGGTAATACCAGAATGCGATGCCTCTGAGCTCTGCTGCATATATCTCTCTCAGCCGTCGAATGGCCTCTCGAGCGGCATCTTGGATACCGGTGAGGAAGGTGTCTCGCCTCTGTGGGGCATCAAAGATGTGAAAGGCATCTTCATCCCCCACGTTTGCATAGATCAGAACCTCCATGCGCCAATATTCTTGTTCTCCAATGGTCTACTGGTACCCTTGGTAGACAGGGCAGGTCTTGAAGACTATCTCTTGCAGGAGACTGCAAAGGCAAGAGGCTAAGTGACCAGCTTGGGTGCCATGGGTAACTTGGGTAGGGGTCTCGGTCATCTACAATTTTGAAAAGAAGCGAGATTAGAAAGCGAGTGAAAGGATAGCTAAGTAAGAAAAAGATTAGACAAGTTTTACAACACTTTCCAACAATATATAGGAAGAAATAGGTCCTTAAGGGCATCAGTTCTATTCTAACTACGGTCGCGTCTTAGAGTTATCGCGACTCTGATACCACCTTTGTCGGATCCTGGAGCAACGACTCTGAAACTCTCTGTGTACATCACACTAGTCCTGGAACAGCTAGTGCACACAGTGGAACAAAGATACATATCGAGCACAAATGACCAATAATATTAAACAAAAGAGTACGGCCTTATGGCCAAGTCTTACATTAGGATCTTTCATAACACAAATAAATAAAGTAACAGCGGAAACGAATAGATAAACAGCGAAGCTCGACAGCTTGCCCACAGGCAAACGACTATAAGACGCGTCCTACTCGTCCAGGTCCTCACCGTAGTCGAAGGCGTCCTCCTCTGAGATGAGATAGCAAGGTGAGTACAAACTTGTACCCCACAAGTCACACGGTGAAATTCAACATAATGATAAAGGCATCAATGGAAGGCTTATAGGGTTAGTTTGCATAAAATATCATTTAAAGAAATACACTAGATAGATTGTAAATACTGAATTTAATACAGTAAATAAAAACGGTAAACATAAAGGAAATTAATATCGTTAGTGCAGGCACCGACCAAACACCAACCTAGCCACGGGCATCCCACCCAGATCATCTTTCTCCAAAAGACCTCGTATGGATTCCGTCCATCCACAAAGTTTTCATAAATCATTTTGAAAAACAAAGTCTAATCCGTGAAAAACCTTTACTCAGCATGCCCATGACCATGGGCATGGCTATCCAGGATAAATTATACACTCTGCAGAGGTTGTACAGCTTTACCCACAAGACATGATCATCCCAGATTGCCACACAAGTTATACACTTCTTTAGGTATGCGGCGAGGAGATCATGACAAAGCCTTTACAATGCTAAGCCCTCAACCTGGCCAAGCCAACTCTAAGGTTTCACCCTAGTAAGGAATCCACCAGACCAGGACCCCCTCTTAAGCCGAGTGAGACTTCCCATGGCACACGCCACGCTCACTTTCAGCCTACAACATGACTTAGGTTGGGACTCGCAAATTATTCAACCAGGATTGTCCCATACTTGCCTTGTATAGTACGATAGGCTTTGCAACAGTTGCTCACAGACCGGTCCATAATTTGACTTAGGCTCTACCACATACCCCTGTGCACGACAATCAACACCGTGTCTCCGAACAACAGTGCAGTGCATGCTTGCAACCTCCACCTAACCATTAGCCTAGGTCTAACTTTCTTGACTTACCGAAGTCAAGAATATATTCAGGAAGCTCATCATTTCATGTGAAAAGTTCATCATTTTATGTGAAAAGATATCCCAGCCCAAAGTTATTTCTAAGCAAGACTAAGCATTTGTTGTCCAAATAGTCTCTAGCCATACTAGTGTACTAACTAGAGTTTTTATCTATGGTAACAAGGTATCGAGGCATTCAACATCAACGGAGTAATTAACAAGTAGGCATTAACTAAATTTAAAACTGAATTGAAATACGTTGAATCAAAATTAAGCAAGCATACAATGTAATTTAAAACAAGATAATTTTATTTGCAAACTAGGTACAACATGGTCAAGGAGTGTGACTTGTCTTGCTCCGCGGTTGGGTGAGAATCGTCGTCATATAACTCTCCCGAATCGTCGTAGTCTACACATGAAAATAATCCATCAAATTCAAATAAATTCAAAACAACTTCAAATATTTAAATTGAGGGGAGAAATGGGTAGAGGGGAATTTTTGATGAATTTAGAAATTTGAATGGACTCAATCGGAGTTAGGATGGAGGAGAACGGGCTTTCGGAAGTTTAAAATTAGAGAAAAAGAATAAATTGAATTTTCTAGAATATTTTTTCTAAAGGAAAATGGAATTATGACGTCAGTTTGGATTTTCTTTTTAGCCGAATTATTTTTCTACTGGAAAATCTAATTTATGACGTCAGCCCTATGGTGGACAGACTGACAAGTGGGCCCTGGTCTACATGGACCAGGTCCATGGACCAGAGGAGTGGCTGAGGTGGTAGGAAGGGTGCTGTGGCAGCGACATAGTAGGTGACTGGGCTAAATTGCTTATGTGGCAGCCAGGTGGCGCTGACGTGGCTGCCACGTGGGTCTAGGGGCCTTGAGTGCTGACGTGTCAGCACACGTGGCTGCCATGTGGATCTGAGTGCTGAGGTGGCGGCCAGGTGTAAGCCACACATGTGCCACATGGACCAGAAGCTGACACAGCTACAGACCGAGCTCACGGCTGCTGGTGTGGTTCTGACCGGCCGATGTGGCATGCCACCAGGCACCACACGGCTGCCACTTGGGCTGGCTGGCTGATGTGGCTCGCCGATCCGTGGTCGCACTCGGGGACCAATGGTCGCCAGCGCTCCGGTGAGCGGTTCTGTTTACCCTAGGTTCGAGGTTCGGCGGCGAACGGAGGCGGCTGGCGATGGTGAAGGGCGACAGTTGTGTTCGGTCGTTGGTGGGAACGGCACTCCGACGGCGCTCGAGCTCGGGGAAGTGGTGTCTGAGAACAGCGACGACTCGGGGATGACGAAGGTGCCAACGGGGAGGCTTGAGGGGGCTTCCTTTGCCAGCAATTGCTCGCCAAACAAGCTTCTGCGGTCGAGGTGATGGGAGCATGGGGTGGGGGTGATGGGAAACCCGAGAGAGGGATTGGAGGCAGGAGCGAGCTGGAGCGAGGGGTAGCAGTGCTCGGGGGGATTTATAGGGTCGGGGAGGGGCCAATGCGGCGAAATGCTTCACCGGAGGAATCAAGAAGGTGGGCGGTGGTTGCTGCGGATAGGGCCGAGTGGGGAAGTGGGAGGTGGGGCGACGCGGGCGCAGAAAGAGGGGGAAGGTGGGCGCACGGGTTGCGGCGCACGAAGGAGGAGGTGGCGGCCAGGAAGGACGGAGCGGCGCAATGGCTATGTTGGTGGCGCTCGCGCAAGGAAGATGGAGGAGAGGTTAGGGGTGATAGGTGGGGTCGGGATGTTAGCGAGGCTGAGAGGGGGAAGGAGCGAACAGTAGGGATGACGCCACGTGGCCACGGGGAGATCGACCGACCGCGGGGATAAGTGAAGTGGGACGGCGGCGATGAGTGGATAGGAATCGGACGGTTGGAAGGATTAAGGGGTGGCGGACGGGTCAGATGGGCCGTGGCAACGTGGCCGCAGGGAGGGGGAAGGCGGGATTGAGCGACAGTCGGATGGCGGCGACGTGGGCGGATGCCATCCGTCCATGCGTCGACCGGAGAGAGAAAGTATTTTCTTTTTCCTTTTTGATTTTCAGAGAACCCGAGAAAAAACAATAAAGCTTAGAAAATAGCAGAAAAATCCAAATTCTATTAGAGTTATAGGAATTTTCTGGCAAAGGAAGCCCCCTCAAGCCTCCCCGTTGGCACCTTCATCATCCCCGAGCCGTCACCGTTCTTGGACGGCACTTCCCCAAGCTCGAGCGCCGCCAGAGTGCCGTTCCCACCGATGACCGTACACCACCGTCACCCTTCATCGTCGCCAGCCACCTCCGTTCGTCGCCGAACCTCGAACCCAGGGTAAACTGAACCCCCTTCCTCTTCTCTCTCTGTTGCGACCCTCGCCGGTCGCCGTCGCTCACCGGAGCGCCGGCGACCATTGGTCCCCGAGCGTGGCCACGGACCGGCGAGCCACGTCAGCCGGCCAACCCAAGTGGCAGCCGTGTGGCGCCCGGTGGCATGCCACATCGGCCGGTCAGAACCACATCGCCCAATGGTTCGGCGACTGGAACCTGTCGCCCAAGGGCCCATAGACAGCTTGCACGTCGCGTGGCCATTGGGTGATAGGTTTCAGTCGCCTAACGGTTTAGCAACTGAAAACTATTTCTGTAAAAAATATTTTCGCGGGTTTATTTCTGTTTTTTTTAATAAAATATGAATTATTTACAAAAAAAATTCCTCCTGATATTACCTTATGTACTGCTCCGATATTTACTGTTCCTACCGAATCATTCTAAGTTGCAACAACAAATGCTAGGATGCAGGTAGCACGTAGCAGTACTGCAAAGATGGATGTTCTTTGATATAAAAAAAACACAGGACTACCAGTTGGTATCGCTTCCAATTTGGAAGCAACCTGATCAACTCCTGAGCATGGAGATCTCATGTTAGTCTAGCTGAGCCTAAGTCCAGCCATGAACATGTGTGTGAAAACCAAGGGGGTTTTGCATTGATTTTCCGGTTTTTGTGAGGAATTTATTATTTGTTTGGTTTTAAAAACTTTGTTGGACACTAATGCATTTCATCCAAATTGAAACCTGAGCGGTCCACGATAGAACACCTCAAAGGAAGACACATATTAACAAGAATGCGATGTTAATGAGCAACGGCCACATGGGTGTTCCTAGCGAACGTACGGTATAGACTTACAACAATACTTGTAGACAGATCGGGGAGACAACAGGTTTGAGATCTGTTGAAGTTAGTATCTGAAACAGACGAGGCAGACGAGATTTACGAAGTTTCAGGTACTGATGACGAACACCTACTCCTGTCGATGCCTACGGGTTGTGCATGAAGGCTCCCAACCAGGCACTTGTTTGGTTCCTGCACTATCATGAGTCAACTACAAGTCGCCGATGCTCAGAAGTCCGAAGCGTGCTCTCAAAGCGGTTTTGTGGTGCCCCTTCTGGAGAACAACTCGTCGACTTATCTTGAGCGGTGGAACGCCTTGTCTGGAAAGCTTGGGCACTTAGAAAATGTATAGCCTTTGCCTGTCTAACGGTACAAAACAGGCTATGGACAATAGATTGCCTGTCCTTGCGAGAGTAGCCATATCAATCAACATGTCCCCTTTGTAGGTATGCACCAGAGACTACTGTCCACTTTCTAGCTGAGTGATGTTATTCAGCAATAATTTGGACCTCCATCGTGCAATGGACTATATACAACTCACTAAACGCGATTGCCTGGCAGACCTCCTCCTCAGTCGAACACTGGTGGGAGTCGGTTATCCTCACACCTGGAGTTCCACGAAAAGTATTGGCGATGCTTGTAATGCTGGTCATATGGAAAATCTGAAAAGAACGAAACGCTCGAATTTTCCGATCAACAGCGAGTACACACATATATATCCTTGATATCTCACATAAAAGAAGAGACCGAAACATGGGTCCTAGGAGCCAAGAGGCTAGTGGAGCTCTTTCTTACCTCTGTAACGCCTTACATGATTTTTTTTTTCTCTGTGCCGTTGTCCGGCCATGCACCCTATCTTTACACAAAGTAGCTTCTGTATTCTGTTTTCTTCCCCCTCTTAATTAATATAGGGCAGCACTTCTGCCCCCGTTCAAAAAAAAAAAAAAACCCGTAGCCACAAGCAAGAACATCTTTCATCATTGGAGCTTTGTTATATATATGTATTGTATAAACAGTTTTAGTTAAACAACTAACCTTTTAACATTTCCTTCTGTTCGTACATTTTTCTTCTTATATTGCTCCAACTTATAGTATCAGGTTCAACCTTTCCCTTTAAGTGCTACAGCACATTTATCTCCAAAAAAAATTCAAATGGTCATGAAAAGTTCTGAATAAATTGGGATAGATGGACTATGAGATGGTCTAGTATAATGAAAATTTTAATCTAAAAAATTGATTTATAGATTAGTAGAAATAAACAAAATAAAACTGTTAGTGAATAGTAATAACCTTTATCTTTAACTTTTGATTTTATTTTCCAATTTCCTTTAAAGCAGAATTTGTGTTTTTTTTGTTTATTTATCCATATATGGATCGCATTTTGAGGTGAAATTTTGTAGCATGTTATTTTAATTCTATATCAATATTTGTTCTTTTTTTTTGGAATATTTCGTGACCATTTATATGGTTTTTGGAGATGGAGGCACGGCAGCACCAAAAGAGTGAGATGCACCAGATATATTTGGAGGTACATATATAGCGTACTAATTTGCATTCATTTAAGGGAAGAGTTCCAGACTGTTACCTCCCGATGCCAAAATTGTCCAAATATATTTTGTATTCTAAAATATACAACCAAAAAAGGCAAATAGTTATTTAATAAAAAATACTTAAGTACTAAAATCACAAAACAATATATGGGATAAAATGAAGCGGTTAATATTGTCAATATTCCAAACCATAAAAGAATTAGTAGTATATATATTATTCAGATAGCAAGCCGATGATTATTCAGTTTAAATCCCTCACAAAAAATCTGTTCAAATAGAAAGATCACACTTTTTAGAACTTTAAGGAGTTGTTTGGATCTGGAGTTTTAGCAAAATAAGATTTAGTTTTAGAGCCTACCATCTAGGATTGGATACAATAAACCAATATTGAAGAAGAGGAACTCAAATGGAAACAGCAGATAATCCCCATTGAAGTCAAACAATGTGTTTTCTGTATACTATCGTAACGTAACTGAATAACAACATAAAATCTATATTGCTAAAACTTGCACAAGAACGTGTTTTCACTAAATTAATCAGCCAACACAACCACTATCTAATAACCGCTAAATATGGGTATATATAAGGTCCAAAATGACTAGCTGTGTAACTGCAGGTGTGAACAGAATAATTCTACGAAGAAAATATGTATTCAGAGAAGAGCATACGCTTGCAATATACGGTAGATATTTGCATATAACAATAAATGGCACACATGTAGAACAAGGTACACGGTTAGCTGTAGTATATACTCTCACACAAAATATACATGTGCATGTACCACAGCACCAGTCCCAAACTTGTAGCATTTTTTTACATGCATGAAATCAGACACAAGCAATATAAATCTGATTTCATTGCTATATGAGCTATAGTACATGAGTGTACGGTATTATCACTCTTATGGACGCGAATGCATCCATTTATGGCAGTTCTATATGATCACTCTTATGAACACGGATGCATCCATGCTTTCCATTTGAAAAAAAAAGTAGCATCAATATCAAAGCACATGAATGGATAAATAATTTTTATTCATCATTCATTGTATTTTAAAAATTAAAAGCGTAGAAGCACCTCCTATATGTATATCCTATACGTATAGATGGCTTCAATTCCCGTTGTTGGGGTCGTTGGAATGCTTGGAAGGTGCCGAACTTTGGGGCTTCACGTTGAGGCTCTCAGACAGCCTCGCCGTCGCTGCCAGGTCGCCGTGTTCGCGGGGCGAGGCAGGCCTCCCATTACGTACTGGTATCGCCGTCGAATGGACACCGACACCATAATGGTTGGTTGATGTGATCAAAAGAAGTGCAATAGCAATGGTGTGCAGGACTCGGAACAGGGAAGCGCTAGCCATAATCTCTCTCTCTCTCTCTCTCTCTCTCTCTCTCTCTCTCTCTCTCACTGTCTCTCTCTCTGTGTTTGTATGGTGTATGAGGAGGGATATCATGGGTGTGCAATGCGTGCGCATGAATATATAGAGTTTTGAGCTAGGCAGCTAGCCATGCTAACCTAATGACTTAGGAGTGATAAGTGATAACAAGAGAGATGACGCACATACAGTTGATGGCCACTCGAATCTTTGTGCGGGAGTCTTTGTGGTGACGTGATGCTCATTACCTGTTCTAGCGGCTAGTACTCGGTGAAAGCATGCGTGCAAACTCTCAGCTGCTTCTCTGCTGTTTCGATCCCTTCAAGTCTTGCGACTTTTTGCTAAAATATGTTAGTAGTACTCACTAGAAGGTAATGCAATTGCTTCGAAATTCGTAGTCGTGTGTCATCTGTTTTTCTTTTGTCTCATGGAAAGGATGGAGTTCTCTTCTGCATATAGGAAGGTGACTATTAGCCATTTGCATCCGTAGGGCTCAATACATGCATTAACTATTTCTTAGAAATGGTACCTCTTGGTCTGTAAGCATGATAAGTTTGGACAAAAATTGCAAAATTGAGGGAGTATTTCAAAGAAGAATTGGTAAAACTGTAGGAATAAATGAATGGTTCAAGATTATTTTCTGTTAATAATTCTTGTACACAAAACAACTTATGTTTGCAATTGAAGGATCAATATATTATTATTAATACAATATGAAAGATGATCTAGAGAAGTAGTGGAAAGGTGCAACACGATTTTTTGAAGGAAGACTTCTCCCTCTTCAAGCCCATCAAAAAGTAATAAGATAGCACTTTGTTCAATGGCCGTGTAGACACGTATCAAAAGCTACATTGACGCTGTATATATACATTGACGCTGTATATATTAACCATTCGGTGCATCTTAGTTTACCTCCTCCGAGTGGGAAGGGCCTGCTCAAAAGAGTTTTTTTAAGTGGTTTATGGCTGAAAAGTATTGTAACTGGCTGAAAAAACATTGTAGCTGATGGAGACTTATTTAGCATAATTAAATTTAAAACACATAAAAATAGAAAAAAAAACATGTTAGCCCATCACGTATAATGCAAACAAATATGAGAAAAAAAAAGAACCAGCAAAAAGCTCAAAAAAGCCAAAAGTATAGAAAAACGAAATTTATGAATAGTGCAAAATAAGCCGGAGCCAGAAAATCAAGCCGAAATGAGCGGGCCTAACCTCGTAAAAAAATAATGACGTGGCTCTCTACATTTTAAATGTATTTTTTCAAACGAAGATTTCTTTACTTTTCTTAGTCCCCTTACTAGCTTGACGTACACGTACACTCATTAATTTAGAGCATACCAAACTAGGACAAAAATATGTTAATCATGTCTCACATGTAAAACGAAAATAAAAAAATGAGAACACACATTAGAAACCCTGTATCCCTTGTTTTTAATTTTAAGAAATAGGACCGAACCAGCAATAACAACCATATATACACTTGGCTATGTGAGTGACATCCAGATGAAGTTTAACAAAACCCCCTAAAAAAACATAGTAAGAAAAGTGAAGAAACAAGTTTTTTCAAGAGAAGGAACTTTTTTTTTGGCGGCGAGGAAGAGAAGAAACAAGTTTTTGTTGGAAGCAAATTATATATGTATACTAGCTGAATGCCTGTGCGTTGCTACGGATTTAAAAAAACTCACAGGTGGTAAAAATTTTTAGAATATGCATACAAACATGTTCTAAAAGTTTTTTAATCCGTGACAACACAAGGGCATTTAGCTAGTGTAGGTTAATTGTCAAAAGGCAAGAGGAATCAGGGGCATAATTCAAATGATGATGAGTTAATTTTCATCAGTTTCTAACTATATAAATTTCACAAATTTGTATCACCAAGAAAGATAGAACATATAAAAAAATTATACAATCCAAACAGGAGGGGAGGGAGGCGAGAGAGGCCGGGTAGAAGAGGAAGTGGGAGATGGTAACTGTTGGTGGAAGTGGAGAGGATGGGTCGTTAGATATGAGAGGGAGGGAGAGGGATGTTAGATAGATGGTCAAGATTTTAGTATTCAGATCAGACGATTGAGAAGGAAGTAAGGAGAATACATCAACCACCAACTCAAACTTATTAAATAGTAAAGATATCCAATAGCTAAAATGACCATGCTACGTATGTGTGTTACAAGCCAGAAAATTTCAATGACCATTTCACATATGAATTCACACCATTTTCTTGCTGGCACGTAGTCACGTACCACACAAACCGATCGATGTTCCTAATTCCGAGACAATATAATTGTCGTGCACAAAGCAGTCAAACACGATGGCAAATGCACAAAGCAACCGAACACAAAGCAGTCAAACACAATGGCAAATGCAGTGTAAAAGCATGTGTTGACAAAAAAAAGTTCCCATCCTAGAGTCAGACCAATACATAGCCACGGATGTGCAAAGGACAAGGTAAGATAACTTATTCGGTGCCCACCAGCAACAACTCCTTTAAAAAGCGTTAATTTCTTCATTTGTCACCATCGCCACTCGTTCCAAGAGAAGATGGCCACCAAAGTTGGCTATAATGAATTCAACGACAATGCAAGAAATTTACAACTCTTCCATAAAATCGTGAAAGACCATAGGTGTGAGACTATATAGAGATCATCTTATAGATGTGATGAGTAATTGACTTTTGGATTAGAATATGTGTGAAGATTGAGTTTGATTTTCAGGAGTTTTGCAAAAGATTGCTTCTTGGTTTGTCGACTTTGTGGTTGGTCGGTTCAATTAGCTTTGTTCGTTGTTTACGATTGTGTGGTCGGACGGTCAGATCGGCAGAACGATCACGAGGTGGTCAAAAGCTTCAGTGCTGAACGACTATGTGTGATCGATGGTCATTGCGTACTGCCTGGTCGTGATCGGTAGTCGTAAGCTGTAGCGA
This sequence comes from Dendrocalamus latiflorus, assembly GCA_017311315.1. Classification (NCBI taxonomy): domain Eukaryota; kingdom Viridiplantae; phylum Streptophyta; class Magnoliopsida; order Poales; family Poaceae; genus Dendrocalamus; species Dendrocalamus latiflorus. Next base: position 39,410,141 of record CM029652.1, on the reverse strand, counting down.
TCGGTTGTGGAAATCGTAGCCTGTGCGATCGATAGTCATAGCCGATGTGAGAGATAGTCATAGTGATCTGTGTGGTAGTCATCGCCTGTGCATTTGATGGTCGTAAAATTTGTTATGTGGTCATAGGCTGCTGGTAGGAACTCGTGGGCTTCGAGTACCTCATCCCCTGAGCATCTGAGTACTCGTAAGTCGTATCAGACCAGTCGGTGAGCTGAGGTTATTCACTGGAATATTGGTGTTCTAATCAAGGTTGACTAGTGTGTTTGTTGCTAATGTGCACATGAGTTTATTGCTTGGTTCTAAGATTAGAATCAGTAATTTGGGTGCATACATTTTGATTGTGCAAATTAATGATCTTTATATATCATGCGGTGTTATGGTTTGCTTGTTGGTATTGGTTGCAGGACGTCGGAGCTAGATCATGGTGAGGCGTGGAAGGACTAGGACTAGGCATAGGGAGGTGTCACTACAAAAAATCTGGGCTTTTATAACAAAATGAAAGTGTCATGGAAAGTACAGAATTTGTCACAAAATGAATGGTATGACAAAAAACCACCGTCATGAAGGTCGTCATATAACGACCGTCACAAAATGTACCTTGTGACGAAAATATGGAAAACCGTCACAAAATGTTATGCCTTTTGTGACGGTTTTGTTGTGTTGTCATATATTGTTGTCATTTAATGACGACAGTGACTGTCACATATTGGTTGGTGAACTCGTCACGTAATACGCCAACCGTCATAAATTGTGTCCTGGGAACCCTGATTTAGACAACTTATTGTGACGATACGGTAGCGTCATATATAATTATGCAGATTTTGTGACATTTTCATTTTGTCTTGTTATGTAAGGTAGTTAGAGACATCTTGAGACGACTCTAGGTCGTCATAAATTTTCCTTTCATTCGATGACGAACGTGGCTCAAATATATGTATCAATTCAATGACCAATGTCAGACAGATCTTTCCAGCATTCTCATCAGAGCTCATAAAGCATACACATTTCAACCAAGCCATTATCCACATACATTCGAGAGCATAAGACACAGTGCTTGCAGGTTCAAACACATCACACTAGTTCCAGGTTCCATCACACAGGTTCAAACAGTGCATTCAGACCTACCTCAATCTTTCTGAAGTTTCAGCACAGCTCGCAGCAGTGCATTAGTCTCTTCAAACTTGGTATGCGTCCCCTTCACTTCTTCTTGGGTCTGGCGCAGCAAATTTTGGTTTTCTTCAAGTGCTGCTTGGTTGGCTTCAAGTGAGGCCTGCTGAGCAAGAAGCTGTGCTTCCAACTGTTCCTGCTTCCTAGCAGCTTCCTCTCTTTCTGCTTGGAGTGTTGCCTCAAACTGAGCTTGCAGGCGTGCTTCTGCGGCTGTCGATGTAGACCGGGCAGTCTTCGACACTTGAGCGACACCAATGTTTGGAAGGAAGGTGGATGAACGGCTGATCTGGCTCAGACTGTCAGCAACAATCTTGGAGGGAGAATTTTGTGCTTCTCCTTCTTCTGGTTCTCTTTCCTTCTCTGCAACTATATGTTCCTACATAGAATGAATCCACTTAACAAGGCCATACAACAATGTTCAACCAGGCATTTACTTGAGTACAGTACATGTATCCAATAATTATGTAACTTACATATATCTCATTTGCAAGAGGAGTACGACCATTTTGCGGACTATTCATACATTCCCCAAAGAAATCAACAGGATCTGGATCCATGTTGTTGTACTTAGGCCTCTGTAGCATGCAAAAAATTTGGATTACAATGATATCTGTGAAGGTAAAGAGAGGACTGGACAAACATGGGATATAAGATTAGCCATAAATTATTTTTACATGTCAACAGCAAGATGCCAAAATATGTATGCACTACAGATCATACAAGTATCTGCCTCCAGATTTTTTATGCCAACAACAAATGCAATCACTGGCATAGTCAACTAATTACTACTATGATTTGCCAATCAACATTCACATGTATTTGACTCCCAGTTGGCCATCGACATAAAAAAAATTGTGCATCAATGCAACTTGGACAGATCAAGAAAAACAACACAGAAACATGCATCAATGCAACCTGGACAGATCAAGAAAAACAACACCTACTACTGATGATGATCATCTCTGATGACATAGCAATTCCTCTTGCAAATTTCAGTTTCATATGGTCTCCATAAAATAATTGGAGCCTAAAGATCTATTGATTATAGCTCACTCGGCACAGCGCAAATATTCTGAACATGGGAGCTCATCTCAGAAATCAGAGGGCCAAACTCACAATCGGCTACAAACAGTAAGCCGCCTTTCTAACACTTCAAATATTATGAGAAATCATGCAGCACGTGCTAACTTGACACTTCAAAAGCACATGCTAATTACTATGCTACAAATGTCCCATCTTTCCTGCTAATTATACAAAAGACATACTAACAGGTTGTACTGAACTATGAAGCACACATCTACTGACAGTTTATATGGCTGAACACCATCAATGTCCACATGCTGTTGTTCTTCAGTACTTGTCAGGCTTCACAAGCCTAAGTAATTAATGGCACACATATTGGATCCAAACAAACATCAGGCAATCAGGTTTGTCTCCATAACATTTCACATTTCAGTGCAAGAACTAATTAATGGCACACAGTTCCTTATAATTGGAATACACAGAAAGTAATAGTATCCGTACCAGGCTGTATCGATGGGCAATATAGGACCTAGATTCAGTCCTTTGGTGAAGCTGCACTTGGCCTCGGTTTACCTTATTTTTAGCACATTTCTCCTGCACCACAAATGCAATACAGAGGTTTCATTCACATGCACAGTTTGCATTGCATATTAACAAATGCAGATAATGCAGGCATGGACCTGATTCTTTGGGTCACAACAGTGCTCAACCAGGTGGATCCATTCCTCTTTCTTCATTTTAGGTGGAGGTTCTTTGGTCAACAGCTGTTCTCTTGTCAGTGAGTCGTCGAAGTACTTCCTTTTAAGGTGATACCTCTGCTGCCTTACTCCCCTCTTAATGATATCAGTGCATGCAGCCTTGCTTGGTCCCTCATTCCTAACATCCACATCCAACCTTGACTGAAGCCACACAAATGAATTATTAGACACAATTTTCACATGGGAGTATTGTAATGCATGAAAATATTTGGAAGAATGAAATAGCTGTCTCACTGCCACTTTCCTAAGCACTTTTGATACTTCTACCTGCCCCTGCTCATTATCATATTCTTTCCAAGATTTGTAGATAGGCAGGTTGTCTCTAAGGGCAACACCACATTCTGATGCCAGCTTCGCGGCTTGAAGTGGGACCTCAGTTCTTTTCTTCCCTTCAGCCACCTCGATAGCCAGCTTCTTTCCTCTATTAATCATCTTCTCTAAGCCATGACCCATAGTTTTCTTGCGGACATTCTCTGGGGGCACTGCATTGGCAAATAATAATAGAAATGTTTATTATAGCAGTACCAATTGTAGATATTGAATGGAGAAACTAATGCTTGGAAACACATATTGTTTACATAGAACTGAGTCATGGACTGGTTCTCCTTCAGTTGTATGACCCTCTGAATTAGCAGCATCAAATTGCTCAGCCGACTCATTGATGTCATTGCTTTGCCTAGAGCTTTGTCCACCTGGCGAGTTGTCCGCAGAAACTGTTGGGTTCACAATGTTTATGGGAGTAGGTTGCTCAGACAGGTTATCAGTGGGTCTGGTAGGAATAGGCATTGTGTTTGCACTAGGCGAAGACATGGCTGCACTGGCCCTGGTGAATCTAGGAGGACTAGGCACTGTGTTTGGACCAGGTGAAGACATGGCTGCACTGGTCCTGGTGAATCTAGGAGAACTAGGCACTGTGTTTGTAGTTTCTGTGGTCTGCCTGGCGCTTGTAGTTAGGTGGCCTTGCAAATGGCTGCTACTGCAAATGGCATTTGTATTAGGGTTGGCTTTCAAATTGTTCCTAGTAGGCAAGTTCTCTCTTGGCCTAGGTGGCGGACGGCCTGCAGAAACTGTTGGGTTCACAATGTTTATGGGAGTAGGTTGCTCAGACAGGTTATCAATGGGTCTGGTAGGAATAGGCATTGTGTTTGCACTAGGTGAAGACATGGCTGCACTGGCCCTGGTGAATCTAGGAGGACTAGGCACTGTGTTTGGACCAGGTGAAGACATGGCTGCACTGGTCTTGGTGAATCTAGGAGAACTAGGCACTGTGTTTGTAGCTTCTGTGGTCTGCCTGGCGCTTGTAGTTAGGTGGCCTTGCAAATGGCTGCTACTGCAAATGGCATTTGTATTAGGGTTGGCTTTCAAATTGTTCCTAGTAGGCAAGTTCTCTCTTGGCCTAGGTGGCGGACGGCCTGCAGTGGTCCTAGTGTTTGCACCAAGCGAAGACATGGCTGCACTGGCCCTGGTGAATCTGGTTGGCGTGCGCGGTGGCTGCTGCTTGGCAGCCACCATTGTAGCCACCTTTTGCTTCTTCTGTTGAGGGCGAGTTCCTGGAACCATCGGTCTTACCTGGCAAGAGAAACATGCATCTTATAAATTAAGAAGACAGCAATAGATTAAATAACTACAATGAAGTATATGTTTCAAATAGACGGATATGTAAACTTGTAAATTGGCCTAGTAATCCATCTCACCTCAGTATTGACCTCAGTATTGAGGTCATCATCATCACTGTCAGATTGGTTATCGATGTCAGAGGATGGATCATATTCAATGTCAGATTCTGATTTGTCAGACACTAGTCTCTTCCCTTTGCCCTCTTTCCCTTTTGAAAAAACATCCCTAACAGTCTGTGCTAACACCGGAATACCCAAAGACTTAAAAACATCCTGAACCTTCTTAACGTTCTCGTCCCTCTCCTGCGCATACTTGTTTTTTGGCATTTCTTCTAATACTTATTACGATGAAACGCAGAAAGAGCAGAAACTGGATTCAGTTTCTATAAAAAAAGTTGAAGAAAGAACTAACAGATCAGTAGAGAAATTGTAAACGAAATAAAGCAGCAGTCTAATAGTCAGTCAAAAAGCACATTCAAATGATGAACTTGATAATGCAACTTATTGTACTAAATGCTAGAAGCAAACCAACATGCTAGAGACAAAGCTAACATCAGTACTCTTCTACAACAAGAAGAAGAGGCAATACATAAGTATTATTCATAAAGGCAATATCTCTACACACCACACCTGAAAAGAAAATACTGAACAATACAATACTTATGCTCACTACACTATTGATCAAGAACTACCAGCTCCTCATAAGTGAGACAACAGAACATTGCAATGCATTCATATGGAACATACTATTTACAAATTGCTAATTGCCATAGCTACAAGGCAAAATCAGAAACTAGAAAGAAAAGAACTGTAATCTCAGCAAAATTCATCATGTTCTAATCTATGCATTCAAAGTCATTAACCTGTGGATAGGAGATCACGCGTCGGGCTGTAAACGGGCCGAGCTCGAGCGAGCTCAGTCTGTCAAGCTCGAGCTCGATAAGAGCTCGAGCCGAGCTCGAGCGAGCCGACGGAAACAGTCAAGCTTTGAGGTGGGCTCGAGTTCGGCTCGAACGAAGCTCAAGCTCGGCTCGAAGAAGCTCGTGTAGGCTCGGTTGGACAGGGCAAGCAGATTGAAGCACTCAGATTGAACAGCTAGCAGCAATATTTGTACATGAATACATGATCACAAAAAAGAAACTGATGGTCTGATGCACTATAAATCAGAAACTTCAGTCATACTAAATCAACACAAGCATGATTTATACTATGTCTGTCTGTGCAAATCAACACTCTGTCTGTCTGTGCAAATCAACACAATATTGGACGCAAATCACATGAGCATCGTTCATACTCTGTCATACTATCAACACAAATCGCAACAACAAAAAAAGGAGAGGTCATGAGCATCGTTCATACTCTGCTCACTGTCTGTGCCTCTGACCCTCTATGGTGGGACTTGATGTCGGTGTGGCGATGGGGAGCCGAGGACGAGGAGGATCTTCGTGGTGGAGTACTTCACACGGCGTCCAGGATTGGGGAGGGCTGCCGACGGCGTCGGGGGCTCGGGGCCGAGGGCGTCGAGGGCGTCGGGGGCTCGGGGCCGAGGGCGTCGGCGGCGTCGGGGGCTCGGGGCCGAGGGCGTCGGGGGCCGAGGCCGAGGGCGAGACTCAGATCTGGGAGGGAGTAGCCGAGTACGGAACTGGGGAGTGGGGATCTGGGGTGGCTGCCGGCGGCGAGACTCAGATCTAGGAGGGAGTAGCCGAGTACGGAACTGGGGAGTGGGGATCTGGGGTGGCTGCCGGCGGCGAGAGAGACTCAAATCTGGGGTCTTGGGGACTGGGGAGGGAGTAGGGAACTGGGGATCTCGGCCACTCGGGTGGCTGCCAGCCGCCGGCGACGTCGGGGGCTCGGGATCGGGCCGTCGGGGGAGGATTAGGGCTAGGGTTTCGCTGCGTCGCCTCGCGAGTCACGAGTCGCGAGAGTGGGGAGAGACTAGGGAGTAGGGAGATCTGGATCTGGGGACTGCGGTGCGGACTTGCGGTCTTGCGGAGGGACCGAGTTCACCGAGGGAGTATTGACTGGGGAGTGGGGTCGGGATCAGGGGAGGGCGGGACGAACCGCGGGAGGGTCGGACAAGGTGTAGCTGCTAAATTTTGGTCTGGCGCGGTGGGTCCGCTATGTCGGTGGCAAAGCCTGCACTGGCCAATTTTTGGTCCTGGCGCGGTGGGTCCGCTATGTTAGTGACCGTATTAGTAGTATTAGGAATTCAAATAGATTTTTGTGGTAATAAATGATTTCAACTGGAAAAAATGTCAAAAACAAAGTTGTATAACGCATCGAGATCTACCACTTTGATTTTGGTCATTTTTTCATATGACTTTGTTTGGACTGTTTGAATTTTGAATTTCAAAATATTAGAACTTCGAACAAAATTTTGGGGTACTAAGTAATTTCAAATGAAAAAGTCATGAACATAAAAGTTGCACAACTCATCAATATCTACAACTTTTATTTTGGTCATTTGTTTATCCGACAAAGTTATAGTAACCTTATTCACAAATTTTACGTACCTCTCTTATAGTTTATGAAACTATAAGAGAGATATGTAAAATTTGTGAACTATATTACTATAACTTTGTCGGATGAACAAATGACCAAAATAAAAGTTGTAGATATTGATGAGTTGTGCAACTTTGATGTTCATGACTTTTCCATTTGAAATTACTTAGTACCCCCAAAATTTTGTTCGAAGTTCTAATATTTTGAAATTCAAAATTCAAACAGTCCAAACAAAGTCATATAAAAAAATGACCAAAATCAAAGTGGTAGATCTCGATGCGTTATACAACTTTGTTTCTGACATTTTTTCCAGTTGAAATCATTTGGAGTTTCAAAATCTGGTTTAAAGTTGTCATTTTTTTGAAATTAAAATTTTGAATTGTTCAAACTTTGTCACATGAAAAGATGACCAAAATCAACGCAATAAATTGATAGATCATGATTTTAGAAAATTTTAGAAAAAAGCATCACATTTGGAGTTAGTATGTGGGAGAAATACTAGTTACAAGTTTTTGCCATAGATTAAAAAGAGAAATGATGTTTGCACAATGAATTCATTACAAGAGGGCTAATTAGCATGCAGGGCCCACATGTCATTCAAACGTTGAACCCACATGACAGTCAAGGCTAATTAGCATGTAGGGCCCACATGTCATTAAAGGGGGTACTTAGCATGCTGTGGCTAAGCAGCAGAAGGCACAGGTCGGCCACGCGCGCTTTGGCCGGCCACCCCACCTGCAAGAGCCGCGACGGCGACCCCACCTGCTAGCAGGGGTGGCCGGCGACCCCAGCTGCTGCCTCGCCGGCGACCCCAGCTGCTCCCTCGCCGGCGACCCCAGCTGCTCCCTCGCCGCCCCCCCCACCAGCAGCCTCGCCGGCCTAGGCACCTGCATCCTCGATGTCCACCACCCCTGCTGGAGCCGCGCCGGCCAGACCAGCTGGTGCCTCGCCGGCGACCCCAGCTGCTCCCTCGCCGCCCCCCCCCCCCACCTGCTGCCTCGCCCCCCTCCCCCCACTAGCAACCTCGCCGGCCACCCCTGCTGGAGCCTCGCCGGCCACCCCAGCTGCTGCCTTGCCGCCCCCCTCCCCCCACTAGCAACCTCGCCGGCCACCCCTGCTGGAGCCTCGCCGGCCACCCCAGCTGCTGCCTTGCCGCCCCCCCCCCCACCTGCTGCCTCGCCCCCCCTCCCCCACCAGCAGCCTCGCCGGCCACCCCAGCTGGCAGCTTACATATCTCGCTGGCCATTGTACAAGGTGAGCTGAGTCAACCATAGCTCTTCCCCTTTAGATTTGTTATTGCAGTGCCTTTAATTGAATTGAAGGATAGAAGCTCGATTTGTAACATTTTGGCACCTAAATTTATCTAGGTCGAGATGGATAGAAGCTGGATTTATAACAGTGCACCATTTAGTGATCCCTATATGTCTGGTGTTGAACAATTCATGGAACATGTCAGAAGTAGATTTAGTGCAGATGAGGAAATCAAGTGCCCATGCCGTCGATGCCTGAACCAAATACAAAAAAGTCAAGATGAGGTAGAGGAGGATATCCACATCAATGGTATTTCTAGGTGCTATACAAGGTGGATTCACCATGGAGAGGGAGATAATGATGTTCAACAAGATGATGGCACTGAAGATATATCATGGGATGGAAATGACCAGGCTCCACTTGATGATGAAGGACAAGCTGAAGATGTCATAGAAGATAGTTCTTCGATGTTATGGTTCACCTAGCAGTACACTTACCTGACGAGGCACTCCTTAGGGGACCGGTTCAGTATGGATGGATGTATCCCATTGAGAGAAGATTGGGCACCTTTAAGCGTTTCATCCGCAATAAAGCAAGACCTGAAGGATCTGTTGCAGAGGCATACACTGCCTATGAGTGTATGACCCAATGCTCAACATATTTTAGTGCAATTATTACTAAGTTCACTAGGCCTGAAAGAAACTTAGATGGAGCACAGAACATCTCACCCAATGATTACTCTATTTTTGGTCATGGTATTAACCTGTTGGGTGCTTCAAAACTTCATTACCAAGATAATGACTATGACTCCATGGTTTGGTTTGTTCTAAATAATTGCGAAGAGGTTGATGAATACAAAGAGTGAGTAATTGTTGTCATTTCATTTCTGCCAACTTTATTCAATATTAGTGTCACAATAAACTAATTAACTTCTTCCTTTGCAGCATGTATAGGGCAGAATTGGAACAACAACAGGTCAACAATATTGAAACAATGATGTCAACACAATTTGCTGCATGGTTCGAGAAACATGTGCGTGCAACTTTTACAACCTGACTGAATCATTTATGATACAATAAATTTTCAAACTCACCAATTCTCTATGTTTTCCTGCAGATTACCAGATTGAAATACGAAGGCACAACAAATGTTGATGAAGACTTGTACTCACTCGCATGTCGGCCGGATAGACGTGTGCGATCATACACAGCCTGTATAATCAATGGGGTACGGTACCACACTATGGCTCGTGAGACACACAGGAAAACACAAAACTCCACCATCAAGACTGCAGGTACTCACAATGATGACACTATTGACTTCTATGGGACAATTACAGACATTATTGAGTTGAATTACACTAAGAACAGCAAAGGAGATAGATCTGTTATCTTATTACGGTGTGAATGGTACAATCTTGAGGGAAGGACATACCAGATGAAAGATGATGGTTACTTCAAGAGCATTAACATCGAAGGCCGATGGTATAAGAATGATCCTTTCATTCTAGCCACAGAAGCTTCACAAGTATTTTTCTTGGAAGATACAAAGTTAGGTCCATGTTGGCGAGTGGTACAAGAATTTGGCCACCGACATATATTTGATGTTGAAGAGTCTGACGGAAAACAACCAATCCATGAACAAGTACAGATGAGATGTCAGGAGGCATACCAAGAGGACAATACTTCGTCAGGAGATTGTACAGTGGGAGACATTTATCCTAATATGGATTTGTTGCACATGGATAATCAACCAGGCAGCCCTATTAGTGCAGACCTTGTCGAGAGCATCCGTCGACATCAACAAACACCTCAAGGTGATGAAACAGACGACGAAGATGAAGATGAAACCTTCCTTGAGTACCATAGTCAAACGAAGCGAGTATATCAGAAGAAGACAGTGATGATGACTAACCTTTGCATTTCTGGAGCTATTTGTGAACCATGAACTTCTATTAGCGATTCTGTTGTATCTGAATTATGCTATTGAAATTTGTATCTGAATTATGAAATTGTAAGACCTTGTATGCAATGATTCTGTTTCAATGTTAAACTTGATTTATGAATTCTATTCTATGCACATGTAACCTATTGGAAGTTACATACAGGCTATATGCTGCCAAAATATCATAGATATGTTATATGCTGCCCAGAATTCATTGAGATGATATATACTACAAAAATTCTGGGTTTTTATGACAACCTGACAGTGTCATAGAAATTACAGGATCTGTCATAATATATATGCTGGAAGTTACATACATGCTGCCAAAATTTCATCACACACAGGTTACACATCAAAGCAAAAGGGATGTTTAATTCCAACATACATCAGAAAGGTGCATATTCCAACAGCACAAAGGCACATATTTCATACCAACTGCAAATACATCCTGGATAACAGGTTCAATACAACATGTCCTAGCCTACTTCATCATCATAGCCAAAAGCATATCAAATGTGGCCAACATATCCAACCTACTTCACAACATGTCCTACTTCATCATCATTGCCTACTTCAACACTACAGTTACAACCAAAAGGATGGCCAACACCAGGAATGTTACATTCAGACAGCCACACACAAGACAAATGCAGCTTCCAATGATTCCCTGTTCTTGCCAACCATTTCCTTCACCTTGTTCAGATTCTGCTCTAAGCTATCAATTTTTTCCACCAGCTCAAGAACTTCTGTTGTCGAAGCTGCTGCAATGGTCGAGGAAGCTGACAGTAGATAACCATTATCATGAAGGAACACCACATATTCTTCCTCCAACCAATACCTAGTACATCTCCCCTGTATCCAAATTAAAACAATAGGCAAATTAACATCAATAGTGCAGCCACTGAATGCTAAAAACACTACCATTCTCAGGCATGCCCATTCAAACAAGAATGAAATTTGGGCAATGCAAAATGATTATAACACTGACATTTTGATAGTTCTTCCTGGGGCACTTGAAAAATCTCCTTCCAACGTTATACTCAGACTACGTGGTAGTGGCAGCAAACACCCTCACGTCCTTGCAATCCGGGCACATTATCAACGGCAACCCAGTCACATCATCAATCGGCGCCAGCAGCTCGACAGCAGTGGGCGGAGGCGCTGCAGCAACAACAGCAAGGGGTGCGGGTTGCCAGGAAACCCTAGCTGCGCTTGACCGCCGAGTGCGAGCGGTAGATGACGACACCTGCGACATGAGAACTTGAGAGAGCGGGGATTGATTAGGCCTCACACATCAACTGGAAAGGGGGAAGGTGAGCGACGGGGAAAGGCAACGGAGCGGGAACGGGGAGGGGGATGAGGGCGGCACTGCCACAATGGCGCACCTGGGGACTAGGAGCACGCCGCCGACCAACGAGATGGAGTCACCGCCGGTCACCGGATATCCGCGCTCCGCCGGGCAGGCTTGCAGCGGATCTGCGCGCTGGCTCCGCCCAGAGGCCGTTGTGCCGTCAGTTGGGGAGATGGGGAGCTGGCTCCGCCCAGAGGCCGCCGCGCCGTCAGTTGGGGAGATGGGGAGCTGGCTCCGCCCAGAGGCCGCCCACCGCTCGCCGCTGTCTTCAGTTGGGGAAATGGGGAATGAAACTGGTCAACAGAGAGGGGTCAAGGGTCCACCTCCTATTGGGGGTATATTAACGTTGGGGGCCATCATGTTTGAAATAACAAACAGTGACGCTCCACAGCCGTCACATAAAACAACACATATCGTCATAAAAACGCCACCGTCAACCGGCTCCTGGCGACTTGCATTTTGTGACGACACTTGGTACCTTTATGTGACAAACAAAATAGCTTCGTTATAAATAGTTCTTGCTGTCCTGATTTTATGACGCTACAGACTTTTGCGTCATATTATGATATATTATATGACAAAAATTTGCCCCGTCATGAGGATTTTTGTCATAGAAAGAAGGATTTCTTGTAGTGTGTTGAGGTCCAGAACGGTCAGGGAGACACCGAATATGACTGAGGCTTATGGGGTGGTTGCAAGCCAGGACAATGAGGAACCGGAGCGGAAGTTACTGGTGGTGGACATGACGAGCAACGGCGAGGTGGACCAGGACTAGGCTCAGGGAGGAGTCGAGGTCCAAATGGTCAATAAATCCGGGTGCTTTCATGCTCGAGGAGAAGCATGTGGTGCAACAAGTGACTTGGGTCATTTGCAAGCAAGGATGGTTCAGTGGGATCCGGATACGTGAGAGGCTTGACGACAGGTCATTGGGGCCACATGAAAGATGGCAAAGCATGGGCGAAGCTTCATAGCAAAGGAAGCAGGAAGCTTCAAGAAAGGTGGCATAGGGGCGTGTTGGTAAATTTCCTAATACCAGAAAAATGGCAGTGTGTGAAACTACGACGTTAGCCTAAGTGATTTAGGTCTTGTATGCCCTAAAAATGTGAAGTGGATCAAGGTTGGTTCACTAATAGGTTAATGGTGTAAGCCACTTTGAGAAGCGTGCGTGAGTAAAACCCGGTGTTAAGTGGGGTTAACGGGTTATCTATTAGGTCTTGGGTTCCATGGTGAGCCTATAAAAGGGGAGGAGACGCAAGAGCTAGGGTTTGAGAAGTTTCGCGAGGCCTTGTGGCTAGCTCCTCCTCCATCCCATGGGAGTTATGTTAGAGAGTGGGTGTGGGATCTAGGCTTAGAGCTTTGTCTTCCCGAGGGTAGTGGCTGAAAAACCAATCATCTCAAGTGAGTAATACATCATTATTTGATCTACCTTTTGTGTTACTTTTGTCTGATTGAGTTTGCTTTGCTTTGATTCGGTTTTTCCTCTATTTTCTTCTTCTGCTTCTCAGCTCTATCCATTTCCCTTCTTGTTTTGAGAGTGTTCTTGTTTCGGTTGGGTTGATCCCTCTTTTTCTCCTCTCTTGATCTTGTTGTGCCAAGAACCTGGACGACATGGAGAGTATCTCATAAGATTGATTTCCAATCAGTTAGGCACGTCAATAGCAAGTCTATCAAGAAATCATGTGTTCACTTGATTCAGTTATGTTCTTCAGTTTTGTTCCTTTCCCGTCTTGATCTAAAAGGTAGTTCTTGTTTGATCTCGTTGATGCTCTGACACCAAAGCCATATTGGCTATCTTTGACCCACGAGCGGTTTTGATCAACGACCTTAGTTTTATAACTCAATTCTTGTGCACGCTTGGTTAAATCGCAAAAAGGTCTCAACTTCGTTGATAAGTTTTCAATTGAAGGATGGAGCATCCTCTTGAGACTTTAAGCAATTTGCGTACAAAGTTTCACAGCCATTTGATCTTTTAATCAAAAGATATGTGGATTTTAGATCTAGCAATCGTGTGTTGCTCTATTCTTCCGAATCATTTTCGACCGCTTCTTGTTTCGACCACGGTCATGTTTTATATCACATCGTCTCTAATGTTGACCGCTCAATGAGTTCAGATCTGGTGGTCATGCACCTTCTCTGCTACTTCTAGTCGTTTATGGCCACACTTATTTTTCGATCACTCAATGATTTTAGATCTGGTGGTCATGTGCCTTCTGTTACTTCTAGTTGTTTACGATTGCAGCTGTCTTCGATCGCTCAATGGTCTTAGATCGTGTGGTCGTATGCCTTTTCTGTTTCTTCTAGTCAACTAAAAGCTTTGTCGATTTTGGTTGTCGCAACAACCCTATTCTTCTGGGAGAAACGGTAGTACCACAAGCATTGTAGCGGTAGTACCGAAGTCCCTGTTCTCCATCCTCTTTGGTTTTTGACCATTCAATGGTCATCGGCCTCACCGATCAATGTTCGACTTGGTGTGACCACTTCGGTTTCGACTGCTTATAAATCGACCAATCATTGGTCAGTGATCTCACTAGTTGGACTTCATCTTACTTCAAACTCTTGGGTTTGTGACCACTCTTAGATCCTCGACCACGTTGGTTGTTTGATCGCACACACTAGTCTTTGACCATGTAGTTTGCGATCACATCGGTCTTTGATTGCACTAGTTTTCGACCACTCGTTGGTCCTGAACTACGCTGGCCTTTCAACCACACACTGGACATCAACAATGCTATGTTTGACCATGTTGGCTTCGACCACTGTGGTTACGACTACGTTGGTTTCAACAACGGTGGTTATGACCACATTAGTTTCGACCATGTTGGTTTCGACCACAGTGGCTTCAACCACGTTGTCTGCCTTTCGACCACGTTGCTTTTCTCTGCTGACTGGTTGCGTTTAGTTTGGCTATTCGGTGCTTTCTGACTAGTAGTCATAATTGACCATGTTGTGTTTCCGACGAGTGGTCATAACTCGACCACGTTGTGCTCTGATCTGGTCGTACTGAGCTCTGTGTTTCTCTAGTTTTTCAAGTGGACTTCACTTTCTAATCTTCATAGCTTTGTAGCTATCGGAGTAAAGGATTTATGAATATTTGGGAAAAATTTAAAGGCACCATTCATCCCCTCTATTGCCTGTCTAGTCCTACAAATAGTATCAGAGCCATGTTGGCTCTTTGTTTAATCTTAATTAATCTTGTGCATGGCAACTAGTAAGGAAACTTGTGAGCTTTTCTTTGCATCTTGTTGGGGTGTTTTTGCCCATGATGTCTTTTGTGACAAGAGGCTTGAAATCAACTAGAGAGTGATTTTATTTGCAAGAAACCACAAGTGTGAGCTTTGTGGTACATTCATTACCTTTGGTTGTTCAAGTGCAAAGAAGAAGAAGCTTTTGAAGTCCACAAATGATGATAATATTGACAAGGAGGACGAGCTTCGACTTATCATGAGCAAGATAAAGCTTAAATGTGACCTTGGCTTTGTCCAAGATGAATATGCTTGCTCTTAGAGATAATGTGAGATGTCTAGATGAAAAAATTGCTAGATCGTTTGATATTGGTTATGCTAGGTCGTAATCTCACTTACCATGTGTAGGTTGTGAGTCTTTATATGTGGATGTTGAAAATTTGAATTCTCTTCTTGCATGCTTAAAATCTAAAAATTAGAAATTAAAATTGGCTCACCTCACATGTGTAGAGTAGCTTGAGTTAGCTAGGCCTGGGATTAGTGAGCCAAGTGCTTCTATTCATGATCTCTTGTTGATAGCCTAGCTTCTCTTGTTTTATGATTGTACTAGTTATGTTCCTCATATTGGTCCAATTCATTGGTTGCTTGCATTTTTCATCTCTTACATATATTGTCATTCTTTAAGAGATGGTGTAAATGCTTTTAGGTGAGAGCGCTATAATATGAGCATTGAATCTTCTGACTTAGTCACCTTTCATTTGGAGTTGGATCTTTCTTGTAGTGAGTATAGTTCTATCGTTGTTGACACTTGTGCCATATCTTTAGATACTCCTATTTTGGCTAGTGCAATCTTGTTGGCTCATCTAGTATTGTCCAAGGGATTTCTAAAAATAAGGGTGCTTCTTTTTCACATGATACTATATCTTTCAAAGAGAAGCATCATTGCACTTTTGTAAGAAGGATGTACATATTGTTGAGTTTTTTACTCCGCCATGTCAGGCACGAGCGTCAAGTTCATTGTTGAGCTTTTTGGAACACACATTGCCCATCTCATGGCATGTGTGGACCCAGTGCCGACACGAGGTCTTCATGCTTATTCCAAGGAATTTTTCTTTTGAGTAAGGATGGTGTTTTGTTCTCCCGTACCATCTCTTAGTAGATGTTTGCACCATTGCTCATTTCGTGAGAAGGATGGACATCATATAGACTCTTCCCTTCAGCATGCCAAATGCATGCGTCGAGTTCATGCTTCTAAGTCTCGAAGTATGTATAGCCTTTCTCATGGTATGAACAAT
Organism: Dendrocalamus latiflorus; assembly: GCA_017311315.1. Taxonomy (NCBI): domain Eukaryota; kingdom Viridiplantae; phylum Streptophyta; class Magnoliopsida; order Poales; family Poaceae; genus Dendrocalamus; species Dendrocalamus latiflorus. The sequence goes on along the minus strand of CM029652.1, from coordinate 39,394,052 downwards.
TGAGAATCTAGTATGAAGGCTCACTTTGATGGTAGCTTCCTTGTCACCTTTTCTAGGGGTGTTTTACGGTGTCGTGGACTTGATTATCATGATTTTGGTTTTTGTCCACGTGCTGTCCCAAGGAAGGATTTCCGCTGTTTCTTAAGTGGTGGACCTTGTTCTCCCCATCGTGGTGTGCACCTACGGTGAGGAGGAGTTGTGAGTTCTTCTGGTGCTTCTATTGGTTCTCATCTTGGTGCTTTCAAGTATGGCATTCACCGCTTTTCTAGAAATGGAACTTGTTTTACTTGTCGTGTTGTCCACTTGCGGCGTGCCTCCAGGATTGGATTTCCTTGCATGAATCATCCATTGCATCATGCTAGCTCATATACTTCTATTGTGACTGTGTCAAAATTTTGGGTTCCCAAGTAACTATTTACTAACCCTTCGGGGTCCAAGACTCGGGCACTTTGTTCTTCTCATATGTAGGTGCTGGGATGCAGGATAGAGAATATGTGCTTGATTGGTTCTAGTCTTTTGCTTCATCACGTGATTGGAACACTTGTTAGTTCTCTACTTCCTTTGGTGGCCTCCAAGAGGCATATGCTTCCACATTTGGCGTTTCCACCTACTTTATGAGCTATCTTATATCTTCATGCTCTTATATTTATGTTTGATCATAATTGGCATGTTTTGCTTGTCCATATACTCACTTGTACCATATTGGCATGTTTTACTCTTGATATCTTCTTGTCATGCCGTTATGTGTATTTTGCTTAGATACCATATGTTATATTATATGCATTAGTTTATTGGATGCTTAACCTTTGACCTGACTTCATGAGCATAAGTTACTTGTTGAATGTGTATTAGAAGTCAAGTATCATCATGACTTTGTGCCTTATTGTATCTATCATGTTTTATTGCTTACATCTTGCTCCTTATGTCCATTCACCATTATGTATACATGTTAGCATACTTTCTCTATGATTTTTGTTTGTCATGTTGTATGTCTACATGATGCATGTTTGATTATGGACATTTAGAGCTTGATTATATTTTGGACAGTTTTCTATGCCATGATGCTATATTTCTTCATGCCTTCTTTTTTTTTTGGTTCATGTGTACATGATTATACTTGAATCCATGCTAGCATATGCTTTTATAACTTTTCCTTGTCACCTGTTATGTATGTATGGTTGTGATTCATTGAGATGCATGTATATCTTGAACATATTCATTTCTGTTCTAGCATGAAAATAGTCTGTATAATATCTTGGTAGCTTTAGATTGTGCTTATGCCTAGATATCATGAGAACTTTGGTTAGTTCACAAGCTTCTTCTAGATTTGATTTGCACTAGGCTTTGTTCTAGATACTTTGATGAGGACTAGATTGAGTTTGTGGGGGGTGTTCTCATGTATTCTTTGTCATCAGTACTTGTTTGCTACTTTCGTTGTTATGTGTCTTAGTATTGGATCCATGCTTGTATATCTTTTACCCTAGTACTAGGACACCAGTTATTCCTATGTTTAAGTTACAGATTGTGGATGTGAGGGGGAGACCATATGGATTATGTTGATATTTTGGGTCTCTCATCTCCTTTGAGCTTTTGGTGGAGGGTTCTATTGATCTCACGATGCGCTTCAGTTAGCCCCCACCACATCAACTACACCACACCACCGAGCGATATGACAGATGTTGCTCCCTTGTGATCTTCAGTTTCTTGCTTCCCACCACTTGGCGTTGCATAATATTCTTGTTCTACTGATAGGAAGGGTCTGTTTGAATAGATAAGAGCCAACTCTAGGTGTTTTTGTCTCAGTCACACCTCTCATTCAAGTGGTTCTCTAGGATTATTTACTGCCTAGTTTGAGCTTCCAAATGGTTTTCTATGATTAATTACTACCTAGTTTGAACTTTCTTCTTGATCACTAGTGTCTTGTGTTATAACAGCTAGTGTTGCCTTTTTGCTCCGTGATATGAGGTTATAGGCTAGAGACCATGAGGGAATGGTGTGTTTGAGAATCATCTCGTTGAGTTTGAACCCTCATTTTCTAGATTTTATGCCTAATTTCTTGGTTCTTCTCAATTTGCCTTCTTTAGGCGGAGTTGGAGCTTCGTTCTTTTCGGGCTGCTTTTTAGGGGGAGCTTACTTCTTGTGCATTCATTTGTATCATATTATATTGTATATAAATGAATGCTTGTACAAATCATGGAGCCTTGTCTATTATCCGTATGTAACATGATATCTTGCTTTACATCTTACCATATCTTGTGCTAGCTTGATAGATTTATCATGTCCTTTTATGTGTAGCTTAGCTTTTGCCATGCTAGCTTTATTAAATGTGAACAATTTGAATTAAATCATGTCTTGTGGAATATTATGACTAATTTGGCTCTAGTGATCCTCTTATGATTCATGCCATGTCAAATAAGCTAAGTTAAGTCTTGAATCTGCATTGAGCTTTAGATTGAGCTATACTAGTTCATTAGTGAAGCATGAGTTAGTATTAACTCTTTGTTCTTGAACTAAGTCAAGAAAATGCAAAAAGATCTCTTTTGTGCGAAAAAATTGATCTCACTAATCCTTTCTCATGAGATGGTTTGACATTGCACTAGGCATGAACTCAGAGGGAGTTTTAGATGACCAAGATCACTTCCTTAACCTTCTTGCTTGGAGTGGTCGCATAAGGCTTGAGATCTAGCACATGGCTAAGAAAACAGGATCTTGTGAAAAATGGTTGAAGCCAACCATGAATTTCTGAAAATACCAAATGTGTTAAATTTGCTTAATTATAAGTGATATCAAGTGCTTGAACAAAATATCTCAATTTTGAACTTGTAGCACTCTAAATTGACTCAATTATAGCTTCTTGGTTCCACTTAGAATATTGACATGGTTTAACTCATATTTGGATATCTTTAACTAGCCTATGATCTTGAGTGACTTGATATGTTAAACAATCCATTTAATTTTAGATTTTGGCTTACTTAACTTTAGCTGACTATACATGGTTTGTTATTATCTAAATAGCAATTTCACTTTTTATGGCTTGATTTAATATTTGAAAAGTCACTTTGGATAATCTTCATGGTTTCTAATGCTTAAAATGAATCAAATGCAGTCACTCTATTTCATTCATGCTCTATCTTCTTCCATGCATCTTGATGACTATATTGCCAAAAGAGGAGAATGATTGAGAAAAGACATTAGGAGGTGCAAAAGGCATTAAAGGGGGAGAATGCATGGTCATCTTGCTATGAAAATGGTCATGGTAAGCAGTTGCTCTTTTCTTTGGACCATAAGTAAGATTGGGCTCCATTTCATACTTTGCCAACATGGTCATGAGTTCTTTCCTCTCTTCTTTTAGACCATGTGTGGCTTCTGCAACTTCCTGCTTTTCTTTTCAAAAACAGACTCATCTTCATGCCTTTTCGGGGTTTGTCAATATACTCATCAAGGAAGAGATTATGAGACCATGTGGAGGTCGCCCTATGGTTGTGATGAGTAAATGACTTTTGGATTAGAGTATGTGTGAAGGTTGAGTTTGGTTTTGAGAAGTTTTGCAAAATATCGCTTCTTGGTCTGTCGACTTTGTGGTCGGTCGATTCAATCGGTTGTGTTCACTGTTTACAACTGTGTGGTCAGACGATTAGATCGGCAGATGACCATGCGGTGGTTGAAAGCTTTAGTGCTAAACGACTATGTGTGATCGATAGTCATACCCTGATAATCGATGGTCGTGGCGTACTGCCTGGTCGTTATCGGTAGTCGTAAATTGTAGCGATCGGTTGTGGAAGTCATAGCCTGTGTGATCGATAGTCGTAGCCGATGTGAGCGATAGTCATAGTGATTTGTGTAGTAGTAATAACTTGTACATTTGATGGTCGTAGCGTTTGTTATGTGGTCATAGGCTACTGGTAGGAACTCATGGGCTTCGAGTACCTCATCCACTGAGCGTCTGAGTACTTGTAAGCCGTATCAGACCAGTCGGTGAGCTGAGGTTGTTCACTAGAATATTGGTGTTCTGATCAGGGTTGACTAGGGTGTTTGTTGCTAATGTGCACATGCGTTTATTGCTTGGTTCTAAGATTAGAATCAGTAATTTGGTGCATACATTTTGATTGTGCAAATTGATGATCTTTATGTATCATGCGGTGCTACGTGATGGTTTGCTTGTTGGTGTTGGTTACAGGACTTTGGAGCTAGGTCATGGTGAGGCATGGAAGGACCAGGACTAGGCACAGGGAGATGTTGAGGTCCAAAACAGTTAGGGAGACGCTGAAGATGACGGAGGCTTGCGGGATGGTTGCAAGCCGGGACAACGAGGAACCGGAGTGGAAGCTACCGGTGGTGGACATGACGGGCAATGGCGAGGTGGACCAGGACTAGGCTCGGGGAGGTGTCAAGGTCCAGACGGTCGAGGAAGCTAGGTGTCATCATGTGCGAGCAGAAGCACGCGGTGCTCCAAGTGACTTGGGTCGTTTGCAAGTGAGAAAGTTCGGTAGGATCCGGATGTGTGAGAGGCTTGAGGATAAGTCATTGGGGCCACATGAAAGATGGCGAAGCATGGGAGAAGCTTCGTGACAAAGGAAGCGGGAAGCTTCGAGGAAGGTGGTAGAGGGGCATGTTGGTAAATTGCCCAATACCGAAAAGTGGCGGCGTATGAAACTGCGATGTTGGCCTAAGTGGTTTAGGTCTCGTATGCGCTGAAAATGTGAAGTGGATCAAGGTTGGTTCACTAATGGGTTAATGGTGTAATCCGCTTTGAGAAGCATGCGTGAGTAAAACCCGATGTTAGGTGGGGTTAACGGGTTATCCCTGGTTTGACCTAATGAGAGGATACATTAGGTCTTGGGTTCAATGGTGAGCCTATAAAAGGGGAGGATAGACAAGAGCTAGGGTTTAAGAAGGTTGGCTAGGCCTTGTGGTGGCTAGCTCCTCCTCCCTCCCATGGGAGTTAGGTTAGAGAGTGGGTGTGGGCTCTTGGCTTAGAGCTTTGTCCTCCCGAGGGTGGTTGAAAAACCAATCATCTCAAGTGAGCAGTACATCCGTCTTTGATCTATATTTTCTGTGTCTTTTGTCTGATAGAGTTTGCTCTGCTTTGATTCGGTTCTTCCTCCGTTTTCTTCTTCTGCTTCTCGGCTCTGTCCTCCCGAGGGTGGCTAAAAAACCAATCATCTCAAGTGAGCAGTACATCAATCTTTGATCTATCTTTTCTGTGTCTTTTGTCTGATAGAGTTTGCTCTGCTTTGATTCAGTTCTTCCTCCGTTTTCTTCTTCTGCTTCTCGGCTCTGTCCATTTCCCTTGTTGTTCTGAGAGGGTGTTCTTGTTTCGGTTGGGTTGATCCCTCTTTTGCTCCTCTCTTGATCTTGATGTGCCAAGGACTTGGATGACATGGAAAGTATCTTGTAAGATTGATCTCCAATTAGTTAAGCACGTCAATAGCAAGTCTATCAAGAAATCCTATGTTCACTTGATTCGATTATGTTCTTCGATTTTGTTCCTTTCCCTTCTTTATCTAAGAGGTAGTTGTTGTTTGATCTCATTGATGCTTTGACTTGTAGTGACAGGTGGGAATGTAACCAAAGCCATCTTGGCTATATTTGACCCACGAGCGGTTCTAATCAACGACCTTGGTTTTAGAACTCAGTTCTTGTGTGTTCTTGTTTTAATCGCAAAAGGGCCTCAACTTGGTTGATAAGTTTTCAATTCAAGATTGGAGTAGCCTCTTGAGACTTTAAGCAATTGCGTACAAAATTTCACAGCCATTTGATCTTTTGATCAAAAAATATGTGGATTTTAGATCTAGTGGTCGTGCGTTGCGCTGTTCTTACAAATCATTTTTTACTGCTTCTTGTTTCGACCACGGTCATGTTTCATATCACATCGTCTCTGATTTTGACCGCTCAATGAGTTCAGATCTGGTGGTCATGCGCCTTCTCTGCTATTTCTAGTTGTTTACAACCACACCTATTTTTCGATCGCTTAATGATTTTTTATTTGGTGGTCGTGCGCCTTCTGTTACTTGTAGTCGTTTACGACCGTAGTTGTCTTCGATCACTCAATGGTCTCAGATCGTGTGGTCGTGCGCCTTTTCTGTTTCTTCTGGTCGACCGAAAGCTTTGTCAATTTTGGTTGTCACGACAACCCTATTCTTCTAGGAGAAACGGTCGTACCACAAGCATTGTAGCAGTAGTACCAAAGTCCCTGTTCTCCGACCTCTTTGGTTTTTGACCATTTAATGGTCGTCGACCTCACTGATCGATGTTTGACTTGATGTGACCACTTCGGTTTCGACTGCTTATAGATCGACCACTCACTGGTCAGTGATCTCACCAGTTGGATTTCATCTTGCTTTAAACTCTTGGGTTTGTGACCACTCTCAGATCCTCGACCACGTTGTCTACCTTTTGACCACGTTGCTTTTCTCTGCTAACTGGTTGCGTTTAGTTTGGTTATCCTGTATTTTTCAACCAGTAGTCGTAATCGACCATGTTGTGTTTCCGAGGAGTGGTCGTAACTCGACCACGTTGTGCTCTGATCTGGTCGTACTAAGCTCTATGTTTCTCTGATTTTTCAAGTGGACATCACTTCTTAATCTTCATAACTTTATAGCTATCGGAGTAAAGGATTTGTGAATATATAGAAAAAATTAAAGGCACCATTCACCCCCTCCCCCCTCTGTTGCCTGTCCGGTCCTACAAGAGCAAATTTACAGTTACATTTTAGCTGTATGAAAGGGTAATATATCAAGGGCATGCAATCCATGCTTTAAGATGCATTTTGGTTGATACATAAAAAAAGAGTAAATTGCATCATAAGTCACTAAACTTGTATGGGTGATTTATTTAGGTCCCCAATCTCCTAATTTGCACATCTAGATCACTAAATCGGATTAAGTGAGTCATCAACCTCACTCCCATGCCACCTTGGACAAATTCGTGACGTGGACTGCCTCCCGCCCCAGCGTGGCATTCCCGAGTGCAATTTTGCAACAAGGCCTCCGAGTATGAATCTATTATCATTCCCAAATCCCAACTACTCCGACCTCCATCCAATTCCATCACTCCATGATTTGTCTCCGTCTCTCGTCCCCTGCACTGTCGCCTTGCATTCTCCTGCACCGCCACCTCTGAAATCTCCTGCACAGCCATCCCTTAAATCCCCTACACCACAGTCACCGCACTACACTACACAGGCCCCACCCTCCATGGCTGGCATGGCTGTGAGGTCCATGACCCACTTAATCCGCTTTAGTGATGTAAATGAGTAAATTAGAAGATCGATGACCTAAATGAGCGATCAACACATATTTAGTAACCCACAATACAATTTATTAAAAAACATGAAAAATTGATTATTTACCTCTCACTTCACTCTACTTATGTATAAAAACTTGAAGTTTAAATTTATTCTATGTTAAGGAGTAATAAAAATAGGAAAATCATCAATTTTTTGGATTTTTATGTTGATTTGATGCCTCGTCCAACTAGGATGCACCTAAGGGTGTGTCATGCCTGATATGTTGCTATCTGAAATAAGTAAATTTTTATCTATAGCAAGGACCACAAACAGCATAAATTAGCATACAAGCAAGCTGCTTTCTTAAACTCATGCATGCAAACTTATTTGAAACATAACAATTTGGACGTGACTACAATCCAGCCATGCGTCCCAACGGTAACTCACGCGCACACCTAAATGACTAGGTGACACAATATGTGTTCCGCCACCATTCCTTCTTTGTACAACGTTCGAATGATTTTTAAATGCCATAAATTACTTTTCCATTAATAGAAAATCAAAACTATAAAAGTATCACTACTACAGAAAACCCTATTACAGATGGTTCAAAAACGTCATCACAGACGGTTTTCTGAACCGTCTGAATTTATGGGTCAGTGATAATCGAAGGTTATCACAGACGGTTTTTAACTAAAAACCATCTGTGATTATCAGCTATCACAGACGGTTTTTAGTGAAAAACCGTCTGTGATATTGATATATCACAGACGACCGTCTATGATATCTAGCACAGACGGTTTTTAGTTAAAAACCAGCCGTGTTATTCTCTTCTACCCCTAAATCTATTTCTATTTATTGGCTAGCCTTAAGAAATGCTAGCCATGCTCTCTGAAACAAGCAGATCAACATGTACATGCATACATCCAATTCACATCTCAATTCATTTCACAAACATAAAACATCCATTTCGCAAATCAATTAATTGAAATGAAAACAAGCAAATATAGTATGAAACACAGTACATATTTTATTTTTATTAAGATTAGAGCCTACCATTACAATATCCCAAAACAATAAACAGGTTGCCCATCTAGCTAACACAACAAGAACAGAGAAAAGCAAAGATTCTCTATGCCTAGGCCTTCTCGCCCCTGATGCAGCGCACGAGCTGGATGTCTTTGACGCCCACCATTGTCGGCGTTGATTGAGCGCTGCCTTGTGCATTGTCTACTTCATGGGGCTATTATGGTATGGGTCAAGGAGGAGGAGGAGGAGGACAGCAAGGAGGAGGAGGACAGCAAGGAGGAGGAGAACAGTAAAGAGGAGGAGAGCAGCAAAGAGGAGGAGAACAGCAAGGAGGAGAACAGAAAGGAGGCTGTGTTCTGGTGATTATTTATAGGGGAGGGAGTGCAAAAATTTTTAGCGCGGGGACGGAGAGGCGGAGCTACGATCCGTGGGGTGAGGATTGGTGCATTTCTATTGGCTAGGATTGGGTTGAGGTGGATCGACGGGCCCAGCGGTTAGATTATCATAGACGGTTGGTAGCTAGAACCGTCTGTGATGAATGAATATCATAGACGGTTCTATATGCCAACCGTCTGTGAATTAGAGTACAAAATTTTATATACCGATGCAATATAAACAACTAGTCTAAAAAGATAAAATAGCAAAGTTTTATATGGCTTATATATACTCATTTCAAAGGTTTCGATGAGATCTACAACTTTTCAGTTGAAGCAAAATCCAAATTCCAAAAGGAAGACCAAGACAAAGGGCAAAATAGAAACCAAAAACTTGCGACGCAGGTTTAGGTCCAAAGATGGCCATTTTTGGGGTCTTGGAGGGCGACTAGTGCAAGCGGGTCATTTGTTTGGATCGGGCGCATCATTAGCTTTCCAACGAGTACAAGAACGTCGAAAACGAACACCATATGCAAAAGTTATGCCCATTTTACTGAAGGTGTCTCAAAATTGAATCCTACTCGGACTCGGGCGGGAAATTATGAAATTTTGGGGAATTGTAAGGCGGGAAACATATCATAGACGGTTTTTAATAAAAACCATTTTTTAAGAAAAAACCATATGTGATAATTCCAAATTATCACAAACGGTTTTAAATAAAAACCGTCTGTGATACTGGAATATCACAGACGGTTCATCGGTAAGAACCGTCTGTGATACTTGTTTTCTCCGATGCCATCAACACAGATGGTGTGCAAATTAAAACCGTCTGTGTTAGTGTCGGTCACAGACGGTTTTATCAAACCGTCTGTGATTTGGCGTCTAGTATTAGGCTTTCTGTAGTAGTGTATGAGATAAATTTAAAGCAAAGTTAGCATAATCTTGAGAGCAAATACATATAAATTTCAAAGCAAATTAAAGATAATATTTAGAGCAAATCAAAGTCAGCATAATATTGAGAGTGAATAAATTGAAAATCAAATTAGAATAATATTTAGAGCAAATCGATACAAGTTTGAGAGCAAATCAACATAATTCATAGAGTAAATTCAAGATAAGTTTTAGAGCAAATCAGCATAAATCTGAGTACAAATTTAGGATAATTTTGAAAGCAAATTTAGTATAATTCTAAGAACAAAATTCAAAGAAAATTTAAGATTTGTTTGAGAGCAAATTAGCATAATTCTGAGAGCAAAATCAAGATAATTTTGGAAGTAAAAGGCAATGCAAATATCTTACGAAGAAAAACCCTAAAATTTTACATGAGAGGAACCAACTCATGCCAAGCTGCTCGCACGAGTCTGCCATCCCACCCCGCATCGACGACGAGTGCCTATGTTTTGAAGGCAGCGGCACATTTTACGGAAAATCAAGTAGTGAGGAGCTAAGTGTGGTAGAAGAAGGTATAAAGGGTTGTTCCAAAGCTGGCGCCTGAGGGATCTCACTGGAGTGGGCATGAGTTGGAGGTAATGGTGCTCGCGATGATGAAACACTGTGGTGAGGACTCCACAGAAAATCACCACAAAAAACCCGCAAAAAATCCTCAGCTTACCTCGCCGTGACGTATCGATCTCCACTGCCTCCACCTCTCGCTGCTCTACTAATCTTCAATTGCACCAGCAAAAGTGTGTCCTCCACCTTGGAAAACCATAGGATGAACAACAAAACTGAGGGGAAAGTGAGAGAAGAAGATGATTAGGGGAGGAGATAGCATTAATAGGAGAGATAGAATTAAAAGGGGAGAGTGTTCTGAATTGGTTTCTGAAGCAGCGAGACTCTTGAGATTTAAATTGCGGCATTGAGTGTTTGGCCTCCCTATCTTAGACTAACAATGGTGCAGCCTACGCATTAGGGCCCACCTACCATTGCTACACCCCATATGTACATTCATACGATTCCCATCGGCACACACTACACGACAAGAAAGGAGGACACATCATTTTTTTGTCTAGCCACACGCTGACGTCTCATGATGATACTTTTTTTGATTGGATGGCTTCCACATGCATGCATTCTATTCATCCAACACGCACATGCATAGAAACAAGAAATTTCGTAAGATTTTTACATAAAATAACGTAGCTGTTGCGATGTTTTTTGAACTCTGGCCTTCCTTTCCTAACATGCCTAAATCTAGCGTTGATCCTCCCAAATCTAAACCTACCATTTTCCCCGCAACAACTCTTGTTTCCAAACTCCACGATACCCCTTACCACACCAAGTACCACTAGTGTGGAAAGCCTGGGGTTGCTGTTTTAATTTGCCGATTACCAACTACTCCATTGACCTTTACATTCAAAAGACTGGGGAAATATATCACACTAACCCAATGTCCAATGTCAACACTTAGGACCAATGCACGATTATGCTTGCTTATTTGGAGAAATCTTTACTAATTCCAGCAAGATTTTGTTGTCAATTAGATAATTATAAAATATATTTTTAACTAAAAGTTACATCCAAAAATAGAAACAAATAATTTTAAAAGGCCACTACAATGCCAAAAGAAGCCTTAGGACATCCAAAATGCTATACCATGGTTAGTAGCCTTGTAGGTCCACATAAGAGCTGAGCCAGCGAATAAATACACCTTACAAAAGCTCTGATTGCTTGAGGGAAAGACCTAGAGGAGAGAGGCGGTCCTAGGGGAAGGGAGAGAGTGCACCTCATCGTCTTGCCCTTCTTGATCACAACAACATGGTGACCATGCCACACTTATAGGTTGTGATTGCAACAACCATGACGATGGTAAAGAAGAGCAGGATAGGGATACAACTAGATTTGCATGGTGGTGGTGGGACCCAAGACAGGATTCTAGCCAAATATGGATGCATACGACTAGATCTAGCTAGATTCAAAAGCAAATGACCCACCGGTCGATGAGTCACAGCATCAAAAGGCCGAGGATGGCACTAGAGCCAAGTGGACTGGAGATGCCCTTGGGATGCAATTGGTAGTGATCTCTGAGAACATTGATGTTGATTACCAGTGAATTGAGCAATGATGGACGGTTAGGGGAGGGAGTGTGAAAGCGGCGGGCGAAAAGTGAGTAGGGGGAGGAAAAGGAAAGGTGCGGGATGGGGTGGCTGATATGTCGGCCAAAGATGTATTCTATATTTTTTTTATTATATGGTTCTTATTGTAAAATTTTAGGTAAGAGTATAAATTAGAACAATATTGGGCTGAAAGGGGGAAACAGAGAATTAACATGCAAGTTTTGTTGTGGGCTTAATTAAGCAGCCGCTTGTGTGTCAGACACTAACGGAGTTGGGATCGCACAAAATTGATTTTAGAATCGAGAAATTGCAATCAGAAATAAGCAAAGAAAAGAAATACTAATGAACAAAGGGAAAATAGATAGAACTAGGGTTTCATTTCATCGATAAAACAAAAGGTACACCAAGGAATGCTTATATTGAGTACGCATCCTCCCACATGATGCCAACTGACCACACCGACAAGAGTTTAGGCGTGACAGTGAATAGTAATGGCAATTACAGTAAACAGTAACAAAGAAGGTTGTCAACCACTCGATAGTACTTAATGAAAGGGTATGGAGAAATCTAGACCTTCCATCTCAACAACTAGCATCTCCTTCTACTGAGCCTTCTTCTGAACTTGGGTTTACTTCCTTCCACCTGACAATACTCCCCTCTTTGAGTCCCTTGTCCTCAAGGGTTAAAACTTAGAAATGTTTTGGTAATAAAATTAGCATATTCCCAGGTTACAGACTCCTCTGGCATATTTATCCAATGTATCAACCACTGCACCACAGGCTCATTGTTCCAAGGAATAACCCTCCTGCTTAGCACAACTAATGGTTCAGTCTGAATGTTTCCTTCCTCATCCACCAGCGGTAACTCAGGACTAGGAATAGCCCTTGGTCCAATATGTTTCTTTAACTGATTCACATGAAACACAGAGTGAATCTGACTTCCTGTAAGTAATACCAATTTGTATGCAACTTTGCCAATCCCCTCCATCAACCGATATGGTCCATAGTACTTGGAATGTAACTTCAATGAATTATGGAGACCCAATGCATTGTGCCTATATGGTTGTATCTTCAGATACACCATATCACCAATGTTCAGTTCCCTCTCTATCCTATGCTTATCTGCAAAAGTTTTCATTCAGGACTGAGCCTTCGTGAGATTAGCTTTGATTGTTTCCATTGTAGTTTCTCTGCTCTGCAAAAGGCTCCTTACTTTAGGAATGGCTGGTGTCATACCATACAAAGTTTGAAATGGAGTCTTGTTCAAGGATGTATAGAACAAAGTGTTGTACCACCATTCAGCTTGGGATAGCTATGAGTGCCACCTCTTGGGACTAGCAAAGGCCATGCACCTTAAATAATTTTCCAAGCACCGTTTTACCCTCTCTAGCTATCCATCCATTTGGGGATGGTAAGAATGCTTGATTGCAATCGTACTCCCATAGCTTTAAACAGCTCTTGCCACAAGGTGCTAGTAAAGATACGGTCCCAATCTGTCATAATAACCACTGGCAGTCCATGCAACTTATAAATATTGTCAATAAATAGATTCACCACTTGTTGTACATTATAAGGATGGCTTAGTGACAAAAAAAAGAGCATGCTTGGTAAACCTATCAACTATAACCAATATGATGTCCTTGTTTTCTGACTTAGGGAGGCCTTCAATGAAGTCTATTGTAATGTGTGTCTAGGCCATATCAGGTACAGACAGGGGCTATAACAGTCCAGGATAGGGTAAATTTTCTGATTTGTTTCATTGGCACACTTCACACTTCTTAATGAATTGAACTTGAGAGAGTAAGTTTGTGTGCTTCTGGAATCTGGAATCTGAATTAGGTTTAGTTAGCATCCTTGCTTTAGTTTGTTGCTAGTTTTACTTTTGCTTTAGTTGTTGAGATCTTCTCCTCCTTTCTGTTTGGTTGTTATGATTCTCTCGGCTTTTAAGCCTTTATAATGAATCAAGGGGCAGCAGTAAGAGACACTGCAAAAACCCTCACAAAAACCAAGTCTCCACTGTCCAAGGCTAACAGTTGGTATCAGAGCATCTGTTACCTTCGTTGGAGATGTCTTCCTCGAGTCGGAGGGCTGCTGCCGCTGCTCAGGCGGTGGTTGCTGCCGGGGAGGAGGCCCGCCAGGCGCGCATCACCGCCGCCGAGGCAACAGCGGCGCAGGCAGCAGAGGCGGCCAGGGCTGCCATGGCGGCGGCCGAAGCTACTGCTGCTCTCCGCATCGACGAGGAAGACCGAGAGCGTCGCCCCCCTATCGCGGACCCCTCACAGGGACCACGACCGTCGAGCCTCGCCATCTCCGCACCGTCGTCGAGGTCGCTCCGGGAGACCGGCTTCCCCCGTCATCCAACGCGTGATCAAGGAGACCGGCGGAGGTACCCCATGGCCGATGCTGACCAAGACGAACTACAACGAGTGGAGTTTGCTGATGAAAGTGAAGCTGCGGGCTCGACGGCTCTGGGATGCCGTTGAGTACGGTGACGCCGAGTTCCAGGATGACCGGCTGGCGCTCGACGCGCTTCTTGCCTCCGTCCCGCCGGAGATGCTGCCGTCGCTCGCAGACAAGCCGACCGTGAAGGAAGCCTGGGACTCCATCGCGGCGGCGCGAATCGGAGCCGACCGTGTCTGCAAGTCCACGCTACAGAAGCTACGGTAGGACTGGGATCGGCTTGCTTTCCGGCCTGGTGAAGACGTAGACGACTTTGCTCTCCGTCTCGCCGGCCTGGTGCAGCAGCTGATCCGACACGGCGACGGCGACATCGACGAGCAGAAGGCGGTGGAAAAGTTCTTGCGCATCATCCCCAAGAAGTACACCCAAGTCGCCCTCTCAATTGAGACCCTTCTGGATCTCTCCACTCTGTCCATCGAGGAACTGACGGGCAGGCTCAAGGCCATCGACGACCGCGAGGAGGAGTCGTCGACTGAGCCAGTCGTCTTGGCGGGGAAGCTGCTCTTCACCGAGGAGCAATGGCTCGCCCGCCAGAAGGAGAGGAAGAAGGGAGAAGGCTCGACCTCAGCCAAGGATCGCCGTCGGCGACCGCGCAAGAAGGAAAAGGCCGGTGGCGGCGACGGTGGAAAAGAAGGGGGTGGCGGCTGAGAAAGGAAGGTAGCTTGGGAAGATATCTGCCTCAACTGCGGTCGCCGTGGCCACTGGGCCAGGGACTGCAGGCAGCCCAAGCGCGGTGGCGCGGCCCACATAGCCCACGCGGAGGAGGAGGAAGAGCCCGCGCTGTTCCTGGCCCACGCGAGTTTAGGGCTACAGTTCACAGGGGATAAAGGGAAGCGTGACATACCCGTTCGTCCGCACTCCACGCCGCCGCCCACTTCCTCCCCTCAGACAGCATCCACCTTCGTCCACATCGACCAGCCGCAGGCGTGCGCCTTCCTCGGCGACGGCTCCGGCGATGACAAGCTCGAAGGATGGTACCTCGACAGCGGCGCCACCCATCACATGACCGGGCGTGTGGAGCACTTCGCCGATCTGGACCGAAGCATCCGAGGCACCGTCAAGTTCGGCGATGCATCTGCGGTAGAGATCCGCGGTGTCGGATCCGTCGTCTTCGTGGCCAAGACCAGAGAGCAAAAGCTGCTCCATGGCGTCTACTACATCCCGGCGCTCCGAAACTCCATCATCAGCCTTGGCCAGCTTGACGAGGGCGGCTCACGGGTGGAGATCGACCGAGGGATGCTCCGGATCTGGGATCGACGCGGGCGTCTCCTTGCCAAGGTCAGCCGGGGGCGCACCCGCCTGTATGTGCTGCACTTGGAGGTGGCCCGACCCCTCTGTCTCGCCGCCCGTCGTGATGATGAGGCCTGGCGATGGCACGAGCGGTTCGGACACCTCCACTTCGAGGCTCTGCGGAAGCTGGGGCGTGAAGAGATGGTGCGCGGGATGCCTCGGATCGACCATGTTGAGCAACTGTGTGACACCTGCGTGGTGACCAAGCAGAAGCGACGTCCCTTCCCTCATCAAGCCATGTACCGAGCGCAGAAGCAGCTTGAGCTCGTCCATGGCGTTCTGTGTGGCCCCATCACACCGGCGACTCCGGGAGGCCGGCGCTACTTCTTGCTTCTAGTGGATGATGCGTCACGGTTCATGTGGGCCGTTCTTCTCGCGACGAAGGCTGGAGCTGCGGACGCCATCAAGCACGTCCAGGCCGCTGCAGAGAAAGAGTGCGGCCACCAGCTCCGAGTGCTGCGCACAGACAATGGGAAGGAGTTCACCGCAGCCGAGTTCGCTGCTTATTGTGCTGATGAAGGGATCCAGCGGCACTACTCCGCGCCCTACACGCCGCAGCAGAACGGAGTGGTCGAGCGTCGGAACCAGACCGTGGTGGCAACCGCGCGTGCTCTGCTCAAACAGAGGGCATGCCAGCAACGCTCTGGGGGAGGCAGTGATGACCGCTGTGCACCTTCTCAACCGATCGGCGACCAAGAGTCTAGCTGGGAAGACCCCGTACGAGGCCTGGCATGGGCGTACGCCGACGGTCGGACATCTTCGCACGTTCAGATGCCTGGCATACGTCAAGGAGTTGAATCACGTCGGCAAGCTGGATGACCGGAGCACGCCTGGAGTCTTCATCGGCTATGCAGAAGGTGTCAAGGGGTATCGCATCCTCGACCCAACAACCTGGCGGGTGCGCACGGCGCGCGACGTCGTCTTCAATGAAGGACGTGGCTGGGACTGGACCAAGGAGACCAGCGGCGATGCAAGGACGGCAATGGATGACTTCGTCATCGAGGATGTGCATCTTGGAGGAGCCGGGGGAGCGAGTGGCACAGGGCCAACGCCCGGCTCACCTGCTCCCGCACTCTGGGCGCCATCGACACCGTCGACCTCGCCAACTCCGGATCAGGGAAGCATGCCGGGCACGCCGTCGGTCATCGCTACACCGACCGAAGCACCGACAACCACTCCAGCTCCCGTCTTCTCCACTCCTTTGGAAAACGACGAGGATCGCATCGACGCTGCACATGAAGATACCCCGCTGCGCTACCGCACCATCGACGATGTACTCGGTGACCAAGCGGTGCCAGGGTATGCACAGCGCAACATTGATGCCGAGCTTCACCTACTCACACCGGGGAGCCCTGCTCGTTTGTGGAGGCCGAAGGAGATGCGGCTTGGCGTGCTGCAATGCAGCATGAGATGGACTCCGTCGAGCACAATCATACTTGGGAGCTCGTCGACCTGCCGGCCGGCCACCGTCCAATCACACTGAAGTGGGTATTCAAGCTCAAGAAGAATGAAGCTGAAGAGGTGGTCAAGCACAAGGCAAGACTTGTTGCCCGTGGCTTTGTCCAGCAGGAAGGGATTGACTACGACGATGCATTCGCGCCAGTGGCTCGCATTGAGTCCATCTGTATCCTCCTTGCTCTGGCTGCCCAGGAGGGGTGGCACGTCCATCATATGGACGTCAAGTCGGCCTTCCTGAACGGCGACTTGAAGGAGGAGGTGTACGTCCGGCAGCCCCCCGGCTTCGTCATTGCCGGCAAGGAGGGGAAGGTGCTGCGACTACGGAAGGCGCTCTACGGCCTGCGACAAGCACCCCGAGCCTGGAATGCCAAGCTGGACAGCACGCTCAAGGAGATGGGCTTCCAGCAAAGCACTCACGAGGCGGCGATGTATCGGCGAGGCAGCGGTCGCTCCATCCTGCTGGTGGGCGTCTACGTCGACGATCTTGTGATCACCGGCACGGAAGAAGCAGAGGTGGAGGCATTCAAGACTCAAATGAAGGCCACCTTCCAGATGAGTGACCTTGGCCTCCTCAGCTTCTACCTCGGCATCGAGGTGCGCCAGGACAACTCCGGCATTTTCCTTCGCCAAGCTCACTACGCCAAGCATGTCGTCAAGATGGGTGGTTTGGACGGGTGCAACCCCGCCCACACTCCAATGGAGGAGCGACTAAAGCTGAGCCGCTACAGTGAGGTGGAGGAGGTTGATGCGACGCAGTACCGGCGTGTTGTCGGCAGCTTGCGCTACCTGGTACACACCCGGCCGGACTTGGCGTTCGCCGTCGGGTATGTCAGCCGGTTTATGGAGCGGCCGACGATGGAGCACCAGCAGGCCATCAAGCGAATCCTACGCTATGTGGCGGGCACCACCGACTATGGTCTGCACTATGCAAGGAATCCCGGCGCAACACATTTCATCGGCTACTGCGACAGCGACCTTGCCGGCGACATCGACACGAGCAAGAGCACGAGCGGGGCTCTGTTCTTCCTCGGCAACAATCTCGTGAGCTGGCAATCCCTCAAGCAACGGGTGGTGGCCTTGTCAAGCTGCGAAGCTGAATACATTGCCGCCACCTCCGCCACAACACAAGCACTTTGGTTGGCTCGACTGCTAGGTGAACTCCTCGGCAAGAAAAGAGAAGCAGTCGAGCTTAAGGTAGATAGCAAGTCTGCGCTAGCACTGGCCAAAAATCCTGTCTTCCACGAGAGAAGCAAACACATCCGGACCAAGTATCACTTCATCAGAAGCTGTCTGGAAGAGGGAAGTGTGAAGGCCAGCTACATCAACACCAAGGACCAACTCGCTGACATCCTTACCAAATCTCTTGGTCGCACAAAGTTTCATGAACTGCGCGACCGAGTTGGACTGACTCACATCAGGTCAGGAACCACACACAAGCCTTAGGGGGAGAAATGAGAGAGTAAGTTTGTGTGCTTCTGGAATCTGGAATCTGAATTAGGTTTAGTTAGCATCATTGCTTTAGTTTGTTGCTAGTTTTACTTTTGCTTTAATTGTTGAGATCTTCTCCTCCTTTGTGTTTGGTTGTTATGATTCTCTCGGCTTTTAAGCCTTTATAATGAATCAAGGGGCAGCAGTAAGAGACACTGCAAAAACCCTCACAAAAACCAAGTCTCCACTGTCCAAGGCTAACAGAACTACTTCTGTTTTCATGCCCGACCAATAGAATAGTAACTTAAGCCATTGATATGTGGCTCTTTCCCCTGAGTGTCCTCCCAAAGCTGAATTATGAAAGGAGTTAAGCAATTGAGCCTTCAAGTTGGTATTGCTTGCAATGTACAATTTGCCCTTGTACCTCAACACTCCATTGAGTAAAGTATATGGTGGTGTTGAATCTGGGTCAATTCTGAGTTTTTCTTCCAGTTCTTTACATTTTTCATCTCCCTGGTAACTTAAAGTTACTTCATTGATCCAATTAGGGATGGCCATGGTTATAGCTGCTAACTATTACTGCTAAGGTGGCTGCCTTGACAAAGAATTAGCAGCTCAGTTTTCTCTCCCCTTCTTGTACTCAATTCGATAGTTATAACCCAATAGCTTGATCAGTAATTTATGTTGGACTCCCTCCACTAACCTCTATTCATGGATGAACCTCAAGCTTTGCTGATCAGTTCTGATAATCAATGTTGCTCCCACCAAATAATACTTCTATTTCTTCAATGCTTCAAGAATAGCCAAGTCTTCCTTGTCATATGTTGACATAACAATAGCCCTAGGTCCAATAGCCATGCTAAGAAATGATATAGGTATCCCCCTGCATCAACACAACTCCTAACTCATTTCCACTAGCATCTGTCTCTAATATAAAAGGCTAAGAAATGTTGGGTAATGCTAACACAAGTGTCTGATAATAGGTCCTTAATCTTATGGAAAGCTTGCTGCTGCTCCTCCTCTAACACAATGCATTCTTCTTAAGTGCATTAAACAAGGGTTTACATATCACTTCAAAACTCTTCACCAACCTCCTATAATATCCTTCCAACCTTAAAAATCCTCTCAGCTGAGTATATTCTGTGGTGTGTGCCAAGCCTTCATAGCCCTAACCTTTTTAGGATCAGTAGCAACTCCTCTACTACTAATGACATGACCTAGATATACCACTTGCTCCTGCCCAAAAGTGCATTTACACAATCTTGCGTATAATTGGTTATCTTGCAACACCTTTAATACTTGGCTTAAATGTTGCTTGTGTTCTTCCAAAGTTGAACTGTATATTAATATATCATCAAACAAAACCAATACAAACTTCGTCAAGCATGCTACCAACAATTCATTTATAAGTGCTTGAAAAGTAACTGGAGCATTCATCAATCCAAATGGCATTACCACAAATTCAAAATGGCCAATATGAGTGTTGAAAGCCATTTTGAAAATGTCCTCAAGATGCATCCTAATCTGATGATATCTAGACCTTAAGTCTATTTTGGTAAAATATTTTGCTCCATGTAACTCATCCAAAAAATCCTCAATAATTGGTATGAGGTACTTGTTTTTATGGTATTGGCATCCAATTGGCGATAGTCAATACACATACGCCATGTTTCATCTTTCTTTTTCACTAGAATAGCTGGAGAAGAGTAGGGATTGATGTTGGGCCTAATAATATGTGATTTTAGTAGTTGCTCAATCAACTCCTCTATAGCATCCTTCTAGAGATGAGGCAGTCTATAAGGTCTTGCATTGATGAGCTTGGCCTCAGGAATTAATGGAATTGCGTGCTTATTTCCCCTAATAGGAGGTAGTCCCTTTGGTTCTTCCAAAACTCCTAGAAATTGATCTAATACTTGATGTATCTTTGATGATTCCTATCTATCACCTTGCTCTTGGCCTGCTGGTGGTTTTGCATACACAATTGCCCCCCACAACTCCTTTTTCCATAAGCTTCTGTAATTGATGTGCATTTATTATGCACTTTGCATTAGGAAGAGTCTCATCAATGAAGGTTACTGTTTCTTATAGAGAATTCCCTTGTCTTTAGGTTCAAGCTGACAGGGTTATGCTCATATATCTAATCACTCCCAAGTATCGTATCATACCCTCTTAAGTTTAAAATTCTAAAATCAGACATGAACCTTTCCCCTTGGATGAAATATTCACATTGTCTACACTGACCTTCACTCACCAAAGTACCTCTATTTGCTATTGCTACTTGTACTGGAGCATGTTGTAGATCTTATTTAAGAGCTGTTTTTGGTGTTAAGAATGAGGTGGTGCTACCACTATCCACCAATGTTATGCCCATATCCTGCCCAATTTAATTTTTAGTGTAAATGTTGAAGCTTCAGAACTTGTACTCGAAATTGCATGCATGGATATTTGGATTTCCTGCTTGACCTTTGATGCATGTATACTCAGGGCTTGTAGGTGGGGTGCTAAATTCTACTAATGTTTGTTCTGACTCCTTATGTTCTTCCCCTTCATCTTCAACAATTGTTAGATGTATCTACTTCTTAAACTTACAGACATTACTATGCCCAGGTGTCCAAGGTTCATGGCATTTATAGCACTTGCCCCCACTCTACTTCTTGTTGCTAGCTGTTGTTGTTTTTTCACTCCCTTCCTTCTTAAAGCCAGCAATCTGTCCTTTGGCCAAGTGACCTCCCAGTTGGCTTCCCTTAGCATTAGTTCCTGGGTTCCAACTCTGTATCTTTTTGTAATGTTAGCTGTTCTCATAATTCCTTGCATGAGCATAGACTTCTACCAAATCTCTTAGTGCTAGGGATTTCAGAGGAACTTTAATATAGCTCTTTAGTCCAGAGATGAAGTACTCTAAGAAGTATCCTTCCTGCAATGTTGGATTGTTCCTTCTTACCAAGGTCATCATCTCCTCGAATTTATCTATATAAGACTATTGTTCCCACTTATGACAATGCCCTAAATGACTACACCACATCATGTCTTAGCAGCAAACCTTTTGTTGATCATTTCATAGAATTGTGACCATGTTAGAGTGTTTGTGTTGACCTTGTTGCTGATGATCCATTGATCTGCCCTCGCTGTTAAATAGACTTCAATAATTGCTACCTTCTGTTCTTCAGGAGTTCCCTCAAGTTCAAAACATTTCTCTGCCTTCCTAATCCAAGACTCAGGTTGTTCCCCACCAAATTTAGGAAACTCCAGTTTGGGACCCTTACTGAATTGCTGGTTGTACCTATTACCCTCTTGTTATGTGATATGCTTACCATGGATTATGAGGAATATGACACATTTCTGGAAGTCTTGTCCAAGAATATTCCTCGGCATTTGGTTGTCCATACACAGATGGGTGGTGATTGTAGTTTGGATGTTTGTCAAGTGGAACATGAGGGGAATGAAATTGACATACTGTGGAGCAAAAGTATTGCCTATCATCACTGATGGAAATACACAGCCTCCATAGGTACAATTAGCAATAGGATTGGCTACCCATAACATGAGGGAAAACACTAATGCCATATGTGCCATTAATTGTAACTGGAGGTGCAGTGCTGAACCTAGTCATTCCCATGGAAGGAGTGATGTTTACCTGGGGAATTGGTGGTTTTGTAGTGGGTTGTGGTGTAAATGAATGCCCATTGCCTAGAGTTGCTTGGATGAACTCGACTAAGATGTGTGGTCTCATGTTTGTCTGCCCCCAAAAGAGTACCTTCTTCTAATAACCCAATTGTAATATCCACCTCAACAGGTCCTGGTTTCTCCACAAATGATTTGAGCAGACCCATTGCTTGATTTATCTGAGTAGAGTTCCTCGTCATCTGGTCTTGAAGTTGACTCAACTGATCCTGCATGCTGGAGGAGTTTTCCTCAACCTGCTGTTGTATACGGGTTATCTCCTCCTTCATCTCCTCAATGTCACCCACCAGATGGATCCGACCTTCCCATCCATCCTTCTCCCTCCTTTCGGCATCTCAACTTCTAAATCTGATCGCCTCCTTTCATAGATCTAGAATTTTATAGGGAGGGAATGAATTCCTCCAAACCCCCTCCGATGGATGTCAATTGCAACCAAATCCCACTCAGATCTAAGCCTTCTCAAGGTAGTTCGGAAATTTTACAAACGAAACTTGTTCCCTACCCTTCACTGCCCAAGAACAACTACAAATCGGTGGTGGCCAAGGATCGTATCGCTCTAATACCAATTTGTCAGACCCCGAGGAAGTTGGGATCGCACAAAATCGATTTCAAAACCGAGAAATTGCAGTCAGGGATAAGCGAAGAAAAGTAAGACAAGTGAACAAAGGGGAAGTAGATAGAGCTAGGGTTTCATTTCATCAATAAAACCTAAGGCTTTTGTTCTAGAAGTAACTTCTAAAAATAGATTCTATAAACTATTTAGAAAAGTCACTGCATGAATCGCTTTGAACGGAATAACTTCTCAACATAGATATCCTTTATTTCCTCAATTTCTCACAATGGGTTGAAAGTCAAAAAAAACCATGGCACTTTCGATCGGAGCCTAAGCACCAATGCACCGTGCACAGGCAGCACGCGGATGCGCTTAGCATTCAACCCGAAAAGCTGACAACGTGTCGAGACATGGCAGACCTCAGCACTTTCCACCCAAACCGAGCAACAGATGCCAATGGCAGACGGCAGCATAAAGTTTACAAGTATGTAATGATTAACCTCAGATAGATCACATTATATGTCATTGTGTCATGGTGGCAAACATTCTCCCAGTCACTGGTTCAGCATACAACATAGGAAAGCAACCAAACTAACAGCCTTACCACAAACTTAAGCCACAGGCAGGAATCCATGATTGACATTATTAGGCAAAAAATCCGAACCATCACAACAGACAACTAATCCTTAGGTTGCTGCTACTAGTATCCATAGTTGGGAGGGTAGGTGGCGCCACCATAGTTCCCTCCATTATGAGGAGCAGGCCCTGCACCTGCGGGAGGAGATCCATAGGATGTCCCGTATGCTGGCGGGTAAGAACCGTAGCTCGGATCAATTGGGGCTGGAGGGTTAGAAGCCGCAGACGGGCCTTGGGGAGCAGCTTCTGCCATGAAATTCTGCAAGCAAGGGTGGTATTAGCTAAGAGAGGAAAAGAAGCAAAGCTGAAAAGTACAATGGTCATAGCAAGAGGTCAGCCTAGAGCGCAAGATTAACATGTTTAATCCGTTATACGGCGTATGTAACATCATTTGCATTGAAGATCAAATGATTGTAACGTGTGTGCCTAAATTTCATGATTTCTTCAATCAAGCTACTCAATGCTTAATCACCTTTATTTTTTTCAAATAAAATGGAACCAGGTTCTTCCCTATACTACTCACTACTGCTTAATTCCCTTCTATACTACTCACTAATGCCAAGCTTTAGGGAAACTTCTCTCTGCCTCTTAGTCTTGAAGTACTTACGCATCCTAATTGCTGTGGAATCTAGCATATAGTCATATCCATACAACATGCGTGATTGATGAAACAAATTAGCTAGTAGCTGCCTTGCTTGATTGATGAAACAAATTAGTTAGTAGCTGGCTACCCTACACTGAGCTATGCACACCATGTAGTCATCTACAAACTTGCATAATGCATTCCAGCCATAGCAGTTATACTAGCGCAAGAACAGCAATGAAATGAATCATGCACCAATCATGCATAACATGGGGAAAAACTTACGCAAGTATGTAACAGATTAGCAGATTCGGTAGAAGAGATACCTGGATCAGTTGCTGGGCAGTTTGAACTTGGGATGCACTCCCAATTATCTCCACGGTCATTTCTCCAGGTGCACCTCTGCTTTCTTGAATAGTTACTGTTGCACCACTGTGCCTACGGATATAGCTGATACTAGCACCAGCTGCCCCAATGACAGCATCAGCATAGGAGAGAGGAATTTGCATGCTGTGTGTCACCTTTTGAAGAATACATAAAATTATTAGCTGCTTCACATACCAGCCACTCAAAAGCATCCATCATCTTTAGGTCAAGTGCAACACAACTAACCTGAGAAGCCACATGGGTTGGTGGTTGATTCCCTGAAGCAGACACACCACTTGGTGGTGCCTCACGTCCATATGCAGAAATGCCATAGTGTGGCTGCTTTTCCATAGGGGGGACATCAGGAGGAGGATAATAATTGTCTTGTGGCCTTGGAGGCATGAAGTGTGGATTTCCACCATAACCTGGACCACCAGGAGGAAGGTTTGGAGGGCCCCAGGGTTGAGGAGGGCCCCAATGCTGAGGAGCTGGTACTTGCTGCTCCCTCTGCATACTGTGCAATTTCATCTGTAGAGATGGAAATTTAGAGTCATCAAACGCTGCATGCAAGAAACTTATTATGGACAGAAACACAGGATGCCAGAACAAAATCCAACTTACTTGCATTTCAAACAGCGGGAGAACACTGTGGTCGACAAGAAATTTTCGTAAGTGACTCGCTATCAATTCCACTGCTTTGTGGACAGCAAGAGGCTCTCCTTGTATCTCCACAACTCTGTCATCGTTTAACGCAACAGGAGGAACATTCTCTGAAAAGAAAATTATAACATTGTTCTAAAAATTTGCATATAGCGTAAGAATGCTGACCCTACAGACATCTTTTGCATATGTCACATATTCACATGCAACTTCCATGTAGATTAGTTGGTCACCCTTGGAGCATACCAACATTCCATTTCCAGTACAGATAACCAACCAAACTCCATCAAACAAATGATAAAGTCAAAGGCTACAATAATTAGCACATTGAACAAAGAAGAGATATAAAATTTCAGAATCTTTTATATGGTATAATCAGATTTTCTGCAGCATCTATGAGCAAAACAAAGGTCCTAAATCCTAGCAGCTAGCAGAAACACCAGACCTGGCTTGTTTTCTAAAATACAGCCTGTCTACAGATAAAATGTAGGCCTTTTCACACATATGCCAAAACATTACCGACAAATACCCTTTTCATTGGATTGTTCTTGAAAGCAAACACAACATTTAAAGGGAAAAAACTTGACATTGTTTGGTTTTCCAGATTTCACTGGAAACCTGCTAAAACAGGCTAGTTTTTACAGGTTCCAACAAAGTGACCAACTCAGAAGATTCCTCTGAGTCTCCACAATGTTTCCTTAGTACCAGACTGGTTTCTGCCACGCATGGAGCCATGGACATCTAATATTCATATTGAAGGCAATGAGGCATATGTACTTATGTTGATCAGTTACAGACTGCCATCAAAAGAAAACCATGTATAGACACTAATTGCGAACATCTATCACAATTTTCCGTATTTTTAATGTAACAAAATTGCAAGACACAGCATATGCTTAAGGATCCAATACATGTATCGCATCATTTATCAGAAAGAGAAAGAAATCTAGCACACGTAACATAAAAAAGATGCAAAAACCTTACCAAGAATACGGACAACACACTTCGAAGAATCTTGTATTGATTTAATGGTTGCTCCCTGCTTCCCAATAAGGCTGCCAGCTTGGGAAGCTGGCACTAGCAGTCGTGTTGGTCCTATATTACCAGCACTTCGTTGAGGTTGACCAGATTCACCATCTGAACCATCAGCTATCCGTTTATGAATTCTAAGCAAGCCATCCATAGCTGGAGATATTGGTGCATCTGGCTCATCCTTTGCTGAAATCATTACCTTGGAATGGGAAAAGGCAACGTTGTTCACCAAATTAATTAAAAGTTAAAAACTGTTACAAGAGCACAATTACATATTGCTTAATGATTTGAGAGAATAAATTATTAAACCTAGATGAACCCGATGAATGGCATTGACATGCATAATATATGAAAGATGTTATGATGATACTATTATACGCAAATATTTGCATCCTACAAGTATAATGAAATGTGGTCAGTATCATAACTAGGTTCTGTTAGGTCAAGATCACAGTTTCTAATTAACAAATCTTTTACTCACTAGTTATTCCAGATGCTCGCCAAATCTGAAAAAACCCAGAGGTTATTTGGATTCCTCGGAAACCCCCGCCTACATCGCCATTCAATATTTCTTGCCCTACTATTGGCCAAACTACCTGAGCACTAGGTCACACACGCGATTATGTCATTATGTATAGACCCAACTATGAAATGTAGGTGATACATCCACATATAAACTAAATAATCACTATTTTTTTCCTATGCTAGGGCTAAATAAGGGGCCTTATTAAGGATGTAAAGTGTGCATTTTCCTCTTCCACTGCAGGAAATAATACTTCCCGAATAAGGGCTCCCCCAAAAGTTCAACAGAACAATATATCCTGCACATTTAATCAACAATAACGCACGGTGTTCAGGGCGTATGAATGACCAAAAGAATTGCCATTTCTTGTTAATTAGTTCGCATGCTTCTTTACCAAATTCAACATCATTCACATTTCCCCCAAAAAAATCAACATCTTTCCTCATGCTATTGTTTGTTTACCTAATTATTTTACATGGGTCGAGTTTTTCCATTATTTTTTTGTTTTAGAGTTGATTTGGTGCCATGGGGCTCTCCCGCACCATTTATCATGGACACATGTTCTTTGTACCAAGATTCATGCAGACAGAGAGTTGGCGATGCAGTAACATACTTCGGCAATTATATATGCAGTGCATTATAGTAAGAGGTGTGGGTTACAATAATTGCAAATTATGACAACCATGTTTATAGTACCAAAACAAACAAGAATTTTACGTGAATCGTATACGAGGTGTCACTGCATGTTGTTGGACTTGCGAACCATGTATTTGTAGTACGTAGACCTATTGAATAAGTGTCTCCCAGCAAATATAAATAAGGAGGAGGTACCTCAGAACCTCATAGTCTAAATGGAACCTCTGCTGCAACTCATAGGACAGAGCAGCATACCCCAACCTTGTATACACCACAGGTATACATGGCATTGGCACTGCATTTCCTAGCATGTAATAATGTCAAACCTAACTTAAAATCCAGTTGCATGGCTTGATAATAACAATTTAACGAACACTAACTTAAAATTTTAGCCACGTAACTAACGGTTACAAAACTGATAGTGACGAAGTTTGAAATGTACACATGCCCATCGCACAAAAAGTATAACAAGGAGCTATAAATGCATCAGCTCACTGTAGAGACTAGTAGATGATAAAGGACAGAGGACTAGTAGTCTAGTACATACACGGCAACAATAAATGCACCACAGGCTGGAAGAGACTAGTACAAGATTCAGGAAAATATACGGAATTGGTTCAGGAAACCAAGTAGGAATTGGTTCAGGAATCCAAGTACGAAGGGATACAGAAAGCAATTTGGGTTAAGTAGGGAGCATACAATTACACGGCAAACAGGTTGAGCCCCGTCAGGCTCCGTCAACATTACCATACATCCGATCTACATGAAGACAGGTGGACGACTACAATATGTGGTACATGCACACTGCTGTGCACGAAGAAATTTTTGTTTACTGCTGTGCACGAAGGAATTTTTGTTTTTGTTTATCCTATGCAATAGATCTTATGGCCCAATGAAGAATGAATAGGTACATTTTGTTCTTTTTTCAAGTGACTTAAAACATCATTACTATTATAAAAGAACGAGTTGGTGGTTGTACGTCCCTTCTCTTCCAACCACCCTATTTTCAACTTCTCATCACTCTACACTTTTCAACTGATCAGAGTAGCCCTCTTTCATAGCATAATTCTCTATATATCCAATAAATTTCATTGCAACGCACGAGCAGGTAACTAGTATTTGCTCAATTGTTGACAATTTAAATAACATGACAATTAAAAAGCTTTAAATAATTCCAAAAAAAGATTGCAAAAAATTGTTCCATGTAGCACTTTTTACAAACGTATGCATTTTATACATTGTTCAACAGATAAATTAGCACCAAATTCACCATGAAGTCCAATTTTAAATTATGTAGTATGTAGTTATGTACCATATTCATTTAGAAGTATGTAACTCTTGTACGTTTTTTATCCTTTTTCCGAAGTATCCTTTCAGTTCAAAAATCAAACAGTGATGGAATTACCAGATAATATGTGCAGCATCTTCAAAGGAATCTTCATCCAATACTCGCACCTAGATCATATTTGCAGCACAGGAGACAAAACATAACTTTCAGAACCATGTCTGTTCGTCCATTTTTGAAAGGTGGTTTGATTTGGGGCCTTAAGACTGCAGTCACAACCTGCAAACATTAATTTGTGTTATTATTATCGAAGCTATTCAATTTTGGACTTTGATGGATGGTCATATTTTGATTCTTGCTAGTTTTAGAGCCACTCTCTTTATGCATGTGGAGAACTCCAACATCTTGTACTTTCTGAGTATTGTTCGGATATTAAGTATGCTTATTATATGGACCTGCAACCTAGTTATTAAGTTGACCTTTAGGAAGCAAAGTTAGCCCCAACTAGGTGTCATGGAAACAAAAAAACACGCTGGACAATGAATTGATGATACAGCAGATATAGCTCCGGTTTGATAAACCAAGTGATATATTGTGGTGTAGCACAAAAGCTATGTCATGCTAGTGATGCCACTGGAAGTCTGGGATACACCAGGTGCAAACTAGGATATAACTTTTTTCCTTCAAAAGTTTGTTTTCAGGAAAGTTTTGTGTCACCAAGAAAATGCACTTCCATGTCATCATGGAGGATACATTTGCTTGATTGTATGATTAATCTTTTCTAGCTATATCCATTTCATGAGTTGCACTAATATTACGAAAATCTTGGAAAGTTCTGAAAGGGAAAGAAAAACATAGTATTTATTATTTTACTCACTGTCTGTAACCTATATTTCTCCTTTTTGAACTGATGTATCCACAAGTGAGAACTTGGCCAATAATGATAGGATAATATTTGTGAGAACTTAGCCAATAATGATAGGATAATATTTGTGTTTCGTATATTGAAGTTAGATCAAACACTAACAAAGGTTATAGATCTAGGTAGAAGTTTAAAAGAAAAATACACCCAAAATCTGAATTCAGTTGAGATGCCTATAAGTAACATAACCATGATTCTCATTTGCATTGCTAAATTAAATCAGCTTTTTAAGTATTTGCACATTTGTTGCACATAAAATACAACTTAATGTAATGTAATTTTATGAAGTATGGCCACACTGAGTGCATGGCAAAACCTGATACCTAATTGTATCCTACAACCCATGTAAATTCATAAGGTGAATCTTAAATTAACAAAAAGTGGTATTCATATCTCATAATTATTCAGATACTTTTATTTACATGTGCAAACTATGCGATCGACATGAAAATTCATTATATACAACAAAAACAACCCGATTCAATTCTCAAAAATGAGCTAGGAAAAGGGCTAAACACCACTTTGCAGAGGTACAGAGGAAACAAGATCACTCCTTACACACAAATGGATTGCTCCATTATTTTCACTAATACGAAGCTTCCTAAAATATCTTAGATGATTATATAACATCCAAATCCCACAATGGTTAATAAAAAATTTAATAGTTATAGGAAGCGTTATAAGCCCTCAACTATAACAACCCCAAATATTCTTAAACCTTTAAGAAAATTGCAACTAATTAGCAAATCAGTCTATTGCTGATAAGTAGCTCAACCAACATATGTATTTTAAGTTTCAGTAAGGCAAGTTTAGGTGTTCAGCAAATAGTTTCTCTTTCTATTTTTTCCCCTGTTATAACGAAGCTTTAAGGTTGCAACAAGCAACAACAAAACAATGCCATAGCCCAACTCCAGCTTTCAGGCATTGAGCACATCAGACAAGTGCCAGCTATCCAAATATCACGAGAAAATGGCTAAATGAGACAGATGAATTACTAAGTCAGTAAATCATCCCAAATGCATCTCATTTGTGCAAATGGGGCAGAGTGGCTTGGAAACTTAGTAGCAGAGTATCTAGACCTACATACGAAGTTTCTAGCCGATTAGTTAAATGTAACCATCAAGAGAATAACACTTTAAAATGTAGTATTGCAAGAAACCAAACTTAACTTCATCCATGAACCCACTAAACCTAATAATGAGTAATGATATAATGAATTATGGTGGTAGCAGTTGAATCAACGAGAATAAGAACATATAAATTGTTGATTTCACAGAGGTACTTACTGCTCTTTCTGGTACACCAGGCGGGCCATCAAGTATTTTTATGCGTGCTTTAGACTCCTCGCACATCCTTTTGATAAATTCCCCTTTGCGACCAATGATAGCACCTACCTTCTGGGCTGGGGCGAGTATACGGAAAACACTCTCACCCGGCCAACCAGGCCATCTCTTATCATCAGCCTCTGCCTGCGAGTTGTCCTGTTGCTTCACTTCCCCATTGTATGCATTTTCCGGCTCTTCCTGGTAAGGGTTTGCCGGCTCCTCATTGTACTGATTCCCAGGTTCTTCACTGTACAAGTTCGCTTGCTCCTCATTGTATGGATTACCAGATCCTTCATCATATTGGTTCCCAGTTTCTTCGTCGTATGGGTTACCCTGTTCTTCATTGTACTGCTCCACCACATCGCTGTAAGGGTTCAGTTGTTCTTCATTGTAAAGATTTTGAGGCATTTCACCAATGCCATGTCCAGTAAAATTCTCTACAGGTCCATCCATATTTTCTAGTCACACAAAACGAAGGTTTTAGTCAGAAGCCACAAGTCATCTAACTTGAAGCAAACACATAAAATTCAAAACCCAGGAAACATGCGTTGTTTGGGCATAATACACTACATCTTCCTTTTGATAAGAAAGAAAAGGTCCGTGTGTATGGCAGAGTATCCTATGTATAGCAAGCGGCCACCCTAATTTTAAGCACTTACACAGACTACCAGCTTTGACCCTTGATATGCAGAGCAATGATGAACAATCTTTAAACGCTTTGGTCGGTGCATATGCCTGTAACAGCCTTGATTTAGAACACGCACAGTAATAGAAAGGATACTACCAAGCAACAACAACAAGTCAGTTGTAGACTTCGATGTCAAAACATAGATTGATAATTCCCAATTTTCCCCC